>CM074578.1:84170952-84770952 GCA_037305975.1 Chrysolophus pictus
TTTAAGAAATGTTTACATGTTGTACTAAGGGGAGTGGTTTAGTGGGGAGATATTGGTGGTAGGTGGACGGCAGGACTGGATGATCTTGGAGGTCTTTTCCAACCTTGGTGATTTTATCATTCTATCATTTAACTCCCTAGCTGATTCATGCAACCACAAGACAACAACAAGATGGCTCAGGAGACACAGTGAGGATGGGCCATGCTCAAGACGCTCTCGTGCCCAGGGGACAGTGTGAATACAGGAGATGCAAGCCTTCCTGCTGTGGTGACAATATCTGGTTTTGGCACTCATCATTCTGTAAAGGGTCTCACTACCAAGACCCAGACCAAATTACAGAAACCGTAAAAATGGTTTTTCTGCTTCCAAACATGGCTTAAAATACATCCAGAGGCAGGACATCCTTCTTGGAAGCACCTCTGAGATCACTTTATAAAGGTCTGCCCTCTCTCCCTGCTCCAGGCAGAGCATGCAGTAAGATCCTGAAGGCTTTGGCAAACACAGCATCCCTGGTCAAACGTGGTATCACGAGTGCTACTTGTGATGGACAGAGACCTCAGGTGCTGCTTTGTCCTGCCTAGCGCTACGTGCCAGTGGCTTTTGTCAGCTTCACAACGAACAGGTGCCTTCTCAGACACTTTTGGTTTGGACACGTGTTTTGTGAAAGCCCGTCTCAAATCTGCTTTCCCTGACCACTTCTTGTTGTAGGACTGACAGCTTTAGGAATTCCCTGTTCTCCAGGGCAAAAGCTCCACTGCCTTTCGCCCCTCCTGCTCCGTGCCATAGGCTTTGCCCATCTCCTCAGGAAAACTCAGCACCACACCTTTATTCAATAATCGCCTCTTTGGCCTTCACATAGCAGAGTTCTCGTGGAAAAGCAGAGGCAGAGGAGAAGCAGTATGACTCAGGCAAGTGTGATAAGTGCATCCAGCACCTTGACTGTCTCCCACTAAGTGCAAATTCTCCCCTTTGTGATGATTCCATCCTTGCTTGCCACTGACTCTCTTTTATAATCACAGAATACCCTGAGTCAGAAAGAACCCTCCAGAACCTTCACATCTTCGTAACCCTCCTTTGGATGCTCTCTAGTTTTACAGAGGCAGCAAAGAATGAAAGACAGCAAGAGCTGTCTGTGAACCAGCTGAACACCAAAGAAAACAAACATAAACAATACAGAGCAGAGGCTTTATAAAAAGAGATATAACTGTAAAGATGTCTGCATTTTCTTAATATCAGTAGTAAACAAACCTTGAAAAATGTACGTTTTAAAGAATAATCTGTGATCTATCTCATTACAAGCTCACTAGTTACAGCCTGAAGCTCAAGATTTAAGAGCTCACTTAAAATTAAGATGATGAATCAACTAACAGAAATGCAAAAACAGCACAGAGCCAATCAGAGCAATAATGTATGATGTATTCAGGTGACACTGGGTAAGACTCAAAGGTAATATGCTCTCAACTGTTACTGGAGGGAAGCAAAGCTCCAGGTGCTGCTGGGGAGATAAGAGGAGAGTGTCACAGTCTGACACAGGAAGAAATTATAAGGGTTAGAAAACTAACAGTACAGGAAACATGTTCCAGTACCCTTCCTTCCCTATGCCTCCTTCCCCCAGCGGTGATGCCAGCGGTGTGTTTCACAGCCAGATGCATGCTTCAGCTGAAGGGCCTGAATTGCCATCTGAACAATTTTCAGCAGAATGTGCAGATGCCGGAGGACATGTCTTAATAAATAAATAATTCATTAACTTTGACTAATGCAACCAGATAGGTGGTTCAGCAAGCCCTTTGTTTGCAATTAATACGACACGGCACCTGTTTAAATGACTTACATCAGAGATCACATCCCCATACACTGCTAAACCAATTGCACTCCAGTGTAACTCTTAGAGCCACATCTTCCACATGAGATAAAGTGAAGAGTGGGAAAAAAAAGTCTGCATTGTTCCCATGAGTAATTACAAATTTACATCATCCCCAAAGGATGCACCTGTTTGTGTCTGGAGGAACACAGCTGAAGCCCACTTCTTCCATGTTACAAAATGGGGCCTTTGCTGTTGTTACATATTAAGAAAAATAATTCTGTGACACTTACTGTTATTTTGATCTCTTCAGGTCCTTCTTGTTCCTGAGCTGACCTGCTCACTCTGAATTCACCTGCTAGCCAGTTAAGCAAAAGCAGAAGAGCAAACCAAACACCTTCTCTGCAAAAAGAGAAAGTAAGTAAACTCTCAGTTTTTTCAGTGCAACTGAAGTAGTGGGGCTCAGTACAAAAGTATGCTGCCAATGTCCCATACCCAATCTGTGCTATAATTTCTGCAGCTAAGTATGTTATCTACATCTTTTAAAAAGAGGAGAAGAGCATGATTTTATCATTTCCACTTAAATACACAGCATGCACATTTCTCAATAAACAGCAACTTTATAGCTCTTTCCTAACACCTGCCCACCTAGAATGAAAAATATCTTTCTCATGTATGTTTCTATGTCTGTTCTCCTTTGCACTTCACAAGAACAAAAAAATAAACTGTCCAGTTTGCTGTGCATGGTGTTCGACAGGTGTTTGCAGGGAGAAACACAATGATCTCATATGTGCCAGTCCTTCCAAGGAGCACCTACTACTAATTGTGTCAGCTCCAGGTGGTGGTGAGTGATATGTTCTGCCAAGCCACAGACGGACAGAGCACAACCCCATTCTGCAATAGTTTAGGTTTTTGTACATTTAGGACAGCGTTAGCTCACCCATGTTTGGTGCTTATGTATAGGATAACAGCCTCACATGCAGTGGCACCAACCATCTCAGTGGCCTTGCCTCTTTACACGAGACAAACACTCAACAGGAGGCTGAGTACCAAGCCAGGCGTAACATTTGGTCCCCAGGATTTGTGCTTTGGTGGAAGAGTCCTTTGGGTAGACTTCCTCAAGTCAGAACCATAAAGCAAAGCCATAATGGACTGAGAGATCTGCCCCGCAACTTTAATAGGGACCATAGACTACCTTTCACATCAGTAAGAAGTGATGAGGCCTCAGGATCTGAAGCAAACGTCTCCCAAACCACCTTGTCAAAGAGCAGCTGATTAGTGCCAATCTAAAAGCAGTTCATCATCACTGTGTCTCATGGATGTATTCACTCTGGACTTGGGCTCTGTTTTTTATTGCAGTATTCCTTAGAGTCATATACAATTTTCCTGCATAAGCTGAAAGGCCAAGCTAAAAAATTAATATTCAGAATCATAATGAGATTTTTCCCACATTTTTGCATTAATAATGAATTTGAAAAGGTCAAGGTGAGGTAAGATTTTTTGGACATAATTGTTTAAGGCAGTCTCCAAATGTGTTTCATTTCTCCAAGATGATTGTGCAAGAAGCGAGATACTTATTGATCTCCACATCAATGTTTTCATCTGAGTTGCTATGTGTGTTACGTTTACTCTTTATTCCAACACATATTCTTCCATTACTGTGAGATCATTTTAAAGTCAATTTTATTGCTGTTCCAGCTCAGCCCTGTAAATCAGTGTCCCAGGAAAAGATCCAATTCACATTCTTTGTGTTAACGCTGTCACCGTTTCTGCTCCTGACAGGATGTCAATTACTTTAGGTCTTCAAATACTCCATATTTGCACCAGGATTTTGAATAGATACTTTATTACAGGGTTCACTGCACAATATGTTGCACAGACTTTGTGCAAAAGTTAGTTTCTACGTGGCCTAAAGTCTGGCAGAAAGCCAACTGCAGTATCTGAGCCATGTTTCACAAAAACCTGAAGCCCCTTTTTATGCTTGGGTTTGAATGGATTAATTCTACCTCTAGCACAGCTTGATATATCTATCTTCTGGTGTCCACAGATTAAGGTTTTTCAATTTGTACTTAAAATGATGTAGCCCACTTTTCTCCTCAGGATTTATAATTGCAGTACGGAACAGATTATTCACTTTGATTCTTTTCTTTAAAAAATTCCGAGGCAGTGGAACACGAAACAACAGAAGCAAGCCAATAAAAACATAACTCCATTCATCTTTAGCCAAATAGCCTCTAGACCCAAACTACTAAGGAATGCCCAGTCAGCGATCCCCTGTACTGCAGAAAGGAAGTCATTAAATGAGAGCCTTTAAAGGGATCAATAACAACACGCAGAGAAGGGAATGGAATTAGTCATCATTTTATCAAAATACTTGTATGCTTATCTCTAGGGCTTCTAAGAGATACATATTTTACTGCTACTGATGACTGTATGGAAGATGTCATTATGAAAGATTTTATGAGAAACCTGAAAAATCTGTTCTTATCACTTGTCACAGGCAGGAAACATCTGAACTCCAGTAAAATCTATAGGACAGAAGCATTTGTTTGTTTTATCACACACATCAGCTGTATATTGTTCTAGGCAGGGGAGCCCACCAGGGCCTCTAATCTGTCACTTTGTCCGATTAATCCAGCAAGGGGTCACTTCAGCTCGTTTCCTTGGTTTTCATCACATTTCCTTATTTGATGAAACTAAAGCAAAATGACAGGTACATAGATTCTTACCATGACTGAGCTGGACCTCCAAGATTCAGTCACCCTGATAATGTTCTTTTTGTTTACTTTTGCTCATTTAAAGATGCGGATACTTGAGAATAATCTTCTGACTTTCATTAACATGTGTCCTTGGAGATGGCACAGCCTATGCTGGTATACAACCCTAGGCAAGAATCCATACAAAATGATCATAGAATCATAGAACTGCTCAGGTTGGAAGATCTTCTTCAAGATCATCAAGTCCAGCCACAACCTAACCGTACTACCGTAACTCTAACAACCCTACCTGCAAAACCCCAGGGTTGGGTGACCCCGGTTGGCTGCACCACCAGGTCTGGAAAGGGAAGTTTTTTCCCAGGCCTGGGACAGTGCTGCCAGGTGAGGACAACTTCTTGTGACCTAGAGGCCAGGCACAATATCAGGTGTCTAGCAGGAAGTCCACGTCACATTCTACGTATGTTATCACGTAATCCTGATTCAACACTTGTAGGGTTCAGGCATCTGCATTAAAAGCCTCTCTTCTTTTTGTCCACGCCATGTGTAAAGATTTTAAAACAGCTTTTGGCAAAATTACAGAAAATGAGTCCTATAACGGCACATCAGCTACTTGAGCTGGGAAAGAAATATCCCTGTGGTTACGCAGCTTCCTTAATTCCCCAGACTGTGGCTGGGAGGAACTGCACAGATGCTCATTTGTTGCTAACAGTTATCTCCTCACCTGCAATTATAAGCCATTTTTAGAAGCTTTCTTAACAAAGACAAATAAAGAACTCAAAAAATAAAATTCACCCCACTTACCTGTGCCATTTTGAGCATCCCTAAATCTGTCCACCCTTGCAGGGGAGGTGACTTTGGCACACACACGGAGATTGCATAAGGTGAGAATGTGGATAAGAACAATGAAGGTCATTTCTCAAGCAAATCCAAGCAAGACCAGACACTTTGCTGCAGTGAACTGAGGTAGAGCCAGTGATTTCAGTCAGTAACACTTGGCCAACAGACACAGAGTAATGCGTTGTCACTGGTGTCTGGTCCATGAGTCATCTGCCGTTATCCCTCAGGCCTGCACTGTGCTGAAAATAGATATAACAATATGGAGGAAGCAATATAGGAAGAGAGGCAGAAAAGTACTGTATATAATTGCTCGCGTTATATTACATATGTTCATGCTGACTTCAAGGTCACTTAGCGAAACTTTGGCTGTGTAGATCTCTGACTCCATCAATAGTGCTCCTTCAATTTTAAGAGCAATGCAGAGCCCATTATACCACAGACTCTTGCATATATATTTAGTCTGGTCCTAGGTTGAAGTGACCCCAACATATATTAAAAAGTATTTTATGATCAAAGCATACATGCTGCTCCATAGTCTGTCTGCCAATTCATTCACTGCCCCTTCTGTCAGCCATAAGCTTAGTTTCCAGGCCTTGCTCATGAGTCCCATGCCCTGCATTTTTCAGCATACAATGAACATACATTTTACAAGAGCTCTGCATAGGTCTGAGAGTCAGTCTATGTTGAATCACTTATGTTAATAGGACCAACAGCATTTCTTTATTTACTCGCAGTTAAATTAACAAGCAAAACCTTCTGAGTCCCAGCACTTTGGTTTTGACTGCAGAGTTGGCTGCATGGACTTGGTCAGCTTGTTCTGTTGTCTGGCCATGAAGGTCTACTCATCTGCTCCAGGAATCTAGTCTGTAATCTTGATACTTTCCTCACTACCATGTTCACTTAAATGATCTGTAAAATGATAAATGTGAATAATAATAATAAAAAAAAAAAAGCTGTTTTGAGAGTAGCTAAAATATACTTTACAAGCAGCAAATATTTTTTGCAGGAAGAAAAAACAAGACTTGGACAGACATTAGGCAGTCTTCTGTTGTGTAACCAGGTCCTGGCACATTGTATACAAAGAATACCCATCTGAGCTGAATTTCATTTATTGGTGAGCTTTGCTTCTGCTTAAGAGGAAAAAGGGAATCTGAGAAAGAGTTAAGAATTTCCTCTCGTCTGATTACATCTGACCTTCCATTAGTCACTGAAAATGAAATGGCTTGTAATGGGATCTTGTGGTTTCTATCACTCTAGAAAAGCCATTTTTACGAGGTCACAACTTGATGATTCTGATGAGTCACACCTCATGAAAAAAAATGCAGATTTGAGAGTGGCTGGCTCTGGTGGCCAGGGGGATGTGAAGGGTCCCCTGTGGCCTCCCTCACAGGGAAACTCTGCCAAGAGCTGGTGTGCTGGATCTGTGCTGGTCTCATGGCCAGTCCAGAGCTGCTGGGGATGTTGGCCTGCTCACAGAGGATGATTGAGGCTCATGCACTCCATGTTGCGGAGCACAAGTGGAGTCATACAGCCGAAACTGTGAGGAGAAAAAGAAGCTGCTTCTCAGCACGTGCTTGGATTTATTTGCAAGCAAGCGTATTAGCTTAGTAGCCATTGCAAAACGATATTTTCCTGCATCACGCTATAGCCTTCTATGGCATCCAAAGTCAGTTTTCCTAATGCCACAAAGAATCATGCTACCTGAAGGGCCTGAGTACACAATACCATATGTATTGAATTTACTGCATGCATCAAATAGAGTTACCGCAAACAAACGTTATCACATATAGAAGAGCGTGGTACCCATAACTAGCATAGATATCATGTTTCTTTAGAACAAGTTTCTTTCTCCACTATTTTTTGGCAACATGTATTAAAAAGGTGCACTTTTAAGGTGGAATGTAATACATGAACACTTCAAAGACCATCCTGAAAGAGGCCTTGAACTGTTTGACTATTACAGAACGCTTTGAATATCTTTATAAGGGTCAGTCACTTGAGTTCAACCATTTCTGGACAGTGACAAAGAAATCAAATTAAAGGCCATAGATGCTTGTACACAGTCATGCAAAGAAAGCTGTGGAAGAGTAGCTTGAATCATTAATCATAATTATTAATATTTTATCTAGGATTTCTTAATGGATCATTCACTACTCTATGGTAAAAACTTGAGAGCAGTGATGCTTGCTGACTCACCTGTTGTGTGGTTTCTGTTCTGTAAACTGATGATTATTTAAGCAGGAGACTAACAAATCACAGAGCTGTAGAATTGTTGAGGTTGAAAGACAGATCATGTGGTCCAGCCCTCTTCATCTCATTGTAGATGGCTATCAGGTCAGTAAAGAATTATTGCCCCTTAATAAATCCATGCTGAATAATCCTGATCACATTCTTGTCCCTCATATGTTTGGAAATAACTAAATTCTCAGGACAGTGCTTTCCAACACCTTCCCAGGCACTGAGGTGAGGCTGACTGTCTGACAGATTTTCCTTCTTACCCTTCTTGAAGATATTTTCTCTGCTCCATTCACCAGGAATCTCTGCCAGTTATCATGACCATTCAAAGATAATTGCAATGACATCATTTAGTACCATCAGCATTCCTGAGTGCAACCCATCAGAACTCCCCAGATGTACATATATCCAATGTAAGTTCTCCCCTATTCAGCTCTTTTCCACCACCATCTAATCTTCTTTCATCTACTTTTTTTTCTCTCTTTTCAGTGGCCTGGGATTCCTGGAGGCTGATTTTACCAGTAAAGAGCAAGAAGAAAAGGCACTGAGTACCGTGGTCTTCTCCACATCATTTGTTCCCCTGCCCTGTTCAGCAATGAATCCATGTTTCTCCTATCATTTTTTTACTGCTTGTATGCCTGTAGAATCTTTTCTTGTTGGCCTTCACATCTTTCACCAGATTCAACTCCAGGTCAGTCTTATCTCTCCACAATCCCATCTCTACACTGCTGCTCCCAGGTCACCTACCCCTGCTTCCACCTCACATACTTCCTTTATATGTCTGAATTCATTTTGGCACTCCTTGCTTTTCCAGGAGCAAGGCCTCCTGCCAATTGTGCTTTTTGGGATGGACATTTCTTGAGAAGCCAGCCCTCCCAAATCCCTCTTCTCTTCAGGGCCATATCCCATAGGATTCTTTCCCAAGCAGATTCTCACAGGGATTCAAGCTTGCTCCCATGAAATCCAGGGCTGTGGTACTGTTTTTTGCCTTTCTCCCACCTTTTATTCCAACATCTCATGGTCACTGCAGTGAAGGCTACCTTTGACTTTCATGTCTCCAACCATATTTCGTGTCTTCTTCCTTGTTTGTAGCATCAGTTACCTGTTTTCTTCTTGTTTGCTCTTCAGTCACTTGATTTGTACAGGACTACACCTCTTCTCTACACCTTGTGCAGTAAGACTGTTCTGTGTCAGCAAGTATCTCCCTGTGAACACTGTTCTGAGTTTGCAACGCTGGCAGTGAAAGCTGTTCTCACTAGGTATGAATGCCAGGAAGACACATGCTGCATCATTTTGTTTCCTGACTGCTCCAACATTACTCTTAAAACGAGACTTTCGGCACAAATCATCACTATTGCGCTGACAGGATATTCCATCATCACTGTTTAAAATGTGAGGTTCAGTAAAAACTCTGCCTGGTGTATCGTTATAATTCACAGGGAAAAAGAAGAAAAAAAAGACAACTAAAAAAGAGGTAAGGCCCTAATTCCAAAAAGTACTGAATATTTCTTTTCATGCTTCCTTTCTAATACTAATCTAGGATTAGCAAAGTATTAAAATTAACATCCTCAAGCTCTCTGTCTAATGTAAGGCTAACTCTCATAGAAGTTAAGGTGAATGTTTGCAAATACCAAACCTTCAGTGAGAGACTGAGTACTCTTTAATGTAACACTTCTGCCACGTTTTCAACAGAAAGCAAGGACTTTGGCTGCTCAAATCAAAATAAGTAACAGAGCCTTAGTTTCGAAGAGTGAGTGCTCAGGCATCTGAACTTGACTTCCTAAAAAACAAAGGCAATGAAAATTGCTAAATAGCTTTGAAAAGCAGCATTTAACTTCAGTATTGCTGATTTTTTAACTGTTGAAAATTGGAGCCTCAATGTTATACTAACACATGTTTTTACATTTTCCCTAGAAACAGATGGAATAATGCTGCTCATGCTATGCCAACACCATGTTGTTACATAGTCTTTATTAAAATTGCTTCAAGGCAAAAAGATGTATGAACAAAGGCAAGGTGTGGAGAAACTTGGCAACTCCTTAAGATTTTCAGACTTGAGTTGTTTAACTCTCAGCCAGCTCTGTGCATCATAAAGAAATATCCATAACTTCATGATGGGTGGGGAAGCTGGGTGCATTAGCTGGCTACTGGGTGAAGAGAGCCCACGCGACCCTTGTCATGCAGAAGGCAGCTAAGATGGATAACAAATAAAAAGGAAGGAAATGGAAAGGAGAACGTATACAAATGGAAGAAGGACAAGCTTGGCAAGTAAATAAAGAAAAAATTGAGAGCAATTAGATTTAAAAGAAATTAAAAAATTGAAAACTTAGTAACAGCTTTTCTTTAAATCTGGGAGGAAAAAATCCTTATCTTGCTCAGAGATTAATTCCAATTTTGACAAACTGCACATGGAGCAGATAAGCATCTGTTTGTCTGTGTGTGTGTGCATACACATATAAATATGTCTTGAATATATGCATCCAAAGCACAATCTAAAGCTACTAAATTAGAGGGAACAATTCCCATTTGGCTTCAGTGGGTTTTGGACCATGTCCTCAAATCCTAACAGTTTCAGCTTTGAAAAAAGGACAATAAAATTCATTGTCTCTCTAAAAAACCTGAGCTAAGTTATCAACAAAACAAAAACTAAACAAAACAGCAGCAAGAGCATTCAATCTTCCAACCATGTAACTGCCTTCAATTAACTAACATTGATTTCTCTTTGCCTATATTGAGAATGTCTACATCCCAAAAGGAAGCAGAAAAAAACATTTCCACGATAACCATAAAAATCACCTGAGAGAAAATAAAGTTTTCTGTCTCATTACCTTTTCTGTGTGGTAATCAATTACAAAGAAAGAACAGTGCAGGTTCAATTAAGTAACTAAATCAAAAGGAATTAAAAGCCACAGGGGATCTTTATTTTACTTATGTTAAAGGAGGGTCTGTCTCCAGGTCTCATTGACTTGTCTGTAGCATATAATGGGGTTTAATTCCTCCGAACCAGTCTGTCAGCATTAGCTGATCATAATGAGGAAAATGGGTTTAGAGAAAACAGAGCTACTGAAAATAGCTTTCCCAAGTGTAGCCTGCCCTCCTCCCTTCTTCCTCCAAATGGGATTATCCTGAGCTCTCAGCACATTGCAATATATAAATGAACCATTAGGGAAAACAAAGGCCCCTCCTTTGAAACGTAAGACACAATTCAGGAAAACAGTGGACGCTCTGTCCCAAGTCAGCCAAGTGTGTGAATACATGCTTACCTTTACTTATGTCTTCCACTGATTTCAGGATTAGCATGTGCTGAAAAAAAGCCCTTAGTGTCTTGCAGAACTGCAAGATCATATGAAGTGGTGAGAGATTCATTTAAAAAGGAATATGATTATTTATTTTAGAACTTGAAAAAATAGCTGTAGGTTTGTTTTTGAGTTTCATATTTTGAAGTTAGTCAAGCAACAATTGTGACTTCATTGTATCCAGTTAGCTTCACATGGGCAAAAACAAGAGTCCTGGACACACGCACAACCTGGCATTCGTACAGACAGCTGAATGGAAAATTTAAGAGAAACTGTCAACTCTGGGATGCTTAGCCAGTGAAAAGCAGTTTTCTGTAGCTCTTGGATTCATGTATACGCATTGCTTTACATAGACTCAGGCAAAAACAATCACAGGAAAATTGGGGATTCCACTGAAACCATCAACATAAGTTGTATAGTCTTCAATAAAACTATAGTTTCATGCTTAACCTTCACACAAGTTGGCTGGGAATCACCACCTCTTACTCCAGCCATCTAATGGTCCCTAGCTCCAGGCTATACCAGTCACATGCATGTTTGTCTATGGAGCACACCTAGGAGAGGGAGTCACTCAACCAGTAGAACAGGGTGGATATCCATCTAGCAGCCTATGCCAAGCCAAAGGCACTAAAATGACTCCTGGTCTCCCTCCAGATCTCAAACACCTCCATCTTTCAGTTCATCACCCATCCTCTCAACAGCACTTTCCAGGGCTCTGTGCTCCCACAGCCAGCCCTTGCTTCCTCCATATCCACCAGTCCAGGAAGGCTGAGAGCAGAAAAGCACCAGCATCCATCTTATGGCATTTGGCTGTCCACCAAGCACTCCATCTGGCCATGTAAAGAGAGACACGTCCCACCACTTTTCAGAAGGAATAGGTACAGTGTATATCTCACCAAGAGCTGCCCTTCAAAGGGCACAGATTTAAAATCACACTCACAAATCTGCCTGCAGAAAGATAACTCACTATTTCTCATAAATCGGGCCACTTGATTTCTCTGCCAAGATATTCAACAAATTTCTTATTCAGGCTGCTCATTTTTCATTCCTTCAGGCTACATATAACCAAATAATCTCACCATAAATCCAGGCTCCTGCTGCCTTTCATTATGAAGCGAGCCTTGTTTAGAAGTTCTTAGAATTGGTACATTCCTGCTGAATGACAATCCTGAAACGTCTTTCATTTCAAAAGGAGCAAAATGGAAATCAGTTCTTCTCCAAGTTTACCAGAGGGGCAGCCAAGCGCTGATGTTATACAGTAAGATCTCAGACTGGGAACTAGGCAGCTATTTCAATCAGCAGACTTATTTCACGTCTGTCAAGGATGGGTATATTTAGAACTGGACAAGCTGTTTCTTTGCTGCACCCACGAGCTAAAAAATTGACCCAAGCACAGCATTTCTCAGATGGCCTCTTTTGCACTTTGGCAAACCCCTATGAAAGAGCATTTAGATAGCACGTCAGCTATCAGCAGATAGCACCACAATGTAGGGCTGGAGCCATTGTTGTTTATTTAATCATAGCTGTTTAATCAAGTCTTGTGGGTACCATCAGATTGAGTGAATCACTCGAGTCAAGACACAAAAATAAAACAAGTCCTTTTATCACTGCTTATCCACCCAGAGTAAAGCTATGTGAAAATGATGTAAGTGAGAATTTCTGAGAAAATGAAACAGCAAGCAGAGGAGCAAAGTTCTGCTCACTGAGGCACAGCTGGAGACAGAAAGAAGAGGTTCCATAAGCTGCCACATTCCAGGCACCCCTTGCAGCAGACAGCCAGCATTTTCAGAAGCATCCAGCCCCTTGTTTGAGCATCAGAACAAGCAGTACAATCTTGGAAAGAGTTTGGCTGCAAGCCATTTGTGCTTACTACAATGCAAAGGTAAGAAAAACTGAGTGGGGGACAAGCACTACCTAAAATCGAGCTTGTTCAGCTGTGAAACTGGAGTTCAACTGGACTTGAAAACAAGATCCATAATGAGGAGTCTGCAGAAACAACTGGGATTTGTCCAGTTCTAGATGGGGTAATAAGGAAAGTCATCCCATGGCTCACTGCTTATACAGAACCACTAAACAAGTGAATTTGGCCAACAGAAACAAATCGCTGGTGCAGCATTTTACTGTAAGCAGTTTTAATTCTTTTTAGTCAATCATTTGTATAACAAAGATTCAGCAATGAAGGAAGAAACTCCATCCTGAACTCTTGTCCCTTTACCAGTTTCACTGGGAAAACACCTCCCCTACCTTTTTCAGTGCAGTTACATCCCTACCTTTCCCTGGAAGGGGACAAGCAACAAGACCCCCTGCTGGCACTTCGTCTTGCCTGCATAAGATTCTGCTCCAGACTGTTACTAGAATATGTTTAATGGTGCCAACCACAACAGACCCCTGGCTCTGGCCTGCAGGAAGGCTGCATCGCAAGCCTGTACCCTTCCTGCTGTTTTAACTTCCTTTAGATCCTCTCCTCTTTCTGCCCAACAGCTTCAATTTGACTGTCATGCTTTTCTCACTTCACAGTTCTGCCTTTTCTTTATCATCCTTCCCACACCCCACATCGTTCTTTGCCTTCTTTGCCCACACAGGTCATAGTTCTATAATACCTATAATACCAGGTGTTGTCTTCTGCTATCAGATCCTCTTCCTCTGGCAGTCCATCAGAGAGTGACACCAGTATTTCAATATCATGTTTTACTGCACACGGAATCTGCAGTTTTAAGGTTAAGAACTGGTGTGCAAATTTCTTCCTCCAACACCCAAACCTGACATTATTTCACTGTATTCACAAGTATTTCACAGGGAAGAGCTGTAACGCTGATAACACTTGCACACTAGCAAGATGCCACTTTTATCACCCATAGAACTGTAACATTCTTGCCATAATTTGCATGCAGATGTATCATAGGTACTGAGAAACAGATCAGAGACTCAGAAGCAGCAGGAAATGATCACTTTCTAGGGTACACAGTCAGCTTGTTTTGTACAAACTGTCTGGCTTACTAAATCAGACTTGTCCTAGACTTTTCAGCCAAGTGACATAAGCTACATCTGGAAAATATCTATGATAAAAAATTATGGTTGCAGAAAGAATTACAAGTAAGCAGCTGACGTGCAAATTGGGCACAATGTTCATCAGCACAAATAGGTTCATCGACACTACCACCTAATCCTGGAGAGCAGCAGGTACTCAGAGATCTTCAAGATCATTGAAGAATTGAGTTTCCTATAGCTCCTGATTGTATATGATTCCCATCTTATGCAACACAGGAGAGGGTGTTTAACCACATATAGTTATGCTTTTGCCCTGACCTGCTCTGAGGTGGGAAATGAGGCTTTTGACTTCAGCTGGCACATGTCAGACAGATCAAAACCATGCAGCTGGACAAACATATGCTTTGTTAGGAAATCAGACTAGTAGCAACCTGGTAAGGACCCATGCTCTTCCCTGGCTATTAATAAGAAAATTGATCTAGAAATCACTGTATTGGAGCATACCTTAAAGTTAGCAAGAGAGGAGAAACCAGCTCCCAGCCATCTTCCATACTACCAAGTAAAGGCTGAAGGCAATATCTGGTGAGATCTAAACCAATTGGTGTTTGCTCAACATCTGACCTCTCCAGAAATATCCTGAAATCCACTCTGCCAGCACAGTACACCTCCAGAACATCTGTGCTTCCTTGCTAGCCCAAGAGACCCCATCCACACTTGTCTTTACCTATAGGTTTTCCAGACCTGTGGTGATGCTACATGATTTTAAAAGGGTCAGATCAACATACATAATATCACCAACAGGTACAATTTGACTCTGAATCCATAAGTGCTGTGCTTGTTTCCTTGATAGGCAAGGTCTGTAAATGTGACCTGGTTCCTTGCAACCACAATTGTTCCTGTAATATGATCAAATGAAAAGCTCCCTGGCTATCTGATTTCAGACAAATGTTACTTCTTTGTCTCAGCACAGCTTGGGCAGCTTCAGGATCCAAGACCGGCTGTGTGCCCATCCTGCTCAGGCTTTCTAGAAATGACTTTGTTCCAAAGTGGGTCATTCAGACTGTGGGATAACTGGAAATTTCACTGTTTATTAGTTTTTATTTTCAGTGCTGAGTGCCTTTTCAGTGTTGACTTGCAGCAGTGATTTCAAAGGAATAATTGCTTCCAGATGTCATGCATATTTTACTCTGAAGGAATACAGCAATCTTTGTTAAGGTTACAGAATTAGAAAGACTGTTTTCCCCTGAGTGGCTCTTTTGAGAGGAATTGTGAACACTACCTTGCCTCACATGGTTCCTACCACAAAAGAGTTAGAACAAAAATCTCTAACAAATGCTCTTCTTTGGTATGACACACTTCATAAGGCAGAAATGTTAAGAGTACACCCATGATACAAATTTCGGCTTGCTCTATAGAGAGAACATTGTGGTGGAGTGTTTCAGGGTAGCCCATATAAAGACCTAGAAAACAGGTTTTCCTGGAAGACCCTGCAGGTTTGTTTGACAATAAACTTGTAGGGTAACCAACTTGAGTTCGTAGCATCATTAAATGATCTAAGATCATCTAGTCCAACCTTCCACCTATCACCAATATTGCCCGCTAAACCATATCCCATGTTCACATCCACACGTTCCTTGAACGCCTCCAGGAACAGTGACTCCACCACCTCCCTGGGCAGCCTGTGCCAGCGCATCGCCACTCTTTCCAAGGAGGAGTTTTTCCTAATATCCAACCTGAATCTCCCCTGGCACAACTTTAGGCCATTCCCTCTCATCCTATCACTGTTGTCTGAGAGAAGAGGCCAGCCTCCACTTTGCCACAAGGCAGTTGTAGAGAGCTATTGCAAACAGCTGGAAAATGCTGAGCAGCTAAAAGCTTGTGTCAGCTTTCAGGGAAAAAAAAAAAATTGTAACTTGATAACAAAGTTTTAGTAAGAGTTAAGTGCTTGATTTCAACCTTCCTACAATGGAAACTTTTCTACATTTTCTATTTTGAAAACATTTTTAAAAGATTCTGTGAAATACAGTAAAATTCACTAGGTATCATTTAATCAGCAAGATTTATGAATCTTTTTGTTGTTTTTTTTTTCCATCTTGCAACAAGAAAAAGTTGAAATTGCAAAACTTCTCACAAAAGGAAAAACTAAATGATCTCAATGCTTTACAAGGAGAAGTGGGCAGTGCTGAAAACTACTGTCCTAATAGCACAGGACAAGACTGACGGCACTAAAAAAAGGACTAGAAAAAATACAGCTAGAAATAAACTGCCCTCTGCATCAGAACACTCCATAATAGGTAGGAAAATATGCTACTTTTCCTAGAAATAGATTATATGGAACACAGTTTTGTATACAACACCTACTCAGAAAAGGCCCAAGAAGCTATAATATCTAGCATTAGAAAACAAAATAGAACCAAACTTGTGTCCACATTCAGCAGAATTCTGAATTTAATTCTAACACTGCCGCATGTGGACTGCTAGTAACCGCATGTTAAAATACACTGGAGAATGTGAGGGAATGCAGCTTATCTTAAAGCTTAACTGAAAGTAACAAAGGCATCCATGAAATCTTAAGTCTGTGTGCAAGAGATCTCTCAAGTAGGGCTGATCTTCTGAACCAAATTAATATTAGCCAAAGCCAAGCCATCAACACACACACCAAGCTGACACTCCCCAGAAGTTATAATATTGATGGGAACAGGCTGCAGCACCCCTAACTGCACTTAGTGTTTGTCCTCCTGAGCACTAAATAACCAATGTATCTGTGGATGTAGGCAATATGTTAAGCATTCAATAAGTCGATTGTACCAAAGAATTATTACAGTTGGTAATGGGGCCCTGATGTGGTACCACAAGCTGCCTGATGTATTTCATCACATTCTCCTTTAAAACTTTTCCAAGACACAGGCAAACTTTTAATACAACGTTTGATGCAATTAATTACTTATTCACAATCAGGTAAGACCCCTCAGCAGTCACAAATACTGAGCTGTTCCCAGGTTGAAGAAGTCCTCTGCCTTATCCATTTTGTTGAAAAGTCCTATTGCTTCCAAAATATTAAGGCTCAGGACTGAAATCTGGCACAGGCTACCACAGTGAGGAATGTACTTTTTGGCATTCCCACAAATATTCTCCCAAAGCTGATCAGGACGTGAGCCTGACAAAATATAATCACATTTCACACAAGTCTGGCAGGCCCTTGGCTCGTGATGCAGGGCTAAATCCTCTGAAGTCCAGTCCAGCTGCACTGACTCACTGCACAGATCTCTCTGTAGGGCACAGTCACAGAGCACCTTGTAATGCACAGCACAAGGGACTGAACTTACACAGGTTGTAATTTAATCCGATTCCTTTCATTCTGATATTCCCTAATGCTTGAATGCTACTTTCCTGTTCTTGCAATTCATTAAATTACCCTAAAACATCACATGAAATACATCAGGTCACCCACAGAGCCCTCACACAAAAGAATTAGGAAAAAAACCAGCACAACTGTGCCACCAAAATGCTCCTCTGAATGTTTGCATCTAAAGTAAAAGTAGTATAAACAGGCTGCAAAGAGAACTTTTAGAAAAAAGGTGTTTCTAAGTGGACCACAGCTCACCCTTGCATAGGAGGCACTCCGTACTGGAGATGTTTCCACAGATCCCACAGGCACAAGCAGTGTCTGGAGAGGCTGTGCTGGAGCTCAGCACCAGTGACATGCACTGCTTTTGCACTTTCTAAGTAACCATTCTTCAGCTGTGGCTCCATAACAGGCATTACTGCAGCAGCTGGGAGAGGTGCCTGTGTAAATGCCCAAGTCAAACCAATGGTTGGGTTTGTTTTTAAAAGTACCTCTTCACTTAAAATAGGACTAAGTCTTGATGGTGCCAAAGTCTTGCAACATGACTAATTTCAAACGGCAGAAATCCTACGAGATCTGATATTTTGCAAGATTTCCCATCCACATGCTTTCCAGCTTGAGAAGCGAGTCAGAACCACAGCTATGGGCACACATCCAGCTTCAAAGATATGACATGGGCTAATATCTATTTTAAACTCCTCTTCCATTTGGTACCTCTATTATGAAACATATTTTTGGCTTTGAAGCTTCTGACTTTACCATTTAGCATTTGGAGTCAGTATCTCTTGGTTCAACTGGGAATGAAACTCTGACTGACCTTCCTGGCAATGAGCTTTCCCAGCTCATCTGTTTTCCCTGTAGAGCAGGGCATTCCCCTGCCCAGCCTGCAAGTATCAGTGGGGCTGGCAGCTGCTGGAAGGAGAGGGCAGGTGCCTGAGGCACTTCTCCACCAGCTGCAGCCTCCAGAGTCCTCTCCTCACTGTGCCATAAGATCTCAGAAATTCTCTCAACTTACATTTGCTAAGACTTACTGAGGTTTGAGCACTGCAGGACTATCAGGTTGAACCATTAACATTGCCAAAACCCAAACGTCTTTGAAAATGACCGATACTGAGTTCTACACGCTGGCACCCCACATTCCAGCTTGAGACTGATCAATATCTTAAACTATCCTTTCATACAGCATAACAGCAGCTTGTTTAGATGGCATTAGTTTGGTCTGGAGATTAGATTTTTTTTTATACGACGCTGGACACAACGGGATTTCAGCATCTGTTGAAGCCTCTAAGCCTTCTGCAACACAGTGGATTGAATTACAGATGAGCACAACAGTCCCAAGGATGTGCCTGCTGGTCTGAGCAAACACACAGTGGCACAATGCATACCAGTGGTCTGACAACACCCATGCAGCCACGCTGCTCATTTTCCTGAGGACGTGGCCTATGACATAGGACATCTCCAGCAAGGTCCATCACAAATTCCCCTTCACGCACCACAAGTGCAGCAGACATGTGGTCCAACAGGGAGCCAGATGCCAGAGCCCCAGAGCCAGCCGGCCCAGAGGAGCTGACCACTTGTGTGCCAGCACCTACACCGGTGGCTCAGGAAGGCAAAAGGATTCGCTATGTCTCCAGGGATGAAGTACAGGATGCATAACCTGGAGGCCTTCTCCTCCTTTATTGTTCTCCAGATCAATCCGTTACCTTCATCTACTTCAAATGAAATGTAGCCAATAAAAATGAAGATTGTTAGAAAACTTCTTTTTTTCTTTTTCTTTCTCCAGAGCACATTAAGCAACTGGAAGTTACAGCTCTTTTGAAAACTGACAACCCATTACCAGGCATAATGCAAAGCAGTTGGCTGCACACACAGCCATGCAATGCTTTGCTGGGCTGATGCAGCAAAAATTAAGGAACGTGGGCCTTGCGCCCAGCTGCAAACGCTAGCGAGACTCCAGAACACCACCAATTTCACGGCAGCTGTCACACCAGAGGAGCTTATCCTCCCAGACAGTGGAAGTGCACAATTAGGTCACATTAAACACTGAGAAAATACCACTGTGATTCTGCACAACAACTGAAAGGGAAGGACAATGGAAAACAGCTCCTAGCTGGCAAAAGCAGTAAAAAGCATCGGTACATACTTTCCATTAAGCATTTGCAGATGAAGGATGTGGGTGCAGGGGAAGATGGAATGCTTTCCCACCAGGCATAGAAGCCCAGGACAGCCAAGCACAGTGTGGGTGCTTCATCCCCAGCAATTCACCGCTATCTCAGCCTTCACAGACACAGAGGGGCCGGAACCCTGCCCCTTGCTGCTCATTTTGATACATCCCCTGGTTCTTCCAGGAGGGCTTGCTGCAAGGTCAAAATAAACACGCTGAGAAGTAACACTCATGGCTGGACCTTCTGTTTTGGGTAGGTTTCCTGTCTGTACCAAGAGCAGTAACTGGAGCTCCCAGTCCTACCACAGTAGAAAAAGCATTTGAAACGTCTTTATCACTGCACCTGCATGCTACATAGCCCGTCCTCAGCCAGAGGTGGAACAGTGAGATAAACACAGCCCATTCTGCTCACAGAAAGCCTCTTGTGTCCCGTCAGCATCACCTAATTACGGCTGGCTGATTTCAGCTTTGCAAAGCTGAAATGAAAGGTGGTCATTGTGCCGGCTCAGTGCTGTCACAGGTAACAGGCACCCTGCCGCATGATGTTTGACACTCACCGCAAAGTAATTGCACTGAAAGGTTCTTATTCCACTGCCACACCAGCACCAATTATTAAAAGCTCAAATAAAAGGGTTCTGTGAGGGACTTCAAAAACAGGGCAACTCTGTATGGGGCTGGAGGGTGTGGGGAGGTGGGGAGGAACACAGCAAAAACTTCAAACACCTTAAAGACTGTGGAAAGTGCCGACCTGTACATGTACCTCCCGTGCACCATTAAGTTACTTGTGGATTAGAAAAACATATTTAATTTTGTCTGTGATCAAACATATGCCTGTGATGTAGCAAGCAACACACCTCGGAGATGTCACACGGGCAGCACAGCTCTCAGCACCTGAACTAACAACGTGTTTCTTGAAGAAATGGAAAAATGGAAACTTTTTGCCATGTTATTTTCAGAGGAAATACTAGTCGATTGACATTCCTGTTGCAACATCTCCTCTATGTGTGCATCACCACAGAGCATCCCAGCGGTTTGCTCCCAAATAGAAGAGTGAGACTGCTCTCATACTTCTAGATCAACAGAAAAGCCTTCAGCGCTGGCCAGAAGCATCCCAGCAGCGCATCCCAAGAGAAGCCATCGGAGAGATGCAGGCGGAGGAGGCACTGCCGCAAGGTCCGGCTACCGGGGCCGGCAGCGCGGCGGAGCGCGGCCTCGGGTCGCCTCGGGGGCTCCTTGCAGCCGGACTCGCCGCCGCCGCCGGGTCGCAGAGCGGCAGAGCTCCCTCTGGCGGCGGCTCCGCACTTTTCAAGGAAGGCGTGAGGGGCCCCGCCGCTCCTGCCCTGGAACGACAGGCAGGGCCGGCGGAGGGGGAATGAAATCGCTCGGGGAACAGCTGCGGTTCCCTTCCCGCCCGCAGCAATGACAGCAGATTCAATGATAAGTGATGTCCGACATATTCAGCAGATACACCAAGGTGGAGGGAAAAATAAAATCAAACAGAAAACTCTCCTCCCTGTTCTAGGCTCGTCTATGGAGATCGAGACTGTATCAGGAACTGCAATTCAGAAAATAACTCATGACAGCTTCAAACAGCCATCCTAAGCTTGCACGGCAGGAGACTTCACACAATGAAGCCTGAAGATCTGATATCTTCCAACATGAGAGAAAATGAGGCTTTTGTGTTGCGTTCACTTCTCTTTTCATAGAATCATACAAATAGCCTGGGTTGAAAAGGACCACCGTAATCACCTAGTTTCAATCCCCCTGCTATGTGCAGGGTTACCAACCACCAGACCAGGCTGCCCAGAGCCACATCCAGCCTGGCCTTGAATGCCTCCAGGGATGGGGCATCCACAACCTCCTTGGGCAACCTGTTCCAGTGTGTCACCACCCTCTGTGTGAAAAACGTCCTCCAACCTAAAGCTCCCCTGTTCTCAAATGCAGCAGCGCATCCCAAGAGGAGTCACCGTGCTCACGTGCTGCTTTCACTTCTCTTTTCTGCAACTCCTTCCTTTCTAACTCACTGTGGCACCCTTTGGCCTCAGCCCGCTTAGGATTTCCTGCAGTAATTCAACATTCTATGTTTCTGATCAAACTCATCCACTGCAAATGCTGTGCTATCTTAGCACAATGCAGGGAGTTAAGACTGGAGAGCCTCCAGCACACGGACACCTAAGAAAAATTAAAGATTTCTTTGCTGTTCATGCAGTTTTCTCAGACTGTTTGACAAAAGTCATTGGTGGCTATTTTTTAAATGAAAAGAGTAGTGAGAAAATAACTTTGCGGCATATTGGGCTAGCAGATTGTTCAGACATTGTACAACAACAATGAAGCCTTTAGGATTCTATGACTGACATATATAACGAATATAGCTGTCAAACTTTTCTGCGGCAATTTTATTTTGCATTGACGAGCTATTTCACTGGACAGGTTTTGCATAAAAGGAATGATTCACTTTGTTGTGATGCTGCTATTTACAGAGCATGGAGGACAGTGGAATCGTTACGATATAAATATTAATCTACAAATTTCTTTTGGAATACGTAATTTTGTATGCAACATATACCATGCACATATCTGATACAAGGAAAGAGGCATTGTTCTGCAGTGAGAAGGGGGGCCTGGAGCTGCTGGGGTTTGTTGTTCATTCACTGATTCATTATGTGGCCTTTGAAAAGGCACTTAGTCACTCTGCAGTTTAATTTTTCTCTCTGTACAACAGGGAACAATGCATCAACACAAACCGTTCCACAACTTTTGCTCTCATTGTTATCACTCTGAGTCACTGAGGTCAAGGAGATGATTCAAGGGTCAAGGGGATGATCTGAGCAGCCCACGTGCCCAGGGAGTCCAGAGACACAGAACGACTCCACTCTTCTCAAACATCTTCTTTCTCCTACTATGACAGTGGAAGGGTAAGTTGGGACTGCCCAGCGCTGCCGCTGCTCTGTGCCCATTCCTTTACTTTGATTATGAACAATGACTTGCCATGGATAGACAGAATGTACACTGACATCACTAGCCTTGGAGAAAACAGGCAGAAAACAACCCAGCAGGCAAAGCAGTACATAAAGGAGGGGGGGGAAAATAAAAAAAAGAAAATAAGAAGGAATGAATCTCATACTGCATTTGCAATGCAGTCAAGCCTGCAAGCAGGTTGTGTATCTAAGGGCAGGAAATCACAAAGACATCGCTTGCTCCCTGGGGAAAGGTAAGCAACGTCTGAAATTGCCTTCAGAGGTTATTAGTAGAGCTGCACCAAGGCTGAAGTACTCTGTGCCCAAAGCCATAGCATGCAAACGCTGCATACATAAAAAGGAGCATTCACAACTCTGCAAATAATAAAACTAGTGGTGTTTTTTGCAATTTTTTTTTTTAAGAGTAAAACTGGCTTTGTTTGTTAATTCACTTATTTATTCATTTTCCTTTTAAACTCAAATATCAAGGAATTCTAGAGATGGGGGTTTAATCTCTGCTCTCAAAATAATGGTACCCTTTCTGACTAGAAAAGCCAGTCTGGCACGGAGCGCCACAGTCTGCTTATGTACCAAAGGTTTCTATACAACCAAAAAGGAGAACAGGTGCTGTGTTTCACTGCACTGCTGGTCCTCAAAATGGAGACAGAAGTGGGAGGAAGCCTTCTCATCCATCCCACAGCTCCAGAAGGTTCTAACACAAAGTTAAGGGACAGATTGAAGCAGTTTGGGACAGCTGGAAGTAGAACTGATGCTCACGAGTTCCCCTGTTCACTATTTAAGGTGAAGGCAACAGCTGCATGGTGCATGGGGTACACACACAAGGGGATCATAATAGAATGGTTTGGGTTGGAAGGAACCTTTAAGATCATGTAGCTCCAACCCCCCTGCAATAGGCAGGGACACCTTCCTCTAGACCAGGTTGCTCAAAGTCCCATCCAGCCTTGCCTTGATTGCTTCCAGGGAAGGGGCACCCACAACCTCTCTGGGCAACCTGTTCCAGTGTCTCACCACCTCCACAGTAAAGAATTTCTTCCTGATACCTAGTCTGAATCTACCCTCTTCCAGTTTAAAGCCATTTCTGCTCCTTAATTGCCATCAGCCAACCATTTCTTGAAAGCAGTATTTGTGGCTACACTGCCGCATCCCCTCCATACCGTACAGAGCTCAGCTTTCCTCAGTGTCAGTGGCAGAGAATGGCACATTACTGGGCTTTGCTAAATTTTCAGCACTGAGAATTTGATTCCAAACAGTTCAGCATCTGCTTTAGCTAAAACAGCCCAACCATTTCCAGGAATATTATTACAGGAAAAATATATATTGCTTGGCACACGCTAAATAAATCCAGACAACCTTTTATATGAGGATATCTAGCTTCAGAAGGGGAATTTTGAAATTTGGCAGAGGGGGCTCATTGTGGCAGAAATGTGTCAGTCCATATTAAAACCTGCCCACATTTGGCCAGCCAACAGAAAAAGGGGAAAACTGCACCAAGGGCTCAGAAAAGTGTCTGACAATGGCAGTTACCTGCTATTCCTGCTGTGGGCCCCTCACCTCCTGCATAAGTGTGGGAACATAGCTGGCACCTCCTAAATTTGAAGACTCAATTGCGCGATCTCAGTAAAACTCTGTAAATAGGGTTTATGTGCAGTATAGCAGTTTTCTGGAGGAAAAAATCTAGGCCCTAATTCAGCAGGCAGCTTCACACACCAAACCCCCTGCGCTCAGATAGCATCTCAGTGAGACTGATACAAAACCAAGACCTTTATCTTTAAGGCACAGACAAGAATATCTGTTCAAAGCGATGCAGTGGCGACTGTATTCTTGTATCACAGAAATACAGTTTGAGGAGTGGCAGATATATGCTCTTGCATGTAAAAGGGAGAAATTGGTATTGACATTGTGTTTGCAGTATGAATGGACCAATGGTCTATGAGAAAGTGTGCTTGCAGGGCTTCCATTCATCTTGTACAAACAGAGATTAAGAGGATTTAAGGATTTACAATGAAAGCACTCACCCACTTGATAACACTGCAGTATTTCTGTAATTCTTCAGTCTTGACTCCTGGAAAAAGGACAATGCCAATCCACCTCCATCTGAATAAGCACGTTAAGTAGAGTTTATCTAGACCATGCTGTTCCTTAGTCACTGCCCACAGGAAATCACAGCCCAAGGCAATCAGAAAGATCTGTGGAAGGAGCATGAAAAGTAAACCCTCAAATGAAACAATCCCATTTTTCAAGGAAGGAAAATAATCCCATTTTTTTCCCCCATGATATTTAACAGATCATACAGTCCTTTCTGTGGTATCTTAAATGCTGTTTTGCACGTATGGAGAGCAGGCATGTTGGCATCATGATAGAGGACAGATCCAGTTCATTAGCTGCTTCTGGGAAAAGGACTGTCATTTCTCCCAAAAAATAAAAATAAAAAGGTGAGGAGCAGCTATGCAGGAGGAATCAAAGAAGAATTTAACGTACCTCTTAAATCCTTTCTCCAGGATATGTCCACCACTGTTTCTTTTTCTCATTCCAAAAGCAGGAGCAACTTCAAGCCATCAGTGTGTAAGCAGAGATGCAGAGCTGGAGGAAGTGGGTGAGTGAGCAGACAGCAGCGCTGCAGCTCCTGCAGGAGAGCAGAGCCATGCCTCCTGCAGAAGGCCTCCACTTCATGCCGTCTGCAAAGACACTCAACAAACGTTTTTGCTTCACCATACTTAGTGCTTGGTTAATGATACACCCTAAGCAACCACACAGGGAATTAAGGCAAGGAATAGGAAAGCTTGCTCTCCTTGCATGTATTAGCTGCGTTAAGGATGAGGATCCAGTGCAACAGAGAAACCTCACATGCTGAAATGCTGCAGTAAACTCTTCTCAGGAACATGAACCAAGTCTGTGTGTCACAGAAGTACACACACTGAGATCTTGGCTGGAACTCAGGAGTCATCCAAGTAACGTGTGGGCCTTGTGTTATAGATTTAATTAGCAGAGCCCAGAACAGATACACAATCATTGTCTTATAAACA
Organism: Chrysolophus pictus; assembly: GCA_037305975.1. NCBI lineage: Eukaryota > Metazoa > Chordata > Aves > Galliformes > Phasianidae > Chrysolophus > Chrysolophus pictus. The sequence goes on from CM074578.1 coordinate 84,196,338, forward strand.
CAGTTGAAGACTGAGGCATAGAAAACACTTTTTGTGACCTCACAATGGTCATCTGAAGGGCTACAGGCACAGCTGAAACCTCTCCTAGTCCAGGCTTGGACATGCTACAAAATCCTCCTTTTCTCTCATATCTCTGAGAACTGTTTGCACAGTTAAAGCAACATGGCTTGCTATTTCTCTCCAGAAGATGTTAAAAAACTGACATGTTCCTTATTTGCATGGTTTTGCCCATGAGACAACTTTGACATGCCTCGTGAAACATGTGCTCTCACAGAAATCTGAGGAGGAAAACCACATAACCAAGCATTCAGTAAAATATCTTTCTGTCTGGAGCAGACGACTTCAACAAGATGGTTTTAATGGCACGAGGATTCGGTAGATATTTTTGCACATTGGCAGCAGTTTTTGCTAGACAGAATTTTATTTTATCATTCATTGTATAGATTGCTAAGCTACTAGAATGAATCTTTTGAGACCCAGCAAAGATTGTATTGAAGGTACAAAAATCCTATGGTTTCCCATAGGCAGCAGCACAAGATCAGGCCATTCTCAAGCAGGTTTCCTCCACAGTTAATTCTCCCAGGTCACACACAGCTCACCAGGCAGCTCTGTGAAGGACGACTTAAGCTATTACAGTTTCCACAAAAGGTTGTGCAGAATGACCGTGCTCTCATTCCCTTTTGATTTAAGAGTTGCATAAGCACATAAATGATTCCATGTTAAGCTGCTAAAATTAAAATTCCCTCTGCCCATCATCTCCTGCAAGAATGCAGCTATTCTGCTTGAGAAACCACATCCTGTCATGCATCAGGTTCAGATGGCTTTCTGTCAAAAGACAGAGCCCAAGTTCAACAACCTTCCAGGACTGCTGCTGATCTCTTGGAGTCTAAAGCAAACGTTTCCTTGCAGCCCAACAGCTGGGTCAGATCTGATGAACTATAGAAGTTCACATCACCCAGGAATAACTCTCTAACTGAGCAGATGCAGGAACGTGTTTATGAGCCAGATATACTCAGGATCCCTTGGGAAAAGGATTATCTTTTTACACACAGAATGTCTGTCCGGATGGACAGTGACTGTTCATGTTCTCTTCTGTATGTCCAGCAGTGGCTGGAAGCACCGTGCAGTAAATCCATTCAGGCTTAGCAGCCAGCTGGGCACTGTGTGGATATTTTGACTTGAAGGTGACTTTCATCCGACCTGATGGGGCCAGCAACTGACTGAAGGGAGCTCAGCTCCCAGGTCTGCACAAACATCTGCCAGGTATCAGGTAAATGGGATTTTGCTGTAAAAAAAGGAGTATGACTTGGAGGTCTGCCCCATCAGTCAGTAGGAAACAAAGCCTTCGATGCACAGGCTGTGGCATCCCATCACAAGCAGCCTCAGTCAAACATATCTATTTATGGTGGCAAGCTAAAGGTGCTATGACTCAGGTGCCAGAACAGGGATCTTTAATAATACCTTCCAAGTGTATGTAATATGTAAATATACTCTGTGGGCAGGAAATGTATGAAATAAAAAGGCATTTCTTATAATCATTTTAAAGGAACTTTTAAAATATTTAAGTACTTAAAATTTATTTACAGCATGGCTAAAGCTGCTGGGAAGAGAGCTTGATGAGCTTTTCCCCAAGGTTTCTTACAGGCCACGTGGCAACATGAGATGAATTCCATGTTTCTGCCTCAATTTCTGTATTCTTACAGTTACATCAGGCAATACTTAGCCACTTAATAGAGTGACTTGAGTTGATGGAAAGGAATTTACAAAGCATGACGTACTTTATAACAATATAAATACAAGGGTGTTTAAACTGTGGCCCTCAGGAGAGAGTCTGGGATGACAATAGTGACAACAGCATCTCATGACTTGAGTACCTGCTTAATGGGATCAACACTCATGCCCACCACTGGCCAGGCCAAAGCTCCCAGGGGTCATCTCATTCTCTTTCTCCCGTGTTCCTGCAACATAAAATAACAAACACCAGGAGATCCTCCATCCAGACCAGCCATAACATGACTGCTAACAGAAGGAGACTTCCCAGCAAAGCAGAGAACATTCAGAGATATTTGAGTGGGCTCTATGAAGAAGGGTTTGAACCCAAGAGATGTTTTTGGACAGTGACTCATGATGCCCAGTGCACAGCTGGAGTAGGGCTGCATGTACAATTACTACGATTAAAGTCAGTCAGCTACACACAACTGCAGCTTCAAAGTGGGATCTGAGAAACCACAATTATTTCCCGTTCAAACTGTAGCAGAAAAATGTGGTATTTTTTTTGTAGCAGCATGCAGCCGTCTTTGCAACAGCTGTACAAGTTCAACTGAAAGGGAAATTATGTTTTCTGATAAATTTCATATCTGATATGAAAAATGTGGTCAGCACAAGAGAATCCATCAGCCACAGCAGATGCCTTACAGATGCGACTTTCAGACCCTTTCAGAGCCCCTTGCTCTCAGGGGCAAGATTTGGATGAGTGATACAGTCACATAAAGCACCATTTTGCAAACTCCAGTCATCTGCCCACTGCTTTCTAAAGCAGAGAGAGAATAAGAGTCACTGATAGAATTATAACTTTCTAAAGAACAAAACAAAACTTAAATTGAGGAAAGCAAAGGACGTTGAGGTAAATTCTCAAACAGAGCCAAGGGAATTTCTTAAAAAAAAAAAAAAAAAAAAAAAAAAAAAAAAAAAAAAACATACAGTCTTGTAGCTGACTCCTCTCCAGAGGGAGAGGAACCTCGGGGAACTCCTTGGATGGGGCTGGAATAAAAAGGTTCATTGCAGGGTTTCAACTCAGAGGCCTTCTATCAGTCACACTACTGAGAAAGAGGCTGTGCTGTCCTTCATACTCCTTGGGCTGGGCAGAGCTTTTGGACAAGAGGAGACATCAAGAGAGGGAGTTATGGGCAAGGAGCAATCACACCCAGCATTCTTGGGTCAGCTAAGCTAAGGTGTTTCTCATCCAGTTAGTAACTGCTCCAACACTTTGGCTTTATAAGCCTTAAATAGTCTGTCAGGCTGAGGTGGGGCAGGGAGGAGCAGTCTGACATAGCAGCTGGGCCTGTATCATGCTCTCCAGTTTGCTCTGGTAGAAAATAGTGTCCTTTGGGGGCCTGGCTTGGAAGCAACAACTAATCTAGACCTTTTAATTTACTGAATTAGTCTAGGATCTACTTTGGCTTGCTGGAGTAACACATAAAACAGATAAGGAAAACTTAAACTTTGAGAAAGGCTGTTCCAAGATGTCCACGGGAGAGTTTCCAGTGAGCCCCTGAACACCTTGGTAACAGATTGATTTTGGTGGAGCAATATGCTCTCCATCCGCTCAGCAGTCACCAGCTTCTATTGGGATTTCTCACTCTCTGGGGCACGTGGGGATTTGAATTCTTTCTAAATTTTGAGCGGGAAAAGCAGCACTTTTTCAGCATGCAGCTCACTTAGCCAACACAACAAGGACTGTAGCGCTCCTAGAGCAAAGTTCTAGTGTAACAGCCACAGAAGTATCATTTTGCCAGGAGCAATGTCTATTTCCACCGACTATTCACATGGTAGACAACTCCACTACTCTTTGAAGCCCAACAAATGAAGAGGTTAAATATTATTCTGCAGTGGAAAGCAGGGTACCCCTCTGCTGAAATCACACACTGCACCTGGAAACATCCACGAGGACCTTCTTTGGTCAAGGTGCAACCACAGTTTCCTCACCTGATCCTATCCAAATAGCCCAAGCTTAGGTGGGTAGCATTTTAACCACTTTTATTATTTCCATCCTCTTATTTTTGTTATAGGTGGTGTCACAACCAGCTCTTTTTTTTTTTTTTACCGGTCCTTAAACAAAACTGCTGGGCCCTGGGCTACCATTGTGAAAGGTTTTCCCAAAAGTGTCACGGTGTTCAGATGGAAAACCAAATGTTCCTCAATAGCTGAGATACAGTGGGAAGACTCAAACATCTGCAGTTTGCAAACAAACAAATAAAAACGGTAATTAGCACAAATAAAACTCACCTGAGTTCTGATAGAAGAGTAAGTGCAGAAAGTAATTTTGTCAAAACAGGCACAGTGCAGGGTTGGTGAGCTGTTGGGGCATGCATTGCTCACCCTTGCCATTGATTTGACAGCCATCGGTAGGCTTCCCACAGGATCAAAAATCTGATATTCACAGACATCTAAACCAGTTAAAAAAATCCCCTAAAGAAATATTCTAAAGCAACACCCAGAAAAGCAAAGAGAATGAAACATTTCTAAATCCTGAGGGCTTTCAATTGTTGTCAGATGAAAGAGAGAAACAGTATTTGAGTAGGAAACATGGACATAGACAAACTTCTATTGCACTAAGAAACCCAAACAATAGATGGCGTGCCTGAACAAAATGGGAGGCATGTGTCCCCAGGGATGAGAGTGACCAAACTTCAAGAAGATCTGATTACTTGGTTTTGCACACCGTTACCATTCATTACAACTGTTAATTACTGTATCTCACCACGGAAAATCAAAGCTATGATTTAACACTGAGAACCACACAGCTCATGGACTAAGGGTGATGGATGAAGCTTTGAGTGGAGATGCTGATTGAAGAACTGTGAGCAGGAACATCACTCATTGCCTACTGGATCAGTGGTATTGACTGGCAAACTGCTTTATTAGACAGAACTTGTTGTAGCAAAAGAAATTAAAGCTATTACCGATTTAAGTTAACAATACATACAATCAGAGCTAGACCTTTTCTTGAAAAGACCGAGAGGCCCCTTTGAAATGACCTGAAGGGAACAACAGCACTGCAGAAAGTCTCCTAAGCAAAGCTGAAAGAGCTCAGAGTGCATACTGCTAATTGTGTGGCTGAAGAGACATCACCTCTAGCTACAGAGAGCAGAGAAAACTAGCCAGATTTTCTCCTGTGAACTGGAAACTTGTGGCTACGAGAAGACAGCAAAAGCTTCATTGTTTCAGGGGGTGAAAAGCAGGACTTGCCATTCTGTCAAGTCTATGTCAACCCTTGTGATGGCCCATTTATCTTCCCAGGAAGCAGCGGACAGCCCAGCCACTTTCAAAGTCTGAGACAACCCTAGTCTGCGTCATTAGGTGACACTGGACCTGACAGGAGTACAAGGATTAGGAATGAGACCTGTGAAAGCAGCTACATGGTTGGAAACCAGGACCTCTGGAGGGCACCAATGTCTAAGTACATCATGCAGTAAGGGATGACCTCCTGGAAAGTGACTTCCAAAGCATCTACCAAGAGCAGCAGCCAAGTGTGGCATTTCAAGGCACTACTTAACTTTTCTGGACAACTGTATCTCTGGAGCTGGTGCCACTCTTAAATTCCTGTGAGATATCAGACACAGGAGAAATTCAGGAGGTCTTAAAGTGATACAGATACCAGTCTTGGAAATGATTCTTTTGAAAGTTGTGCTGGAATTACTTGCAAGTATCTTCACCTCTAAAGGAACATAATCTTGTTGAGACATAGCATAAGGACTGACGCCTTGAAGTACAGAATCAAGGTGAAGATAAAACTTTCCAAGGGGAAAAAATAAAGGAAAAACGAGAAATTTAAGAAGTTGAAGCTGTTGATGTCTCCTATAAGACGTTTGCTTAAAAACCCTCATCACGGACTGCTCCCTGTACTTTTACCTGAGTAACAAATACTGGCAAGATTCATTTGATGATGAGAGATGGCTGTGACATCAGGAATAGCTTAAAGCCTTTATGCAAAGCCACACCCACCAAGACAAGAAAGCAAATTTTTATTTATTCGAAAGTTGGATTAACTCCAACTCAGCTGAGCAGTGAGAAGAACAAAGGGTGGAGGCATCCTACAACCAAGAGCACACAACACGTTCGGTAGACTGGGGAGCACAGAAGGAGAGAGCCTATGTAAGTATTGTCAGGCAGAAGTATGTGGCTTAAATATTAGGCACAAACATGCCCATAACGTGCATGGCCATGCAAAGGCTACTCTGAAAGTAATGCCTCCTATTTTATTATGTCGGCCCACAACATCAGAGGCAGATGGTGGTGGTACAGCAGTAGAGGTTGAACCTTCTCACTAATATCCCATTACGTGCTGTTGCTGTGTGACAGATGGCAGCAGAGGGACAGCATGACAGAATGGCATCTGACATGGAAGTGTGTCTGAAGCAAAGGTGTGTCACTGAATTCCTCCATGCAGAAGAAATGTCACCTACTGACACTCACTGACGCTGAACACTGATGGAGATCAAACAGTGGGTGTGAGCACAGTGAAGTGCTGGGTGACATGTTTCAGCAGCAGTGACAGTGGGGCATCTCCACTGATGCAGAAGTTTACGAGCGTGGCATGCAGGCTTTCGTTTGCTGCTGGCAAAAATGCACAGCTAATAATGCTGATTGTGTTGATAAATAGTGTTGGGTAGCTGGGAGTTTATCAAATAGTACTATTGTGCTCTTTGTTGTAGCTTTCACAGAAAAAAATAGGAGGCGTTACTTTCAGAATGACCTACATACAAGCAATCACTTGAAGGAAAAGTCTGTTTTTTCTCTTCTTGGCATATAATGAAACTGAAGACAAATGGTATATAAATAAAACTGCGTGCTTCAGTAGTACAGAATGATAACAATCTCAGCAATTCATTGGCTCATGCCAGGAAATTCTCCACACACTGCTTGCAGGTTATCAGCTTTATCAGATTGGATACAGAAAAATAAAATGACAGAAGCAAGGAGTCAAACACAGTGCCCCCACAACAGAGCTCACAAGGAGAAAAAAAAAAAGCACTTCACATGGGGAAAACTCACATTCTGGTTTGACAAAAGGCCAGGTTGTGAAATAAAAAGCATATAACACTCAGAACCCTACATACCTGCATATATTGTATGTGTCACATCCACAGCAGTCAGTTACCACTTGAGCAAAAACAATCACTTAGATACTGAGAGTGGACGCACACCTACCTCGCATCTCCTCAGTGAAGGACGAGTGTCAGACATTCCCAAATAACACACTTGTTCTATTATGCTGCTTATTGCTAGAGCTCTAGGTCTTTCACAAATGACTTGAGTACTGTCATCAATCTTCCTCCAATAAAGGGAAACCTGAGACAGTGAACAGGACGATGTCCAACTTACCCCACATCTAGCAAGTCCCAAGTTAAGTAGCATTTTTTGAACTTCAAGTCAGTTTCCAGCTCTTAGAACTGAGATGAATCTATATTTTCATCCTTCGTAACAGATGAGAGCTATCAATAAAAGTATTCTGAAGATTAGAGACCACGTAAACAGTGGTAAACTGTAAACTTACCATTCACTTAAGAAGAGGCTACAAAAATCCTACCGTTGGTTTATAGCCTTGACTTCCCAGATTTCACAGGACATCTGGTGGGACAGCAAAGCGAGAACAGTCATAAACGGGCCCCGTTAACACTGTTTTACCTACACCTAAGCTACCTCGTTAACTTTTGGGAGGCTTGGATGCAGAATTGTTTTAATGCTTCTCACGCCACCAGCTGCTTCAAAAGTGAAGCAACACCATGAACCCTTCTCACAAACTCATTTGTCCAGGTCCTCTGAGTTCAGTGGCATTAATGTTGCATCAGGAACCTTGTGAGCAGATGTGGGTGACTGCATATATGGACAACTGGAAGTCCCAGAATCATCCTACACATGATCTTTCTCACACAACTACTGCACATTGCCACATTCAGTCTAGCACCTTCCTGTTATCTGTATGTTCTGCAGCATATAACTAAGGGACTACTGACATGCCACACAGGCCCATGAACAGCTGAGATGGGCTCCTAAAATCCCCTCCTCTCAGGAAAATGACACAAAGTATTGATTACACAAAGCTTCAGACCACTTGTGTTTCTAACCCTTATGGAATGTTTCTGGTAATTTTCAATGCAACACTTGTACCTCATTTAAATACCCCAATGATTTAATCATCTCTATTAAGAATAATGATCTCTGCAACAAGTTAAGCACAATAGCAGCCTCATATTTTAAACATCACTATAAGAGGTAAGTTAATATTTTTAATTTTCAATGATTAATCAATTATCGGCTCATTTTAGCAGAGTTCAAGACGATTAACCTTCCACAAGTTTCAATGAAGCTAAAACCACAAAGGCAATCTCAATTTAAAGCAGCTGAAACCAGTTTTGCTTTCAGGGACTTACTTTTGAGGACTCCACTAGTAATGATAAACTCTCTAACATGTAAAGGGGCCTAGAAAAAAAAGTACTTTCAGGAGCAATACTGTAGAAAAAGTATAATCGACAAATTGAGAAATGGATGCCCAGAGAAGCTCCCAATACTTCCACAGAACACCATGCTGCCTTTGCTCCGCCCAGTTACTACTCTGCATGAGGAGAATTTTGCACCGTTCTCAGCATCACGTAGAGAAGCAGCTCTTCCAGTTGGCAGAAAATAGCTCGGACTGGTCCTTCTGTGCCAGTGGGGCTGTATGAACATGCATGTCCCCAGTGCATGTATACATAAGCCCATAACTAAGGGGGGGTGGGAAGATCTTGAAATCTGAGTGAAAATCCATGAAATTAAGCTCTTGCTGAGATCTCTGAACGTGATAAAACTTCTAAAGAGGATAATTATTGTTCTCAATCTCTTTGCTCAATTATTCGAGATGCAACAGAAGCAGACTGAATATCAACATGAGTTGATAATTTTGATCTACCAGCTACTTATCCCTTTGACACGTACAGCAACTAAATATATGCAGAAATATCTATTTTAAAATATGCTGCAAATAAACTCATTACACCCACTTTTTGCTCCCAAACAAATATAGAAGGAAAACAATATGGTAGTTTATACCCCATTTATTAAGACAGAGCCATCTATTACTTAATACACCAATCGGGTAGCTATAGATCACATTATTTTCTCACTATTAAGATGCAAGACAGTTTGACAACCGGTTAACAAAGACAAGTTGGGCAGCATGGAGACACATGGAAGCTGCAGAGGGTCAAGAACCACCTAAGCCCGTGTGACCCAGAGCAGCACTATCGCACACGGAGCTGGCATCACGGCACACAGCAGCCGAGTGCTGCTGGCATGCTCAAGAGCCAACTCCTCGAGTGCCCTGCAGGCCTGCCAGGGCCCCTTCAGCTGGAATGTCGGGAATAGGTCCAGGGACTGTCTGGGTGCCGCTCTTCTGGACACCTACCAACAACTGAAACACCAAAGCTACAGTTTTCTGTGCAGGGATCGCATAGTTTTGTAAGAATGAAGGCTTCTGGTAAGAAAGTTTATAGTGCAATCTGAATTCATTTGTGTCCACAGTGTCATTATTCATTCTCCCAAAACAGTTTAAATATAATCACGTAAGAATTCGCCATCTGCATAACGATATTACAAAGTAGTGCTTATACAGTTAGTGACTACACATACTCATTTTTAATAAATTTCTCTCATCATGCTTTTTCAAAGCTACAGTATGAAAAGCAAGAAGTGACAAAGCAGTCAAGAACTTCTGCACCTTTCAAAAGCTCTTAAAATTCTCAGGACTCTAATAACATAGACCATATCAAACAGGAAGCACACAGTGTGCAACTGAACAGCTTCTCCAAAGTTTTAAGAACAAAACCTAATTCTGCTTCCTCTTTGCCAGTGTGCCACCACGCTGTAACTCCTGCTGGGAAATCAGAGCTTGTTTTACTCCACACAAGCAAGTTCAGATATGTCTTTGCTTGTCCGTGTAGCTGTGTGCTTAACGAGTCAATCTGTCACATAACCTACATCATACATACACAAGTATGTATTTTTTCCTTTCTACCAAAGATGGGGGAAAAAAAAAGGTCAAGCATCAGGAGCTTCAGCTCAGAAATGCATTGTGTTGGCCCCAAGAAACTTATCTGATTAACGGCTGGAGTTTTAATGCAAATTAACAAAGTGAACATTTCTTCAGCTTGAAGAGTGTATATATATACACAATAGTTACCTGGGTAACGATGAATGTACAGACACTTCATTGCATTGATGTCCCATTGATATACAACTTCTGTAAACAGAATATTGTATAAAAATAAGAAAAATGGCAATGCTTCATTGAAATAACAGATTTGAATCAGTATGGCAACATGCAAGCAAATTAAGTGAAAGAACAGGTTTATTTCCATTCTCCGAATGTAACATCAAGAGACAACTTCTTTTTAAGTCTTAAGACATAGCAAAAGGGGTAACTACTCTTAAAAAAGAATCCTCAACAGATCATTACTTCATTGCATAACATTTGCTTTAAGCATCTTAATGTTAAGACATCAAGCTATTTCCTCCTCAAAGTTGTCATTGGTAGTATTTTTAATGGAAAATAATAAAACTGCATAAAATACAGACACCTTAAGTCAAGTGCATTTGGCAGGTGCAACCAACGGTCAACCTAAATGATTCTTTGTATGTCATTGTGAAAAGGGAGAGCAGCTGTGTTACAACATGTTTTGTAAGAGTTAACACTTTAAAAGCCAATCAATTTCATATCAATTTCATTTCTATCCTTCCTTTTTTTTTTTTTTTTTTTTAGAAAAGCAATTATGAACAACAAAAAAATCTCCTTCAGCCACAGTCTGTAGAAAACTGCTTATATAGTGTGGCAACAGCAGCAAACACAGACCAAGCCATTGGCAATTATGCAATTACAGGTGAAGATAAAAAGAACACAGCCTTTCACTATTTGGAACGAATGTGATGCAGGCAGGAAGTTAAAGAGATTTTTAAAAATTCCAAACTATTAATGCTCACCATATCAATGTACTTCGGGAAGCTTCAATAAAGACCATCAATGCACATGTGCTTGGAGGCATCTTACTGACACACACATACATTATCTGTGGGCTATACAGATTTGTGTAGAACAAGATTTGGCACAAACGTAATCTCACAAAAATACTTCAGGAAAATAAGAGTTAGAAGTACTGTCATTGCTTTAAATGTGAATTGTTTTTAAAATGAGACAGACAGTGATTTCAGAAAGACTAACAGAAAAATCAGCTGGTATGTTTCTATTAAACACTGTATTTCAAGTTATCTTTGAGAAGATGATGTACGCTCCCTGCAGATTCATCTCTGTACAGTACTCAGCACCTCTTGACAAGTTTCAGTCTTGCATGCAATTTCACAGCAAATATAGCTCCAAGGCATTCTGCAAATATTTTGTAGAAGCCTGGCTTGCACACGGAGACTAAAGCAAACAGGTTTTATACTAATGAAATGCAGAATCTTTGCTTGCTTCCAAATAATGAAGAATTTTAAATATAGACTTTGCAATATAAATGACTATCAGTAGGAAGTCTAGTATAGAAGAAATACTAGATACAAACACAGATCTTTTAAAGACTGTATGCTTCTAAGTTAAAGACTATCCCTTTGTAAGCACAAGGCCATCAAATACAAAAATTTAAATACATAAATGTCAGAAGATGGCTTTGCAATTTCTTTTCTTAAGAGAAGTTTCATTCTGACAAGAAAATTATTTGGACCTCAGCTGCCTACGTCCTTAACAAAACTGATCCAAAACCAACAACAAAAGACCTCAGCTACTGTCAATTTCTACATTTCTCCAGTTCCATGGGGATACGAAAAGATTTCTAAAAAAGATTTAGATTTAATGCCCAACTTCTTTTCTTTTTTTTTTTTTTTTAAATAACTCAAATGGTCTTCTACAATGACCCAGTAACAGAGTAAAACCCCCTACACACTCATTTCAATAGCAACATTGTTCTACTTAATAATTTTCTGATGTCAATGTTAAATGGAAATTATGATTATCACAATTTCCATCTTTTGGTAAAGTAGAACTGCTGCTGACTTCCTAATGTCTTACAATGCGCATATTTATATGGAACAAAACCACCAAGTTGTGCTAAGTATTCAAAGATCTGAGTTCCCTCATAGCACCTGTTCTTTTAAACCATGGCAAAATCTCCTTGCAAGGCTTTTGCAAAATAATTCCACTGAGAAAACCCTACCGATAGCCCTTTCTACAGAGATAAGAATCACCTCCAAAGAACACTTCACATGATCATTAAATACTTATCTGTCACGTAAGCAGATTACATTAGAATCATGCAAGCGTACCTTATTACATTGAATCCTACAGTAAGAAAAAAAATCAGTTGTTTGCACACATATTTTGATGAGGACATTTACAACATTTTCTACACAAAATCAGAATGCCAAAGTTAAACTAGAGTCCTCAAAGGAGTCAAGTGCTTGCATTCTCAACATACCAACATTTCAATAACTTTAGAACTGAAATCCTCAATTAGAAAAATATTCTGCAACGTGAGCAGCCAACACTCAAGTCTATTATACTTTTAAATTACGTTTACATAATTTTTAACTTAGGCACACTAGCAAGTTATTCTGTATATTTCAGTGAAGCAAAGCTTTAAAACAGTTGTAGAGAAATACATATAATCATTCTTGTGTCTGTCTCTCTCAAGGGAGCAATAAATCCTCTCCATAAAGACCATTTACACAAATACAAATTTTGTGAGGTTAAGGTTTGAGTTGTTTTTTAATTTTTTTCTCTAAATATTTACTACACAAAAATCTTTATTGAATGTGTATTCCTGACCACACTGATAACGTCAAAGCTAGGATCTCATCAGCCAGTTTATGACTAGCAATACTGCAACTGTTGTAAACAAAAGACAGGTCCTTACGTTGGGACGAAACTTGGTAGCAGGTTAAACTGTGTGCTATTATTACTACTATAAGCAGGATTTAAAGTAAACTCATCTGGAATTCAGATCTGATCAAGGGAACAGTGAGAATGATACAATGAAGGGACACTTAGGTGCAATTTCATGCTGGTGAATTTTTTCCTCTTTCTATGCTTAGAGTAGTTTTAAACCAGGAGTTGCATATCCAAGGACACACACAATTTAAAACTGAAGTGACCATTAGCACATTTGTACACATACTTACATAAACTTGGTATTTACATACAAAGTTTCACCGTAACAGTTGAAGTCTTAACACATACAAAAGAAGATCACCTACTACAAAGAATGTATAACCAGATCACAGATTTTCCACGAGCATATAAACACATTTTAAAGTGCTTTCTGGGTACTTCAAATCAACCCCTTTCAGTATAAGCTTCTATGTAGTACTGTTCCAGTCATTACAAAATTATTTAAATCACTCTTCTTCAGATACATCACGTATTCAAGAAACAAAATGATGACACCCTTGACGTAAAAGTTTCAAGCTCCACCAACACAAATGTAATACATTGCTTAAGTTCAGATGAAGTTGTCAAATACTTTGGTTTATCGTAGCTCAGGTTAAATATTTGATAGACCAGAAATTGCACCTCTCCACTCGCAGTTTTTCACTAAAAAAAAACCCCAACATAAATTGACAGTATTCTTTGGTAAAAACAGGACATTTGGCCAGTTTGCGTGTACATCTATTTATTAAAATAGTCTAAAAGTGAACAAATGCCGCTGCTGTACTGTCAATTTACAGGAATAATCATTCCTTACTCATTGGGGAGTATCAAAATATTAAGCTAAGCAGTTAGCTACGTAACAGGCTAAAACACATTCAGCAACTATTACAGGGGATCAATAATGTTTTAAGAATATTTTTTGCTTAACATTGATACTTTACAAAATCTTCAAAATGCTGGATGCCTGCAGACAAGTTCATTATTTTGCAGTGACTACAGAAACATTCAATGGTGTACACTGTCAGGTTTCTGATACACAACATAACAAAACCCCGGAATACGGTGTGCTGACCAATGCTCAGCTGCACAGTATTTGTGCATTACCTACACTAAGAAAAGCCTAATAAAAATTCAGTTAACTGCTACAGGTTACGTGAATATATAAAAACAGAGCAGATATACAAGTATAACACTGAACATACTGTACTTTATTAGCACAAAAAGCCAGAACAAGGCACAGCAAGCAGAAAAATACATCAATAGAAGGGTTAGTGTAGCATACAAGAATAATGTTTATTGTACTTGCAGCCAAAATGTTCCCTACCTCGCACAGGTCACTGCCATAGAGAAGTAAGTAGTAACATACTGTAGCAGCTGGTAAAGAAACTAGGGAGCACTCATAATTGGTACAAAACATTGAACAGGGGACAGGGCATTCCAACAAAATTTTAGTGCAAAAATGTCTAAGACAGAACTATATGAAGTTCCGTCTCCAATTAAATAAGCAAACAGAACTTAGAATTTTGTTTCCAAGTAATCTGTTGAAACTATTATCAGTGCATATTACTTTAAAACATTTTAAAAAGCGCAAATTGAAAGTTATTTACAAATAAAGTGTAACAGTACCTTTGAAATCTGACATTTCAGATATGTCAGATTTTGTTTTCTGATTATAATTCAACCACTTGTAATTTTCTCCATAAAAATATCAGACAACTTTAAATTAAAAAAAAACAAACATTTTCTCTTCACTATTACCTTCCATTGTAAATTACAAGTAGTTAGGCTTTAGAAAAATACAAAAACTTTCATATCATGGCTATAAACCAATTCTGTGTCCTGCCACTGAATCAATAACTCACGCTGGAAGGTATGCAACTGTCCAAGACAGAGTTACTTTTGCTAACAATGCCACTTAAATCTCCAAGTGTTTAAAATAGAATTACAGTACTGAGCAGGCATATTCAAGTCTTAATCGTTAGGAAACCCCATACACTGAGAAAAGCATGATTCATCTGCTAGCATCCAAAAAACCCCATCAACTCTTAATGGACTGCAGGTTATCCCTGCTTCCTGCAAACTGCTCCTGATAAAAAGAGAACACTCTTATTCACTACTGTTCAGAAACTTAACTGTGAGCTCAATTAGTACTTTGAATAGTGGAAATATTTAAAGACAATATTTTAAAAAAATACTTTAAATATGAGCAAAAATGCTCTTCCAATATAGTCTTTCTTCATTAGCATTACACGAATGCCCCATGGAAAATGCCTCATAGTTTCTTCATCCAATTACTACAGCTATAAAAACAAAATATTTAGGAATTAGCAAAAATATTTTCACTAGGCCTTAATGAAAAACGTGCAGAATTGTGTCTGCTTATTGTTTCCAAGAGGCATCACAACTTCATTTGATTAACAGCAGGCAGCATCTGACAGGATACTAACACTCAGCTTCAATAGGATATTGCAAAAAAGCTAGACGTTGTTGGTGCGTTCGCTGCAGTTAAACTGTAACACACAAGAAAAAGCATATTCTGTAAGCTTACTGGAGACTCTGATTTCCTTTCACTTTGTTTTTATAGGTTCCCGCTCCAGCCATCGCACCCTGACTTTTTGTTTATAGTGATACTCCTTTAAAAAGTCTTGCAACATTGAAGGTAATGGAAGGTCATCAATTCCATCATACGTAGTGCACCTGCAGATTACTGCCCGGCAGATATACTGCAGACTAAAGGGGAAAGTCCTGTTCAGAGACACAGTTAGCAACGGTTCAAAGAACATGCAAGAGCTAGGGTCTTTGTAGTGTTCCAGAAGCCCTGTAACGGTGGAGGAGTGAAACACACAGGGATCGTGGGCATCAAAACTAAAGTTGTGATTCCACTGCTCAATGCGTGCGTGCAGCGATCGGTTATAACGACGGAAGCTCACAGAGAAGAGGTAGTCCTCTTGCGCAGAATCCCTGAGCAAAAAAGTGCCTTCGGGTTTACCCTCCAGAAGTGCTTCTGCTTCATAACGGTCCATTACACCCCAGTAACACGGGTTACCTGTGATCTGAAGCAAGTCTGGCACAAGGCAATGGATGTAATCGATCTGAGTGTGCACCTTCCAAGCCCCCTGCTTGCTGATATGGCCGTGGCTCTCTCCAGACACCTGGCGCTGCTTCTGCCTGCGCGACTGTAGACAAAGTGTTGTCGTGTCCTCTTCAGAGTCACAGCTTCCTGGAGGAGTTGCATTTTTGTCCCCGGTCAGCTCAGTCATACCGGGGGCTAGCTTTGGTCCCAGTTTATATAACGGATTAACCTGTGCTGTAGCTTCGAAAGTATGTATTTGGGCATTGGGAGGGGGATCAACCCCTTCTTCAATACTGAGCCTACGTCTCTCTCTCAGCCTGTCTTCTTCGTCTTCTGTAGAAACCAAGGAAGGATCAAATGTATCAAAAAATGTTGAGTGCGGACTCACGGGAGCTGTGTGCTGTTTAATCAGATGCCACTTCTGAGCCAGATCTGAGCCTGCAGGAAAAGGGCATTTCTCAAGCATTAGTTCAGAGAGATGGATCTTTCTTTTGTTAGAAAACAGAGGTTTGGACTGTTTGCTGTAAGTTCGCATGGGAAAACACAGTCCAACAGTATCCTGTAGACGCTGTCGCAGAGAACGGCTGCCTACTGTCCTGTTTGACACTGCATCCATATCATGTACAGAACTCACTCCATACCTTCTCTCTCTCCTCTGCAAACCACTTCGCGTTCTACCAAATCTTTTTTCGGTATCCAAAGAGCTCTGGGTTTTGGTAGAGCAGGAATGTTTCTTCTTCCCACCCCAAGGAGCATGACGAGAATAAGAGTCCCTTCGAGCAAGCCTAGCTCCCGTGGTGACACATGAGTCGTTCTCTTTCTCAATACTTATTTCAACAATCTGAGGAATTTCTGTGACACAGTTTTGGTTCCGCCTGACAGAATTCTTTGAAGGACTCAAACCTAACTGCAAAGCAATGTTTTCTCTCAGAGGGCTGCTGGGTCGCTGTTGAGCCAAACCGGTTATCTGGACAGTTCTGTCTTTAGCAGATGAGCAACTACTGGAGTTAACGACTACATTTTCATTTTGGCTTCCACCTTCATGACTGAAGAGATTCTGGCACCTGTATTTGAAATTGTTCCACATCTTTCCCACTTTATCCATGGATTATGTTATCTAAGTTCAAGAGAAAAAGAAATATTAAAATAAATGCAGTTTAAAAAATGAGAATAAACCCTCAGCTATCCATTAAGTTACAAAAATAACTTTTTCAACCATATTGTGTTCAGTTAGCAAAGTGTCCTCAGCGTTGCATAGTTGTATAGCACTGACATGCAGCACATCATCTTGCAACACAGAAGAATCACCAAGAAAAAAAAGTGTTTGGGAAATTACAAACATAGAATTTATAAGCAGGCCCATTCATGTTTCTAATGCATTATTAAAAAATGTAGGTAAAACTCCAGATTTGTACCTGATAGACAGGAAATAAGCAGTTTTAAATGCTTCTTCACTTTAAGTATCACACGTAATGTATGATTCTCAGATAAGCTTATAGTAAGTAGCAATAAAATTCTGACAAAAAAACAATTCAGGTAACTCCCAACAATGAAAACAGTTAGCAAAAGCCAATAAGCATACTACAAGCATCTAGATATACCATCCAGAATTGAAAGCTCAAGCTGCACGTATGGAAAATTTCAAGCTACAACTAACAAGATTTAAAAAATAGCACAAAAACAGAAATGTGGGGCAAGGAGGGAAAGAAGTGTTCAGCATTTTTAGATAAGGCAATCACAAAAAAAAAAAAAGAAACAAAAGCAGTAAGATATCAGCAGAACTTTAGAATTCTAAAGTGTCTGATACATTAGTAAAGCCATAGATACAAAACATTTAAAAACTGTCTGGCTTTATTACTTAAGCCATGAAAGAATGAAAGAGCCCAGGGAGCTTTTCTATCTTTAGCAAGGGCTCTTAAAAAGACAGCAACTCTGCAGCAAAAGCAAAGTGACTGTGAACCGTGAAGTAAAAAGAGAAACATTAGCAGTGTGTATTCTGCAACTGCTTCTTCAGAAACCAAGTTTGATAATTGGAACAAAACTGCCCAAAATCACTAGACTGCCCTAGGACACAGAGAAATAGGCTAATTCTGTACCTAAAATTCAGGCAATGCCAAGCTAAATTAGATCTAATTAAGCTCTGAGAGAAGTGCTAAACTTGAAGGACTAAAACATGTCACCTTATTTAACTCTTAGTGAAAGCTGCTCTGTTCTACAGATACGGATTATTCTGAAGCAACACTCCGCTGCTGTTGCAGTTCTTCCCTGTTAAGAGTTAGAAAGAAATCTAAAGCAGTGATTAAATTTCATGAAATAAGGTAGATGATAGACAAGTAAGCAACAGCCTTGCAATGCAGTCTAGAAGTTCCTAAAGTGCAGCTGAAAACCTATTACTGTGGCAGAATTTACTGAGATTGAGAAAGAGATGGAGGTACAGTTTACAAGAGATTCATGATTAGATAATTAATTAGAAATTCCTCCTAACTGAAAACAAAAGGAACAAAAACTTATCCCCCCATCTCTTGCTCAAGTACTTCAGCAAAAGCATTAAGTTAGGCATTTACATCCAATTACATAAAGTAAACTTCAAGAATCTAGTACAGACTCAGGGAGGAGCAGGGAAAAAATAACCAGACCTTAACCATATCTGGGGACTGTTGGCAGAAGTTACCTAGAACACGGTGCTAATGATAATCTCAATTACATTCAAGCAGTCATTAAGAAGGAAGACACTTTTTAAAGTAGAACACTTACACATGGAGAAAACTTGCAAAAATAGGAAGCCTTACACATAGAAGGCACTACAGAGTTCTCAGCATGTGTTAGAAGTGAATGAATGTGAGCACATGAGCAAGAAACATCTTGTTGATTAAAAATTCCTACATTAATATTTCTGGGAGTTGTTTGGACCAAGTTGGTAGGCTGAGGGAGTCTTAAGAGCAAAAGAAGTAACTGCAGATCATGTAGATTTGTAGGAACCATTCAACCAGGTGTCATGCCACCACAGCCAATAATAGCTGCTGGTAGAGTGTCAGAGATTATCCACATTTACGAGGAAGCATATGTTTGATGCGCCAGCTTGTCAACACAGTATATATAAGGTTAAGTTCTACCCACTGTTCTTTCACGTTCTCCATTTCTTCCTCTTCCAAGTCAGCAAGACAAATAAATTTATCACTGTGACATCTACTACCCGACTGTCGTTATTCAGCTGAAACCAAGAAACAAATTTTAAGATCTTGGGATGTGAAAAGGAAGAGACAATGCATTACCTCAATTCCCTTTGGAAATCAGACTAGAAACTGAAATTTTTGTGACAGTGAATCAGAATTGCTTTTCTGACCAGTCATACACTGTTCAGCAATGTATTCTATTTGAAAATTGCTTGCTATTCCTCTTCCTTTGCACTATTATTCCAAAGTGTGTTTATGCTGTTAGGTGGGTTAGAAATCCTCTAGGCTTGCCCAGAAGTCTGCAAAACCCAACTAAAACCAACCAAACACAAAATTACCACCATATCACTTGACAAAATACTTTCCGAAAGTTTTAAATTTTAATTACTTTTCGTCATAGTTAAAAGCACACGGACATCTTTCTTACCCCAAAAAACATGAGCCACTGTATCTTGACTTGAGAATATATCTCAGCATGAACTTGCTAGATTCTTTCTCTGAGTTGTAGACATGATTACTAGAAAAAGAAAAAACAGTATTTTTTCTTAGTTGTTAAGAGTAACTTTGCACTTTGATACTTACAAGCTGCTAACAGTATCAGTGGGATATTTCACTAATTACACTTTACAAGGGTGTAGAAAACTACCTGCTTATATGTTCTTATGCTTTTAACATAAGAAAAAGGTTTCATAAAACTTTTTCACCCACTGAACACATTTGTCAAACAGAATCTAGAGGAAGATCCTCAAACAAAGCTTTTAAGAAATAAGAGCAGTGTCACAGCATCTGGATCATTCAAGTGCCAGGCACAGTGGGCACACTCAGGCTTGTAAAAATGGTTTCTCCACATTTCAGTTCCAAGTCCAAAGCGGCGGTTCCCAAGTCATGACTGGCAGTGCTGTCAGATCACCTCATACTGCCTCCCCTCCTTGTTTTCAGCTGCTACATCACATCAAAAGGCAGCTAAAAATATACACTTTTCTAATATTACTTTTCCAGGTAAGCAACTGCTGTACTTGCCACAAGGATGTTATATGATTGTGAACCAAGAGGAAAATGAACCACGATTCTAAAAAAGGGAAAGTGGAATGCAAGACAAGTTCTTTAGTAAAAGAATAGGTCAGCACTTCCCTAAAATAATAACCTATTGTTTTCCAGAAATCCAAGAGGCATTATGGGATTTTAGTACAGTATGCTCATGCCACCGTCAACTCTAGAAGGAACAGGAGACAACCTGCTTCTACACATTAGAACCAAGCCTAGGACGGTGGTTCCAGGAAACATTGAGAAGCTACACTAATAGCTAACACACAGATCAGACAAAAGATGCATATTTCCTGGAATAAGAACTGTAGGCTTGAGTGATCACTACATGGATATCAGGTTATTATTCCTAGGCAGAAACTCCAGAGTAATGACAGACAAGTACTTTATTAGCTTTGATTCACCTGCGGAAGCACTAAGAATGATGAAATGCTTTTAAAACTATGCCATATGACTACTACTGAAAGATTCCATAAAAACAAACTTCCCAGGGAGCAACAGACTTGCAAGCACAAAACTAAGTCAAAGGTGGATGTGAAATTCTTTCACAGCGTTAATGCTTATTTCCCTCCTCCCATCCATTATGTTCCTAGCAGGTCTACAATACACAAGACACGAAAGAGTACTATAGGTTCCAGACAAAGCCAGTTATGCTGCTGTACTGCACACTAACCTTTTCCATTCATTAAAAACCTAAAAAGTACACAGAAGGTTATCTTGAAATTTCATGCTTAACTTCTTATTTTAAGATTTAGTGCCATTCTTATACCTCAGCTGCGTTCAGAAACATGAGCAGTCAGGGCTCTGCTGTCACAGCACAGCAGCAGGCAGTGACAGCTTGCTCCACCAGCCGCCTGCTGCTTCCACCACGGACTGCTTGCTTCAGGAATCATTCTTTGCTATTGGAAAACAGTTTCCTGAACTCAGACAACCATCTCAGTTAAGACTATCTTGCATTAGAATACAACTTGAGTCCTTCGTAAAGTATTTGATATTCCATTTAGTAATTGCAAACTGGTGTGAATCAATGTGCAGCAGACTTGTGGTTTCACAAATTTCTTGTGGCAACACCAACGTCCACAAAATACAAATAAACTGGCCCTAAAGTATCCCAAAGGAGTGCTGTCTGAGAAAATCAGATTTGGAAAATATTATTTTAGCCTAAACAAAATATAAGCTCCATCCTATCAAAATTCACAGTATGGATTTTGCAGACCACTTTGCAGATATTCCCAGAAAAATTTATACTAGCGTTTCCAAAACCTCTTTCCAACTAAAAATAATTTCTATCTACCCTAAGCTGACCCCAAATTACCTGAAATTTATGCCAGAGATATGCTCTGACCATTCTTTCCAGAAGCATCACAGCACCTTGCTAGAGCTTTCTGCTCATGACTTCCTAGTAGGAACACTCCTAGAGGTAACATACTTGCATCCATCTTGATGTTACTTTACTTGAAAATTATATGATACATTAAGTTACATTCAAAATAAAATAAAATAAACAAACAAAAAAAACCCTGAACTACACCATCTACCCAAAGCTGTAACTCTGTAGGTAGAACACATTAAAAACGTGGCATGCCTATTTCCAAAACAAGTGCCTACAAAAATCTTTAGTTCGGCATTTTCACACTATGACAGCTTCAAAACATTGAAAGGCAATGATGACTAAGTCAAAACAATCCTGAAGGAACCTGAAGGAAGACAGGGAGAAATCAGAGTCCTCTCTCTGCATGCTGTTCAGCTCACTGCTAGCACCGGCACTGTGAGGGCACACTGCCCAACCCAACATGTTCAGCAACACTGCAGCACACCACCTAGACCCACAGAGGGGGAGAAGTAAAAGGCATGGAGAGAGGCAAAAGCTACTGTTTGAACTGTCCCCTACTTTAAAGCAATTCACTTAGCAGTAACAAGAGACTCCATTAATGAAGATATTTTCCTTCATTAAGGCACTCTTGCTGAAGAGGTTAATGCTGTCTTTGCACCTTGCTAAACACCAGCTGCAGTAACAACGCTGCTCACATCACTCCTCAGCCTCACTCAGCTGCAGTGAGTAACACTGGTCAACACCCACCATTTGAGGTAACCCACCTGAGGAAGGTACAACAGGGTTACAAGAGTTACAAAGCAACTTTCTCCTTTTCAATACACGTTCCAGTAATAATGAATTGCTGCTGTAATGCTAGAAATGACATTTCTTAAAAAAAGACAGAGTAAGTTAGCTGAAGTGGAGCCATACATTTTTCTACACACATACACAAAAATGCAGCCGCTACAGACAGTGTGAAGAACCGATCTGGAGAGATGGAAAGAAGAGGTGGTTGTTATATGGATATCATATTGTTAAAATATATAAGATATATATATTAAAGACAGTAAAATAGGCAAATGCCTCAAGTTTTCATGAAAGTTTAACTAGGGCAAAATACTACTATTTCTCCTAGCAGGCTCTGAAAACTTCCCGGCCCCTTCCTGGCCACCTGTGCTGGACCTGGTGCAGGACACAGCCTGCACACCATGTGGGATGAATCAGCCTGTGGAACTGATCCTGACTAAAATTAGCTATCAGAGTCTCAATCTTTTGCTACATCTTGTTTATGACTTTATAAATATTTGTGTTAGCACAAGAGAGGAGTGGATGAGTAATAAGCCAGACAGGGCAACACTGCTTCCTTGCACATCAGCACTGGCATACTCTGCTCACAACATTAAGACCTGAGATGGCTACTTTGAAGAGTAGTTTCAGCTGAAGCCTATATGTTATTTAGAAATCGGTTTTTTGGCTGCAAAGGGAGATTAGGACTGTATTTAGGATACTTCTTTGAATGTTCAGGTTGAAAGTTCAACCACTGAAAACATTTGTTTCAAAAATAAAATGCTGAGTCAGCTCAATGCACCCTGCTAAAACAGTGAAAGCTACAAGTCTCAAGGACTTAAGCTGGAAGACTGTCAAGTCGAAGAAAAATAATGGCATTTGTCATTGTTTTAATTGAAAGTAAGAAACAATCTCCTCAATACAAATTCACGAGTTAAAAACGCACTTAGCTTGCATAGCTGATGTTCTGCCAGTTTCTTTCTAAGTAATCCCTTGGTTACTTCAGAAAAACCACCCCAAGGTATCTTCTGTGGGACAAGCCCTTGCATCCCCTGGGATTCAAGAAAGAGTCAGGGCTACGTCTGTTTAGATTATAAAATATCATTCAGCTGCCATCTACTTCCTTTTTTTCCCACAAAACCTAAAATCCCTAAAAGAGAAAAGCATGAATGAAGAACAGAACAACACTGTACCAAAACAGACACTTGTTTCTAAAGCACTTTTTTAATTATACAATACTAGCAGATAACGATACAGCTGTGATGAACAAAGCTAGTATTTCTAATTATGCAAGGATAAGAGAGCTGCACACTGCAAGCATAAGTTTCAGATATTAATAAAGTAATACTGCACAGATCTACTGAGAACTCTGCATACCAATAGATATCCAAGGTAGAGAAGCTCTGGAACTTCAAGGCAGTGGTGTGCCTGAATTCCAGGTAAAGACACCCTCAAATTATTAAGGTGTTACGATGAGTGGCCACCTGAATAACATGCAAACTCACACAAGTAACATCACATGCAAGCATTTTCCCTTAAATGACCCCAACACACCATAAGTACGCACCTGAGCATAATGCCACCTTCATAGAAAAAGAAGAAGAAAAAGCATTAAGTTAACTAAGGAAGCTACATGCTATGGCAGAGAACTCTAGGTGACCTACTGAAATGATGCCTTCTTTACTGCTATATTTAAGCCTCCTTGATCATAAGCTGCCAACATATTTGGGTTTTTCTGTGTTGTTTTTTTTTTTCTTTGTTTTTAAATGTGTGCAGAATAAATAGCACCAGTCAGTGCTGAGTTAAGCACAACAGCCCTCTTCATGACCTCTGCAAAAGCCATTAAAAGTATTCTTAGAAAAAGTTACAGAGCTCTCCTTTAGCAGGACAAAATTCCCTTCTACTTTTAAGAACACTAACAAAGCATATTCTTTTCTATCAGATTCTAAAATATAAATAAGTCTCAAATTGCTGTAAAACAATCTAATGGTTGTTTGTCATGTCAGGGCATTCCATAACACAATACGGAAAAGCAACTTTAATAGTTCTGCCTCAGTAAAGCAAAAGAAAAAGGAAGAACAGCTGAAAAGGAAGGATGGGTCAGTCTCATACCACATATCCTTTACTAACACAGTAGAAACATCCATTTTCAAACTAAGCAGTATTACTTCTTATCACTTTATCCTACAATTTTCAAGACTTCCACAGCTTGCCTAATGCGTCTCCCTCCTCACATACCTTTCTCAACCTTCTTACAGCCCTCTCCATGCACCCAGCTACTTCCCATGTTACCTTGCCATTTTACCCAGCAGAAGACCACACTAGCTAATACTAACAAGCTGTCTGACACCTCAAAAGCTGTTAAAAACAAAGCTCTACTAGTTAATCCCTAGTGATGTATCTACAGCAGTGACTACGTCAGAAAAACTGTATTGATGCCCATGCTGTTTACATGACTTATTAAGGAAAGCTGCCCTCCTTTCAAATTTGAGTGAAATGAGTGAAAAGTTCAAATGCCTCTACAGCCCTAACATCTGAGAAGGGTGACAAGCTGAGGCTGTGAACTCTTTGGATCTGCAACTGAAAAAGTCAGTGTTATCCTGAAAACTAAACAGAGCCAACATGTTCTTCAAAAAGAATTTATCACTATCAATTGCTCAGGTCAATACGTTTGGCATTGGTGTCACAAGAAGTCCATACACCCTGGGCTTTATGGACAGTGTCTGTCTTTTTCATTCACTGATAACATTAACAGGGAAAAGCATCCCATAGTAGCAACATCATATGCACATGCAATAGACAACGAGAAAGCTCAGCAAAAAATCTACAACTACAGAGCTGTTCTTTGCAGCAGCATAAATGACTTGACAGGCTTAAAGAATATGAATCATGTTAGCTGTAATTTATAGTATTCTGATATAAACAGATAACCAGTAAATTGGCCCATTGTGCCACCGCAGTACTGAAGAGATAAAGTTTCAGGCTAGGGGGAGAAAAGCACTGGAGCAGCCTGGTGCCCTGTCCACCTGTGGCCATGCTCTGTTGTCAGGCAGAAAGGTGGTCTGGGACGGGCAGCTCCGATAGCACCCACACATCTACAGAATGACCTTCACAATGATTCAAGACCCAGTTCACGTTCTTTAATGCCAGAAGTTTAACAGGTAAACTCTGGTGCCACTGGCAACCTTAGATCAGTTTCTGCATAAAGCCTGTTTTCATAAAACAGAAGTGTGTCAAAACGCAACTGTGCCACAAAACCTGCAGAGCATTTGGCAAGCTAGGAGTTAAGCCGCTGCCTAGGCCTACCCCCAGCTGCTGTCAGCAGTCAAACCCGTCAGGAGGAGCTCTGCCCTGACAGAGCTAATTGGCAGCAAGCACCTGGCTCCCCAGGCGGGCAGGAGTAGGTAAAAGAATACAAACCCTGCAAAGGAGAAGCAGCTGGAAGGCTGCCAGGAGGTCTAGCCTGTTTCGTACTTTCACTGTGATCCATGGGCAACTTCATCCTGGACTACAGGCAGCCCCAGCAGAAAACTTCTCTGCAGCTTTCTCACTGCCAGGAGCAGGTGCCTTGCTGCTGGCACAGGTGAGCTCTGTCACAGAGCACACAGGCCCATACTGCAACACCAGCACCCATATGAACCAGCATTTCAGTGAGCCTGAAACCACAGGTACCACTGGAACAAAGCCACCCCAACAGCTGTGGAGAGCACTACTCAGTCTTTAATCAAGCACTCTGCATAAACAGTTGTGCCACTGCTTTAGTGGATCATGATGTTAAACAGTACAAATACACAGGTCCATCAGCAATCTTTAAAAGGAAAAAACTCAATGTAATGAGATTAGAAGATACTAATGTTAGAATTACTGCTCTAGCAACAAGAAAAATGTTTCTTAGCTGATAGCACAGCAAGGAATTAAACAATTTGCAACACTTGCCCTTCTTCTGTATTCTGCACCTTTACACAAAGGCAACATTTGAGTCTGCACTCAGAAATAAGTAACTCTTGATGCTGCCAAAACCATAAGACCATCACTTATGCATCAGAGGCTGAATAATCACTGATAAGAAATGCCAAGTCTCTTTCCTCTCTAGAGTATCTATTACCTCAATCCATTACAACTAAAGTTTTATCATTATGTTGCTGTGTTATCTTTCAGGAACTGGATCTCATTTCATAATAAAATACAAAAGAGGTGATGATGTTTGTTAAAGTGTGGCCGTACCTTTCTTTTTGGCCTTACATAATACAATCAGCTACATCAAAACCATCTGAATGAAATGTCTGTTCTGGCAAAAAAAGCATTGGCGTACTTAAGAGAGTAAGCTCCTATAGGGTGAAAGTTTTGTAAGAGAAGACTAATAAGACTTACCCTATTTTGCCTTGAATCGGATTCATAAAAGCAGAGATTCAGTTGCATGAATGGCTTAAGAGAAAGCATTTAATGCAGAAAGAGCTAGCAGCACTACATCAAACTGAGCAAACCTAAATCAAACTATGACTATCAGATGATGAACTTGACAAGAGCATTTCCAAAAAGAAAAAAAAAAAAACCAACACAAACCCTCAACCAACAAGAAACAAACCACAAAGAGGGCGACTGATGCTATTCTACCATATCAGCTTGAAATGATAAACTATCCTCTGTGCAAAAGAAACAGAAAAGTACAGGTCTTTCTTGGCTGTTTCTCATTCACAGTTTAGATACAGCCAGGACATCCCAAGGGTCACTGTCCATAGCAACTCACCTAGCATCATTTCACTGCTATTAAAATGGAGATGCCGGCTTCTCACCCATGCCTTTGTATCTGTGCTAATATTCACATGACCTCTGTTTTTACTACCTACCATAAAGGTACTCAATTTTCAACTGAAATTATCTCACTAGATAGAAACAGAATGTTACCTTGGGAAAAGAAACCAGAAGATGCAAGTGACAGTGAGCCAAGAGAAGCTTCAGGCTCTCAAACCAAGAGCAGAAAGAAGAACCAGCTCTTCCAGCAGCAGTGAGCTATTAATACTGCTTTAGCCATTTCTGTGAAACCTTATCCCTCACTGCTAAACCAAATTCTTATCTTAGGAAACATGTTTTATTGAATGAAAGTCACGATTTTGGAGTAAAAACATGAAAGGAAGCCTTAGGACATAAGACTTACCTATAAAAATACATTTTAGAAGATCCAATAGTCATGCAACTGTTAACAGGAAAAGCTGGCAACATTAAAATACAGCAATTACTCCTGTTTGTTTCAAATAGGCAATATAACTGTTACTTAAAACACCAAACAACCTGCAGAAGAATTTTCAATAAAAAGGTGTCATGGTTACATCAAAACCTGCTCAATAAATGACTTCAGGGAGCTATCCTTAAGTGTCTATGATAAAAAATAATTTGATTCTTAGCTTAGAGGATACAAGTCTCTTCACTTTATCACTTAGGAGAGATGTGGCACTTTCTACATTTAGCTATTGTCACAGCAAAAGTATGCAGAGTGATCACCAGAATGAGAACAGCAGAACTGTCACTCCTCGTTACTGGCTGGAAGTTTCTTGGAAAACCTCTGATTAGCCACAGCTTCAGCACACCTCCCAAGCCATTAAAGCTGAGAGGTCTGAATAAATCAAAGCTCTTTGAGAATTTCACACTGATACCCAATTCTTCTGCTGTGGATCAGCCAAAGAATCTACAAGTCAGGTGGAGGGAAGGAGGGGAAAAAAACATGAAAACAGTATCCAGTGTTTGAGCTATACATATGATTGGAAACATCTGATACCACCACTGTTGGTGGTACACAGGCATACAGAACCAGCCTGTAGGTAAATCAGCCATGATTTGAAAAATGAACACTTATCTTCCTAAGAATTTTGCTAACTGGCTAGAACGGAACACCCTCCAGCAAAACCTACCTGCTCTCTCCTCTACTGAAGAAATGTCAAAAAGAAACTCTTGCCCAATTTGGTACTGCCCTCCTGTGAAGAAGCAGTGTGCTCTGCCTCTGGCCCAGACAAAAGAAGGACAGCAGTAATGTTCGTGGAAGGTTTTCAGACAACTGTAAGTGTCTACATAACAGATGAGGATTTTGCTTGAAAAACAAAGGGCTACTTTATGCTATATGGTATCAACAAGTAATGACATTTTGCCCCAAACTATGAACTACCCACCTTAAAAGCAGCAGAGGAATTCAGCCTGCTAAATGAGCTTCTGATCTTCTTTCCAATAAGAGTGGTATTACTAAAAAAAAAAAAAAAAAAAAAGATGAAACCATGGCTATAAGGAGTAAATGGGGGGCTGATGGGAGAAGGAGGAGGAGGAATGGGTCCTGTTTGATTCTGGAGCTGGCACATGCTATGTCCATCTAAAGATTTTCCTCCTTGCTTTGTGCCATTACCACATCTCCACCCCTCATATAACCTGGGGGGAGAACTCCTTTCTTACAGTTCTAGCTTCCTGCCAGAACTCACTGCAGCCTAAAGGTGCACTTGAGAGGAGAATCCCGCTGAGCACAGACTGCAGACAGTCTCCACTGAATTCCATGAACACTGGCATGTCAAGATAGAAAACTTTCAAAAGGAGATTTGGCTCAGTTTTGGCAGATTTTCATGTAAAATTTAAACATTACATCTCTGCAGAGGTCATCCACTGACAAATTTTAAACACTGCTCTAGTTCAGAGGTGCACTACAATATTTCAAACAAAAGAATGCCATTAAAAAAAAGGCACAATTCCTCCAGTTCTGTTTCTGGAAAAGATGAAGAATTACAGCTGAAAGTTTTAAACAAAGTTAAAGCCAAGGTAAAATAAAAAAAGCACAGAGTATTTCAGTCCAAAAGACTGCAGTTGAGCAGTTATAAACAACTGAATACAGCATCCCTTAAATTTCTAAGACTTCCTATCAGACACACTATAACCGTAACTTCCTCAGAGACACTATAACCAATCTGAAAATCTAATGGCACTTATGTACACTGACAGAGCCCATCCTATGAGCAGTGCAAAAGATGTCCACACAGAGTAGATAAGACTCCTCTTAGTCTGAAGATGAGAAACCTTCACTTCAACACTAAGCAAACACAAGGACAGAAGAGGTTTTTCTTCACTCTTCTGACCCTCCTCCCAGACATCCCACTTAACTTCAAACCATAAGGAAATAATAGAAGAACAGCCATGGCCACTGACTCTTCACCTCAGTTACCACAGCTCTACTTCCACTAGGGACAATTTCAAGTGATATGAAGTACCATAGTATTAGAGAAGACCATTACTTGCAGCCACCCTGGGATCACACAAGGCACCACCACCACTGGCTACTGCTGATATGCCGCATGCTTCAGCTCAGCATCAGACTCCACACCTTGATTTTCCACCCAGCTCCTCCTTCACAATGTGATGCACTCGTTGCTGCTGCTCCTCACCAAGGAGGCTCACCTCCATCTTCCTGGTACAGACCCCCACACTATAGCTGAAGTGTACAAATACACAGTTTGTTCCTTTCTACCCAAGTCCTGCACAAACAGGATAACTTGAAAATACTTTTGACTAGCAATTTTCTGCATGCATTTCTTCGACCTTTGGGGCTGGCTCCTGTAAAGAGGTAGCATTTAATTACTTACACTGAGGTCCTCTCCCAAAATTCAGGCACGAACCCCCTGAGAAACCAAAAGGGGGTTCCTTAAATACCTTTTGGGAGAGATCCATCAGCTGTTACATACACCATAGCCTTCAGAATCATGCTAGAGGATATGAGCTTGGTGTGGGATCAAGGAGCCTTATTTGACCAGGTAAATCAGTTATTAATAATCTCCGAGAGATCATGCCAGAATTTCCCCAAACTTCTGATGCTGAAGTACAAGCTCTTCCCACTGAAGAGCTAAATACATAGTTCAACTCTAAAATCAATAACAAAAGTGACCATAGAATACATATGAAAGGCTAAATGAGTAGCTAATGAGGATCAGGAGCTTTGCAAATCCCTTAAGCAGAGGTGAACCCAAAGAATGCTGCACTGGTAGGCCTACCTTGCGAAATGCTATAAGAGTGAGGGACACAGTTACCATTCCTTTCCAGATCTGGCTTCCATTGCTGCACAAACCAAAACCAAGAATCTTTGCTCATATGGCTGTCTCTATAACACCACTGTAACTCCTGCTATAAGCAAGACATGGGGCTCCTAACAGCAAAGATCAAGGCTAATGTCATTCAGCTACACGTGCAAAGAGTTTACCTTTCGGTCACTCCCTACATCAGCACTCAGGTGTTTTTAGGAAAAGTGCACACTGAACACTAGGAAAATTTATAGTGACTGATGGAACTGCAGAAATAAGAGATCCTTCAGAACAGAGGCATCTGCCATGTACTTTTGTACAGTATACAACAGCTGAAATGTGCCATCCCGCCCCAGAGTAGGATGGTGCCTCTGTAGCCCCTCTGGGATGCTGAGTCGTGCGCAGAAACTAATAAGGCCAAATATAAGAAATTCCATTAAGTTAGTGATCTATGATGTCAGCATATTCTTAAAGCAACAACTGTTAACTTACTGCCCTCTCCAAATTCAGAATAACCTGAAAGACGACAGCATTCCGTGCCTTAGGGCTGACAGCCCAACACCACTGCTGGCAGGAAGCTTAGCAGCTGTAAACTTCATATTAAGGTTTTAACATCTACTTGCTTCTAGAAGTTGTAGAACTTCCACAAAATTGCAATCAACTTCTGTTTGTTTTTTAACAAATGAGCTATATCCTAATACATTTCTCACTAAATTAAAACAGTTTCACACTTCCTTGAGCGACAGCTCACAGTAGATCTACAAACGAGCGAGGCAACAGCTTTGAAACCTTTCCTAGCACCTACTCCAATGTTTGACTTTGGCAGGAAAAAGGTTTTGATTCCAATTTTTGTTTCATTAATCCACAGCCACATTCTTCATCGAAGGACTGCTGGAAAAACTCAACTTGCTGGAAACAGTAACTATAATTACTGACCTTCATCAAGTTTGCCAAAATTAAATTGCAAAGCTCTAACTTCACAGTACAAAGAAAAGCATGTCTGTGAGTAACAGAAACCGAGTCAACACTTGTGAGATCTCAGAAAATGAGACAGGAACAGTGAATTTACAGGAATAAATTGAAAACGTTCCCTGACCACAAGTAAACTCCTACATTTGTACTGCATGACAAAAAGGGCTGAACTACTTTGTTGTACACCATTGCTGAACCAAACACTTGTCCTGTAGAGCATAAAATTCAAAACGTGGAATATATTTTTATGAAATCTGATAGACATGACCAAATTGTAAACCATAGCTGTACATCTCACCTCCTTACAAAATGCTCTCCTCTCCACATTTTTCAGATGCACTTCGCTTGCTGCTATCTGGGATTCTGGGGGGGGAGAATTCTCTTAGTGCTTCTGTATTTCTTGGGGAAACCAAATGTCACTGCAGATGTGCCATTAACAAACCTGCACGTGAAATTATACATGCCTCAGTCAATTATGAAACTGGCAAATCTGGATTCTTTCCACTTATTACAGGCTTTAAAGCAAACACAGGAATGACACAGTCCTGAAACTATGCATAGATACACTGTTGGCATGCCACTTTTCTAGCATTGAGATGATGAGCTTATCCTGATACAAAATTGATTCACATTTGACTAAAGTTCAAAATATTTTAGAATTAATTCACGGGCTGTGTGGATCTTCCACAGCCTTTGTTTCTATTGCCAGCCAGGAAAAATAAGGCAATTATATGCATAACTGAAATAAAATGTGATTTCATAACACGACAATTTTTGAGTCTACAAGCAAAAACTTACAGGACTAGGACCAAGAGTCATTTATTTCTTACAAGCCATTTACAAAATATATATAACAGCAAATCTTCAGCAAACCTGTTGTCAAATATGACACCCAGCAAGAATACATTTTCTCCCCAAGTCTCTGCCAATCATATTATTGAAGCAGGGCTGTGAAGTGACACTGGAGCTCACTACCACTGAAGACTTTCAAATATCAGTTAAATGTGGATCACGTCAAAAAGATCTTTTTTTCCCTATTCTTACAATCCCAATCAAAACCAGTTGCAAAAAAAGAAAAAAAGCTAAACAAGTTTAATCAAGAAAAAGACAGTTTTGTCTGAATTAGCTACACTTTTATAGTCTACAGTAGAACAAAGGGATTTCCAAAACTGCATGCCATACTAAATCCAAACCTTAATCTAAATACAAGACAACTTTCTTAGACAAATGACTCCACTGGTAGGAACCTCAAGGCCCCTAAGGCTCTCACTTACTCAGCTCAGCTATCAAACAGTCAATATCTGTCCTATCAAACTAGTGATAGCAAAACAAAACACGTGTCCAGTGCACTGGTCATCAGTCACCTGCATAACCAACTCTGAGCAACTCTAAGTGCAATTACTTGAGTGTTTTGAATTTTAGTCACATTCTGACTGAAAGACTAAAAATCCATTAACAGACGCTTCACTCCCAAAGGAATCTGAGAGAACAAAACAATTTCATATACACATAAGAATGACAGCCCTGCTGACAAAAACACTTCTACAGATGCTCCAGAGCTCAAGAAGTCTGAAGAAAAAACGGCATCATCTGCACATGAGAACTGCCACTGGTCAAGGCACACTCACGAGGCAAAGCAGTTTTCTCACTTCTTACTTACAACCATGTCAGCATTTTATAATACACAAACCCAGATTCACTCATTAGTTTCAGTAAGGGGAAGCAGTAGATCAGGCCAAGCTGAAAGTCTTCATATTTGTCCATACAAGTTTTGCTAGAATACAATTTAATGGACATAAAAATGCCTCTAGGATCGCTAAGACATGAAAAGAAACCAACAATCCCAATGGTGTAACTCAAGATGGTTTCAAAAAAAAGATAACAATGGCAGCTTTGAGTCAAGATAGAATTTCATTTGCAGCCAAACCAAGACATAAGGCACTGATGTGTCAGTAAATACTAACAGTCAGACCTGTCAGGCTGATACTTGGTGCCCAACACAGGATACAAGAACAGAAGAAATACTTATCATCACATCCCCAACATCTTTCTCCAGCGATGGATCAGGGCCTTTCAAACCCAGAAGCATTACCTCTGCACTATTAGGAGGCAGTTTTTCCACACAGAGGGTGGTGACGCACTGGAACAGGCTGCCCAAGGAGGTCGTGGATGCCCCATCCCTGGAGGCATTCAAGGCCAGGCTGGATGTGGCTCTGGGCAGCCTGGTCTGGTGGTTGGTGACCCTGCACATAGCAGGGGGGTTGAAACAAGATGGTCATTGTAGTCCTTTTCAACCCAGGCCCTTCTATGAATTCTATAATTATTAAAATTTCTCTTAATATAATCTCAGTCTAAGTTATAGGTGCAGGATAAATTACATACAATAAGAACCAGAGGTCCTGTTAAATACCTTGCCTCCATAAATACAACATTCAGACTCTAAGAAGGATAGCTCTGAGGAACCCCAGCACATAAACCACTTAAACACTTTTAATGATAGAGCTGGTCTTATATCTTAGTTTAAAATCCATTCTATAACCACATGAAACCAAATTCTGACAATCATTATTAATAGCAAGTCAAGGCCTTGATAAATGAAAATAAAGCAAAAAATCAAAGCAGCTCATGCTTGTTGCCAAAGCTTTAAAGAACATTAAACAGAAGAAAGGGTACAAATTACTGGTGAGAATGTGCAGAATACCCAGAGAGATGGCAGCAGAGCATTGCTGGCTGGATTCAAGTCTTTATTTTTTGTTCTTACATCCCTGGTGCAGCCAGATGAGAGCACAATTGCGGCAGCCTGAAGGGGCAACAACCCCAGCACCTCTCTGCATGCTCTCCCTGCTCCGAGGTCAGCTCCAGCACCCTGAGCTGCCCAGCCTGTTGGCAGAGCTCCACAAGCCATTGAAGGGGAACACTAATGTCTCTCTTCTGCTCAAGCCAACATCTCAGCCATCTGCTTTAAATGCTGCTGAAGCACACCAAGTGAATCGATGGAATCAAAAAAATAGAGTAGGACACAAGTGAACAGAAATGGCGTGGGTTGGAAGGGACCTTAAGGAACATCAAGCTCCAAACCCCTGCCACAGGCAGGGCCACCAACCTCCATATCTAATTCTAGACCAGGCTGCCCAGGGCAAATTTTAAATGAGAAATGCACCTTGATAGAATTGCCCTTTTAATACTACTCATACATCTAAAGTAATTATGCCTCACATCAATTTTAAAATGCTATCTGTGCATTTATTTGAATTCTACTTCCTATTCAAGTGAAGCTTTTAACACAAGTTTAAGAAGCAGCATGTAATTCTGCAACAGAAAAGTGAAAATTAATGACCTGAAAAAACAAAGCATCAACTAAGCAGTGTATTCATCACACAATGCTTTCGCACCACTCTGCAACCTAAAATTCACTCACTTTATCCATATGCTATTTCAGAGGAATAAGAGACCTCTTGCTGCACGACTGAGATGACTAAAATACCGCTGTCTCCACAGAGGCCAGTCAGATGCAAAAGCTCTCCAGAAACAAAGTTCTGTACTAGGGTACTTTTTCCATAAGCGAGTCAGTCAGTAAATCAAACTGTCTCCTAGGCCTTGCAGCAAAACCCAAATCCTACGGGAGGCAGGCAGAGCATAGAGTTAAAAATAAAGGCAGATAGAACCCAACACACCAAAAGCTAGAGACGCCTTGGTGAGGCAGGCCTGGTGTGCAAGCTCTGCTCAAGAAGTAGGGTGCTTGCAAGTTTGCCCCAGTCAGCACTTTCATCCTCATAGCCAAGTTTCACAACGAAGGTTTTGTCAAAATAGTTTAAGCAATCTCTATGACCTACATTTCTGCTGTTGAAGGACAAGCATTTTAAGAGAGAACCCTGATCAGTTTTTGTTGTAGTCTTGATCAAGCCCAATTCATTCAACTGCAATCCTTGAGTTTCCATTACTTTAAGGAAATCATGTAAAGTTGCCAAGTGCCAAGCCTCTGTATCCCAGAATTACAACCCTTAGTCCTACAACTAACATAGAGGTCTCAAGTAATGATGTCCAAATGGTTTTACCTGTGTGCCACGCGGGTTTCTGAGTTACTACCAGAATACACTCTGCTAGAAAGATATTTTATATTGCTTCTAAGTTACTTAAGTTGGTAACAACCTTTCAAGTTCCATTTCTGTAGGTATACTCCAATCAAATTTCAAAATGCTTCCCAACACTGGACAAATTTCCTCCCCTCAGAAATCACTGCTTGCAATAGCAAGTATTGCACTACAGCCATTTTCTAAGAATGTTCCATGCATCTTCAGCAGAGACTCTTTATTACAGAAACCTGGAGCTAACCAAGAAGCCTTACGGAGTACAATGAAACCCACCTTCTCATTTGCTGCACCAAGAAAAGCAGATTCCTGCACTGTTTGATCCTTCACCAACTACTGCAGAGACCCAAACATTCACCTGAAAGGATCTGTTTGAGCACTTCAGCTGATAGCTCAGTATGTAATGTGCTCAATTAATACCATGATAACCAGGAGCATACCTTAATACAGCTACATGAGGACACTGAAACATTTCTGGAGGCTGCTTTTCTGGGCAGCCTCCATCTCTCCTTCCTTCTCATTCCAACCTTTCAAAGATAGGCTTCAGATTGTGCAATGTTCCCTCTGAAGAATTCAACCACAGGTAAAAGCACAGGTGAGGAAGAACAGGCTCCCATGTTATCCAGGAGATCAGGACTACCTGCAGATCCAGAAGAGGTTCCTAACTACAAATCTCTTCGACAAAATCCAGCTATGGCCCATGAGCAGCTGAAGCGGTAAAATTACTCTTTCTTTCTTCCAGATAATTCTTCAAAGGGTTTTCTACCATACAAACTAGTGCAGACTACGCATAACCACACTGAGTTTTAGCCAACCTCTCTCCTCTCTCACAGCCAAAAATATCATCCACCACCACTGCACACATTTTCTCACTGAGATTTTCAGAAGGTCTGCATAATCTTATAACCATGAAGTTAGTGAGCCATTACATATTTCCTGAAACTAAGCTGCACATTAGATGATTCACCAATTAGTGTATTCATGAAGCTTTAAAAAGCAATCAAAATTTCATTTTTGTTGAAAAATTTAAGAAAGATGTCCAGCTGTATGCACGGGGAGAGCATGTGGGCTTTTCTCCTGAACTAACAGCTACGTTAGCTGGTGAAAAATATTCAGTGTGTCAGAGTTAATTTATAGAGCTGACAAAGTATAAGGGCTCCAGAAGGTATAGCATACATTTACTAAACTTTAAATACAATTTTTAAGCTAGATATAGCTCAAAGATTAAAATAAGCGGCCCAACAACTGAACCACTGAAATGCATATCATTTCATGGCACTTTTTATTTAATGGAGCATGTGTGTTTCAAACTAACAGACAGGTTACCATCGCAGCAGAAGAGCTGATAATCCCTCTGATCCCATCAATGGAAACATTTTTCTGAAGGAGACAGGCACCTCTGGAAGCCAGCAGACACCTCAGCACGGCTCAGCCATGACCGTGCAGAGGGGAGGCACAGCACATTGCTCAACACGACCAAACACCCAGGCCTTAATGAAGCCTCCAGGCATAAATACCACAACATAAATACTAAGTGTTAATTTCCCCTTAAGGTTGAAGAAACTACCAAGCATAGCTCTTGGGGAGGCAAGTCAAATACCTATCTACTTTGACAGCGCTCAAGAATTATTTAGCTATCTAGCTTGTCCTAGGAGCCAGTATTTTAGGACTCATGGTGAAACCTTTACATCAGAGTTCTTTCTTTGACTCTACAAAGCCAGACATGCACACTTTAGCAAAGAAAAATATATCATTTTTAGATTTTATGGTTTTTTCACTATTCATAGCAGTAAATGAAACTACTTTAAACCCTAAAAATTGTATACCTACTGAATGGAGGATGCATGGAGTCATCTGTATCCTGTGAGGGATCTACTAAAACCAAGCTGTTCAGCAGCATGCTATCACAGCACAAGCTAGTTTACAGCAATCATCACTACCCTCTGATGAGCCTAAAATACATCTCTTGCTTAACTATAAGCATGAAAAATGAGCCCAGAAAAATTCACATCACACCATTTTGGAATATTAGTCCACTATGGAAACATGAATTGCCACATCAAATTGAACAAACAGTCACTTTTCTAGAACCTCGTCATGGAGTGACAGGTTTCATATGTTTCAAAGAACACGTTAAAAAAAAAAATTCTGTTAGAACACAGTTATTTCTAATCTCTTCCATCTGCTCTGCCTTAGATGTACCTGCCATCAATACAAGAGTAGTAGAAGGGAAACTCTAGCTATTCCTCCAAAGACTACACCAGCCATTTTTCCACTGCTCTCATACATACAAAGTCATGTCAAGTTTCTGCATGCTGCCAGCTGTCTGCATTCACTGCTTCGTTGTACCGCTAATGCAATTCTGAAACTAGGGTAGATATGAGACATTTAGGCAAAGTGGAAAATCAGAACACATTTCAGCAGCTCAGTCCATCGGGTCTCAAACTTGCTTTTTCATTCCTGTAGCTTCTTTCAGACTGACAGGGAACCCAACCTAAAAGTATGCTTAATTCACTCTGCCATAGTTATTGATGTACAGATACAAAAAGAATCAAATCAGCTCTTATACAACCTCCATCGCTAAGGCTACTGGTTTGATATCAAATCCATTCAAACGTCCTAGTCTGCAGATTAATAAGTGAGTGAATTAGCAGATGTTAACTTGGAAACCTGCCTCCTTTCGATAGTTCACCACAGCTACCTATCTCCTCTCAGTATCTCACGATTACAACCTCAAATGTCTGACGGGGCTATGTCAAAGCTGAGAGCAGCATAACAACTTCAGTAGGAAGCCTTTAATGGCACAAACCTGCACAATGCAAGATAACATGACTTAGTCCCAAGATTCCTACAGATATAAGACATTTTAACTAAGAAATAGCTTTAACATCATCTGTGTGCACTGTGACCCATAAAGGACCTGAACTCAGAAGAAGGTATGAGACCTGAGTGAACAGGTTAAATGGCATTTAGGGCTATGATGTACTGCATGGTCATTACCTGGTGACACAACCCTAATTTCCCTTCCAGAAGTGGACTTAGGAAAGGACATTCCATCCTCCCCAATAACGCGTTGGACTCAAGGCTTCTGGCACACAAATTAGAGTCTGAGTTGCATAAATACATTCTGTGGGGAGGAATGGGACTAAAAAGACCTTTATAAGAGTAATCTTGGAGTAACATTCCTGAATTGAAGTTAAGCAGATTTACATGAAAGGATGTTAGGAATTGCATCCCCATTCTGTAATTCTGTAATAAAAAAAAAGTCAAAGCATTTCTAGGAAGGCATGTTAAGGAACTGGTTCTGTACAGAAATTCACACTAAAGGTACCGGCCACTGACCAGCCTCCTTCTGGTGCTGGGCCCCAGCTCACACACCAGCAGCAATATTATTAAGGAATAAAAGCACCCTGAAATGCAGCTGTTTGCCTCTAAGAGAATTCTACGTTTAAAAAATAAAAACACAGAGCATGTTATGATTAAAAGCTCAATAAAACAGAACACTGAAACATATCTGAAGCATTTCAAGTGTTCTCATAGGCATGATGACGTCAGTGGCAGTCTTCTTTCTGCACAACATTCTAAGTCTATGAAAGACCCGTCAGGGCTTTCATGCTCACCCTGATATCCAGTGCACACGTTCAAAGCACCTCTCTCCTGAGGCAGACAGATCACTTTGAGATCCAGCCCTCTGTGCACATTTACAGCATGTTTCTTTTTAAAGCGAGTTACACAAACACAACCCTTTGGAGTACTTTCCATTCATATAACCACCCTGCAAATAGTTCGCTTGGGCTACGTTTACCCTAAAAACATTTTCTTGTTGCAGGAGCACGCCACAGCAACAAGGAACTTCTGAAGTTGTCACAGACTACGTGAAAAAAGCCACATCTTTACCAAAGCAAGCAATGTCACCACCAACAAAGGAGTGAACTTGAGTGGAAAAGCACTGGGTTTCTCACCACAGGGCTGGCACAGCACCATCAGGAGCCATACCCCACACGACAGCAGTACAGGACCCCATATGCTGGTTAGACGCTGCGTACAGACTTGCTAAGAAATTACAGTTCGCAATTACGGGTACATCGCGTAAAAGCTTTTGAAACAGAGGGGGGAAGAAAAAAAAAGAGAAGCACTCTGTAGACAGTCGGAGGATGTCAGTGCAACCACACCGCATGCCGCGCTCCCAGGAATACACGCCGGCACGGCCCCCGGGACCAGATTCAGAGCAAGTCCCGAGTTGCGAAGTTAGCAAGGGCAGAAATCACGCCATTTACCGCTCCAAGCCCCCAAAGCCGCTCGCAACTTGGACTTCGCGCAGACGCCCCGAGTTTCGCCCACCCTCTCTTCGCGCGGAAGCAGCCCGCCGCCCCACGCACACACACAAGGGTTAACGCGCCGGCTGCGCGCCCCGAGGCGGCTCTGCGGGCTGTTCCCACGCGCGGCTCCGTCCCGGGCGGCCGCCGATCGCCCCCCGCCCCCTCAGGCCGCGCCGGGCCCGCGGCGCGCCCGCCCCCACCTGCCGCGGCCCCTCACCTGCACCGCCGCCGCCCGAGGCGGGCCCGCCGCGACCCCGCCGCCTCCAGCCGCGGCGCTCCCGCCTCTCGGGGACGGCCGGGCCCGAGGGAGCTGCCCGCACCCGGGGCGGCCTCCCGCTGCCCGCCGCGTCCCGGCCGGCCGAGCCCCGCGGCGGCGCCGCCCGCCCGTCCCTATGCCTTCTCCCGGCCGCCCCGGGCGCTGGCCGCTCCCCGCCTCCCTCGCGGAGCCGCGGCCTCGGCGGGGAGCGGCCGCCTCCCGCCGCCGGGGGGCGAACGGCGCGGGTCCCGGCCGCCGAGCACCGGCCGGAGGCACCTACCGCCGCGGCGCGGACGGCGACGCCTCAGCGCCGTCCCGGCGGCCCCAACGGCCGCAGCATCCTCCGCCGCCTGCCGCTCGGCGAGCACCGTGCTACCGCCGGAGCCCCCTTCCCGGCCCCCCTCCGCCGAATGGAAAATAGTTCTCCGGGCCCCGGAGCGGAGAGAGCGGGAGCGACACCTCAGTAGCCAATGAGAGCCAGCCCGGTCCTCCGCAGAGCCAATGGCAGCGGCAGGCCGGCCGAGGAGGAGCGTCGCGCAGCCAATGGGGACGCAGCTCTCGGACTGACCCGCTAGGATGGATTCGACAAGCCTCCATTGACGACCATCTTGGAGTCGGGCGCGGTGCCCAATCTGGGAAGGGGCTCGTCAGCGGCCATTTTGGCTTCGGGCGCGAGGCGGGGCGGTGTGACGCGGCGCGGCGGCGCTGCGGGGCGGAAGCGGTGGCTGCGGGCAGTGGCCGTCCGTGGTGCGCCTGGCCGAGGCGTTGGCAAAACGCTGACAAGTGCGGTTGCTGCGGGCCGGTGGAAAGAGCCCTTTCTGCTCCTCGCAGGCTCTGGTGGCCGTACTGGAGCTGGGATTAAAGCAGACTGAGCCAGAGCTCAGCCCACCTCAGCCGTCCTGTGATTCTGTAGCGGTACGTCCGGGACACCTGAGAGCTTTTGCTCCAGAAGCATCAAGTCACAGTTTGTACTTTCTGCAGTTATCCCGTACTGACGCTACTTGTACTGCGCTTGCATAAATCAGTCTGACTTCAACTTTCAGACTCTGTCGGTTTTAATGACTTCTGTGGCAAACATTCATTTTTAATTTTACTGTGCAGTAAATATTTTCATGCTGGATACTTACTGACTTCTCAGAAGTATAAAGTTTTATTAACTGCAGACCTTAAAACCCCAGATTTGCTGTCTCACTTCTTATTCACAGAGCAAATCCTCCTGATGTTTCTGTTTTCGTCAGGATTAAGGTACAGCTTCTGCTAGAAAAACAGCAGTTACGCTACAGTTTCAGCTAGAAAAATAACAGTTAATCCCACACCCACAAAGATGCTACTTGCCTGTAACCAGAGCCTCATCAAAAATATCATGAACACTTCAATATCATTAAATATATTCAACATGTAGTGCATGTGTAAAGTTTTACATTCTCAGATAGAAGTTGTAAAGCTGAGAAAAATCTTGAACCTACTCATAAAGTAGAGTAACAACTTCAGAGAAACTGTCAGACCAATACTTTAGAAATCATTACTGCCATTCTATAGACATTCCATTTAACCTAGAAGGAACTCCATATAATGTAAACCTCATCCACACAGACCTCTCAGCTCTATGCAAATTGCTTGTCCAAATAACTTCCTTCCCACTTCCTTCCTTCCTTTCATTTCCACAGGCAAGAGATCTTTCTACCTGGATTAACGCCTTCGTGGAAACACTGAAGTAAAAAAAAAAAAAAAAAAAAGGCAAAAAAAGGCAAACAACATAACTAAGCACAGAGATTAAATATAAAAAACTCCATGTGAGTGCAATGAGCTGATGCAGAGCTAGCAGAATAGACAGTATTAACTGACTACCTCTTTTCAGCTTTGGTCAATAAATTCTCTTACTATTTGTGAGCCTGAGTATGGCATTCTTGGGGGTGTGCTAATTTCTTTCATGATATCCTGTTTAACCAAGCAATCAGAATGGTTCGTTAGTCGAATTTGCTTAGGCGCTAGTCATTCAGAAAAGTCATGAAGCCAAAGTTGTATGTTAGAAGACAACATTTGGGAATGAGTGTCATTGCTTCCACAGAAGTTTTTTAAAGTTGTTAGGAGTTTCTTTGACCATGCTTTTAAAATAAACTCTTCTGACAAAGTAAATATATTGGTGTTGGGTTTTTTTTGTTGTTGTTGTTTGGTTGGTTGGTTGGTTTCCTTAAATCTGGCTCTGTAAACATATATGTTGTCCAGAGGTTACAGAGTTACAGGACAGGGAACTGGGAATCCCTGACTTCCAGCAAAACTGAAGAGAAATCATTTGTGTTGCATTGCCAGTACAGCAGACAAGGGATATACACAATGTGTTTTCGTACATTATATCAACATTTGGGTAATTAGTAGAATTCCTTATTAGTTGCACCTAAATCCCCTCGGGACTCAAGGGAAATATCAGCTCTGGGATACAGAAAAGAATTGTCTGATCCATGGGGATTTTCAGAAATGTTCAGCTGCCTCCACATGCTCACCAAGACAATCTGGATTTTATCACTTCAAGTACAGAGCTGAATTAGCAAAGCAAAAGTCCTGCCATCATGCAGAAGGGGAAGGGGAAGGGGAGGGATGGGAAGGGGAAAAAAAGAACAAAGAAGAAGATAGAGAAAAATAAAGGAAAAAAGAAAAAGAGAAAGAGAGAAAGGGGGAAAGGGAGAAAGGGAAGGGAAAGGGGTAGGAGTAGGGAAAGGAAAAGGGAAAGGGAAAAGGGAAATGGAAAGGGAAAGGGAAAGGGAAAGAGAAAGGGAAAGAAAAAGCCACAGTTTGTCTTTAATAGGTAAGAAAATGCAAGACTGCATAATGATTTCAAATTTTTCTGTTTATTCATCATGGTCAGATGCAGCTGCTCATTAAATAGCAGACAGAAGAGGATAGGTATGCAACTGTTACCATACTGTGTGATTTGTCTAAAGTGCTTGCACCATGCAGTACAGTACAAATAGGATAGTTATAGGTTGCTTAGCATCTCAAATAAATCCACTGTTTAAGGAGGGAGTTGGACCAGATAACCTCCCGAGGACTCTTTT
Source organism: Chrysolophus pictus (assembly GCA_037305975.1). Taxonomy (NCBI): domain Eukaryota; kingdom Metazoa; phylum Chordata; class Aves; order Galliformes; family Phasianidae; genus Chrysolophus; species Chrysolophus pictus. The sequence goes on from CM074578.1 coordinate 84,239,132, forward strand.
AATGTCGATGCACACAAAAATTTAATTACAGCTTTACAAAGTTGTCAGTAGAAGTGTAACTGGAATGGTATGAAGCGCGCGGGATACAGGCTGGACTTTACTTGCCTTCACTGCCAACCTACAGACATAAGAAGTCTTTCTCAGTCTTTGAGGTCTGTGCATAGATAAGAAGGAAGTTAGCAGGCTCTCATACTTCTCCCCCTTCCAAATCACAAATTAAAAAATACTTAGAGGAAATTTGTGCGATGGCCTACAAAGTCTGATTGCAGAGCATCCACATGGGAAAGCGCTCCTCCTTCCTTGCAGGTTTGTTGGCTTTGTTTTTGCTGAAAGCTTGTTGGTTCTTTTTCCCTCAGCTGTGTTACTTGGTATAAGAAAATGTGTTATCTCTCTACCAGCTTTATTCCTTCATCTATACTTTGAAAGCACATTGAAACAGGCTTTGTTCTGCTGTCAGAGGACAGTGAACTCCTGCACTGAGAAAATTATTACCCTGAGTGAATTTCAGAGCAGCATGTCACAGTCTCCTTTCCACAGGACTCTGCCCCATTTTTTTTCCCCATGGTCTGCATTACTGCTCCACCTTGGCTTCTGAAAAGTAAGTGCAGTGATATGGCAGTCTAGGATCAACAGACTTCTTCATTTAATAAAAAAAACCTTTCTGATTTGCTGCTCAGGCAAAGAACTAGTAAGTAAGTGGAGAGAAATAATTCACTGCTTTGTTCTTTTTACCATATGTTTCATTTTGGGAATCTGATGGTGGGATGCGGGAAATGGAAGAAAATTGGGTGCTACTTACTGTAAAATAGAAAATTTTCTAATCATAAGCTTTGGTTATTTATATTAGAACTTCCAAGAGACCTGCACTATCCATAGGAATGCAAGTTCATTAAGCTCTTGTTTAATAAAAAAAAATCTTTAACACTAAACATTAACTGATAAAAACTGCAGATATAAGTTAGATTTAGGTGGGCCTACATGTGTTTCAGAATTTAGAAAGAGAATAAAAGATCAGACTTTAAGAAGATATGTATGTATTTGAATGAATTTTTGGTATCTGTGCACAGCCTTGGAAAGTGTTTATCACTGACAGATTTCTGTTGTGATTACCTTAACTTCTCTTGTGATTTCTGATTTAACCACACAGACATTTCACAATAAAAATCCATTCTGTTGCTGCACATCCATTATGTGCAGTAGATCTTTATTCTATCTGACAGTTTGTCCATCAAATTACGGCATCGTCTCATTCACAGGGTTCAAACGCAAAGATTTCCTTGCAATTACTCTCCATTCAGTGATGACCATTTCCATTAGTTCTTAAGTGAGACATCTCACATATGTCAGTGACAGCAGAAGAGACAATTGAATGTTTTCTGAAATGTAAATTGTCCATATAGAAGTTAACTGAATAGTCTCTCATCTGCTGTGTTACCTTTGAGGAGGAAAAATAATAAAAAATGAATGGCAGCCTCCAGATTCCAAAGGTATAATGATTGTGGGATCAAGGTTTTCAGAAAGCAAAAGCTATTTCATGTAAATTGACAATAAATAAATGTGTTTGAGCCTGAGAGTTTTGGCATGGTGCTTAGCACTGTTGCTTGAAAGGCATTAACAGTACAGATAGGCAGAGGGCTCCCCTGAGACACAGCATGCAGAATACATACATTGAGCTTTTCCTTTCTGTAACGTTGATCATGCTAAGAGTTGCTCATGTGATACATTAGGGTACGTTTAGGGGTAATGGAAACATGTCTCCATCAAGTAGACAACCAACAGAGAAAATTCACCAGCACAGATCAAGGGTGTGATGGCTAGGTGAGTCGAGATCAGTTTGAAGAATATATATAATCAAAGTTTTGTAAGCATTTGTCCAGCTTTATACAGCTCATTACTACAGATCAGAGTGATGTGCTTTTATTCTGAGTTCATAGATATGCCAACCACTGATTTACCCAGAAGGGCTGTAACTGCCCTGCTCAGTGCTGCCATGTCAGTGCTGCTTGCTGCACGCTATACAGGTCTAGCCATGCAGCTGGGGAGCTGTCGGTAGCCAAATTATGTCCGTTTCCTTCCCTGCATGTTCTAGCAAGCACTGTGGCTTTGAAAAACAGATTCTTTCATCTGATCCACTGGTAATAGATTTGATTTTCTGTAAGTGGGTGGAAATCAGTTCCCTCTCTTTCAGAAAAAGGCAGTATGGCCAACTTGGCTAGAAACAGAGAAACATGTTGACATCAGTCATGTATCCCTTGTATCCACAGACTGCAAACTGTCACTAAGGCAAATACACAGGTACATTCTCCTCTTTCCTTTTCTTAAAAAAAAAAAAAAAAAAAAAAAAAAAAAAAAAAAAAAAAAGATTGAAATGAAAGAAGGGAACCAACTTGTTCCAAAAAACCCTCTACACTGTACTCTGAATAGTTAGGAATACATGGCTTTGCAGAGCTTATTTTATTCCTCCTGCTGCCTGACAGTATTGCATGGTTGCACAATCTACGTGGTATATTTTGCATGACTGTTATGTTTTGCTCCATCCTCTTTTCCAATCACTGCATCCAAAGCGAACCTGAATCAATTAATTTTTCAAAAAGGACAGTAAAGAAAAGTCACTGGACTGAAGTAATGACTAAGACACATTAGAGAGGACTACCAGAGTTGCCTTCCAGTAACAGGAGATTGTTACATATCCTTCAAGACATTGAGAGCTCAAGCTAATCAAAGGAGAGGTCACAAAGTGCCTTGATTGCAGTGTATTGGTAAATATCTAGGAAGCAGACTTTGCTAGGAAAGGCTTTTCAGTATCAATCATATAAAGGTACAACAAGAATAATAATCTGGAAGTTTAACTTCATTGAGTTCAGACCAGAAACAAAGCTCTTCGTTTTTCACAGCTTAAAAAAGTTTACCAAACATTGTATGATGCTTCTTCATCACTAAAGACTGATTTCCAAAATGCTGTGCTGCAGTATAAACAAGAATAAATCATGGCACTCCTGTGGCTTGTATTACAGACTATTGAGATTGCCCCTTCTGAGCCATGGATCTTTCAAGCTAGGACAGGTTGGCTGGACTTCAGCTAGCTTTTGTTGGCACTCCCAGAAGCTGTAACATTCTCCATCTCTTGCCAAGCAACAACTGTAGGAAGAGGAAATTCCTTCCTGACTTTGCAGCTCTTAAAAAAAATCAAGTACATTACTTCTTTTGTAAGCCTTAGAGCAAAAAGCTTTTTAATCATTAGGAGGGAAAGGTAGTTCTTAGCAGCCATAGAAGAAACAGCACAGAAAGCGTGTTTTGACAGCAAGAGTGAGACTTGCACTGTCTAGTGGTGCCAAGAGGCAGCTGTGGGCAAGAGCTGGGGACAAAGAATAAGCAGCAGAGAGTCAGAAATCTGAGAGTTGTTATTGGTAGAGAGACCAGCAGTAACCATGTAGTGCTGTGCCAAGAAGTGCGGGAAGGAGGCAGGTGGGTTGGTATTCATCTCTTTTTATATTGCTCTACTTTCTTGTCAGGGCAAGTGTCAAGGACAAAGCCTGATTTATGCCAAAGAAACTTGATTCTTCTACAATTTTGAGGGCTATTGATATAATCCTCCACCCCTCACCTAATACAAATAAGCAGTATTGCAATGCCACTTCTGTTCCACTTATGTCCCTGCCCTCTGAATACTTTTGAATGAGAGGGCCAATTTTTGCTGCATGTGATGAAGAGGTAAGAAATGTGACATTTCATTTCCTGCAGGTTTTGTGGAAATTGGTGGCAAACAAGGAAAAAGACAAACAAGACTGATGCAAAGGAAAAGATTTTTAAGAATGATACCCTTCCTCATTTCCAAGAGGCAAAGTTTTGCCAGCTGACAGGGCAGCACAGACACACATACCATTTGTATAACATGTCCCTTACATGATGATGTAAGCCATTATACATACAAGCAGCTGGACCCTTCTGAATTGGTTGGTAGGCACAGTTCACATCGAGCTTTTCACTTGACATGGTGGTTGCAAATCAAGGTCTTATCTTGTAACCAACCACTCATTAAAGCGTGTTGACTAACTTCAGTGAATGAAAGGAAGAACCTGATTGTTCTGCACGTTGTCTCCTATGTAATTACTTCCACTTCTAAGAAGGGAATGTAAATTGTTACTCCTCTTTTCAATAGCATGTTATACTCTGCAACAGCATAAATAAAGCGTCTGCTCGATATACATTATGATCTCTCTTACTGCATTTCTGAGCAAAGTAACAATCAAACCAAAATATAATAGGCCAGTCTACCCTAACATACTGTACTGTTTCCAAATGTGTTAGCGAATGGTTCATTCCACTGGGATTGTCTCAGTATGCAAACTCAGGGGAATGAAGGGGAATTGTATGGGAGCCCCCTCATCAATTGCTTCCATCAGCTTCATTCCTTGTGTATGGGTACTGAAGTCAAAGTTCGCTGCCTTTTTCTTAATTTTAAACCCACTTAATTATGCCTTAATTGCAAACACTTTACTTTTTCTTTGGGTGGGCCTTTTTGCTCTTGCACACTTATTTTTCAGGATTCCTATGTCTGAAATGTTTTATTGAAATTGGGAAAGGTAGACAAGAGTATCTCAGTATTTATAAAGCCACTGAAAAGTCACTGTCAGAATGAGAGTTGAAGTACATTTTTACTAGAGATGGGGGGAAATAGTGCAGTATTAATAAATATATAACTGCTAGAGCAAATAATTATACTGCCAATCCAACTAATTCTTGCTATTCATCACACTGGGTGATAGAAAAGAAATTCATTTGTGACTGCAGAATAACAGGACTCATTAGATTTGGGAGGCTTTTATATTTAACATGGAACAAAAACAAAACAAAACAAAAAAACCTGAGGACTCTGAGACCCAGCCCAGTTGATCTTACTCTTTCTTTCAGCATGTCTATGAAGTGGAGTCAGATATATATGCAGCATTCCAAAAAGCATGTTATTTCTCTATTACTACAATGTTTCAAGTTAAAAATATTCCAAAGTCTCGGAAAGTATGTTAATTTCCCTGAAAAATACAGTTGTAGTACACTCAGCATGGAATCAGAAATTCCTCTTCAAGGAAAAAAAGTCATGTCAGTAAAAAGCTATTCCAGATCTTTTGGAACAGTAACTTGACTTCTGCATGCGGTCTAAGATTCGTTGTGGTTTATCCATATTCCAGTAGAACCAGGTCTCTCTCTGTGACTTCCCAGGCCCTTTTACCAGTCTCTAGCCCTCTTTCAATTCTCAGAACCACATCTTCCTTTTTAAATTGATGCACTTACTCTGTCACCAGAATACAGGCTTCTATCTTCTGTGTCCTGCCAGATCACCTGAACTCCACCCTTTCAACAATAATAAGCTCAGCTTGTCCATATGAACACCATTATGGTGACTCAGATCAGCATCTGACTCAGCCATCGCCAGAATTCAGCAGGACAAAGACTGTGATTTTCTTCCCCATCCAGCACATACCCAGCCTGACACTTACAGATGCTGGAGTTACATATATTCTGGGAGGAAGCACTGATGCAACAGGCCAGTGGTGAGGCCTCAGCACACGATGCTATTTCTTGTGGTATTCCTGTAGCAACGCATTAGTGTGGGCATCTTAAAAAGCTGTATCTGTGCGACTCTGAGAAGGACACGAGAAAGCCAGGGACAATTGTAGATGCTCCAGACTATGAGGATGCGATGTGTCTATTAAAAGAAGTCAGATCACTTCCTTTCTCAGGATGTGCACACACTCGCCAATGCAAAGCAGTTCTCTGGGGAAACATCTGGGCAATCCCCTTTTTTTACTAAGGCAATTCATTTTCCTGAAGGAGAGCAATGACCTATGAGTGGACAAGGGAATACTGTGAGGAGGTAGGGCTTGGAAGAAGGTGACCAGAACCTGAAAACCAAGCTGGCTGCTATCTCCCACATTGGCCTGCTTTAATCTTTTCACATTTATCTCCCAGACTTGCTACCAGCAGCTGCGTGCTCTGCCAGCAATGCAGTGCTGCACTGCTGGGTGTGCTGTGCCCTGTGTCCCCAGCTTGCCACTGTGGCTGTCCATTGCTGTGCTGTGAGCTGTCCTGGACCCCAAGCTGCCAGACTAGCTGCGTTTCCCTAGCCCACCTCACCCTGGTTATTGTTTCTCAATGTATTCCTGACCAAGTGTGGTTCCGCATAAGAAATTTCCAGACTTTTGCAAGCTCTGCATCTCTGGCTCTGCGCTCCTTCTCCCACTCCCTTCTCCAGGGTTTATCCTGTCTCCACCTTTGAGCAGTTTTGAGAAAGCAAATGCAGGCATAGACGTTAAATCAAACCTTTTCTATTACAAACAGAATTTCATGAAGGGACATGAAGTTAGGCAAGGCACATGTTCTTCTCTCTCTCCTAGCAGTTCATCAATCACATAGTAAACCTCAGTTAGTGCACTGGGAGTTGTAAAACTGAACTGTAGTTGAGCAAAGCAACATAGTACCCTTTTAATTTTGGAGTAGCAGCTTTCTCTGTATACTCTGCATCTCTGCTTCATGTCCAAAACCCTGTCTGTCTGTGAGAACCACGGTGCAGTACAGTGGTAGGATTTTCCAGGCTGGAAAGAAGAAGTGCTTCTAGCCCACAGGACACAGCCCATGCATTGCCCATTAAAGTCAGAGCAGTCTTCCATTGGAAGTGCGGTCATTTGATGTTCCTTCCTTACTTCTAGGTGTTTTGTCTTCAGGCTGGGACTAGACAAACACTCCTCCCTTTATCCATGCAGAAGAGAAGAATCAGTGTTGGAAAACCTAGGATAATTGCAATGAAAGATAGCTGGAGAAAAGCAATAATCAATTCCGCTATCCTGCTCAGAAAATCTTGGTATCTGTGGATAAATCCTGTCAGGAAAGGATACCTTGAAGCAAAAAGAATGATGAGCAAGTACTACATAAACCATGAGACTGGGGAAGAGGGACCTCTGCAAAATAAGTGGACAATTCTGGAGAAAATGGAGCAAGCTTAAGCAAGAGCAGAGCCTTGTCTGGTGTCTAATTCAGCAGAAATAATCCTACCTTCATGCAGCTGGGCAACTTGAGCTACTACTACGCTGCTTTGCCCTCACTGACATCCATCTGCTGCCTCCAAGCAAAATCTGCTTCAGTGTGGTCATCTGCTGGCTTGCAAGTACATTCACTAACCTCACAGGATCAAAAGTTGCATCTCGTCCAAGCAGGTAGACAGTGAACTTGCAATTAAAAATGTGAGAACCTCAGATACCAGAAGAAGACTTTTTGTAGAGCTGAAGATCCAACACACCTGCCCTGTCCATGGACTGCCCCTCAAGAAAAAAGAAAGGCTTCTTAATGCTATGGAACCAACCTGGGGAGACAGATCCAAAGCAGACTTTTTGTCTGGACTAACTGCACATGACTGGAAGTGGAGAGGAATGAAATAAGGATACACTGCTGTTAACACTGGCAGAGGAAGAGCTCAGTCGTGGTTACTTGCTTTCTCCTTCAGTCCTTTGCTTTCTTCTACGAAAATTCTGAGCTGGGGGAAAGAACTGGATTTTACTGAAACTGAGTCATTTGGGTGGATGAAATAAGGACATTAGTGATGCTCCCTTTTCCATTGCTGCATGCCTTGAATGAACATTGACACTAAAGCTGGAACACAAGCTTTTTGATTCAGTTGCAGTTCTCCACTTTGCACAGGAGTTCATAGTTATTTGTCCTGCTGGGCAGCCAGGCTCCAGGACAGCTTCAGGCAGGCACAACTCATATAGTGATATTCCAAAGTACTCTGACATGTCCAAGCATGACCCAGACTGCAGGATGTGGTCTTGATCTTTCTTTTAATAAGCAATACGAAACAACTGCTAGAACCGGTCCCTAGTCTACCTTCTTTTGCTTATATGTTTGTTAATTAAGTACCTTCCAATCGTCCCACGAGCCTAGAATTCTCCTCTTGCAAGTGCAAGGAAGGTGTCCTTTTAATTTTTTTTTCCTTTGATATGTATTTATTTGAGATTCGAAAATCTGTTCTGAGGCTCTTCTACTAATTATGAAAATTAAGAATTGACTTTTTTTTTTTTTTTCTACCAGTAAACAGCACCTACCCTGGCCTTAAAATGACAAAGTTTGAAGGTTTTAAGAGCAAGGTGGACAGGGTGGACAATTTCTAGTAAGTCAGTGCTTAGCATTTTCTGAAAACCAGGTCCCTTCTTAAGGTATTTCAAACTGAACACATAAAAGCAAAGAAACCCCAAATCATTAGTTACTTTTGAAAATTTTAACCAGGGAACTCTTTAGAGCTGTTTGAGGAGTCATTAATTATCATTACACAGAAGTAATAACAAACCAGACCTCCCCAATGGGCAGAAACAAACCACGTCTCTTCTAGTTTTGCTTTTTTTTTTCCTTTTTAATAGCAGTAATAAAACGTATTATTATGCACCTCCAACCATGAATGTTCTCCAAAGCAACTTGATACTAAAACTCAAATCATCTGACTGGATGAGTTTTAACAGATTGTTATAGCAGGGCAAGCCAGGAATGTTATTAGAGTGGCCTGAGGCATGGTACTATTCCATGGAAACCAAATAACAGTTAAAAATTTGAAGTGTTCCAAAATTCATTTTCTCAGAGGGGATTTTTGGCACTGCATAGAAATTACAGCCATGCCTATTCAACCAGCTGTATTCCCTGTATTCACTTGTGCCTATTCTGTCTGAACAGTCGGGTTTATTCCACTGTGACAGAATACTAATGGGAGCTTCTGTTGGCTGGACTCGAAGAGTTTTTCCTCCTTCCCTTAGCAGCAATGCATTTGCATAGTTTTCCAGGCTACAGCAGCAGTAGGAAATGGCTGGGTTGAAACTTAGTTAATGCCATCCAAACATGTTCCAGGTTTGTATTTTCAGTACCTGGTCCATGGGACTGCTCACAAGATTTGCAACTTGTGTTCTGCAAAATTCAGCACGGGGTCCCAGTTTTCAGCACTGATGTAGCACTTTTCCTCTGCAGATGTCACAGTTCATTGGAAAGAGGGCAAGAAAAACAATGTGTACCTCAGCTGCCTGTGGTGCTCCCCAGATCCTCAAAAGAGATCTCTGCACATCTTTGTCTGACTATCCAGTCACTCCAGGAGCAGATGCAGTTTCTAAAAAGCTACAGGTAGTACAGATCTGACACTAGACTGAACAGGGCTGCATTTTGTTTTTCATATCTTCATGAGTTTTAGAATGAAATTTAGGTACAAGCAGGTAATAAAATCAATGTAAGAGCCATGGCCAAAGTTTTTTGAAATTTAGATCCAAGACTTACAAAGTACCATCAAGACTTCTGTTTGCTCCTCAGGTCTTAAGGTCACTTTTCTGCCAGCATAATCCTAGTATGAACTGGAGCAGCTGATCAGTCCCCTAGACTCTGTGCAGGCCAAATTCCCTTTGTGGCATTATCTACCAGGAGGTGGTTTGGAAGGACATATAGTTGGTGGCTACAGCTCATTTGGAAACTCCCAAACTTGCAGCAAAGAATTTTGAACTTGCTCTTCGAGCACTAAAAGTTAGTGATGGCATACTGAGGATTTGAATGTCTTACCCTCAGAAAAATCTGATTATAATTAATAACATTCGGTGTTAGTGGCTACTATTGTGATTTCTGAAGGCTGGCAGCTAAACTTAACGAATAGAAAAAAGTGATAAAACTGCCCATACAGTGTCAACACATTTATTTAAATTCAATAATTCTTTGTCTGTGTATGTGCATGTGTGTGTAGATAAATGTAAATATGGATAAGTAATCAAAAGCAAGAATGTAATAAAAAAAACAGAAAGCGTCTCAAATTTTTTTCTAAATCTCCATCAAGAAACATAGAAAATACAGTGTTGCTGTTTCTTTCTTCAGGATTTTTGCTGCTATTGAATGAAAAAAGATGAACTGGGATACACAACTAAAACCATAATAGTGCTGTGGAAATGAAAATTAAAGGCAAATGAGAACAAAAGGGATGAAATACTAACATACAATTGATCTGAATCCAGTGTCGTTTACATTTAGAGTAAACTAGGTTTATGTTAAAACTGGTGCCTATAGCCTGTACCAGGGCTGTCTGGATTCACTACAGATTAGATATTATAAGGATATATATAAATTATAATATATTGCCCTCGCAGTACCAAATCAGCAACGACTTGAAGCTGTCTTTTTTTACAGCAAATTCACAGAATCACAAAGTCGCCAAATGTCTGAGGTTGGAAGACACATTTGGAGATCACTAGTCCAAGCCTGCTGAAGCAGGGACACCTAGAGCTTCTTGCTCATGATCAAGTCAGTTGGGTTTTGGATATCTCCAAGGAATGAGACTCCACAACTTCTCTGGCAAACTGTGCCAATGTTCAGCAACCTTCAAGGTAGAAATGTGTTTTCTATTGTTCAGACAGAGCCTCCTGTGTCTCAGTATGTGCCCATTGCCTTTTGACCAGGCAATGGACACCACTGAGATGAATCTGGCATCTTCATTCCCTCCCACCAAGTGTTTATATGCACTATTAAGACGCGCCCTGAGCCTCCTCTTCTCCAAACTGTCTCATCCCTCTCAGCCTTTCCTTACATGAAAGAGCTGCCAGTTCCTTAATCCCCTTTGTGACCCCGTGCTGCGTATACTCTCTCCAATAAGCCTACATCTTGTACTGGGGAGCCCAAAGCTGGGTGCAGCTCCAGGTGTGGCCTCACCAGTGCTAAGCAGAGGGGAAGAATCACTTCCCTTGACCAATGCTGCTCCTAAAGCAGCCCAGGTTGCTGCTGGCATGCTGTTTGCTGGGCATGGTGATGCTTGCTTGCAGGCTCAGCTACTCAGGAGGCTGAGCTTGATGGATCACTTTAGCTGAGAAGTTCTGGACTGTAGTGTACTATGCCAAGTGACCACAGTCATGCACAGCATGGTGATACTCAGGAAACTCAGGTCACTAGGTTGACTAAGGAAGGGTAAAACAGCCTAAGTTGGAAATTAAGCAGGTCAAAATTCATTGCAATAAAAAGAGAATTTGAGAAAGTATTAGCTGTGCATTTCAAATCTAGAAGCAAGCAAGTTGTTTTAAATGTGCTGTGTTTTTAAACTATTTCATGATAACTTGACTTCTTGAAGTGCATGGGAAGACTTTTGTCACATATTCTGCTAACTGAATGGTAGCTATGTAATTTCTTAACTAGTTTTCTAGGCTGTAACCCTTGGTTAGAAGAGAATGCATTACCCTACCTTGCCACTGACACAAAGGGAGCATAGGTGAGTAGTTTAGGCAAGATACCTAACCTTCAAGTATAGAATTAAGACAAACTTCCTGATCCCCACGTCACTCACCCACATACAAATACATTGGTTTGGTAATGTAATTTGCAATGACCAAGGACATACCTCATCCCAAGCCTGTGCAGCTGGGCACTATACCCTACTGTTGTGGCTGTACTTGCTTGAAGACAGCTTAGACACTATTTCATCCTTTTGTGTGTCACCTTGTGTTTTTGCAGTGACAGTGAGAATGGTGAACGTTGGGGCATTGCTGTTTCCCACAGGTGTACCACACTGTTTGGCAAATTTCTTCAGGATTTTTTCCAGCTACTCTTCTGGACCTCAGGTATTTGGGATTGACTTTTTTAAAATCACCAAGGTTGCCAAATGGGCTGAGCAACAAACTGCACGACTCATTAGACCTTCGCTTCCCCAGCAAGTATTTCTGTGGGCGCCATGCTTCACTGCCAACTAACTACACAGATCACTTTTGCATATAGGATAGAGCCTGCTTTTAGGACATATCTATCAGAACCAACATCAGCTCCAGGAATGTAGACATGGACATGTCTGAAGAAGCAAGCAGCAAGTTATGGTTGTTTTCAAGCCTCTTCTGAGGCAAGAAGAGGCCTTAGGGGTACATCTCAAAGTGTAAAACAGTGACCAGATTAAAGGAGATTTAGAGCACAGATTAAAGGAGCCCTTATTAGAATACACATTAGAAGAAGTAGGACAACTAACACATTTTCTCAGGATGTGCTCAGAACCACGCAGGAATCATTTCAAAGAGCAGTGGCTTATGACTAAAAGAGAGAGTTTAAAGGGTTTTTTGGATATCGTATGTTTCTCGTCTTTACCACAGGCTTAGCCTTGCATGGACCAAAAGTCCAATTCCAGCACAAAGGTGTTTAATTTCTGCTGTTTAAATGTTGGCATTGTTTGAAGCAGTGGAAAAGATTGTTATGTTATTCTCAACCCTCTTGAGCTGAATGCCCTTTTGGGTTAGCTTACACATGTTGGCTGGGTGGCAGCGAGTACTATGGTCAAATAATACTATTGTTTCCAATGCTTCATTTTCTAAACAATCCTATTGTCTTCAGTCAAGTTATTTATATGGATGAAGATCATTCTTGTAATAAAGGAATCTACTATTCAGTATATTTTTTTTTTATTTATAACTAGGAAGTATATGGCCTTTTGGCTGGAAATACGTCTAAGCTCTAAATAGCTATATGATTATAATAAGATATATTTGAAATAAATTAAACATTCATACCGATCTCTCCTTAAAACATAAGTGTCAGAGCAGCTGAAATAACTGACTCCCACTGATTCAAGTTAATTAGATACTAATTACCCTTTGAGGATTTGAAACTGGAGCATAACAGAAGGCAAAATGTAACTAAAAGAAATGCATAACACGAAAATAATTATCATATTATAAAAATAACTTGTATTGCTTTTGTACCATATAATCTGCACTTACACGTTTCCTTTAAAATGATTTACTAGATTTATTAATCTGGTTCTCCAAGTTTTTAGAATTCACACCTGGAATGGACCATATCATTTATATTGCAACAACCTCCTGAATTGAGTTTAAATTGGTTCACTTTACAAGAAAGGGTGTGACTTTTTCAACAGGTTCTATTTTTTCCTACAAGTATATGATAATACAATCTACAGAATCATTCAACTGTTACTATAAAAGATAGGTCTTCTGCTAAGTTCTAAAAGCTGGCACCCAAATCAGCATATTGCAGTACCTGTTGGAGACAACACATCATTGCCTGTAATTAGGAACAAGATGTGTATTGAGCTCTGAGGTTAGCTAGTAGTGCTGAGAAACTTTAAAAGAAATTGGCAATAGTCAGCATTTAACTAAGTAAGAAAAGGAGATGCATGAGGCTAGTCCCAAAATATAGCAGTCTTTGACCCACAAAGCCAAATCTTCATTTCTAGGCGCCAAACGCTGCAGTTGCAAACACCTAGCTTGTACCTGCAGACAGGCATTGAACTTCCAGTTGCCACCACAACATAACATTTTTGGTATTCTTTTGAGTGAGATGATTTTAGACATACTGGGTTTACCACTGAATCTGAATATTCTTCCCTTGGATTCAACAGAACGTAACAAATTCTTAGGTGCTCATGCAGTCACACTTTGTGAAACAGAAGCATTCAGAAAACTTTTCATGCTGGTTTGTTTTGGTTTTTTGTTGCTGTTGTTCACATCAAATGTATCATATTATTTAGCAACCTACAAAGGTTATATATACCAGCATCCTTAGAAAGACTGCTATGTATCATATGCCTTGGAATCTCCCCAAGCCACTCGGGTAAAAATTTAGGTGGCAAATCGTAGCTGCCCATTCAGAAATGGTCGTGAGTCCATCTTTTCCTGGGTTTGGCCTAGGCTTTTTGACTGCAGATAACTACAGTGCCATCTAGTGCTACTTTGCTGGTGCTTGTATGCTCTGCATAACATTTCTGAGGACATTGCTCTATATTTGTTACTTCTAGCTCTAAATACTTTTAAATCATGAAAATGCAATCCATTTCCTCGGGAACATTCCCTCCCCATCCCTCTTTTTTTTTTTTTCCTTCTTCTTCTTTTTTTTTTTTTTTCTGGGAAATGATAATGTAGGTTATATATATTTCTGTAACGGATCTTTCAGCAATGCCATGAAATAAAATTGGCACTGAGCAGCGTGACTGTGTGGAATGGGGAAGGAACTGGAGATTATCTTGCAAAGACCATGTGTTCCCTCATATTCAAGATGTACAATTTTTAAAAATAGGAATGTGGAAGTTGCTCAGTGGAGTAAGCTTAGAGAAGGGGCCTGGGGCCTTCTGGAACGGCCAGTCAGGGTAAAGGGTTGGAGGGTACCAGGGAGGAGAGAGGAGATAACCTTGAATGCAAAGAGGATTTCTACAAATGAAGCCCAGCCAAAATTTACTATATATATTTGGGAGGCAATCTCTGTTGAAAAATCTGTAGAGATTCCACACACCAGGAGATGAAAAAGACTTCAAGACTTCCTATGTGATGCTGTTAACTAACATGCAGCTGATTGATGTAGCAGTCGTTCTCATCAACTCACCCAGGGCACTGCCAAAGTAGGAGCCCTGAGAGGAGCTTGGTACAAACATGGGAGGACAGCTGCCCTAAAAGTAACCATAGCTGAAAATGTTACCCCAAATGCAGCTTTTGCCTTCCTGCAGCTTGGAGCAAGGCAGCATGCCTTGAGACAGCTAACACTATATTTTTGAACTATTTTTAAAGTAATCATACAAAGAAGGTCCTAGTGAGAAACCAATGGGAAATAAGCACTTAGTGAAAACACTGCTGGGTTCCTGTCTACATCTGCAGAAGCTTTTAAATCTGACCTCAGGACATTTCGTGGCCAAGTAAACGTGCTTTGCGAAATGTGACGCTGATTTTAGGTACTGTTGTATAATGTGACCTGTGGCCTGTGTGATTAAAAGTAGCTGCTGTTGCCAGATGTTCCACGTGTCTCCCCAGGCTGCTTATTTTAAGTGCTGGCAGCATCTACCACCAAGCAGTCCAGCACCAAGTGGGCCAAGTGACTATTTCTGTTTTCTCAAAGATCTATAAAGCTGAGGTGTTTATCTGGAACAGTTTGAGGCCACGTCCATGACAACAAATTTCAGGTATATAACAGGTTCCATTTAAACTGATGAAGTTTGTTCTGTGATTTTTCTCATCTTACAATCATTGTATTTCAAGAACTGCACTGGGATTCCTCTTGAGAAGTCCTCCTGGCACTCCTAGCATTCTCATTTTAACAGCACCTTCAATACTGGTCTAAAATTAGACGCTGTTCCTGAAATGAATATGTTGCTCTTCAGTACACAAGCCACAAATACAATAAATTATTTTCTAATATACTTAGTGCTGAATTAGTTTGAAGTAATACAGGAAAATTTGTTTTTTACCCCTTCTAAGGCCACAAAGTAAATCATAGAAACTGTTTTCTGTGCAATCTGATTGAAAGTTTTGGCATTATATTAGCCAGCAGAATAAATTTTGCCTGGTAGCAGAACTATAGGTAAGGTAGCAAAATAGACAAGATAGGTAATGTTATAAAATTCTAACTTAAATAAATATGTATCAAGAAATTAATGCAACGTACAAATCTAGATCTATTATTGCTAAATTTTTCAACTAAGAAATAGGCACAAACTTCCATATACTTGATACAAATGTCTAGACCTTATCTTACTCGAGTGAGTTCATGTCTGTTTAATAAGCAGAATGGTGCCAACAATTTTATAGAAAGCCCCACGTGTTGTTTTTTTCCTCTGGAATGTCTCCAAGCAAGTCACACTCTTCAGAAAAAAAAGTTTGGCCCTGATCCTGCCAAGACTTATGTATGTGTCAAGTTTTATTGAAGATTTGAATGGAACTATTCAAAAAGCAAAACGTTAAGCATCTGCGCACATTCCACCAGCTTTAGGATCTGTGTTTGAAATACATTGATATGTTCTTAACCTTGCTCTCTAATGTGCCTTTTGTTTCTGTGCAGTGAGTACAGTCCACTGTTCAGTTTTTGTGTATCCAACACTTTCTGTAGCTGTTGCATTACTTCTCCAGCCTGACTTTTCTGGATCATTTCACAGGATCCTGTAAACTCTGCAAGAGTGTACGGTAAGCAGGGAACCTACATGGTCAATATTTTTCACAGATCAAGAGTGCAATACATTTATCCTTAACACAATATTATGAAGCTATGACATAGAAGAATAGAAGAATTTCATACAATAAAAATTGCCTAAATTCAATTTGCATGAATAAGAATCCACCCCCCTCCACCCTACCCCCCTCCCTGCCCTGTGAGTGCCAACAACTTCTGTTTTAAAAAGTTTCCAATGCTGTTTCTGGAAAAAAAAAAATTCAAATGTGATTTGAGAATGACACAGTCTGGTACCATCTTCCTGAGTCTGCAAAAGACAATTCCAGAGCCTCTGCTGCTGCCCAAAGCCTTCTCAAATTGCAAAGGAGTGAAAAATGGCCAGAATTTAAACTGATATGAGAAAACACTTTCAGATTTTGCTGGGAAAGTCTTACAGAATGACAGTAAATCTAAGGTTCTCCTAAAGCTTTGAAGTGACTGCATAAGCTGTCTCAGAGATGCCCACCGTCTGTCTTGGACAGTGCTCAAATAGAGAACAGAAAACAGTGACTCCTAACCACGTCACACTGCTTCCCATTTGGAACATAGCACCGAAACTGGGGGAAAGACTGACACAGTTTAATTTAGGGACATTCTTACTGTAGGGAACCTGCTTTGGCAGGGGGGTTGGACTCGATGATCTCTGGAGGTCCCTTCCAACCCCTACAATTCTGTGATTCTGTGAATTTTACTTTACGTTCTATGTTGGCTCTGATAAGAGCCTCAATTTTAGGACTATGCTAAATATGCAAGCAAACTACATACACTTTAATCTTTTCTTAAAGGTCAGGACAGCATTCCCATTGTGTCTAGGAAACATTTCACATATTTAGTGAGCACTGTCTACGATATGTAAAAAAGAACTGACTGACAGTGTCACAGTTAAGCACAGTACACTACTGTCTCATTCTTTTAAATGTCAAATAGATGTTCCACTCTGGTATATTTCAAAGCTGTTAAGAGACTAAGATAGAACAGGTGTTGATCAATTTTTCACTGTCAAGAAATAAATATAACTTAAGGAACAATATAGAAACAGAAGGCTTGAAATATAAATGTTTCCTTCATCTAAGAGTTCTACCAGAACATGTCAACACAAGGATTTCAAATGACTTCTGAAGAGTCAGTGACATCTTACTTCACATTTTTACCACTAAGTGGTATTTTGCATATAAACTTCTCCCCTGTGATAGTGTTCCTAATGCTAAACTTTTGATCTTGCCTAATTTCTGTCAGAAGGACTTTGGTCTTGTCTGCTTTCTTTTGTGAGAGTGAAAACCAAGAGAGGCAGTGAAATGTGGGCGTATGAACTAATGGAGAAGAAACAAACAGCAATGGGCCAAAGAAGTGGAGGCTGGTGCAGAAGTAGCAGACATCCAGACTGCAGAGCTCAGGACATGACAGTGCCCTGAAAGATGAGGCCCTCTTTAGATGGTGGGAGAAAGTAAGATTTTTGAAGGCTGTGGTTTTACTCTGTGACTCAGCCTCAAATGGCCGCTTTGAAGAAGAATAAGTTTTTAAACTGCTTGAGAGAGAGGGGAATAGAAGTTGGAATCTCAGCGCAACTTGTGATTTAATTGTTTGCCAACACAGAGTTTATTTTTCTGGTTATTGTTGGATAATATTAAGACATGTACCAAGCTGTGACTTGTTAAAGGTGTTCAGAAGGATTTCAGTCTCAAGCAAGGAAAAGATTTTGCCACTCCCCAGGTTCAATATTTAACTTGGGCATAGGCTGTCTGTCAGAGCAGTGGAAGATCCAGCTGGAACACAGGGGTTTGCACATGATCTCTGATAAAGAGAGGTGAGATCAAACCCAAAACTAAGCTGTGCAGAAGCCTGTAAATGTCATCTGCAGCCTAGTATCATATTGAAATAAAATACATTCATAGTGAACTTTTCTGGCTTTAAGAAAGACTCAGACATCCTGAAGCCTTAGAGCATGGCTGATCAGTTCCTGCAATCTCTTTGAGCTGTAGAGGCCATTCCCCCATCCAGCAGTGCTGCCTGGCCAGCCAGTGTGCAGAAGTTGAGAAGCCCTTCTAAGCACCCAAGCTCCTGACTAGGGTTACGTCTGACGGCTCTGGGCAGCCCCTTCTAGCTCGCTCTTTCACGCCATCTCTTACCCATCCCTTATCCTAGCAGCTTTAAGAGCGAAGAGGGAATCGGTAAATGTTTGCTGGATACTGCCACTAAGCTTCACGGGACTTGGGCTCCAGTGGGAAGGTGCTGCAGCACCCATCTCCCTAAGGAACAGGGTCCTCTATAAGTTTTCACTAGTATAGCAGAAGGCTTCCAGAGTCAGTACTTCAAAGCAGCTGTGGCGGTCAGCCTGTAGAGCAAGGGAAGGACAGAGGGATTTATTTGATCTGTTCTGTTTCCTATTGTCAAATATCAGCGTGTGCACCTGTCAGTTTTCACAACTCACTACAGATGATCTGCTGTGGATTTGCTTTTATTTTGCAAGGTCGTGTGCTCTAGAGCCAGTATCTTGCAAAAGGTATCCCACTTAACACTGCTGCCTAACACAATTCTCTCCCTATAGTTTCCTATTCTATTCACTTAATAGCCATAGATTCATTTTCATTCTTTTTTACAATTCCTTTAGCTTTACATAGTTCACTAATGTAATTCCAAATACTCTCCATCTGGACTATCACTTTGGCTTTCTATTTCATATTACTGGGAATTCATTTAGTTTTGTCAGTGTTTAGGTTTTGTTAAACTCTGCCTTCATTTTTTTATTGTTATTTTTTTAAATTTTGGAGGTGAGTTGTTGGAAACTGTTAGCTGGTTTTCTGGGTGGGTTGCATTAATTTCTCATTCTCACTTGGAAGTACGAAATGCTAAAACTTAACAGGTTGTGGCACAGCAGAGATGTAGCAGTTTTTCAACAGCCATGAAAAATGCTTATATTGAAGTTCTTTTCTTGTCCTCTTAATTCTTGCGGTATACTTTTGTCAGACCTCTTGACAAGGTATGAATTTTCACAGCTGTTTAGTTGTGTTCCCAAATGTCTGTAATTCCTCCTTAGTAATGGAATGTCTATTTCTGCATGTTTCCCTCATGATTAGGTAGTTTCCTGTCTCAGTAGTTTGAAAAATTATTGTTACTTAATATCAATAACATGGATTTCTATATAACTTCCCTTGTCTTACTGTAAGATTGGTATCATTCTATTATTCTTTCCCATATGTGTTAGAACTGACTTATCTACTTACCAAAGCACTCGAATAATATCATAGAATCATAGAATGGCCTGAGTTGAAAAGGACCACAATGGCCATCTAGTTTCAACCCCCCTGCTATGTGCAGGGTCGCAAACCACTAGTCCAGGCTGCCCAGAGCCACATCCAGCCTGGCTTTGAATGTTAAATCCGTCTTCTGTTTATGATTCCTATGCTCGCAAAACAGAAAGCAGTAAAGTCAGATATTCAGGACCAGGTTCCGTTCTATTGTGTTCACATAAGTAAATGCAGAAGCCACCACTGACTTTTATGGAGTTGTTGTCAGTGTATCTCAGCTCAAATGAAAACAAAATTTCCTTGTGCCCAAAATTTGGCATATTCATACTGTACTCTGCTCAGAGGGCTTTCTATAATGCGACTGAACTGATGAAGTGAGCAGAGAAAAGGGCTTAAAAATATTGTTTTTCTTTTCTATTCATTTAGCACTGCTGAGTGATTTGAGGTTCACTGGGGGGAAAAAAAGTACTCAGGTTGTTAATGTGACTTCTGTGGTCTGCAGTAAACATGAAAAAGTTTGAAAAGGAATTTTCCTTCTGGAATTTCCAATAGTCTCTTGTCCAATGATACATGCTTCACTCTTGGCTCGTGCATGTAACTTGAAGAAATTCTGCTTCAATAAATTCAAATGCAATGTTTGAAATTGCGAGATAATCTTTTCTACTCTCCTATACTTCACAAGTAACTCACTATTCACAAGCAACTTTCCTTCTTCTGAGGGCTGTGAGGTTATGGGGAAGTTGGAGAAAGTGAGTCCCTAGAATTAGCCATTTGTAAAGCCAGACTGGTTATCTTTCTACTAGAAGTGGTGGGCTCAATTTGTGAAATTCAGCTGCCTGTGTCATGCCAGAGGGAGATAAGATGATAGATGATTCTCTCTGGCTTGAGGGCTTATGAATAAAGGAAGATAGGAGGAGGCATAGAGAAAGAGCATTTGTTCTTGGGGGAGTCCTCTGTCACATGAGGAATGGTAAATACATCCACATGCACAAGAAGCAGAGTCAGAGATGCCTACAAATGACCTTCAGATTATCATCTCCTAAGATTCAAGCACATTTCTTTATACTTTTTTTGAGGTAAAAGTTTTCCATGGAATGCAACCATAATCTGAATACTTTTGACACCTTCATACCTAAATTTGGAAAATCTGAAAAGATTATTTTTGCACAGTAATTGCATTCTTCTCTGACAGGATAGTACTGACACAGTACTGCAACAAGCCTGACACTATAGCTGCAGAATTCCTGTGTGTCATTCATTCTGTCACAACACAATTTTCCAACTCTGATTTTTTTTTTCAGCTTTTACTCACTAATCTCATCAATGTGCCATGATAAAGGCATTGAAAAATGATTGTAAATTATGATATTATGTGTCGGATTACTGGAAATAAACTTTTTCTGAGACATTTACTAAAAGCTAATTAAATTTGTTTTAGAAAACATGAATTACATTATTGTTTTTTTTTAAAGTTGCAGCAATTTCAGAAAAAAAAAAAAAAAAAGCCTCTTTTTACGGCTTCTAGACTCTTAAGGAACATAAGTTTTCCATAAAAAAGCTTTACTTTTCAGAAATAGTTGATTTTACTCCAAATGCCAAAAGCTAAGATATTTGAGAATGCAAAAATCGTTTTCTATTTTCATTGGCAAAGAATCCTCATTTAGAGGAAAAATCAGGGGGAATGAATACAGGGCTTTGCAAGGGAGCAGAGAGCATTCTAAGTACATTTATTATCCTGGCACTTTTAATATTTCTTCAAATAAGTTTATCTTAGCCTTACAGCTCCATCACAGCTAAATGGCAGCCAGCTTTTCAGCATCCTAATACTATTTTTAGGACTCAGAATGGTGTGATATGAAATTGTCTCTCAGAAACCCATTGTATATTTCTACAGTAAAGTTAATTTTTTAGATAACCATTTATCTCGTCTGTTTTTAATCGTTTCTTTTTCATTTTCCAGAAAAAGCCCATAAAACAAAACCATCCAAACATCTGAATTACTGATGTCTGCAAAACCAACATATAAATTGTAATAGTTCATTCTATATATTCAGATCCTCAAAAGCAGCTTAGTGGCTACACTTCAAGCATATCATTGTTGCACACACCTGAAGCTTACCTCCTATAGATTCTCCAATCTCTTTGTGCAGTGTATTGATTCAGGGTGTGCTCCATCCCTCCTCCTCGTCTGTCCACTCAATAAGCTAAAAGCTCTCGGTTGTGGGAAAAGTGACCACTGGGGCAGCTTTTGCATGTGCAGATGAGCAGATGCATTTGCACTCTTGAAGCATCTAGACTTTTACTGACATATAGAACAAATTCAACCTCAAGAGTTAAGGATCTAGAGGAAAGCTATGGATAAATTAGAAAGGCCCCAGAAAAGAAGTAGAGGTCTAGTTCTAACCTCCACGAGAAGCACCCCATAGATTTCAGCATAATCTTTTATATTTATTTAAATGGGACACAGTCCAGATCAAAGCTCTGAATTTGCAGGACTATACTTCTGACAAACAATTCTTCTTCAATGTCCAAATCCTCTCCCTGTTGTCCTGCTCTCATGATCTGCTTTCCCTGCACTTTCTGCTCTCCCTCCATTGCTCAGTGGCTCCTGCAGTTTTTCACAGGTCCTTCTCTCTTTATGCCTAAACTAGGAGGATCCCTCTATTTCTTTCCTCTTAGGGGAGAAGGAACATTTTGAGAGAAAAAAATGTGTACATAATGTTAAAAAAATAAGACTGATGACAAGGAAGCCATTCAATAGCTTGTTTACATGCAAAATTTCTTCACACACCCACAGTTCATGTGAGAGGGAACCCTAATAATTTGCTTCAGCATGCATGACTTGAGGCACAAGAAGCAAACACATTCCAGACTTGTCGCTTCTGTTATCTTTCCTCTGGATATTTCTGTATGAACTAGTGAATAAGGTTATGAAAGTCGGTTAAGTGACTCACAGAGTGTGTTTCCAGACAATTGAAGGTGGCAGAACTAAGCCTTCCTGGATACATCCATGTTTTCAAAGGCGTGCTGTCTCTTGTCTGATCTTTTGCCATTTACTCCCACAAGGACAGCTGAGGTGGAACATTCCCAAACCATCCAGGCTGGAGGAAGAAAAGCAGCACGGATTGGGACCCCAAAGGGGGAGGTGTTAGAGAAAGTGTAGATGAGTGGAATAGGGGTTTCCTGTTGCTTCACAGAGATTAATGAAGTACAGAGCAGGAGAGGTGTGTGGGATTGCTGACACAGCAGCTTTGCTACTGTATGTTCAGCCTGAAGCTGCTGCAAAAAAATGAGGTTACCAGTGCAGTCCAGTGGGACAAAAGACAGAGTATGCTGTGAGTTAACAGCCATGAAGACCCGAAGAACCAGAGAATATAAAGCCCAATATTTTATTTACGTATCATTAATGACAAGCATTCAACATTCATGAGGCAGCCCCCCAAAATCATAAAAGTTTGTTGTTAATCCTTTTGGGGTTCTTTTTACTTTGCCTTTTAGAATGTGTAATTTTTCTTTACCATTACACAAATAGGTGTGACACTATATGATTCCAGGACTTAGATTGAGGAAACTCACATCACCTTACTGTTGTCAGTTATATGACAAGATTATGTGCTTTTAGAACAATGATGAAAGTTTCAGATCATTTCCATTTTATTTAGCTCCACCTTTTTCATGGAATTGTTTGAGTTACATGGCATGAAGCATATTTAAATCACGTCTGGAAAGAGATTTGTAGATGTAGAAGTGAAACTCGCAGATCGCACAACCAGTACATTCTCCTCATCACAAAATGGCAAAGTTTTCACAACAGTCTACTCATGTTTAGATGAAGACACAGTCTTTGGTACTACTGAAATCTAATGAATTCTTAATCAAAGCACCACAATGCCTTTCATTGCGTGAAAGCAGTCAGGTGACATAAAGACTGACACTTTAAATGCACAGCTTGCATATGAGTTCTCAACACACTATATATTTACAGTTTTCAGTTGCATGTGAGAGCTTGTGACTTTCTGGGTTTTCTTTCATGTGCAAAAACATGAAGGGCTGCTTGTTCTTCTAATGATCCATTTAACTAAGACAAAGGAAACCCTTTTATCCTACTCAGAAGATACAAGCTTTGAACTTCAAATGTATTCCATTTTCCCAGCTAGGCAGACATCTTGGGAACGATCAGGACACATCTGAACTAAGGATCTGTGCCATTCAGATGCCCCAGGTTGTCCAATGCATCTCTGTTGGGCTGGCAGGTGTACTAAACTTACAGATGCGAGTACTGCAGCAGCAATTGGAGGCTGGTCAGGACATAAAAACAACTAAAGATGCTTATGAATCATCTCACATCTAATGTTCAAAGCTGTACCTAAACAAGATAGCTGACAAAATCCAAACATTTTGTGTAGTTCACCAGCTCCTGTATTGTATATGCAAGCAATGATTTTTAGAAGAGCTGTTGATTTTACACACAGACATCTCAGGGACCGTGCCTTATTTTGGAGCCAGCAGTGATCAGCTGCCTCTCTGTCCTTTATGTTTTTCCCATTAATAGTTCATGAAATCTTGCAAAGGGGATAGAAAGCACAGACAGGAACCAGAGACTGAAGTAATGAATGCCATACCACTGAGCAGACATCAGAAGTGCTATGTGACAGAGCAAGATTACTTAGGAGACATAACCAGTGATGCAGGATTGGTAAATCCTTAGGCAACAACTCCAATTTCTTTTCTGAGATGTTCCATGCCAGTGCCAGGAAGAATCCTCATAATCCCTGCTTGCCAACAGCATAGCCCCAGAAACTCTGTCCCTGCTCTGGAACTGTTCAGAGAAACAGTGCCTCCTATGGATGTCACTACTTGCTGAGAAAAATTCCTATCATGATTCAAAACAATAGAAAAACTCCTTTTGACTTAGCAGAAGAAAAGGTTTAATTCTTGGAGAAGTCAAAGAGTAGCATTGTATTTCAGGACTAAGCAGCTCTTATCCCAATGGACTAGAAAACACTTCAGCTCCTCAGTGGTTCAGAAGTGGATGCTCAGGCAGAGCTCTCTGTTTGCTTGAAATACCTGATGGAAATAGCCAGAATCCAATTTAAAATTGGGAAGTTACTCCTGAACTTTGAATACATCTCTCTTGGTTATAACTAATAATGAGAGTGGGCAATCTGAGGTAAAATGGACATGTGGCTACAGAGAAATCAATGGTCATGAACGTTCACACTGCTTATATAGTCACAGGCCTATTCTGAAGTCTTGAATGCAAACACTTACCAAACAGTCTGGGGGTATAAAGTGTGGGAGGGAGTGATATAGACATCTGTCCTTGTGATAACACAAGTTAACTACTTTGCTCTGCCTTCAGCTTCCTGATGACAGAAATGGAAAACAATTATCATTTTCCCAACTGAATTCTGAGTTTATTGTCCTGGGAACATTCCTTGCAGATGACAGCTAAAAAGAGAATAAAGTATCCTAACAGATGTAATTCTAGTTCTCCTACTATTTATCCCTCCTGTCAATTTGGAAGCCTGTTTATTTGGTTTACTAAATGCTACAGCTTACGATTTAAAATACCATAAAGCGGGACTGGAAAAACTACATATTTAACCACTGCATTACCCTTCTTTCTTCATCTGTTATCTGTCACTAGAGAGCGCAGGCACTTAAAATGTTCAAGACACAATGCAGCAATAAATTGTTCTCCTTTTAGTATCAGCTGTAAAATCTGCAGGATGACCAACAACTATGAACACCTCATAAAATGGGGTAAGAGGATGTGATACTGGATTCTGTATCTATATTCTATGTTGGAGGCACAGTTTCTGTAGCTGGAGATATATAAGCAAATTAATGGGAGCATATGAAATGTTATACTATTTTGACAACGTTGCCTCTTCCTCTTACCAAATGATAGTCACCATTAGAAATCTTTTTTCTTCTTCCACTCCTCATCAGAGAGAAAGCTAATTACTATCTTTATATATCTGTGCAGCTGGAGAACTTCTCAAGCACTTGCTTCAATAAAGTGTAAAGTTCAGTCCCTGGGGTCCCTACATGCCATAATTTAATGAGGAATGTGTCTTTCACAGGAGCTTACATTTTGTATTGGTCTGTACTTCAAAAATATATGTGATATAAATATTTAAATAGTTTCAGTGTATGTAGTTTTTACTCTCTCTTTATAGAAACAAGACATTACACTGATCAATGCCTGTGTGATAATAAGAGCTTTGACGTGACTGATCTCAAATCTTCTTTTAAGCATACCCTAAGGGGGAACCAGAGGGTGAGCATGCAAGCTTTCAGCCACATTAAAAATCCAACATGTGCTAAAGTGCTAAAGTTAAAATCAGAACCTAGTACTTTGTCTTCAGTGCTCTGAAGGATGAATGTCACAGAGTCTCACCCATTTTGGTATCCCCTATAAAAGACCCTCACTGGTAATGCTAGTGGCACAGCTTTGGGATCCCTCTTACTACCAGCCGTATTTCACCAGCTTTCTCTCTTCTCCCATCTCTGCTGTTACTGCCACGTGCTGTGCTGGACATGAGAGGACAAGAGTGAAAGCTACAATATGCTGTTTTCAAACTCAGAACTAAGAGAATGATCCTTTTCTAAGTAACCATCACTTCTTAAGGATAATAAGAGTTTGCACAGAATTCTCAGAAACATCTTCCTTCACCTTCATCTGAACCATACTAGTGCCAGCATTCTAGTTCATTTATATTTTTTAAATTATTCAGTCATATTCTAACAGGGAGATAAATGGCAGGAAAGTGTTTGCTCTTTTTAGTTGAAGTAGGTAAGTGCATAGACACAGTAGATCAAAGCTTCTTTCCAGATGATGGACAAAATACAGTCAATGAAAGGAAGACTTGCAGTGCAGAACTAAACTTGACAGTCCAAGATCATTTTCAGGCGTTTCTCAAAAATATAATTATTTCTGTTATTTATAAATCATGGATTTCAATCTTCACATTGTAAAAATGAGGGCAGTTAATTGGCTTGAGCATCATGGATCCTGGTAAATATTCAGAGAGAGCTCAAAACAATTTAAAAATAATCCTTGAGAATTTAGTAAGGACTGCAAAAAGAAAAGCAGTGATTTATATAGAACAACAGTCTGACACCCTTCTACAGTCCTGTCGTTAATTACTTGATTTCTGTACTTTGCCAGTTACGACATTCCAGACATATGCAATAGGATACAAAATGCACAGAAAAAATGAACTAACATACGATGTTAAAAATGACCCTGAAAGAAATTCTAAGGAGAAAAAGCAACAGCCCTTCCATTTGATCCTTCCTTCCAGAGAAGGCCTTAGGCCATCTCTTTACCAGAAGCCTTTACCCCACAGAACCTGTATTGTTTGATATTGGCTGACACCAGTGTCATGAGAGTACATTCTGTTTATTTGCCAAGGGCTGAATCAAAGTGGATAATTGGTGTCTTTCAAGAAGATGTTTCTGTTCAGGTAAAAGCTAGATTTTCCTGGCTAACATCAAATGTGTATACAAATACGTGCCAATCGACAGTGACAAAAGGTATCTCCTTTCTAGAGTAGACCAGATGTTTTCCACCAGCTTTGGAAGTCTCACAGATTTTTGGAACAAGGGGAAGGCATAAGCTCAAGAATTCCCCTTTGCAAACTGTTATCCACCAGACCTTACTGTCTTAAGTAAGGAACTAAGCTGATCTCACCAACGTAAGAGCCAGAAGAACAAAATCCTCAAAGGGCATACCTATTTACAATCACAAACACGCTCAGATGAGATATAAAATATGGTTTTGATTAAAGTGTAGTTGTAGCACCATGGATCTAGCTCCCATACTCAGCATCTTAGATGGATTCTGCAGTTTGCACTCAAGTGCAAAGTACAACCGCTTGCACTTCTGATAATAACAAAGCTAATTGTATGAACCCTGAGGTTCAGTCACTCCAGCACAACTAAAGTAGGCATATTCCTACAAAGACAAAGTCAGCACAATCTGTATGTAAGTAGAGATTAAATGCACTCTAGTATGACACAATGCAGAACACAGGCACACCTTCCTTTTCTGTTAGCTTGGATTACCTTTGTTCTGGTGAGGAGTGCAGTGATCCAGAATGGAAGTGAGAAATGCAGAGAGATGCAACAAGGTCCTTGACCAAGGCAGGTATTTGCTGACTGCTAGTCAGGCACAGGGGATTTCCAGCCTCCACCAGCATTCGCACATCCAGAGGCAGCCAAGGAATGCAAGTTCTAGGGATTAAAAAAAAAAAAAAAAAGAGGTAGGTATATTGCTAAACTGATGGGAAAGGTCACATATCTGTCACTTTGCCTGTAAAGTAGATACAGTTTTTCCTGAAATTTGACAGCATTAATGAGGCTTAGAGATCTATAGCTGGAAGGCATTTCCTGGTATCCTTCAGTCCACTCCCTAGTACTGACACAGAATGAAGTATATCAAGCTATTCCTGACAGATGCTTATTTCATAACAGCTTCCAATGAAAGCGATTGCATTATTACCACAGCCAGCATCCTCTCACAATATTTCACATCTAACTTCTCACATCTAACTTCTTCTAACTAGAATTTTTTTCTAATGGCTAATCTAAATCTCTCATTACAAATTCAGATAATTTGTTCTTAATTTCTTACCTGCACTGGGCACAGACAACAGTTGAATCAACTTCCTAACAACTGAAAACATTCTTAGCAGTTTGCCATATTTCTTCTTCAGTTTCCTCTTTTCTTTTTCCTTTTTTTTTTCTTAGCCTAGCCTCCTTCTTTTCTTTCTCAGAGTACAGGTTTTCTGACATTTCTACTGCTTTTCTCTCCATTTTCTAGTTTTTCATCCTTTTTGAAACAAGGGACCCAAAACAGGGCTCTCTATTCTAACCAGCAGAAGAAAAATCCGACACCATACAGACCAAAAAATGACCTCCTTTGGTTTAAGTGTGGCCCTATTATTAACCTTTCCCAGAACATCATCTGTCTGTTTTGCAATCCTGTCACAGAACTGACTCATATTCAGCTTATGATCCATGTAACCCCAGGTTTTCTTCTACAGAAAAGACTGCATGAAAATTTTGAGGTCACTCTGAAGGGCAGACAAGGGTAGATCAAGTTGTGCTGTGACAGCCGTGAAGAAAGAGAGCCTGAGGGCCTGTATTTGCCAGCCACAACCAGAGTGGACACAGCTTTAAAAATTTGCACCCAAAGCTGGGAGGCATCAGTCCCCAGAGAAAGTCTTGATCCTGCCACCTGTTTTATACGTAAATTCTTATCAGACTACTTAATACTACAGAAAATGTGCTGAAACAAATGTAGATGGAGCCCGTGGACAGAGGGAAGTGAGGAACAGAGATATCAAGCATATGCACATCATTTTACCCACTTACAAGACACCGGTCTGAAAACTGTCATGCCTATGACCTTAACACTAAGCATGATGAATAAAAACAGCAAAGGGACTTCATGCCACTAACTGTATATTTTCCTTTAGGTGTCTTCTCCTCACTTCACTTCTGCCTCCAACTTAGTACAGGTCTCATCCCATCTAACTGTTCTCAATCTAGCATAACCTCTAAGCTTCCCTTTTAGGCCTCCTCTACAATCTAGGAGTGAAAGAACTCCCTAACATGGTCTAGATTCATTCCACTCCAAAATAAAAGTCTTAGATACATGGAGTGAATCACCTTCTGAAAGCACTGTCTCTCCATTGACTAGCAAAGAGTGTAAAAACCAACCAGATGTCTAATTCTCTGACAGCCATAGAAAGGCAATCACAATTACTTCCTTAATGGTGGCTCAGGCTCTCTAATCCAGCTGATTGCTTTTCTAAGAAGGCACTTATAATCTGTTTTGTGCGTAGCCAAACTCAATATATGTATGAGGATCCACAAAGTTTAATTTAAATGCTGAATATCCTCTCTGTTCTCTGTCTTCCACACATCCTCTGCTTCTATCTCTAGTTAACTATGGCAGATTGTCTTTTCCCAGCCATTCCTGGCAATACATCAACAACCAGCAGCTGGGTCACATTCATGGACTCACAAGAACAAGAAAAGCTATCAGTTAAAAATGATATTACCTCTCCCTGGCTTTCATTTGGCCTGGCATAAACTGACAATGGGGTATAATCTTTTTTCCATGACTACATTTCTCATAGCACGTAGAAGGAAGTGTAATTTGCTCTCACAGCATTATTTCCCTTTCACACTCGGTTAACCATACTGCACTTCACGCAGATCTTTTCAGTCAGCTGCTGCAAGTCATGGTCTCAAGATATCAGAAGTCAGAGACTATGCTGCCTCAGCTTTTTTAGAAGCCATAGGACTCTGTGCTAAAACTACAAACCTTTCACTGATTTTATTAAAATATAGTCTTCGTAGCAAGCTATACTCATGAAATACAAAATATTGACAGAAAATCCTTGTTGGTACATTTCTGAAAATAGCATATCTGAATTGATATAATAGTTCCAGTGCAATATCATCAGGCAGACAAGGGACTGAGAGGCATAGAATCAGGGAATCATAGAATCACCACAGTTGGAAAAGAATTCCAAGATCATCTAATCCAATTGTCCACTTACCACAATATTTCCCCACTAAATCATGTCCCTTAGTACAACAGCTGAACAGACCCAGGAGCCGAGACTCAACACTCTTTTGGAAAAGAAATTTTTCCTAATATCCAACCTGAACCACCCCTGGCACAACTTGAGGCCACTCCTCCTAGTTCTAAGTCAGAAGCACGTACAGGCTTTTGCATATCCTCCTCTTGTATATTTGTATTCTGTAACTGGAAAAATTTAATTGCATGGAATTAATTAGAAGATTGTTCCCCGCACCAGTGTTGGTGGTTTTGGTGTTGTTTTTTTTTTGGGGGGGTGTTTTTTTGTTTTTGTTTTTGTTTTTTTTTGCAGCTGAAACCTCTTTTTGAGCTCAGTAGTCTAATGATGGTATACATTTTCAAACACTAGGTGGTGCCAAGGGTCCACACATAACAAAACGCAGACTGAAGAAGCAAAAATATTTAATTTAACGGCAATTTTAGTGTAATTGGTTGTTTTCTCTGACTGTTCAATACAAAGTGCTTCAAAGAAATTTCTAAGAGCCTCGTGGCATGCAAATAGTGAGACTCCTGCCCTTGGTCTTAGCCAAGGGTTCTAACACTTACAAATTGGTTTAACTTCTAGCATATGAAGCCAAACTTTCCAAAAGGGCTTTTCTGATTCAAGAATTGGATATTCCTGCTAGATTTATAAATACTATATAGTTGATCTATTTTATGAGGTTAAAAAAAAAAAAAAAGTTTCAAATTTAGTTAATAACAGATTCAAAAAATCTTCTGTTTCCCAGTTAGTACTTCCTTGAGTAAAAAATGTTATTTTTGCTTATCTTATCTGTCAGTCTTACCGGTCTCAGTATATATGAACAAATTCTAGTGCATGAGAAACAAATTTATAATAGTTTTAAATTAGAAATGTGTAATGTCTACCACGTGCTGCTTTAGAACAGTATTTGGGAATATAGGTGTCACACCCTCCTGAAGGACTTCCTAAGAAACTCCTGTCTGTGAGATAATCACATCAATAGTTTGCAGGAAGTCTGCTATTAAGTTACCAGCAGAAAAGGGCAGAGGGAAGGAATATATGACACCTCATTAGCATTTCTATTCTGATACACTTTTGTTTCAAATTACTGATGCTCTTTTCTTTTCCCAATATGTATATGACTGTACACTGTTAGATTTTTGTGGAAAGAGGAATTTATGCCTGCCAAGGATATGCAAGAGGGTGCAATTGCCTTTCTCTGGGTTTCTGCAGAAGGGCTCACTCAGTTCATGGAATTATTTGTCGATACATGTGCTGGATCCTATCTATGCTATCAGAAGGGTTATCAGAAGGAACAGCTACATGTCACTGTAGCTGGACAGAGAGTCTGTTTTATGGATGTCCACACGGTGCTGGGTCTCGGTGTCTTTTGTGGGAGCAGTATATATGTAAATAAATCAATTTACTTTTAGAAGATCGGTCTTCTGCAAGACTACAGATATCTCTTACAGATACCTCTAAAGGACATTCACAAAGAGCAAGGCCCAGTCCACAGTTAACAGAAATGATGTGGTGTAGCCCATCTTAAAGGAGAATGGGCAAACACAATGCACTGTGTCTCCATTGCTTCTATATCCTGCATTTACTAGAACTATGCTACTTCTGTAAACTCATGTACAGGAGCTTTAGTGGGAAGGTGAACAGGATAGACAAACATACTGAGAGGAAAACAACAGAACCCAAGCTGAAATCTCAGACTGCATGTGTCCTTATTTCCAACAGCTGTGCGTGTGGTTCATGTAACTAACATTGTGCCATGATAGCACCAGACATCCAGGGAAGACCCAAGTACATATGCAAGTGCTGTCGACTACAATTCATGCCATCTGAGAATGAGCACAAGTTGCAGTGTAGCACTCCCTTTGTGGGCTAAATGCATCTTGTTGCCCAGACACTGAGCAATCCTGCCTTGAGCATTCCTTTACAGACAGAGCCTCATTTCCTAGCCAAAGACTGATTTGCTTCACAAGGCCGACTTCATTTTCTAGGCATCCTTACAAAACCACCTACACAGCATCAACTCAAGTCCAAAAGCAGGAATTTCAAACTAAACAATACTGCTGCAGTGCTCAGTAAGAAAGATATCTCCCCCTAGCAAGAAAAACGTCAAAGAAGCAGTTTTATTTACAGATAACCTATAGTTTAATCTTTTTTAACCGGAGACAAGAGAATATGAAAAATAACAGCACTGATAAGCCTGGAGAACTTATAATGACGACAATCACATCACTCCCAATTTAAGACCAGAAATATATTCATCCTAAATCTCAAAAAGCTGTCAGGGCTGACTGAGATAAGCAACTACTTGTTACAGCTCAAAGTTCAGATTGAAAAGTGATGAGCTGGTGGCTGCTTGAGTATCCTGTAAAGAGGATGCTCTTCTGGACTTGGCAGTCAGCTTACTAATACAAAGGAAAGACACATCGTAATTTACAATCTGCTAGACAGAGCTAATATGGAGCAGTAAAATGGCCCTGGGTATCAGAACTGCATTTCCCAACTGCTTCTTCCTTTTCCCAATTAAAACCAAATTTATAATC
This sequence comes from Chrysolophus pictus, assembly GCA_037305975.1. NCBI lineage: Eukaryota > Metazoa > Chordata > Aves > Galliformes > Phasianidae > Chrysolophus > Chrysolophus pictus. The sequence goes on from CM074578.1 coordinate 84,271,484, forward strand.
ATGCCATACATTTTAGCTTTAATAACATGAGCTTTATATACATGCCGACCTAAGAAAGGATGATTAAGTAGAAGTAAGTAGGAATTAAGCTCAGAGTAAGAAATTGATTCAGATTACAGCTCATTTACCAGTTTATGATCATTAATGAATTTTATAAGCTATGTCTGTCTTTGTCACTTGGAAAAAAACCTCTTAGTACTTACCTGTTTCATAGTGGAGCTGTGGTGTCTAATCTATTAAACTTTGAAATGCACTGAGAGCTCCAGAAGAGGTCAGGAACAAATAAGATATATCTGAAAGTGCAAAAAATGATCTGAACAAAAAACAGATTTGGATAAATTACTGTGGGGAATATATACTTGGTTTCACTCTATTAGAATGAATGGCATTTTGCCTGGAATATGAGTCACAGGAGAACTTTATATTCTCAGTGTAAGAGATTGCTAGGCAAGACAGAATGAGGAATAGTAATCTGAAGGATAAATTGCAAGAAGGAATAAGTAGGAATATACTGAAATGATGGCAATAATGCATGAAGATCTACACTAAGACAAAAGGTAAATTGTATCTTATTACTTTGAAAGCCATTCAAGCTAAAATGCTCAGTGATTCTGCTGAGAGAATTTCAAGGCATGGAACGTAACACGTGAGAGCTTAGGACAGTGTGTCTCAGTCTGGAAGACCTGGCTCTGGAAAGAATTTTCAGTAGAGGTTGGATGAATCACAGCCTGAGCTCTCATGAGTCACTGCAAAACCTTCATTAACTCCTGTAGACCCAAATAAACATTTGCAATACCAACTGCAATTTGCAGAGAACAATGATGGAATAGCAGTAATAGCCTCGTCCAAACCAAAGCTTTAAAGAAGTGAAATGTGAAAAAAAACAGAGACTCAAAATCCGTGAGGAGACTTGAGCCAGCCAAGGCATTATACAAAAAAGGCATTCTGATCCTGCCATGGCACAAAGGCTGACAGCAGGTAAGTACTTTTAGCTAAAAAGTAATGATTGAAAAGAGAGAGCTGCAAGCGGAGAGAGAAAGCCCAGTCATAGTGAAAGGTCCTTGCTGCATTCTGAAGTTCCTCTGATTTAAATCAAACACGCGATTGTACCAACAGAACTAACAGCAAAAAGGAACTTGTGGCTTTTGAAGTCTTTGGTGCTGCAAGAGAATCAAAAGGCCAGCACATTCAGCTGTGCTCTACACTGAGGACTGTGGAAAGACACACAAAAGTCTCTGGTGCATTTCCCTTGGGTGCTGCTCATCAGCACAGGTCTGCTGGCTGCACAACTCCAGCTCAGTTCCAGCTTTGATGAGCTGTGCCCAGGCAACACTGGAAGGAGCAGCAAGGCCAGCTATAGTAAGACTCTCTTCACTCAGCAGACTCTCAAAGGCAGTGAGCCCAACAAAAGCCTAAATATTTCTATATAGCACATTTAACTAGAGCTGTGCAGAAGTGCTTCAGACATCCAAAAAGACTAAGTTACCACCAAACCTGATAGTTGCCACAGGGTTAAAGTGCTGCTTCTGTACTGCTACCATATTTTCCACGCCATGGTAACTTGTTCGTGATCTAGGACTCACCAAAGTTCCATGTACATCCCTTGAAGAGATATGAGCATCTTTTTGAGCCCTGAGTTTTACCTATTCCTCTTCTGGCATGATAGCAGTGATGACATTTATGGCAATATATTAGCTGTCCATTAACTTTGCTGGGCTTGAAGCATTCCGTTTGTTTAGAGGTTGAAAATCCATCTGTTTGCAATTGAAACATTATTCATTACTTTTATAAGGGACCTCACAGAATTGGTGTTGCCATTTCCACCTTTTGTGAAACCATGTCTGCTCCTGTGGTGGCTGGAAGAGATCTCTGGCTAGCAAGTAAGCTTGCAGCTGAATCTATACAAGTGAGTAGTGGTATCATAAACAAGGATGTAAAGGCCATAAGAAAGGTAACCAGAGATGGGCTTGAATAGAAGACTCACGAAGAAGAATCCCAAAAGCAAAATGGGTGGGTAGATTTGCCTGGCAGCAAAGGAGGTAAGCAGATGACTAAGTCTCAGGGGAGAACATTGCACTCAAAGGGTAAGGGAACAATATTAGAAGCACTAGAGAGGGAAAGAAACTTGAAGAAAATGTGAGGCACATTTGGCCATCAGGCTTTTGAAAACACAGCAAGAAAAGTCTTGGATGGAGGGTACTCTGGATGGAATGAGAGATGTGTTGAAGGCAAGGACTGGGATTAACAATTCCATATTACCTAGATCTCACCTACTCTGGAAACACACAGCATTACAAAAATCTCCACAACTAACTCTTCAAAAGTAAGGACATAGGAAACACAAAAGAGTGTCAGCTTGAAATAAGGAAAGCCGTTAATAACATATCCAAGTGACACTGGGACAAAGCAGATACACTGCCAAAGTACAACTACTACACTTTATCTTTACTGCTTGCCAAATGCAGCCCTATGCAGTGTCATTAACAGAAGCCAGTCTTAATAAATGTCATTTATGTAGAGTATTCACAGACTCTGATTCAACGTAGTTATTGCTAACATTACAGCAGTTCTGCTTGGAGTCATTTTTGATTGAATGTGCTACAGACTGCCAACGGATTTGCAGATATTACTTCCACGGCACTCATGGAGAATTATTTCTTGCAACAATAACCTAGTCAGAAGTGATATCTAGTACTTTTTACACATTAAACAGCCTAAAAATATGCTTGATGATTTAATCTAGGTTTGCCTTGCTGCTATATTTAAAATCTACCCACTTATGCTTTCAACAACAGAAAATTCCTCCATACATTTTGACGCACTCTGCCTAGATTGTTTTTGAATGCCACACACATGCCTTCTGAATTTGGGGTTGGCAATACATTAAGCTTATTACCCAGGATCTCACTCTGGGCTGTCAGTTTTATTTAGATTCCATTCAGTTTTTCAGCTTGATTTATCTGACTTGGTTCAATGCCCAGCAAAGTTAATGGAAAGTTTCTATTGACCTGAAAGGAAGTTAAATTAAGGCATGTTTGTCTGTTTAGTTGTAACATTAAAATTATTTTTCCCATTATGTTCTTCATATTTAAAATGAGTTAGCAAACTGTCACAGAGTCCTGAATTGTTTTCTGAATAGAGAGATGTGAAAAAGAATACTGCTCAAGAAGTTCTGCTCCAGCTCTCATTAAATGAGCAGAAACTGTTTCATTTCAGCAGTGGAAACTGAGCTGGAGCTGAATATCACAGTTACATTTATTCCAGGATTTATTCCAAAAAGTGAAAATCTAATATGAAAAACAGATGTTTTTGCCCTTTCTGTGTTTTTATTAAGTTGAAGAAAAGGTAGGATCTCAGTGCTGTTCACAGTTGCATGAATTTCCTGACATGCAATTTGTTGGCTTCAATTTCCAGAGATCTTGAAACTATCAGCTTTCATCTTAAAAAAGGACAACGAACAAAAGGTAAAATGTCAGTTAACTGCTTTGAGTGCTACAGAGCAAGGTGGAAAAACCTAAGTCCAAAGACCTCAAAAATAAGAAGGCCAAGTCCCTGCCCCCAAAATGACTTGTGATGAAATGTTATGATTTTTAAATCAGCTTCGTACATTGGAGGTCTGATTCCTTTGAACTCTTGAGTATTGCTAATGCCTTTGTCTCACTGTGCTGGATAATTTATGCTCTGTGCCATGACATTTCCAAAGACTCGTCAAATCAGTACTCCCATCATGCCAGAGGCTGTCCAAAAAAAAAAAAAAAACAGACTCAAATTTTAAAAGGGGGAAAGACATATAGAATGTCAGCAAAATTAATTTTATCATGAAATAATGTGAAAATCGATTGAGAAATTTTGTTTAAACTAAAACATTATAGCCTGCCTTGATTCTTGCATAAATATTTTGCACCAGATATGAGATGATTTTGTGAAAAAATGCGTACGAAGGAATCAGGATATGTTTTTCCTAGCAGGAAACCTGTGTCAGATATAAAATACAACGCAGTTTAAACAAACATTTCTCTATGTGAATGTTTCTGCATATATGAATGGCTATTTGAAATTCCAAAGCTCGGTAACTGGTATAGATGTGATTACTTATCATCTCATATCATTCTGTATATGATCTATTGCTCATCTGCTGTATCCAAATTTCTTCAGCAGAAATTATTGGAAGAGCAGTTTCATAGTATACTGCTCATAAAAATGTCTAAATACTTTATTAGCTCTATATACCTGGATGTCTGATACTATTTTCACAAAACTGCTAGCTGTTTTCACAGGAATGAATTTGTGGTGCTGCCTGGGCAGTTGCAGTGCACTCTGATCCTCAATGGGCATGCAAACTGTCCCACCAAATCAGGAGGTCACAGATAAAATTTCTAGGAACTTATTGCACATTACTTCTCATGCTCTATCACTCTGATTAACACTTAAGTTCGCAAGTCAGGCTAAAATATTTTATCTCATCTTTGCTAAGTAGGCATGGATACAATATTAATAGTAAAAGGAACTGATGTTTATGGTACCTGGCCTGTTTTGTGATTAAGTGATATTCATTAATGTATTTGGCTTCAAAGTTCAGAAGAGGTAACAGACAACATATTAGAAATCCATTCCCAGAGCCTACTGCCAGTTGATTTCATTGGCTGACAACAGAAACATGCACCAACTGGGGCATTACTATCTAAATATCCATCCGTTACATGCTTTCATTTTCTGTACATCTCTCCCTGTCCCTTTCAAAAGGCACCTGTTTTTAATTTCTCAAGCCAAATAGGGGATAAGAAGGGGATGTGAGGAAAATTCACAGAGGGTTTAAAAGTTCAGTATGAAGACTCTCCTGAGATCCTCATTTAAACCTGTACTAGGTGCCTGCATTTCAACCATGGGGTAATTACAAAGTCATCTTATGAGGCAGTTAGAGAGGGTCACTTATGTCACGTGCTACCAGCCTGCAGGAGCCATGACAGGGGAAAAACCATCCCATGCACATCTAATGTGAGATGAATCACACCCTGGAAATAGATTTTTTCTCTCCACTGATGGTCAAGGGAAAGAGACATGGATCTGTTGGAGTGTGTCCAGAGGAGGGCCACAAAAATGCTCTAAGGGATGGAACACCTCCCCTACAAGGACAGGCTGAGAGAGCTGGAGCTGTTCAGCATAGAGAAGAGAACACTTCTAGGAGACCCAAGAGTGGTCTTTAAGTATCTAAAGGGAAGCTGTAAGAAAGAAGGGGACAGATTCTTTGGAAGAATGTGTTGTGATAGGACACAGGAAAATGGTTTCAAACTAAAAGAGGTATGATTTAGACTGGATACAAGGAAGAAGTTTCTTTTTTATAATAAGGGTAGTGAAGCACTGGAACAGGCCCAGTGAAGTGGTGCATGCCCTGTCCCTGAAGATATTCAAGGTCAGACTGGACAGGACTCTAAGAAACCTGATGTATTTGTAAGTGTCCCTGTTCAGTGCAGGGAAGCTGGACTAGACAACCTCTAAGGGTCCCTTCCAACTCATATGATTCTACAATTCTGATTCTATGATTCTAAGGGGAACACAAGGTGATTAACTCAGATTTGGCATCTAACTTTCAGTTGGTGTTTGATGAATCACCACAAGGGAAAAAGGGAAATAGCAAGAACACAGTAGTCTAGTGAATGTATAGGGAGCCTAGGCTGACTAGCCCATGCATATATCCTTATGACATCGATATTATATTTGCTCAGACAAATCCCACCTTTCTAAACAGGCCTGGCTTCCTCTCCAGTTGACCAGCCAGTCTACAGTTGTTAAAGCAGGCTCTTGTCTCAGCTGGATTTCTGTCACACGTGCCTCACAGTGCAGCTTTCACCTCCTCAATAAGGTTTCTCCTTGCTCAGCTTCCAGGCTTCACATGCATGAAAGTCAGCTAAAGGGTCTAGACTAATCATGAAGGTACTTGTCCATTTTTTTTGAAAAGTTCCAATGAGGACAATTTTACAGCATGCCTATATACATTATTTTAGCACTTTACATAGTAGAATGATGAAAACCGATCACCCTAATTCACAGCAAGGAGCATATATGCGTAACATGAAATATTTTACTATTTTAAGGATGAAGAACAGCTGAGCACTACATTTTGCTAATAACCATTCATGCATTGGAAAATAGTTAAAATCTCTACATGTAACCTCCTCTTTTTTAAGTGAACAAACTCATTTCTCTAGCTTTGCTTTGCGTTCTCTAAAATCTACCTTCAGAATTTTCCATCTGAGTGCTTAAAAGGATCATATAGAGCACAACAATAACCTCCCATTAAAATACAACAGCTCTGCCTATTCAGCCTAAAATGATGCTATTTAGTTGTCTCAGATGTATTTTGTAGAATACTTTGCTCCCACAAACATTCTGTATTGCTACATAGGTGGTTATTTTCTGTATATATGCTACTGTTTCTTCCTTTCTTCCCAAGCTAGTTATTCCCTAAAACAAGAAAATTAAACTGGTTCATCTAATGACAGATTATTCTGGGGGGCTTTTGGGTGGACTGTTATCAGTGTCTTATCTCAGCACTCACATATATTGATTCTTCAGTGTTTTATTCCAAAACTCTCCATGGCAGAAAGTTAGGCTGATGAGTCTATAAATTGTGACTTTTCTTTGCAGCTGGATAACTACCATTTCTTTTTTCCAAACCTTGCAGGTATCCTTGCAGAGACTAATTTCAGCTAATTGCTTGAGTAAAATGAAAGTCAATAACACCACATGTAATGCGTACAGCAAAATCACTGAGCAATTGTAGATAATCTACTGTTGGATACAGAACAGTCGCTGCTCTACATAGAGGTAGTATCTCTATCCAAAGTCAGACAAACTTAATCCAAGTTTTACACTCACTAGATTAATCTTGAAGTCCTTCTACAACTGAGACTCCCGCTACATTCATTTGTTTTTTTTTTTTTTCCTTAGCTGCACATTTTATGCTGCTTACCTAAACCTTTCCCTTTTTATAGCTCCAACACTTACTCCACGTTAATCTCTGGTAGCTTGTATCATTTGCCATGTGCAAAAATATAACTGCCTGCTTTCCGCTTTAACAAAAATCCCACTGTGTAGGATGTAGATCCTCAGTGTAGACCTATATGAGCCGTGTCTCAAAGATGACTTATTTAATCATTTGAACCTTTAATTATGATTTAGTTTCAACACATGAAAATTCCTGATTTGAGCAGTTAATTTTATCTTCTTCTCCATTTCCACATTTTTGTTATTTCACCCAAAAAGTTTTCTTCTCATTGATTAGTAATCTAGTGTCCATTTGCAGCAGAATGTAGTCTCTACATTGTCTTCTTTTTGCTAATCAGTAAGACAACTTTTTGATTTAGACAAGCCTTCGTTCAACATAACTGGAATTTCTTGGTGTTTATTTATTTTTTATTCCTGACTAGTGTTATGCTACACTTAGATGCGCATTGGAGTTCAACTATAGCACTAAACATGCAGAATTTAAAAGTAATGTTTTATTACTTACTAAAATGAGATTAAATTCCTAGCTAAAGAAATAAAAAGAGTTGATACTACAGTAGTGTTGTGGTTCCTTTGAGAAATGAAAATCTGGCAGATAGCTCTGCTGCGTCTCCTAAGCTGCAGAAGAACTCAGCTGCCAAGTGCATAAATGAAGGTCCTTCTCTATCCCAAGTCCTGTGAATGCCTTCTCCTACCCACAGCAGGCAAGAGCCTTTTACAGACAACAGGAACAGTGCAAATAATCTGCAGTTTGCTTATACCAGTAACAAAAACAATGACAGTGATGTCAAAATATAGACATATTTTTGTAGAAAATTAGAGCTTACATAATAGGATGTTGTTATAATTTATGTAGTTATCTGCAGTTGTTTCATAACAATAGTTTTTCATACCATGGAAATGTTGTCTTTTCTAACCCTATTTTCCCATCAGACTGTTTGAAAGAACACTTGCCATTATCTACAGGCTGAGATTGGCAGGAGGGTGTTCAGTGTGAAAGGTGCTTAATTGAGGAGTTGGCACCTCAGCCTGAACTGAAATAGCCTCATAAGCATGCTGCAAATATTTTCCTATTGCCCAGACCTCTCAGCAGGGAGGGACTTGGCAGAGAGCTAAGGTCTGTGTGAAGGGTAGATTCTGTGATCTGTGTAGTTAAGAGCTAACACCAAGCACACTTATTTTACTGGCAGCTGCTGATGGCCCTACTGGTCACTTGCTACGTTTGCCAGATTAGTTTTGTAAGCAAAGCAAGGAATACCTATAACTTTCAGACTAGTCAGTCTTTTCAGATAGGAAAAAAAAAAAATTCTGCAAGTGAGGAACTCTCTTCTCAGTTGAACAATTTAATAATTAATAATGAGCAAACTACCTACATCTGAAAGCAAAACAAAACAAACAAAAAATCAAATTACAGCTCCACACAATAGAGAGACAAAAATAAAAATAAATTTGTCAGTGATCCTATTGTATTTCTGCTGTGCTCTGAACTGCATCTCATAGAGACTGCTTTATAATTGTGATAGCATGCCTGATAATGCAATAGAAAATGGATCATATTGGTAAAATATGATCTCTTTGTTCTGGCTGACAGATGTCTCACAGAAAAAGCAGAATTTTACATACACTGACTTCCAAAGACCATAACTACATTTATAAACTAGATGGATTAAAACAAACGGATGCTGGCTTACCTGAAGACTGGACTAGTGAGGGAAAGAAAATGGGTTCAAGCACAGCTGAATCGCATGTGAGACATGTAGTTCACTGGCTTATGGTAACAGTACCAGCTGTTCCTAATGCCTTTTTCAAATGGAGCATACCTGTGGTGCAAGAGAACCATTTCAGCGTTGCTTCACAAGTACTGGCAGTAGTAATGGGGTTTACAGGATCCCACTTTTCTTCCTGTAGTTTAAGAGCTACAAGCATTGCTCTTACAATTACTGAGGCTCTGAAATATACTGGTTTGTCCCCAGGTTGTAAAATCACTATACATACTTTCCAATATCTAATCACAGTGCTTGGTGTTAATATCATGAATAGCTGCGCAGACCTGGTGTTTTCTCCTTGTTTCCTTCTGAGAGAGTTCAGGTGACATTCTGAGTCAGCCCCTGAAGCTGATTCTGCTAATGACACCGATACAATGACCTTGGTGAAGTCATTTGCAGCTGGCTCTGCAAGAAACTTTGGTGCTTCAGTGCTTCCTTGTTAGGCTGTTGTGTGCAATGGTACTCGAGGTGGACACTGCAGTTCTCCTGCACAAAAGCCTGTGTGTCGTTGGGTGCTGAAGGATGAGATCCTCAAAAAGCAACAAGCTGTCTGAGAAAATACCTAAACAGGATAAAGGTCTTCCCCACTAAGGGTTGCTAGGTATCTAATTCTTCAGATAAAAAAGGGGAATTTGTCTTCAGTTAGGCTTTCCCTATGAATTCCATTCATGAGATAAAAGATCTACAGATAAGACAAAAACTATTCTTATAGAAAACACAGTGGATGATAAAGGAGTTTCTTGATTAACTGACACTTATTTAACTACTGATTATTGAAAATAGCAGTTCACTTTAGAGCTGTACTCACAAAAACGATACTCCAGTGAACTCTGGTTGAGACATAAAAAGATTTTAGAATATTTCCTGAGCAGCCTGCTCTAGGTAGTCCTGCCTGAACAGGAGGTTGGACCAGAAAACCTCCAGAGGTCCCTTCCAACCTCAGTGATTCTGTGATTCTGTGATAGTAAACTAAGGCTGAACATTTAACAAAGCATTTTGTAGGCACATATGCAAGGCATTGCTCGGAGCTGATGAGGAGCGCCAGTGCCATTCTTGCACAAAGATCCAAAATCCAAGGAAGAGTTCCTCACACTAATCAAGTATTACATGGAAACAGCTTCTGAATTGTAGTTTTTACTGTTAGTACTTTCAAACAATTGCCAGGAAGTGATTGCTATGTGTGATATAGTCGAGTTATGCTTGGAGAATATGTATGAGAGCAACTCTTGTTAACACCTTACAGTCTTCTAGAACTCTCGCTGACAGATGCAAGTATTTAATTCATAGCTACACAACAAAGAACAGACAAGGTGTTTTCTCACTGTTCAGTGCACAATGCCAACCTGGAGTATGAATGACCTATTCATTTTCACCTAAAAATCAGACAAACCAACTAATCTCAAGCAACAACTAAGAAAGACCACATAAGATAAACTTAAATACAGATCTCCAAAGGTACTCCAGCATTTAGATGAGAATTTCGCTCAGATAACCACATTTGATCTTTTGGACAGCCACAAGACTCAGGATTAATGCAGTGTATTTTTATACCATTCTCTCTTCTTTCTGTCTGGCAGAACTGGAGAGCAAGATAAAATTCCTAAGTGGTATGGCAAAATACATGCCACACTGCTACCACAAATAGCCCTTTGGTAGTCTGGTGATACAGCACTGGAAAAAAGAGTAAGACAATTACTTGCCCATTTCTAAAAATCACTAGCAGAAATACATACAGTCATAGAATATTCTGAGCTGGAAGGGACCTGGATGGTCACATGTACCCTGGGAGTGGTCTGCTTAGCTGTGTCAACTGCTGTGGCCAGTGAGGCCACAGGGGATATGACTTTCTGCTGGGTGAGTGCCATGACCAAACTGCTGGAAGTGACATAGTGACAGCGCCCTACCTGTGTGCCCTCCCAGGTGATCCATGGTGCAAACTGCTGTGCCACACCATGACTGCTGCACCACACCCTGCTTGTTCCACCTGTTTGCAGCACTCCCAGTCACTACAGGTCCCTAGAGATGCTTTGAACTTTCAGATATAGTTGTGTGCTCCTCAATGCAGTATAATCCTATTAACTCATTTTCTTGATAAAATGTCTTACAACAACCTCGATATGTCTTAAACTTCAGTAAAATTGGAAGAATATATCATAATCTGTAAGTGTCCAAATAACAGTAAGTTAAACTGATATTGTTTTATGTATGTAATGTTTAATAAATATTACATTCCCTGCCTAAATTTAACTAGCAATGAAAGTTGAACAGTTATAAAGAAAAAAATCTTTATACAAATTAAAGAACTGTATAGCTCAAAGTATTAAGTAAAATTTGCGTGGTAAAACTTGCATGCATCACACAAGTGAATATATACAGACAGTCTTATGGAAAACTGAACACGCTTACAGGAAAAAAAAAACACAAAAACTATGCTCTATTTGGTTTCTGAATTAATCAACTCCTGTGTTAAACTTTTATCATATTCTGCCCTGGACACTTGGTAGATTATATAATAATACACACAACAAAGACACAGGCACAAGTGACCTCCTGCTGTAAGGGAAAATTAATGCTTAACAAGTGCTCAAGGACAGAAGTGTGCATTTGTGCACCACACTATTTTACTGTTGCTAGTATTACAATTCCCTCCCTCAATTAAGCATTGACTTTTCATTACCAGTACAAAGGCAGGAATAAAGCAAGAGCATATGGCACTTGATGGTAGAGCAGTTGCTATAAAATTTCATTTCACAGCTCGTACACAACAGTTAAGCTTGGGTAATTCATAGATACATCTCCAAACAAGTCTCGTGATTTTGTCATATACAGGTTTATATGGAAAAGGACATGAAACTTTTATTAAATTGTTTAAATATAACAGCCTTTCAAAACCTTTTCCCCGGCACTCAGCTGCTGTATTTCTGGAAATGAACAAACCAAACAAGAACAAAAAAACAGGAATTGTTGGCTAGATGCCAGCTCCCTAGCAGCCATGAAAGCCTTTTATCACACACAGCCCAGTGACACTGATGTGTTAGTGAACAGGAGTATACACATCAGAACAGTAAGTGTTTGTGACAATCTGGGATGTACAGAAACAAAATTCCCACCTTTATGTCAGCAAAAGCAGTAACAGAAAACTAAGGAGTGATTTTCTGTAAAATAGCCTAATAACCACATTATAGTTACATGTGAAGAGACCCATTAACCAATAGAAAATTGCAACTATGAGTTCTACGTTTGCATATGAACTGAAACAGTTAGGAAATAGCTATATTTAATTGTAACTACAATGAGGCAGAAAAATATTTCAACATTTGTTTTCCCAATACCACCTGGCAGACGGGCATATAGTAAGTGCATTTGCTGGAAGCACTTATGCTTTGTTCTGAAAAACAGCCTTAATGAATTGCTAACATTGCCAAGTTCAGTCTGCATCTTTCAGTGCAAAGAGAGAGGCTAAGGAAGGAAGAAGTAGTTTCTTGAGCTTTTCTAACATTTGAAATCTAGTCTGGAAATGCCTGCTTAATTGGGAAGATTGACTGTCACTTCCATGACACCTGAAAATTGAACTTGCTATTTATTCAATTTCAGAAATGTCTTGATAAACTATGTCAGAAAATAATCTGCATCAGCAATATCCACGTGGAAAAGACTGTCCTCAGCTTCTCCCTTTTTTTGTGCAGGATTTCAAACAAATTCTTCAAGGCCCCTCCACCACATGCGCACTCCTTATCAACAGAGAATTCAAGTCTTCTGCTGATGTTAGACAGAGATGATGAACATGTGTATGCCTCATGCAAATTTTGTTAAGTGAACTGCAGCTTCCATCCATAAAAGTTAATGAAAAAATCAGGTTTTGATGAAGTTCAGATGATAACTTCTATACAAGCAAAAGTCTGGGAAGAAGAAAATTACTTTAAAACCAACTGCTTTTCACAGTGAGGCACATTCTTAATCCTCACTAACAGAAACATTTGGCCCTTATTTGTAAGAGCTGTCCTCATGCCTAATCAGATTGTCCATCCAATTCTACCATTGGGGATAGCAAAAATATTTTTGCTTAGTAGCAAACCTCAGCTGCAGTGTGGCAATGGTGTTCATTCTCTAATGATATTCCAGGTCAGTTCTCCTGTTATCAGTATACAGTTTTGCGTTTTGCAACCTTCCTGAATCAGTGAACTGGTAAGACAGTGGAAGCAAGAGACACAACCATGATCCCATGCTGAACCACTGCTCACTGAGAAGATAGATAATATCTATTGAGCAACCAGTGGGCACAAAGGCACTGGAAACAAAATTTCTTCATGTAAACAATAAACAAATCTCTTTCAATTAACCAAATGCTGTTTGCATACAGCAGTGGCACTAAAAAGCAGTACTGAAAGAAATTCAGAAGCATTATCATTGCTTAGTTTCAACAACACTATCTGAACAATTAGCAGAACAATTAGAGGTACAGAAGTTCTCACCGTACATTTCTCTTCCATCATGAAAGCCTTTTTTACTTCCTGACTCCAACTCTAAGAAATCTTACACTGGCTTTCTTGTCATCTACAGACAGTTTACTGTCCTTTCATGTAGAGTTTTCTCCTTCTCTTGGCTTACAGTCTACTGAATAATGAATTTCTCATACTGTGGTTTGTTGTTTCCATGGCTGGGAAATGTACAGCTCTGTTAGGAAAATACAGTAATGCAGTTCATTGTGTTACTTCATGCAGCTGCTTAATTCAAGCTATTGTTTATTATTTTTTGCACGTAACTCTTGTGTTTACTGACAATCCAAAGGCAGCCCTAAAGTACTCTGGGTAGAGCAATGCCCAGCCAGTACAGAACCAGGTAAAAATTAAAATAGTCTTTATGCCTAGGAACTGTATCTCCAAATGACTAACCTGGGTGGTCCTTTCTCTAGCTGATGCAGCAGTAAGAATTGGGTAAATCAATCACAGGAACAAATGGGAAGGATGGGAAGAATGCGAGGGCACAAAAAAAACCTCTTCAGTGGTTTCAGCTCAATTTTTATCTGGCTACTGCACACACAGAAGCATTCTTATAGCTATTTCCTTCATTTCTCTCAGAAATCTGCATCAAAATGTTGCTTGTACGTAGCAAGTAATAGCTCTAGCCAATAAACATGCAGAAAGAGCAAGGACCGTAGGAATTCAGCACTACTGAGGAAAATTCTAATCCAACTCAATTTGGCAGCACAAATCTCTTACGTAACTTGTGAACTGGAGGACAGTCTGATCATCTGGGAACATTGATTTGTTCTTCTCGAGACATTAAACAAAAGTGGCAACTTTCCATAACAGATTTTCCTTTGCTTTTCAAGGCATAATGTTGCAAGAAAGGCATCACATGCTAATGAGACATTTCTAATATAATAAAAAAATGCTTTTATATGACAAATCAATTATACCAGAGTAGTATACAAATTTAAACCATAGTGCAGAGAGGCAGAACAGGGCCTGAGATACAAACTTATAGTACTAGGTCTCCAAAACTATGATTTCTGAAGGAAAAGGGCATTTCTGAAAGCTGACTACTTACATCAGAATATCTTACACAGACCTCAGGAACTGAACCTCTCATGAGAGTAAAAAAGTCTGAAAGACCCCAAGCACGTGCAAACCACCAGAAAAGGCACCATCTGTAACCACTTTAAAAAATAAAATAAAATAAAAAACTCTCTCCTTTTTCCACCTGAGATACACTGTAATAAGCAAAAAAAGCTGCCCAGCAATAGGGCATAAAAGCTCCATTCATAAACCAATTGTCAACAAAGAATCATATTATTTGCATGTTACAAAATAAAGTACACATTTACTGAATACCAGTATTTACAGCATGAAATAATCCTGAACTGATACAATGCATTCAAGAATTACAACCAGTCATATTTTTGAAATAAAGATGCTGGAAAACATTAAGAAGGCAAGAAAAACTGTATATACAGAATGGCAAAACCAAACTCACAGAACAAATGCACAAAGAATGAAGAGTTTGCAGAATATCAGATCTTTCACTTGAAATCACCTTTAATAAGTCTGATCAAAAAGCTGAAGGTGAAGGCTAAGTTGGAAAGTTAAATTGATGAAAATTGTCTAATTCAATTAAAGGAGGAGAAAAAAAAGTAATATGTATCTATATATCCATTTCATCTTTAAAAAAAAAAAAAAAAACAACAAACACAGGAACTCCTACCAATGACTTACAGAGTATCTTAAAAATCCCCGAACCATCTTACCTGTGATTTTTAGATTTCCTTTCATAAATGTGGGAGTTTTTACAACTGTTTTAAAATACCACTTCCTACCACAAGAAGTGACTTGCATAGATGTCCTGTTACATTCCCCAATTAATCCTTTCACATGGTTAGAATTACTTAGTTTACAACCTTCAATTCTAATAGTCTTCATACCTTTAGTGCAATACTGCCAGTGCAGTGATACCAATTGCACAGAAAATACCCTACAGCTGTAGAGGACAAAAAAGAGGCAGAAAACAAGTACTTTCAAGCAAGACCCTTCAGCACAACTGCCTTACATAAATCCAGCAGGCAGTAACCAAATTCAGTCACCTCACCACAAATTATTGTTTCCAGCATAACAGGAAAGATGTTCTCTAGAACATACATTCAGCACTAACCATGGTCTCATTTGGGCCTCTTGATGGTTGCCAGGGCATTATAGAATTATTGTTACATAGGATAACAATCCATACATAATAAACTACTTGGTTTTCACAGCTACCTCATAATTTGTTTGTTAAATGGTTGAAATGTTTTTACAATTGTACTGAAAAGACGCTGCAAAGCATGAGGTCCATTATAGACATTTTTTCATCTGTACAAGGAATGTGCCACAGCGATGTACACTGACATCAGAATTGGTGTTACTGTAGATGAGCTATTCCATGCACTTTCTGTTCATTTTTTCACATTAATACACAGAAAGAACAGCAACTGTTCAGTCTCCATCACACATGCAGTTATCTCTGTAGTAGATAACAGAACAGAAGGAAATTTAAACTAGAAAATCTATTCACAGGGAAATTCCTATTGATATTTTCTCTGTTATGGTTGAAAATAAGTTGCAAAACTGTAAGAATTTGCTAAGAATAGATGGCAAGAGGAATAAACAAAAAGGTCTAGTTAAAATCCTACCATGAATTGAAGTTATTATTCTTTGTAAGAGAAATTGCTTTCTTACATAGAATTTACAAAAGGATGAAAGAAATGCAGCCTCACACGTTCACAGGTACTTGCTTCAGTCTTATCTCCAAACAGTGATAAAGGGAAGGCAGCTTGCTTTAATCTTTCCATTTGACATTTATATAAACAATTACATCACAGAATTCAAGAGCCAGCTTCAAAACAAGCATTTAGAAACCACACTAACTTAGGAAATAAGGAGACTGAGACCTGGCATGAGAAATTGATGCTCATTATTTTATTGCCTTGGGCCACCAGATGCCGTATGCAAAATCTGCTTAGGATTTGACAGGGGAATAGCTAATCAATCTTACTCTGCCAGTTCTTACTTTTGCAGCAACACACTGCATTTCAGTAGTTTAACAGCTTGCGATTCAACAAACCCTACTGTTGGATCAGAACAATGGAATTAAGCTCTGAAAATGAGCACTTCAAAGTGCAGGACATAATGGTTAGGGATGAGTAAAAATATAAATACCTATAAGCACAGACTAAGTAACGATAGTACTCTAAGGACGTGATATAAGCTCATATTTTATGTACCTGTTAAGTATTACCACCAGACAAGCAGAAGATTCAAGACAGGACAATAGAACAATAAGTGCTAATCTCAAAGATCTGATATGATAGTAACACAGTTTCAACCCATCACTTTGAGCTGTATCAGCTGCTGCAAAACATTACCTTTAAATATTAACATTAGCGCTAGAACAACAAAAATCAAATATCGTGTTCATTTCTACAGAAACAACCAGGCTGTCTTCTCCCCTAAACTCATTCCAAGTAAGTGTATTATCTTCCAGAAAGTAATATTCATCAACAATATTGGACAAAGGTAAATGTACAAAGATGCAGAAGTCAGAAGTTCATGAAAAACTGATCAATGTAATTAGACAGAAGTTTGCTTGTAGTTCTTCGTATCCAAGACCTTCTTGCCACACATTGAGCAGATGCCTACGAACACACAAAAGGTGTGTGAATTACTAAACAACCATTATCTTTTCTTCAAAACATAGTTAGTATATTTTTTGTAAAGATAATTTTCAAGAAACTGTTAAAGATTTCTAATTGACAATCTACCTGTGCATCTTCTCACCAGATATTGCACATTCAGAAGTAGTAATACAATTTTTAACACTAATTAATATTTGCAGTATACATGTAATACTTCTACTTAAAAAATAAACTCTGAGAGCATTAAGATTTGCACAGCACCTGAAGCCTCTAATTTGCTAAACTACTGAAGGACAGGCAGGAAAGGATCCCATGGGTAAAAAAAACATGTTACCAAACTTTATAATTCCCATAGCCTGAGATGGACAGAAAGTAGCTAGGCTAAGGAAATATAGACACCAAAAAACTGATTGCTAAATGAAAGATTAACTAACAATTGAGAAAGCTGGTAAGAATACAATTTCATAGAATTAAGCTAATTACAGAGTACAAGAGAGAAACATAATGGACACCAAGAATAGCTGAGAGTTGAAGTAAAGACAACTAATGACCCAGAAGACTTTGACCTAAACACAAAGAGCAGCCAGCCAGAAGACTGGTGCAGCAAAAAGTACACAAGTTTGGCAGGGACAGAAAGGAGAGTTTCCTCAATGTTTCCCCCTTTTTCTAAAACAGAAAGGTGCCAAATATTCTGTCCAGTAGGACACATCTTGCTTTAAGAGATCATTCATCAGCAGACAAAAAAAAAAAATTAACTGACAGCCTCTCTACAAATCACGGACTTTACATATAGGCTTCATTTGATTGGACACACATCTAAAGAGTCCATTAGAAAAGAGAACAGTGGGGAACATGCTTTGTTATTTACTTTGGAGTTCAAAATCCATCCCATACAGTGTTCACTCCAGATCTAAAGTGAGGAGTAACAAACTTTTTAGATGGTATCTAGATTTCAGAGACATGCAACAGTTGAGGCATCAAGACTGCAGCTGCTTCTAGAAATATGCTGCAATCTAAGCATCTTTGATGTTCAGAATTAGAACCTAACGTATTTGAAGTTTAACTTCTGATATTTTTGAGGTTTCTACCTGGAAGGATGCACAAGCAAAGATAAAATCCTGATGCCCACCCAAAATGACAATAAATTTAAGAAATAACAAGGTTCTATCGTACAAAATTCAGACAGCCAACTGAGCATCTAACAACTAGAAAAGGCAGCCCTCCTTTAGCAGACTGCTAAACCACGTACTCAGTGACACAGTGCGCGGTTGTAGAACAATTAACATCATTCCATAAACAAAACTCATTACTAAGTTAGCTGTGACTCTACATCTAACAATTCGTCCACCCCATGTCTCTGTGCTAAGTGAATTCTTCAATATTAATAAGGTAACTGAGTTCATGTTGCTCTATTTTCCCCCTGCGGATTGCAAGTTTGAGCCCTTTTGCTTACCCTCTCGAACTCACAAGACTGATAAAATTTTATATTCTCCAGTAGAGATTTCATAAGGGTTCCGAGTCGCTGTTATTACAATGTTTGACCACCCTCGTAGTGAAAATTGATTTATTTATATGGAATTAAAGACTTCTACACTCTTCTCCATCACTGTGCACTGTGATGGAATCAGTCATGACTCTCTGACTCTATCTTTTCTACACCTTCATATTAGTAGTTAAAGACTGAATCTCATCACAGCCTTCTCTTTGCAGTACAGAACAAACTCAAGAGTTCTACTTGTCTCTAATTTCAAACCAAAGTGAGATAATATGGTACTCAGTGAAACTCACCTTTTTTATAGGCACATCCTTGACAGTAGTGAGACCCAGGCTGATGGACAGAACTCTTACAAATACGACATATTGCAAATTTGTTCTTTCCATAAGGATCAAACCTGGAAAAAAAATAAGTACTTTATTTATGCACACTGAAAAAAAGTACTTCCTTCACCTCTTACTAAAAGTGCTATGTGAAAGGACACAGACAGAAACTCCAGCAAAAACTATAATCAAGAAAAGGGACATAAAGAGGTCAACTCTAACAGACTACAGAATTTCTATAGAAAAACTCCTGCTTTCTCCATTATGAGAGATTTCTTGCATTACAGAGATAAAATTAATAAAAGCTGAACTAAAACCATATATTTTTATTAAAATACAAGCCTATTTTGAACTCAAAATACATTCCAGCAATGGCTTGCCCCTGGCATAAGATAACAGAACATGCTTTAGACATTAAGGAGATGCTCAAGAGATTGAACAGGCAATTTTAGCATGGAAGATCACAGAATCATTTGAGTTGGAAGGGACCTCTAAATACTCTAACTCTCCTGCAACAAACAGGGACAGATGGCCTTTTCAGCTCCTCTCCTAACACAAACACCAATTCCTACCAATTTTAGGGATGCCTGCAGCAATACAGCTGCCCAGGCTCTGTAATTCCACATGAAAGCCTCCATGAAATACATACAGACACACTTTCACCAAGAAATAACATGTTGTAAATCTCTCCAAAAAAATGAGGTGTATTTTGGCCAAGTTTTGAGGAGTTACCCTGCTTTGTGAGAAAGTGAGGTCTCAGTTACAGAAAGTTGCCTTTTTTTTTTTTAAGGTGAAATCAGGGTCAAATACTAACCTTGCTTTCTTTGAGGTCAATGCCTTGTTTTCGTTCAGCTTTCGGCCACCGCTTTCTATAAAAAGAATACAAGCACAAAGCAATACGTTTCTACAGTTTGAAGCACACTGGAAAGAGCTCAGCTTCCAGCTGCCATACGTGTGCACGTGTGGTCAGAGTGAGGAGAAGCACACAGCACAGAGCATGGGTAGGCACTGCGTATCATCCTTCAATATGAGGGGAAAGGTTACCACAGAAACACAGAACCATAGAATGGCTTGGGTTGGAAAGGACCCCAAGGACCATCAAGTTCCAACCCCCTGCCTCAGGCAGGGCCACCAACCTCCAGATCTGGTATTAGACCAGGCTGCCCAGGGCCCCATCCAACCTGGTGTTGGGAAGGGGCACCCACAGCCTCTCTGGGCAGCTTGTTCCAGCACCTTACTACTGGAAGTAGTAGTAAGTTCCGTGAAAAACTTCCCCCTGACATCCAATCTAAACCTTCCCTCCTTGAGCTTAAAACCATTCCCCCTTGTCCTATCACGATCTACTCAAGTAAAAAGCTGATTTCCCCCCCTCCCGTTTATGATCCCCTTTTAAATACTGGAAGGCTGCGGTGAGGTGGACAAGTTCAAGGCAAAAAGCCAGAAAGCTCAAGGCAAACAAACCTTCACCGCGCTCAAAGGAAACTGCAGCAGCCAACCCGCTAAGTGCCGCGGCGCTGGGGCCGTGGCAGCCGCGCACCTCGCTCAGACCCGCGGTGAACACCGCGCGACCGACGCTACCTGTGGTGTTTCTCGCCCCATCCTTCCACGTATCAGGAGTGATCACCGTGCCCAGCTTCCTCTCACCTGCGGAAAGAACAGAAACGATTAGAACCGCGCTGCCCGCCGCCCTCAGCCCCCTCCCGGTGCCGGGGACCGCTCCGAGCCCACCGCACTCACACTTCTCGCACACCATGGCGGCTCAGCACAACAGCCGCCTCTTCCGGCCCCGCCCCGGAGCTGACGCCATCCCGTTGCCGGGCGGCCGGCGTCCTGTGTAAGGGCCGGCTGGGCCCTGCGCCTTGCGAGGGCGCGGGTCGTTATTCCGCCACGAAAAAAAGAGCCCTTTTGGCCGCCTGAGCGCTCTCAGCGCCTTGCTGGCGCCGCTCGCCGCGATGAGGGAGGCAGAGCTGAGGAGGCTGCTGGCTGCCAACCTGCTCTGCGCCGTCTCCATCGTCCTGACGGCGCTCGTGCCTGCTTTGTTTCTGGACGGGTTCTCGGTTTTGGGCACGCACCTCACGTGGCTGTGTGTTTGTTCTGTTTGTGTTAGCGTCCTTAACGTAACCTTGTGTTTAATCCTCAAGCCAAATCCGTCTTCTAAGAGAAGCTCGCTGTCTAACAAGGTAAGATTTGTTTGGTTTTTTCTTTTTTCTTAGATTCCTACCGGGTGATGTGGAGAGGATGCAAAGTCTGTCACTGAAATGATGGGGTGGGAAAGAATTTACAGCTTTTGGTGGTGAATTCTTGTTTTCCATGAGTGAGCACGTGCTGAAGCTGTTGCAGAGTTTAACTCTGGACCTGCCAGCAGCCCGCTGGGGTGAGCCATCCCTGCCACTTGTTGCCCACGGGTTGTGGTTTGTAGCCACGAGACAGCACTGACCACCAGCAGTTTGCCTGCTGGCAGGATTCGGGGCACACCAGAATGGGCACAAAAGTCACTTCACCTTCTAGGCCTGGCCTTCAGTATTGCTAAGAGATGCTTCAGTCTTGCGTAGTTTCTCATGTGTAGGATTTGAGATAGAAAAGAGAGAAAAGCTCGTTACTACTTAAAGTTGATGAGGCAGTGACAGCTGCCAAAAGAAGCTGTGATGCCCCATCCCTGGAGGTGTCAAGGCCAGGTTGGATGGGGCCCTGGGCAGCCTGAGCTGGTGGGGAGCAGCCCTACCCGTGGCAGGGGGTTGGAAGTGGGTGGGCTTTGAGGCCCCCTCCAACATAAGCTATTCTACGATTCTCTGAAAGTTGGTAAACTTTCAAAAAGTGAAGTTGAAAAGTGTCAAAATGATTGCATTTCCTTGAATGACTAAATCTGCACACAGAAGAATCTGGGAGATTTTTTTTTGTAGTGACAGTTTGTAACAGGACCATTAAGGACACGGATCCCAGTATAACAGGTTAGAAGAGAGCATGTTTGGAGTAAAACACAGCTGGATCAGGAGTGGTAGAATACAATTTGCAGTCAGCTTAGTCGTGTGCTCCCACCAGCTGAGTCAGACAGTGCTCTTACAGTGATTCTTAAACAGTTAAGCAGTCATCCAAGAAAGTAGTGTCTTTGTATGTAAAACTGTTAACTGCTGACAGAGGGGATATAAAATACTTGAAATCATCATGGAAAACAAGTCTTTTAACCATCTGTTATTTGAAAATGAAGCAGGCTTATGTGTTCTAGGTAAGGTTTCATCCCAGCCTAGCATAAATAATAAATATCAAAGAAGCAGTCAAGTGAGATATGGATTTCCATTTGTGACCTGATCAGAACAGGCCTAGCCAGATGTGTTTATCCAGTGCCCGTCCTTCTGTATGATATAGTGAGTACCCAGAAGCTGTCATTTAATTTCCTAGACAGTTATGCATCTACAGATAGCCACAGACATTTGTCAAAGGAATTTAGCATGTACGATGCCAAGTTTCAAAACAGTGTGGCTTTAATTGCTTATGGTTTTAAATACCACTTTTGATTCTGAACGGCTTTTTTTCACATTATGTACTTTCTTACTTTGAAGTTTTTTAAACTTTCATTAAAAGGCAGCTTTCGCAGAATGTGAAACCATCTCTGGTTATATTGCCATTTCTAGTTATTTATTTTATAATTGTTTTATTATAATAAGATGGATGAATAAACGTTGGATGGAGTGAGTGTGGTCTTTTTTAATTCTTTGTTTGAAGGATACCTGTTTGAATACATACTGTGCTGTAGCTAACATTGAATTTCTAAAGAAAGAGTAGTGTGTGATGCTGTTGATTAGATGCATATAAGCTAAGTATGTTATTTATATTCTCTTTACTTTTGAAACATTATTCTGATATTTTATTGCTCTTTTTTAGATATCCAGATTTCTAAAATGCTGTATATACTTTTTCATGTCTTGCATACTATTTCATGCGATTATTGTTCTTTATGGAGCACCTCTCATAGAGTAAGTCAGAAGACCCTATTTTTCTCTAAACGCTTTAAGGGGGAGTTCTCCTAGCAGATATTGGTATAAATTCTTATATATTATTTGGTACATCGAAAGTTAAACAATAAGCTCCTGGCTGGAGGAAGCAGGGTGGCTGTCTTTGTAGAAGTTGGCTCTTAGACTTTTATGTATTTGGAGATCTGTTCTGTGAGACACTTAAAAACAACTTGTTTTACTTTAATATTTGTTCTATGTAGGGGTACAACTATTTTCCATGTTTCACGTTTGTATGGGTGCAAACACTTGCTAAGTTTTGTTCAATTATTTTTCTCCTAAGATTATAAAATACGCATGTTGCATATCTTTCATCCTTTTGATATAAGTAAATTTTTAGGCATAATTAAATAAAGAAAATAGGAGAAAGAGAAAGCAACCTGATTTCTGAGAGAGTTGTCAAATTGTAGACTAACAATGGTGTTTGGTTTGATGGCTGCTTCCACAGTGTCAAACTAGAAAAATGAACTGAGTAATGAAGTAAATATCCAAGTATTCAAAACTGACGTTCTGTATGAGATAAACCTGTATTTAAAATGATACACATATCAGGGGCTAATAAACTACATTTCAGTCTTTGCTGAGGCAACAGATGATAGTGATTTTCTTCTACCTTTTTGAACTGTTGTAGAATAATAAGAAAAAGCTTTATTCTTATACATGAGGCTTAAGAAAGCACGTGTGCTTTCACAAGTTGATTGAGATTTTTTTTTTTTTCCTAAATCTTGGAACTTTTAGAAGATCAGTATTTATAACATAATTTTGTTATATTGCTTCTTTGTAGGTCAGTGACTGAGACATTTTTGTTTGCAGTTCTCCTGTCTACCTTTACTACTTTACAATGTTTATGTTTGCTGGGACCAAACATACAAGCTTGGATACGAGTATTCAGTAGAAATGGGTAAGTTCTGTTCTATTCTAATTTTCAACCAGGATGGAAATTGACTGAATTGATGTGACTATCATAGAATTATTGTTATTATTTTACTCTGGGGAAGGAAACTCTGAATTATGGGTGTTGTGTCACTTTTGTAATTACAAGCCTATGAAAGCTTTTCTAACAAAAATAGTATTTATTTTGAAGACACTGGTTCAGAAAACTGACCTTTTACTTCTGGTATCCAGAGACTAATCACAGAATCACAGAATCACTAAGGTTGGAAAAGACCTATAAGATCATCCAGTCCAACCATCCACCTATCACACATGGTTCTTGCTAAACTATATCCCTCAACACAAAATCCAAACGTTCCTTGAACACCTCCAGGGTTGGTGACTCCACCACCTCCCTGGGCAGCCCATTCCAGTGCCTGACCACTACAGCCTTACTTTATATGTTTTGGAGGAGGTAAAGTTTCAAATGAGCACTTTACTGGTGTGAAAGCATCCAATATAATGATTATAATAAAGAGGAGACTTGTGAGTGATCTGTAAAGGAAGAATCTTACGCTTGATCCAATGTTAGCTGTATAAAAACAGTTTTTAGAGTAGGAATAGCAGCTAAAATCAGTATTATTTTAACAGTATTTTTAACTTAAATGTAATTGTGAAAATAATATATAATCTACTGTCGTCTTAATTATGTAATCTTTGCCCTTGTTCTTTTTCAAATTTAAAGAAAGCTTTCCTCAGTGTCAGGTTTCAAGCATTCTTTTTTTTTTTTTCCAAGAGCACATTTAAATGAATGTAATTTTTTTTTTGCCTTGTAAAAGCCATTACATTAGCATGGATAATATGTTCTCCAGAAGTATTCTATCTCTTTTGCCTTTTTTCACATGCTAAATAACAGGACTGTTGAAAAGTTGGACTCTGAAACATAAGGAAGCTCCACATACACTTGAAGTTTAATAAGATGTTAGCATTCGTTCCCTTATAACAGCTCATAAGGGTAAACTCTCATCTCAAAAGAAAACAAAAAGTTCTATCATCCCGCTGACTGAAGGGAGTTGCATTTAGTTACATGCGTAGAGAAGATCAGAAATAAGAAATTGGAAACTGTTTATAATAGTTTATATATTGGCTTTTGTTTTGTATCAGTTCTCAGCTTACTGAGAAGTATCTAAACCCTTATGCAGGTTGGTTATGCTTGGTTTTTATTTTCAGTGGAAGGGGTGAATAGGGTAATAAAAATGATACCTCAGAAGAATTTAATGAAATCATAGTGTTATTTAGCCAAAACAAATCATTGCTGATTCACTTGTTAGTCTGTAGAGGTTTTGCAACTGGAAAGAATAGGTGAAATCAAGTAACAAGTGTTTGACAACTGCCTGTCTTTATGCCAGGTTAGATTTTAAATGCACGTCTTTTTTTTTCCTAGTCCAGATCTTAATGTTATTTCAGCATAATTATTGCATAGGAAACAGGATTGTCTTGCTATGATGTTTTTGTACATACTTGTTAGTAGGGAGCCGTATGACTTTATCATCGCATTTAGTAACGATGTTTGGTTATGCAAGCCTTTGAATGAAAATAGATTATGGAGAAATATTGTAGTAAATTTTTTATGGGTTGTAGTAAGTTGCCCTTTTGAAAACAAGTCTGTGTTTTTTTCATTTGACCTTATGAATGAGTTGCAAGTAACTTAGATGTTAACCAAATGTAGGAATGATTTATTCAAAGGTTATATCCTGGCTTAACCACATGGAATGAGGTGGGACTGGCTGAATGGGGGAAAAGGGCGTTTAGGTAAGATCAACATGGCTGTTTGCCTTGAAGGAAATGTTCAGAGAATTGAATTGCACTGGCACAACAAGCTGGAAAGTCTGAGTAGGATTGTAGTGTAGAATGAAGGAGCAATTGTTTAAAAAGTATGTGTACTACCTAAACTGAAGTAATCATTGACATTTATGTTTGTTGCTCTTGTTTGCAATATTTGTAAGATTGAGATCTGCTGTGCCTTTGTCTTTACAGAAGTGTAGGAGAGGGCATCTATAAAAAGAAAGTTTATCTTAATAAATCAAATGTAAACAAGTAATAGATTTTAATATTAATTAGCCAGCTGTTGCTCTGGATAGTGTGAAATCTTTCTGCTATGTTAAGGTGGTGGTCGTCTAGTGTGAAAATACTGTTAGACCTAATATTTTCATAAGATTACATCCAAGTAACTTGTGCTATGTAATCTATTGCATTGTAATAGCTATGGTGCAATTGAGTCATTCAGCATAAATATCTTGGAGGTAATCTTGCCAAGTGCTTATTTTTTTCTGCAGAGGTGCTTAGCTTTCTCTGCCTGCAATTGCAGCACTTCTAGCAAAGCAGTCACCTTGAGTAAAATCACTTTCAGTTAGAATCCAAGAAAGATCAATCTTTAAGTCTGCTTGCCTGTAAGGGTCAGATTCTATGTGGCATTGTATGGTACCGTGTGATCTGTGGTTGGTTTGTTACATAAGGGTTGGGGGATGTTGGTGGGTCAGGCACACATTGGAATGCAGAAAACAGTTACATCCAACACAGTTGTAGCTCAGATAGCTTAAAAACCATGAAGTGTGTGGAAATTTTCTAAGTGGACTTTTTGAGCAATTAAATAAAGCAAGTGAAGTACAGAAGTGCTTTGTCCAGTTTTCATTTCTCCCATTTAATCATTTGTCAGTGTTCTGCATACTCACAGATTTGGAAATGTCCTTTGTAAAGGTGGGCATCAAAGGAGTGTGCTGCTTTGTATTTCAGTCCTGCCATGGTGCAGATTTCTTCATCTTGTCTATCCAGGATCTATCTTAATACATTATTTTATGTTAACTAACCTCTTAATTCAAATAATATTTAAAACAGTTCTCAACTTGTATCATGAATAAGATTTGAAATGATCTGAGGTTTTAAAATGTTATTATGCCACTAATCATCGTTTACCATCTTAAATATCACTAGTTTTGCCTGTAGAATGATTTCAGTTATAATTTTCTCAGTAGTTTAAAAATACAGAAATAAGACTTGGTTTTCATATGAATACATGTAGATGTGTGTGTATATAAAGCTCATATATGGTGCTGCTAATACTAATGTAGTGTGTTAATGACTACCTACAAAAATCCTGATAGCTGACACTCCATGCAGAGCATGAGTGATCAATGTATTGTTACTGCAGTATGCTGCTGGAGGACAAGTCATGCCAGGTTTGAGAGGCTTGTGTCCATGCTTTGTCTATGTGGATAAATTAGAAGTTCAAATTGTTGCCAAACTACTGAGAACTGCTCTTCACTTGGGCACCGTGCCTTGCTCATTCTGTTATTTTGCTTTTGGACTCAATCTAGCATCCCCATATGGCACAGCAGTATGTGCTTACATTTACCAGATAGGATGCCTTGTGTGATACAAACGTACCTCAGTCAGTCCTTAGTGTATTCTGCTGCCTCTTTCACTGCTTTAGGGCTGTAGCGAATGATTTCCTCTCCACATTGGCTCGCAGTTCAGTTATTCAGCTTCTGGAAATAATTTACAATTTTTGGTGTGCAGACTAGTTTGGTTTTCTTTTTTTTTTTTTTTCAAGTTACAAAAAGATAGAATTGTGTGCTCAAATCTATTTTCTAAGTTACAGCAATGGGATTAGCATAGAATAAATAGTGTTGTTTCTGCCCAAAATGTCAGCATTACATTATAAATATTATTCTATTATGCAAGCAGTAGAAACTGTTTGTCCTACACTTACACATGGTTCCCTCAATATTGAATGCAGCAGTGAGTTGTGTTTTAGACTTCTGAGTACTTTAGACTCTTCAAAACAAGGGTTAAAGGTTTAAAGCTTTCATGTCATGCAATCTAAGCATCACTTGTGAAGCTTGGGGTTTGCAGTTCATTTAGACTTTAGCTGTGAAGTGCCCATCCTTTTTCCCGCATTGGCTAAAGCTAGATTTGTGTTTATAATCCAAGATGGAGCAAATTTAAGGTTCAGGTTTTGTACCTTACTGATTTGAATTAGGGATTTGAAGTCATGTCCCTCGATACTATGCCCTGCAGTGTTATGAAATGTACAAAGAACTCACAAGTCTGTGGCTTGAGGAAAGCAAAATAATCACTCAGTAAACTGATGACGGACAATAAGTGCTTACCTAATAAACAGAAACCCAAATTTTCCAAAACTTTTGAAGTCACTGCTGGTAGGAGGCTATAAACTGAGAACCAAAGTCACTAACATCCGTTGTCATACAGTATATGTTTTGATTAGCTGTGCAAGAAGAATTCGCTAGCATGCAAGAAATTCTTCCTGCCTCCTGTGCAGTTGAACTTAGATGCAATATGGCTTAAGAGGTGTAGCATGCAGTCTGTATTTACTTTGCAATGTTTATTTTCATGTCATTCTAAACTGGTAACATTTGCTGCTGTTGAAATCCTGTAACACACTGTTTTTACAGAGCTATGTCCATCTGGGAAAACAGCCTACAGATTACTACAATGTGCAGTATATTAGGAGGTTGGTTTGGAGCATTTCCTATTCCTCTTGACTGGGATCGGCCCTGGCAGGTTAGTATCTGCATCTTTATTATAAATAAAATTTCCAGATATAGAAGCTACTTAAAATTGCTCTGAAACTAAACAGATATATTGGATTTACTTGTAAGTTGTTTCTACAGGGTAGTGCCAAACATTTAAAATGTCATTGGAAGCACCTTTGCTTACAGTATAAGGATGTAAAGTGCACATTTTTTTACCTCCCTTTATTAAGATTCTTTGTTGTAGTTTTATGAGTGTGTGCTGCATGCAAATTTTAATCACAAAATGGAGCTGTAAGAATTTTGATATGAATAACCTAAACAAGGAGAAAGAAATGTGAAATGATAAAGATTGCTCCAGGTTTGTCTACCTTCTGTCTGGTATCTTTTCTTTCTTATGAGCAGGGAAGAAATGATGCCCTCTCCCAGTGTTTTAGTTCTGTACAAGCACTTAACAGAATGCATTTAAAATAGATTTGAATTGACTTGTGGAAATGGTGCGGCCAAAGAACTGTAATACAGTCTTGACTTCTGATTTCAAAGGAAGGCAAGGATTAGCTTTGTATTCGCACAATAAAAAATGCTGGCACTGCAGTTTCCGTCTGTATAAATTCAAATGTCTGTGTTATTTTCTTCATATTTTGTTTGTCATGGAGAAATGATTACATAACAGTGAAAAACTGCATTTGCTATAAAATGATGATACTGGTGTCAATTTGTTCTAAAGATCCTCAGTGGGTATTTCCTTTCCTCCAGTTAGCAAACTCAAGAACTCTCAGCTGCACAATCTCTATCAGGCCTGTTTGTAAGCAGAGAGTTTTAAAGGTTTATTTCAGAAATCATATAACAGACAACATGCTTTTCTTTCTGGTACTGCGGAGACATTGTGGCTTAGAGCTGCCATAGAAATTTGTCCTCCTGAAGTAGCTAGCAGCCTTATGCCATCAGCCTTCCTTTACACCAATGTAATGAGACATTAAAATTTCTATTTCAAAAATAATAGTAGAGGAGTAGGGTAATACTTTACATACAAAATGAAGTTTTCCTCTCTGAAACAGCTTGGATTTATTTTTTGCAAGATACCTGTGTGAGATGGTAAAGTCGCTAGTTGTGTTGGCAACTAGTTAATTGTTGGCTGACCTTCCCTGATACTGCCTAAAAGACAAGGGGTTCATCAAAATGCAATGCTATGTTCTTTTGCGGTGAGAGACAAGCAGTTCTTTTCTTACTCAGCTATGTTTAAATGGCATGTTGCATCTGGCAGGTTTTATTTTATCCTTGTGCTTGCACCCAAGATTTGTCACAGTGTCTTCACTCACTGGCATTTGTGCATTGAATCAACCTATGTAACTGTTGATAAAAACTTGCATTTATGTAAGCATATAATGGCATTTTGTTCATGTCCCTGCTCTGTTGACATTTGTCAGAAAGAAGTTCTGAAAGCTCTCTGTCTCTTCTTTCTTTGGTGTAATTCACAAAAGTTACTCTAAGTGTTGCATTTCCTAGTATGGAACCTGATCTTGGGTGAAAATTGCGTGTATGAGTGTAGCAATTAGATAGATCAATATGATGGGAGGATCAGCACAATAGGAAGGTGCTATAAGGGAAGAAGATTGCTTACCTGCATGAGAAGATTCCAGGTTCACAGGGGAAAGGTCTACTAAGGCCAGAGAGCCCTTAAATGAAGTCTAAGAGAGGTGCAGGCTCCACCCCTTCCAGACACACAGCTGAATTGCCTTCACCTGTGCTCCCAGGAGTGACCTGGTCCTTTCCCCAGCTGCTTGATCAGTGGTTCAGGCTGTGACTCAACAGTTCCCTTACAGTGAGTAATCATTCTGACCAATGCTTTTGGAAATTTAGAACTGTAGTTAAGCCGACATGCATGAGTTTTGGATGATACTTGATAGCCTAATCATAATATTGAGTGCTATCCAATGCATCAGAAACTCATATAGGGCTGATGGCAGAGGGCCTAGAAGAAACACATCAGCTTTCAGGGCAGTAGCTGGAGAGGAAAGAGCATAGTAAGAATGACATGGATACCTTGTGTTTAGGCAAATGGATACCATCCACACACATGTGACTAATCTTTTTTATGCTGGTGCAGATATATGCATGCATGTACACATGCACAAAATCTCAGAAGACACTAAGTTGCATGTCTAAAAACTTTCTTTTATGACCAGTGATATATAAGAAAAACTTAATAAAAGTCAATAGGCTCTGATTAAGACTGATAACTTTAAGTCCATTTCATTTTTGATTTGTCCATTCCCACTGTCTCCCCGCTCTGAGAGACACAAGTTTGCTAATGATCAGCTTGTTCTGTTTGAAAAGTCTTCAAAGTCATACAAGCTGAACATAACAGACTTACTGAAGTTAGGATCTGGAATCTGTAAATCTAAAAATATATTATCTGACTCCTCAGAGCAGCAAAGAATTGGCAAAAGCTTCAAATATCATAACTTGTCACTAGTTGTTTCTGGGGGCATGAATGCTCCCCACTCCTCCACTTTTTACCTTGTAGAATTTAAAATAATGGGGTGGGGGAAGAAATATTAATTTCCATTTTGAATCTGAATTGCTTGATCATTAGTTGAATCATCACTTGAGTAATTCAAGAGGTCAGATGAATAGAGAAGTTTGCTTATCAGTTCTGCAGGCTGCCATTTCAACAGTCTTTGAAAACTGCAATTTTAGGTGGTTTTTTTGTTTTCTTTTTTTTTTTTTAAGGATCTGCTTTGTAGGGAAAATTGAAAGAAGCTCTTTTTAAAAGCCTTTATATTTTATAGTTATATTGCAGTGAAGCATGAAAATGCTAACAAGTCTTCAAGGCAGGAGTGGAACTCCTTTAAGATAGCTTTTTAGAGATCCTGTTCACAACTCTCAAAAGTTTACAATTATCTATTTATTTATTTTAATGGTTTTGGTTTTATTGTTTGTTTGTTTGTTTGTTTTTTATTTGTTTTTCCTGAACATGATCTCTTGAGTGTCCCTAACTAAAGGGGACAAAGAAAGTGTCCTAGGCAGGTATTTTCAATAGCTGCCCAGGAATCACATCTTTTCAGTTCAGCCAAGCTGGCTGATTCGTATTTATGAACCAGCTTCTGTAGAAACACTGTATTTCATACAAGAGTTTACATGACTTTTTTGTTTTCCTGTCCCCACTTAGTATGGATTCAACATCACAGGTATTGACTTGCATGTAGCAGCTGTGTGTTGCTGTCTTCAGAGCCAAGAGACATTTCTGTCTTTCTTCAGAAATTATGTGTACTAGAAACAAAGTCTTTTTTTGGAATAGTATTCCTTTTGCTACCTGATGGCAGGCAATTATGGAAGCTCATAGTAGATCTTCTCACAGTAGCAATGAAAGAGGAAAGGTGCTGTAAGTGTTACCTTTAGCCTAAGGCAGAGAATGGTGAATGGGCCTAATAAAATATTATAACATAGTTGTAAATCTACTTGCTTTATGAAGAAAATATTTAGTACAGGTTGACTTCCTGATCATAAAAATATCTGTACATAACATAGTTATGGAAGAAGGTTCATTGGAGGAAAAAGAAGACATGAGCTGGGAGTGTTCTATGTAGAATTGAATCCAACTGGCATGCTTACAGGGACACCTACAGATTAAGTCCTAGGCAAGGTGTGGAAAAAATCACGTAGATATTAATGTAGACTCAAAAGTACTTACAGCCCAGTCAAAACTCTCCTGGTGAGGCCTTACCTGGAGTACTGTATCCGGGTGTGGAGTCCTCAGTACAGGAGAGGTATGAACCTGTTGGAGTGTGTCCAGAGGAGGGTCACAAAAATGATCCAAGGGATGGGACACCCCTCCTACCAGGACAGACTGAGAGAGCTGGGGCTGTTCAGCCTGGAGAAGAGAATGCTCTGGGGAGACCTTATAGGGACTTTTCAGTATCTGAAGGGGGGCTTTGTGAAAAAAGGAGACAGATTGTTCAGTATTCTGTTGTGATAGGACAAGGGAAAATGGTTTCAAACTAAAAGAGGGAAAATTTAGACTGGACATAAGGAAGTTGTTTTTTTTACAGCAAGGCTGGTGAGGTACTGGAACAGGTGCCCAGTGATGGTGGAAGCTCCATCCTTGGAGACATAACAGAACTGGAGTAGTTTATAGTACCGTTACCTATTTCTTGCCTCATCAGAAAATCAGATTTCAGTATGTCTGGTATGTCTTTCACTGGAATTCATTTTCACTTCAAAAAGATTAAGATTTCAGTGGAGCAAACTTAATAAAAAAATTAATAAAAATTCATCATAAGGAGTTGCAATCCATGTCCTAATGGCTAAAACCAAAATGCAGCTTCATACTTAGTTACTCATAAACCAGCTAAAAACATAATGGTTCTTTATGCATACCTCTTGTGGCACATAAGAAAAACAAGATAAATACAGATATCTCAGAAAATCTTCACTTTATTTTCCACGTTCATACTGTGAAAAATATTGCATACAGGGGTTATTCAGATTAGTGGCCCTACTTTTAATATAATGATGTAAAATGCGTCTTTTGGCATATAAATGACAACTTTTATTCTAAGTAAATGAAACTCAGCAGGAACGGAATATTCTTCTGGAAATAAAATGACGTTCATTGTCTGAATAATGTTTCAGAATGGAAATAAAAAACATGTAAAGCATTTCTGTGAGAAGTATATAACATATTGCTGAAAGTCATTTGGTATCCTGATTCACTGTTCTTCATTATTCTGTTGATATTCATAAAGTAACTTTTTAACATAGAGTTTGGCCATGCCTGTTGTCTCTCTGCTACTTTTCAGTAAGTTTTATTTTCTAACTGTGCAAAACAGTTGATCAGGGTAACCTACCAGGTGGTTCTTTCTGGTTATAGAAGAAATAAGAATACTGCAGAATTAATCCAATCTCAAAACAAAGGTAAAGATGTAAGGACAGTTGTACAGGAAAGCAAGTCCCTACAGCTGCTACATGTCTGTATTAAAAAAGGAACAACATACTTTTCAAGACATAAAAAAGACAAGTAAAACTTGTCTTGCAGAGAAAAAATGTCATATTGGTAGAATGAATATTTTTCAGTGTCTTGAGCTTACTGTCAAATTCCTAAGAAATTTTACAAATAATTTGTGGGATTTAATTGTGATCACTTGACTATTCTAGATGATGATCAGAAGTTTTCAAGAGTTATGCATCCGTAGCTAGTTGCCTCTGATGCACAGTGGTTATGTAAGGATTGGGGTTAGTTAGAATAGTTTCAGTAAAGAAAAAGGAAATAACTCCTGCTGCAGTTGCTTAGTTGTGTTTTTCTTTCCAGATTGACTATTTCAGGTTGATGGTGCAATATCCACGTGTGGTTAGGATCCAAGCTTTGTGTGTCATCTGAGAAGTGGCACCTCAAAGCACAACGCTGCTGAAACTGAGTGGGATAGTTTAGGTGGTACTAGACACAAAGTGACACATCCTTTCTTTGTACAGTCTGAAGTAACTGAATTGCAGAACAAGATGGTATAATAAAGGATGAACACCTTAACAGAATATTCTGTATGCTGTAGAACTAGTATTCTAGACATCCTATACATCACTCACAAACTTTTTTTAGTAAAGAGTAAAGTTCCTGGCTTTATTGCATATTTTGACACCAGATTTTTAAAACATCTTAAGCTCACTGCTTTCATGCCCACCCATTTTTCTCATAGCATAATTTTGATCTGTAGTTAGTGATGATAAAATGTGACTTTGAAACCATATCTTGTCTACAGTGGTTTTGTATCATATGTGAAAGTGACATTGAAGTATGAGTTCCTACTTCAAACTGAATGTCTGTAACATAACAGGTAGTGCTGATATAACTTGAGTTGACTGACTGCCATGTAGTTTAGCCAATATGACTCTAAATGTTGGCCTAGATACCTTTTGGACAGTTGCAACCTGAAAAAGAGTCAGTGGAGAATCTTGGGCACAATTTTTGGTGGTTACTTAAAAAAGCTGAACCAGAACTATAAACTTTCATGCTACATTGTTATTCTTCAGCTGAGAGAATATCATTCTTGTATTTGCTTTAGCTTCTATTAACTACTGCAGAAATTTTGATGTAAAAGAAGTTTCTTCAGAAGAGTAGCAGGGATAATATCCACTGGGGTGGGGGAAGTGTTTGATTTTGGTTTTTGGGTGTTTTTTTGTTTGTTTTAAAGAGAGGTAGAAGCTTGTTCCACTTCAGTGAGGTTATCATTGTTTATTTAAAGGTATGTTTTCTTAGTGTAAACCTCCATGGTGAAATCAAAGGTAGCCATGCTTGCTAGGTCTTCAGAACACAAATCCACAAAACCAACTTCTGGTTACAAATGCCAGCCTGAAAAAGTCTTCATACTTTCCGCAGCACGTGCTTGTCAACATACACATTCTGTACAACATGATAAGACACTTAACATTCACACAACCAAAATGGATTAAAAATATGTTTTGAAAATTTTAAGACAGTGCAGACTAAACAATCTGTAATTTAAGGCATGTTAGAAACAGAGGGAAAATCATTGTGCTCATTTATTTGGTTCTTAAGTGAAATAAAAATCTTACATAGCTTTCTAATTGACAGCCAGAAACAGATCTTTGGAACTAATAACAATACAAAAAAATCCTAGTGTAGGCATATGAGAAAAGCACTTATCTGCACGATGGGACCAGTCTGTTTATTTATTTAAATAATAAATGCAGTAGATTTCCCCACTCTGTCTGTAACAGCAGTCACCTGCTTACTTTATGATACCCTTAAAACCTTTATCAGGGTTTTACTGCTCTGCTTTGTAAGAATCTGGCCTTTATGTCATTATCAGTGTTGAGATGCTTCCTATTGCATGGGATGCATATTGTGGACTCACAGTAGAGGACAAAACTGTCATGCAGCCAGAAATCTGCTTTAACTAGCTATATAGTAGCTATATAGCTATATAGCATAGTATAGCAGAGCAGGGATCATCTTGCTGTGATCCTGCAACATGCTCCTCTTTCCGTGAATATGTTAAGTATTCTCAAGTTGGCTCATAGGTGTTCTATAGAGCACTTAGGAAACTAGCTCATTTATTTCCTGAAAGGTTGGCAATTCCTGTTCTCATTCTTAGAATAAGTTCTTAAATATACTAGAAACCTTGCAGTTCTGCAGTATCTATTTAGCTAGCCTAAAGAAATTCCTGTTAAGTCCTATCAGCACTGCAAAATGAAAAGAACAAGGCTAGAAGAGAATTGAAAT
Source organism: Chrysolophus pictus (assembly GCA_037305975.1). Lineage (NCBI taxonomy): Eukaryota > Metazoa > Chordata > Aves > Galliformes > Phasianidae > Chrysolophus > Chrysolophus pictus. The sequence continues at coordinate 84,306,910 of CM074578.1, forward strand.
AGCAGAAGTCAGGACTGCTTTCTGTTAACCACTGGCTTCTGCTCTATCCCTTAAAATTCAATTTCTGTGCTTGTTAAGCATGCAGGTAGGATTTGTTGTTGCCAAGCCGCTGTTCAGATTCTTAGCAATCACATATACATTGTTAGAACTGGCCTGTTTCCACATGCATTTGGTACATAAACTGACTGTTTTTGTATTGGGCTGTGAGGATGGTAGCTGATGCTTCCCAGCTGCTGGGATACACAAGGTATTTCACAACAGTTTCCTGAAGAATGTTCTGTCCTGCCTCCTACATTCCCCATATTAATCTCTGCAGATCAACTTCCTCTCCTCTCCCTCAAAAAAACTGCAGTTAGGTAATGTTGCCTAACATCTTATTTTCCTGCTTATTTCCTGACCCATCTACTCCACCCCAAGCATGATGTCAGTGGTGGAGTAGGTTATGTCAGCTTCCCCATAGCAGAAAGGAACACAAAGTAGGAGAAACTGAGCTAAGCAGTTTTCAGAAAGTGAAAGGAATACATTACAAGTTGGGTACTTCTAACAAGTGGGATGGAGGGAATCTCTTACAATTGGTAGGTGTCTATCAGCTGCTTAGATTTTTTATCACTTGGTACTGAGTCAGGAACACCAAACCAAGTTTAAGAGAAAATATGCAAGACGGGGCAAAAGTAGATTGATCAAGGAAGTCAATTTCATTTAAAAAGGTTCAGCAGAAAGCGACTGAACCCCAGAAAAACAAGGCTGGCACCTGATGAAAAAGAAAGCAGTCCGCTTTCTTTGGTGGATGCAATGCAGTACATTTACTACAGACTGTAAAGCATACACAAGGGCTGTTATTTCAGTGAAGCCGATGAGCTTAAGAACCGCATATTAATATTTCTTTGTTTCTTTAAATACACCCTTGGGTGCATCTGGCTATATGGCATTGGTCAAGAATAAAAGGTGCAGAGCTTGACCATTACTTGTTTATTGTTTTGCCCTGCCTTGAGAGGTGACATATGGACAGCTACTCTCTTATGTCCAGGCTTGTAGCTCCTGTTCTTAGGGAGTTTTCAGAAGGCCAAAATGCCTTCACAACTGTTTTGGGCCAAATAACAATAATAAGGCACCTGGTAACATTCTTTTTTTCTATAGTACCCTTCTTTTCTATGCCACTAGAAGGATGATGTTTCTTTTTCTATCCCATTCACAGTCAGTGAGATGGAGCGTTGTATGGTTTTTCCCTTTTGCCCCTTACCTTTGATGTCTGCCATGGGTGGGGGATGGATTTCAGAGGTCATGTGTTAAGTAAGACAGCCTGAAAGCCTGTGAGGTAACACTGATTTTTTTAAAAAATCAAAGCAAAAACTGAATGTTTTGGAGGGCACACAAAGGCATCATCAATATTAAGTTACATAATTCAGGAAAATTTTGAGAAACTGTGCTCCAAGTTGTGATTCAGTCAGGAAACAGAAGCTACAGCAATCGACAGAGATCATTTTAATCATTTCAACAATTGCTCGCTATACATACAATACCAAAAAATACAGAGTGAGTGGGTCATCAGAGATATTGACTTTACTGGTTAAGGGAACATGAAAGTTCAGTCTGACATCTACTCGTACTTCTGAAAAGCAATTTGGCTACAATAGATTCACCTAATGTAGGTAAAATTTAATGAAGGATCATTGATCACTCACAGAGAATTTGATGCAAAAGAAGACCACTGAGTTATGAAGCTTCTCTCGTTAGTTTTGTTAGAATGGTATTTCACTTCACCAGTGGATAAGAAAGTTTGACTGCTGTTTCCATTGAATGTTACTGAGTAACTGGGGTCTCAGGGACTTTTTTGCTTTTGTCCTTTAGACACTTAAAATAGCCTGCAAAATGTTAGAAATAACTTGATTACATTTCTTCTAAAAGTTGAGAAGATCTACCTGAAGCATAAGTTTAGCCAAGGCCACAAAGTCATGTGAGTTTTAAATATACATAATATCCTACTGTGCCAAAGCATCTCAAGGCTTTTTATAGAAGATCTACAATGCCACTGTTAACTGAATTGAAACAAGCAAGTCTTTGGTTTGAGAGGCAACAGCCAAAACATTCTAGCAATGAAACCAAATAGCAGAGATAGAATGTTTGGAAATGGAAGAATGAAACAAGGTCAATAAAGAGTACCTAAGGCACCTTGTTTATATTCATCTTTGCTACACTCCTTAAGACCTCCAAATAATATATAAACTGCAAATGCTAAGGAATGTGAAGATGAAACAGCAGAGGACAAAAATAAGTTACTCTTATTCCTAGTTAAAATTCCCATAATTGAAGGGCATGAATAAATCTATTTCTCACTGTGATAATGGAGTAAAGAAAAGAATCAGATCTACGAAAATGAGAAACCAGTACCATTAAGGGCAAGTTCATTTGATTCTCATGAATTGCCAGTCAAAATGAAGTAGAAAAAAAGGCTGGACACTGAGATGTGGATATTTTGTTTAATGTCTAGTGCATTTCTCAGTCTCAAGTACTATAGAAGGGGAATATCCCCCTTAATTTAAAAAACGAAGAATAGGACAGTGCAGTCTGTACTAGATTAAGGACTGTACAGCAGGATGTGCAAAATTGTCCCTGCAATATACAATGGAGAATTTTGAAGAGAGGTGGGAATTCAGTTTATTCTGCTATATTTTTAATCACCAGCTTAGTTGGGACCTTCATCAAATGCAACATGCAGTTGACATTAAAATATGCTACATCTTAGTACAGAATGGTTAAAGTTTTGTTTTGGCCCATCCTCCCTGAAAATCAATACCAATTTGACAGTGGTGGTGGGAAGGATTCCATTACTTCTTTGCCTCAATACTAGATGCTTTGTGTGAGTCAGCTGTATTGAGTCAGTTCCCCGTTCTTATGCTAGGAAATAGAGCCTATAATGAAAGCTGTCTTGGAGTCTTCAACATACTGGCTTATTATATTTTTCCTGAACTGAGTGCAAGATGTTCAGTCAGTTTCCAGACTTAAGTTTGCTTCCTTCTTCTAGCCAGAGGGGAATTCATCCCTCTACCTACTTTTCAAGCCTAAAAAAAACCAACCCTCTCTTCATCTCAGTTTCTGGCCTTACTGTATTATTAGGTTATTTAGACACACCTCTGAAAGTTTCAGAATACCATGAAAAATTGGAAGGAAAAATGGAAAAAGGCAGACTTAGAATAGAATAGTTTCAGTTGGAAGGGACAAAGATCTTCAAGTCTAACTGTCACAGAAAATAAAATCTGTAGGGTTCAAGGTGTGTGCAGCAGGACAGTAAGTTAGCTGAACACAGCGGAGGATATAAATGCTAGCTAGTTGTTTTGGGAACATCAAAGTAAGATCTGCAACAGCCAGAAGCCTGGTTACATTTTAATACATATTAATATAAAAAATAACAAAACTGTACCATGGCATTTAGTGTTCATGAAGTTGCACGTATGATTGTTATACTTGTGGCATTTTTAGGAAAGCACATCAAGCTTTAAAATAGAATAAGACTCCACTGTCTTTCAGTACCTAGATTACACTGAGAATTTGTGCTCACAAAGTACAAAAAACACAAACAATTTTTCTCATTGTCTGCTTTTCCCTTGTGTTCTCCCCTCAGGTATGGCCCATTTCATGTTCCCTCGGAGCTACCTTTGGCTATATGGCTGGTCTGATTATTGCACCTCTGTGGATACACTGGAACCGGAAGCAGCTTACATACAAAAGCAGATAACTGGCGCAAAGAGAGACAAGGTATTTCTTTGTGCAGATTCCATACAGACTGTGCAAAAGTTTCTTTTTTGTTGTTGTTGTTGTTTTTTTTTCCCCCCTCTAGATATATATGTGTATGTGTAGTCAAAGCAGACGACTATCCAAATTCATTTAGAGTATTACAGGCCAAGCACCTTCACTCAATAGCATCATACAGATGCTGTTTCAACACGGTGCAGTTTTTGCTTCCTCTAGACTATGTAACCCTGAGAGATTGTACCTTCCAGTCTGAATAAAATATTTGTAACAGATGTGGTGGCTTCTTATTACAAAGTTCATTGATTTTGATTGTATTCCTCTGGATTTCACTGGTTGTAGAAGGCAGAATCATTATTTTAGCTTTCAAACAAGTTTGCTGTGTACTTGACGCATTGTATTTAAATTCAGTAGAATTTCACAGTAAGCCTGGCCATTGTCAAATGTATCTCACGTGATCAAACAGCAGTTAATGCATCTCGAACCTATTCTCTTCTTCACCGTGTGTTTCTTTGGAGTTAGAATGGCTATAATAGCTTCATCAAAAACAGTCTTCAGTCCTTTCTGTGTTAAAGCTGAACACTCCACATAGCAGTAGGCTCCTATCTGTCAAGAAAATAAGTTAATTCAATAGCAATATATTGCAGCTGTTCAGAACTGTGCACTTCAGCCATTTGTTTCTATAGTGAAAACCACGAAGTTTGGCTGCGATCTTGAAAATTTATCTGAATGTGCTTCCCCCTGTAGAAGAACAGAAGATTTGTATTCTGTCCAAAGATAGGGCATTTCTTTAATTTGGTTTGTCTTATAAAGGAAGCATATTAAATAAACTCTTTGGACAGGCAGTGAGGTCCTCCAGGCATTTTCAGTAACTAAACAGCAAAAAATAATATGACCAATTTGTGTTTCAAAAGGGAGTCACAATAGAAACGGTCACAGTATTCACACAGGGTGTTAAATGGTAGTACAGCATTCAGAAATAATTTCCTACAAACATTTCCAGCACCTTGCTTCAGCATGGGGATTTGACAAGACGACCTCCAGGGTTCCTTTCTAACCTCAACCATTCTGTAATTTTAACTATCTCTTATTAATGCTTACATAATTTTTACCGAGTTTCTATTCAGAAAGTTAGAACAATTACTAATAAGGAAGTACTATTCCATAGGTCTGCTCCTTAGCTACCAGTTATGAGATTTCCTATATCAACTGGTAAAATAAATGGGCAAAGCTGTAGAGGAAGAAAAAGTCAATTGAAAATGGACGTTTCTTGCTTCTTTGCTATGTCATTTAATTTAGGAGTTTCTAGTTTACCTCTTTTGCTAATTTCTGTCCTTGTTCCACAGATAAAGGCTTCTCTTTCATATCATTCAATCTTGCCAGAGTTTTGGGGTCATCACGAAGATCAATCTAGCAAGAAAGATTGCAGATATGTTGGAATAGCTTTTTTCTAAACAAACCCTCTTTTTAAAGCATAAAAAAAAAATGGAGTCATGTCACTGTTCAGATCCTGAATCCTTTCTGATCCAAAAGCCCTGGAAATTTAAGCTGTGAACTGCTTTCAGTCCAGAAGTTCAAAACATTTACTCCCTAATTCAGCTCTTCAATTTTCAAAAAAACACTAGAATGTATATCTAGCAGTGGCAGCACAGCTAACTCAAACATAATAGCAACAAGTGGATCACTTCATAACTGGAGTCCAATCCACTACCTACAAGATGCAGGAGGAAATTTTGTCTCACTTCTCCGCTTGTTCCTTAGCTTCCATAAGTAATAGATATGATTGATAGTTGCAGACCAATACATTTATTTCAACAAAGCAGAAGTTGCTTATTAGAGAACAACACAGATCTAAAGTTTTCTGCCAAATATTGGGGTAGTTCTGCAAATCCAGAAGGAGGTGCTGCTCAGATCCTGCTGGACTTGAACTTTGAGCCCAAAGAAAGGGCATAAACAGTCAACTGATTTATATAAACTAAAACAGAAACAGATACCTGTGTTCCTACTAGTAAAAAAGGAACATTAGGTGCATACTCCTTCAACTCCGGTACCCATTCTTCCTTCACGTTTTGAAATGAAGCAGGGTTTACCACTGAGAAGCAGATAAGGAAGACATCGGTCATAGGATAAGATAAAGGTCTCAGACGATCATAGTCTTCCTGAGAAAGAAAAATTTCATTATCTTCAGTGCTAAGTTGTTGCTTGTATTTAATAAATTTTATATTCAGGAACTGTATTTGTATTTCAGGAAGTATGTTGAGGCAAACTTTCTCAATGTTTACAACTGTTCCTGCTTAGTTAGTGTGGAACAAAACCTTGATATAAGGGTAATTATATGTGAATATAAACAGAAATACAATCTCTATGTTTGTACTGACAGAAACTTACCTCTGTAATAGAATATACAGAAGAGTATCTTTATAAAGTGTTTTGATTTAAAGGAAAAAAAATTCTGTTCCAAACATACTTTCAGATCAAAAGTTAGTATTTGACCAAAGAGCAAAAGATGTGACTGCTATAAAGTTATGCAAAGCTAGGCTAGATTAAGGTTATTTAATACACTTAAATGTTCCCTTTAGATCATATATAGAAGTGATATTTAAGTTCCTCCTTAAAGTTTTCTTTCAGCCAAAGAAATCTTACTGTCCTGTTGCTAATGATCAGGACAGGGTAAGAATCAGAAGGGAGCTCCTTTGTCCAGACTCTGCTTTCTGTAAACAAGCTCCACAAATAGCAGCAAGAAACAGAAATTAAAGATTAAGAACCCTCTCAGAGAAACATTAGTGTACTTTTGGGGACGTGTCTGAAAAGATTACTGTTTGGGTCATTTAGAGCCATAGCATTTAAAGCCACCAGTCCTATTGCCAATGCATACAGGAACAGAGGTACTTAAAAACATTATCCCTACTGTAAAACAGACATAATCCCTCTAGCAAGAGGAAGAAAGAAGATTTTGCCATATATTTTAATTAAAGTCAGGAGAGAAGATGCCCCAGTTTATTTCAGCCAGGATTCTTTTGGTCTGTAGCAGGAACCAGTGTCCTACTATTCCTGTCTTAGTTAGTTTTTTGTTTTTTAGCATAGATAACTAAGACTGATCCCTATCATTGCCAAGACAAGTGAAAAATGATGTTTTGTACCTTCTCCTCCACAATAAAGACCAGTGCATGGTTAATCTGTAGGCTGTAGCAGCCTCCCTCTTCCGCACATAAGCTCCCCATCTTAATTAAATCTCACAGATATTGGAATAATTTGTTCATTAAATATAAACAGAAATGTAATTCAACTCCATGTTTGAAACAGACCAGAACATTCAATTTTTGTTTCCTTGGCAGCTGTCACATTACCAGATTATTAACCTATAGTTGCACCCTCAAAAAAGTGCTTCATGGATTAACTGTTAAGTTTTTAAGATTGCATCACTAGAATTTCAGAAATCGCGTGAGAACTTCCTCAGAACAGTTTCTGCTAGACCTCTCTGTTCATCTGAAAGTCAACAGCTGTGGGAAGAAGACTGCTATCTTCATCATGAAACAGAGAAAAGATGTGGCAGCAAGCAAGCACTGGAGGAGATTCTGCACTAGTGAGGAGGCAACCGTTGGCCAGGCTCTTCTGTGTTCATGTGCCATTTTGGTTACACAGACTTTAATGTCAACCCTATTTACTCTACAGTTTTTCAGTAAGCCAGAGTAAGCTGAGCTGCAAACATGCGCACACAATTTCACAACCTATAGCTGAAACTACTGTGAAATGTTTGACAGGCCATTTGAAGGTCTGCTCTTTCCCTGCTAGCATCAGGGTCCTATCTTGTTGCACAAGAAAGACATAGTAAGCAAGTCTTTTCAGTCACTGTGGCTATTCATCATAGAAGGCAGAAATAACTTTTTTAAAACAAACAAACAAAAAAATCACAACAGCAACATGATTTTGGTGTTGTTGTTTTTAAGTGTATGCTTTATGTTTCCCTTCTATTACTGAATGCAGTTAGAGCCTGCTCAGTTACCACACTGTTTTTTAGGGTGGAGATCAAAATCCTAAAAGAAGGTTCCCAACTGCAAATTAGTCTTGTCCCTGGAGTTCAGAAATCTGCATGCAACACTCGTGTGGATCCATCAGTGACTCTCCAAATCAGCTCTACTAAATCATATGCAAGATATTCTTGAAAAGGTTTTGATTTTTTTTTTTTTTTTACAAAAATAAATCTAGTTTATAGTCATAATTTCTACCACTGAAGAGTTGCCTTTACTAAACTCTTTAAGTTTTATGAAAGTCTCACACCCAGGTTACAATAATTAAGAGTATTTTGCATTAAATATTGGAATGGAGAAAACTGTCACCAGAAATTACTGCGAGTCCACTGATACTAAAATATGTACGAGTTAATCCATTGCAAATTACAGTCAGACCTTTTGGCAAATACTCATTTGCTCATCCTAAAGACAAGTTACATTTGTCTGATTTACTTCCAAACTGTTTAGTTTTTCTATTTTAAATCCCACGGGATACAAATCTTTGTATGTTCAGCCACATTTTGGTACGGCATCTTTCTTCCTCAGCATCTATAAGCAGTCATCCAGGAGTGAGCAATTTCACTGCTCTTTAAGGAGTGTGCAGTGCTGATCGTCTTCCCTCGGCCTTCATCTATTTATATGCCTTTTGATTTATACCCTGCTCCATCTGAACAAGCTGTGGGTCCATCCCATTTAAGATGTTAAACAAGTACAGTGTGATTAGATACTTTATGTACCACAGCCAAAGATGCACGTGGTATTCACTGTAGAGATTTCACTGCATTGATGCTGATGTAAATTGACAAAAAAATTGGCTATACCCACCAATCCTATTGCTTGAAACAAGTCAGTGCTGCCAGGCTGTCCTTTAAATCTCACCTGTGCTATGAAAATTATATTCATATTGATACCAATAATGGCTCACCACCACTTGTTTTAGTAAGACACATAGTTAGACTTGTCCTGGGTCCTCCTCAGAGAGAGCCTGGCTTAAACATTATGTGCATTGTGTAAGCTGCCTGTGTATAAAGGCTCCTTCTGCTCCCCAACAACCCCCTCTGAAATAATAAAAAAAAATCTGAAAACTTTCTCTGATGTATCAGGTCTAAATAACTGCTTGCACTCAGTTAAAGAATCTGAAATACCATATGAATTCAGACTATTATTTAGAATATCAGAGAAGCCTGGAAAAAAATCTGATTGCTTCAATTACAGTTTATTTCCTGAATCTAGTGTAAGGGAAATAAATGTGATTTATTCTAAAATTAAATGCAATGGCAAAATCTAATTATACAAGTCAGTCAACATAAATTCCAATTTGAGTGCACGTACACACCATGCTGTACAGCAATTAAACTTCCAGTCTAAATGGGGGAGGCAGTGTTTGTATGTTTAGGCAGTACAATATTTAAAGAATTTAAGTGGAATATTTATGACTATAAATAAGATGGATAAGAAAGCCACTGAGAATTAGAATATACAGTAAAGTCTTAACTCCAGACATACAGTCTAGTCCACTCCATACTCTGGACTTCAAAATTTTTCACTGTTTCCCAAAAGAGATACATATAAGCAAGAAAAAACATGCTGAAAATGTAGGAACTGTAATAAATTGGATATAAACGTGTTGGCTAAATTAACATGGTACGGTGCTGTGATCTTCTATGAACACCATCTAGAAGATACTACTCTGCAACAGGAGCATTCATCTTTTACCTAGCATCTCTGCAGTAAGCAAGGACAGCTGCCAATGAAGAAGAGACATAGGAACGAAGATGAGATGGAGGAACCAGTGATTCATCTTGGCTTCTCAACTACAAAGTGGGAAGGACTGTTTTTTGTTTTGCTTCTGGAGGGAATTGTTTTTAAGAAGGGAGAAAGGAAATTCATACTTATGAATTTTCATTTCCCTCTAGTTTTGGTATTTTACAGACAAATCTTGCATTATCTGTCTCCTTAAAATCTTTCCTTTAGGTCTCTTTTTCCATCTGCTATAGTACCTAACAACCTCCCCCTCTCAGGTTTTCTGCTGCCTTGGCTGGCATACTGAATCACTGATTTTCACTGTGTTTTGGATGACTAGGTGGATATGTTTTAATCTACAATCCAAAACTTGGCTACTCCTTTTCCTCACCTTTAGATACTTAAAAACAGAGGTCTCAAAGAACTCCTTGCATGAAGAATGGTCTTGATATTCTGCAACAGTATATTGTTCTTCATTTCAGGGTTTTGCTCAGACTAAAAGAACCCTGTGCTGTATTTCAAGTTGCCTAATTCCATGGATATCAGCTGGAAGACATAGTTAAAGACACACAAACTGCATTCCTAACTCTGCTGCTGACATAATTTGTTGCCCTGAGCAAGTTATTATCCTCTCTCTGCTTGCATCTTCCCATCTGTTAGGGTGCCCCATAGGGGTTTGCTAGCTTAATAATGCATTAGTCTTTGCAAAGCTTTCCAAAAGCTTTTGGTGTACACAGCTTACAGTGCAATAGGTTATTTAAAAAAACAAAACAAAACCAAAAAAAAAACAGCTAAGGCAAACTGCATACTCAATTTCTAGACAACCTTCTTGACCCACTGAAGTATAATTTCCTTTTATTTATTAGAAAATTGAAGTCAGAGGAGTGGACATAGCTGAGGTCCCACAGTATCCTTTGTAGCTTCCCTGTTTTATGGTATCAATGGGCAAGTAAGAGCAGTGGGGACAGAGGTCCTTACCCTCCTCACCACAATGTAAGGCCACTGTCTTCCCTCTCCTCTGGAATGGAATTAGGTTCTCTCTGTTCCATTTGGAGACATGAAAGATAATTAGGGGAGCCTACTTTGCAGCAAGTACCTTCCCACACCTTGACCAAAATGTCTAGAGAAATTCACACCTCTAAGATCTGCCGTTACAGGTACTGAAGAAGATATGAACCTAGATCTGTTTGTTTTCCTTGCAGATATCTCCATACTTATAAGCAAAAAGATAAGCCTGTTTTATATCCTGAGGAGATATGAAGTGGATAGAGGGGAACAAAATATGGCCTACACCACGGTGGAATTAAAACTGGAACTTGACAACTCTAGGTTTGTGCTCTCTGCATTGGCAACCATCTGTTGCTTTCACAGCTTACAACAGCAATCATAAGAGGAGGTTCTCACTCCCAACCATCTGTTTTTAGACGAGAAGCCAAAAATAGATCTCAGGCGGAGTTGCTAGAGGAATCCAGCTTTCATGTAGTGCAGGGTAATGACAGCTGCTGCTCACAGGCTCTCAGTGAGGCACACACAGATCACTGGAGGTGGTAAGTCAATCTCAGCTGTATGTCCAAGTTGTAACCTATTATGTAGTAGGACAGATGAAAGTTTTCTTTCTGTAGAAATCGCCATACTTCAAGTTTACCATTTCTGGGGCACATTTAATTGCTATCCTTCCACATTGCATCGTTCATAGTTTTCCTCCCTGAAATTCCCATTTCAGAAGGCCCCTTGCAATATTTTGAAAAATGTAACAAGACCATAATAACTGCTGCAACAAGTACATACCTCAGGGACTCGTTACAGCAGTGGGCAAATCCTGCTGTCTCCCCCAGACTATTCTGAGTTAAAAGTCGATCTGCAGCTTTGCCATACGCGCCAGGCAGAGCCTCAGCAAACAACAGCCTCCCCAGAAGCACACCAGGAAGCAGATTTGTGCTGAGGGGCTGAATCACACTGTGGTTTCTGATTCTGCTAGAAGCCTGGGTGGGGGAGGAGAGAGTGAAGAGTGCTGTACTGCCCCATACAAAGCACTTTTTTGGCTTAAAAACCTGAGCTGTTTCAGTGTGGGCCGCATGTACTCTGTAACACTTTGCAGGGGCGCAGGGCGAAGTGTCCCCGGCACAGTGCCCACGACGCAGCATCATCACAAAGCAACTGCCCGCCCAGCTCTGTGATCAAAGCCTGTCACGTGCATCACTGTGTTCGATTTCTCTGGTGCCTACATCTGTAGCCCCTGGCTTCTAAACTTGCACAACAAAGTCAGCTGATTGTTCCCTGGCTGCAGGGAAAAAGTACACGACAGCCCCTCTATCTCTTTGCTGGCTGCTGGGGTTCCAAGCGAGCGCTGATGAAGGAGACGGAGTTGTCCTGCTGTGGCTTCTAACACAGGTTTCCCAGAGAATGCAGAAAGTGGCTGATTTGGGTCCAGCATCTATTTTTTATTTATAGAAAAAGCTGCAAGAATACAGGCTAAGTGCTCTCCCATTGTATTCTAAAAATGAAGTAAGCTAATCTAAATCCATCTCTGAATTCCTGTGAGGAGGACTGTTCAAAGGAGGTATGAATTATACATTGAAAAAGACTAGGGTTTGTGAATCATGATTTTTCTTCTGACAGAACTTCCCTTCTGGCATATCTGAGAACTGTGCTGCTGCTTACATGTCTGAAAAGCTTTTCTGCATATAGAGCAATAAGCAGCTAAAAGATGAAGACTATTAAGATGGATTTTAGAGCATAAAAACAGGACAGAATATGCCCTTTATTATACATAAAATTGCTTTTAAGCGATCAAAATTGATCCCAGTCTTAAAGTGCGATTAAATACTGTCCAAATCCTACATCTTGGCACGAGGTGATGCTCACTATTTCCCTAGACAGTTTCAACAGAGCACTTCTCTCCATTACCACAGTAACTTCAACTTCCCAATTTCTCTTTGGTTTTCTAAAAGAAGTCATCCCCAGATTTTTTCTCTAAGACGTATTATTTAGCATCTTTCACAATGAAACATGGATTCCACTGACTGCGTGCACATTTTCACTTGAACACACCTTTACCAGTTGGTCACCCCTTACGGATCTCCAAGAAAGCAGTGCAGTGACTGCTTGGGAAGCCCTTTCACTCATTATCCATGGGAAATCACCAGGCTGTGGTGAGCTGCTGTGCTGGTTTCCTCCTCACTTTCAGTGACCTTACAAACAGTGCTCTTCCCTCCCCAGATTTTCACTTTTTCCACAAAAGGAAGTCATCCCATTTTGGTGATTGCAGCCATGAACAATTCACCGCAGTTCACTCCAACACTACATCCCAACTGCAAATCAGACCAACCAGGGCAATAAAGCAGCAAGCCCTACAGATGATCTTTCAGCATTCAAGGCTACATCTAATTTAGAGTGCAAGCCGCTTGAGGCACATTCAGTCTGTGTTTTATTCACCTAATGCAATCAGGTCACCTGGGATGCTGTCAGATGTTCCTTTGCTCTGAAGAATCATTCTGCAACCTGCATCTTGATACACACACCAGCAAGTGCCAACCATCACAAAGAATTACTGAGCACATGCCACCAAATGGATGCAGCAGTGATTAAAAATGATGAGGATGGCAGCACCTAATGCTTGGAGGTTAAAATAAGAACTGAAGCTCTGTCCCAAAGCATCCATTTCTGTAATACTGTTTTGTATAATTCATAGTAAAACCGCAGGATTTGGAATCAGCGTGTTTTGTATTATCTCTTAAAGCCCAGGCTCCCATAGACTGCTGATTACATAAACGAAAAAGCTCATCCTTCTCACTTTTAAATGAAAGGTAAATTTCTACTCATCCATAAATGCAGAGAAAACTTGAACTCACAAAACCCAAAGGCTTCAAGGAAAACCACTTCCAGCAAAGGGCAAAGGAAGTCTCAAGCCATTTTCATTTCCTATGTTTTCAGGTGCTTCATACCAGCATGTGAGGATAGAATTGGCTGACTCAGCATTTTGAATACAACTATTTTTTATTTCCCTTTAGTCTATGTGTTCTCAACAAAGGAACCAGAACAAAGCACACTGAAATCAGCAGTGAGTGCCTGCTGACACGAAGCTGTGGCTCAGACCCTAACTTACACTGTATGTCCCTTTGCACCAAAGATTTTGACTAGACAAAGGAGGTCTTTGCTGTGGAAGCTGTTCTCTGGTCTAAATTATACTTAAATTGTTTGAAGGCGTAGTTTAGAGGATGACTCAGGAGTCAGACTACAAGAGAAAAACAGGGCATTTCTGAGATTCTTCATATTTGCCAAAATACGAAAAACTCTTTGCAAATGAAATGTTTCAATCAAGAAATGTGACTGCAGAACTTCCAAAAAATTCCCATGGTCTTGTACAGCAAAGCCTGTTGTCAGAAAGCCCCGCCAGCTCAGACTGCTCACCCAGCTGTCCCCTTCCATCACTCCTGCTGCCTACAGGACAGTTGCAGATTATATGACAATTTGCTGAGCGCAGGTGCACACCGCCTTAAAGTGAAGTCAGGAAGCAAGAGGATAGGCCATAATATTATGCTAGAACTGAGATAATTATTTCACTCGGGGTTTCTTTTGTAGATTGTGGTGTTTGGATAGCATGGAAACATGCCACTGTACCTCAAAGAAAGTGAGCAAAACTCAGAGAGAACCTCCTCACAAACTAAAGCATATCTATGACTCCTAACCCAGAAGAAGAGATGTTTTTACTTGACAACACAATCCGTGTTTAGCAATAGTTTCTCTATGCCAGTAGACTTCATAAAAACATGCTTTTAACATACCATAAACTGATGGCTTGGAGAACCTCTCATGCTTGGTTTGCTTTGGGTTCCTTACTTTGGCCTGCCGTTAACTCACTGTTCATACGACCATGACATTACAGGTCTTCATTCTCAAAGATAACCTTTAATTTAATTTTAAGTTCAGTCCCAATTTTCAGAAATGCAGCAGGCCTTTGGACATTCTGAAAATTAAACATTGGGTTTGCCACAGCAGATGCTTTTGGAAACTCTGAGCAACATTGTTCATCCTGTGACTCTTTGCCTGCTGATAACAGTACTTCCCTGTCTTTCTAGGGAAGACGTGAGGCTTGCAAAGTGTGACTCACGGTTAACAATGAGGTGTTTGGATGTAAAGTTTGTACTGGAATTATTATTATTGGAAGACCATTTGGCCATTCTAAAGATAACAGTCTATTACCTTTCAAAGGAAAAATCTGTCATTGCTGAAGTAACTGCTGCTGACCTCCCATCACAGCAACCATCAGCCCACACATACTACCTCCTTAAAATCTTAAACTTTAGAGAAAGGATCTGGGCATATTGCTATTTTAAATTACCTACACACATCCAGTTGTTGCTGCAGAGCCGTTAAACCTGCATGGCTCTCTGCATCCTCACACACAGTGGCTTTAGCTGAGCTATTCATAGGGCTGCAGCCAGCCGGGCTGCAGTGAGCTCACAGCCTGCCGGCAGCAGCTGCAGCCTGCCTGTGACAGCGCAAAGGGAGCGAGGGAAAATGCACGTGGGAGGAGGGAGGTGTGGGGACAGAATGGGGATGGCTCACATTTAATTTTTAGATTTGCCAACATCATGTCGGAGTTTTCAGCATTTGTAACTCAGCAACGAAGGCTCACAGGGTTTGCTTTGTGGAAGCGTGCTTGCGTGCTCTGGGTTTGCATTTGGCACTCTGGCTGTGTGGAATGTGCAGATCAGAAGGAATAATGCAGTCTAAGGAAGGAAATTCCTATTCCACAACAGACTACCCCAACAGTCAGCAGCTGCCTCTCCTCTTAGGATGCTGAAGCAGTACCTGTGAAACTGAGGCTACCTTCCAAAGCCAAGGCAAACAGTCGGCCAGGATTACACAGATGACTGCTATTTCTTGTTTTATTTATAGCAACCACTGCAAATTGTGTGTCCATCCACTTTAAAAGCCCTGCCTCCATTCCTCTCTTTCCCACAGGCTCATTCACAGTTAGAATTATTTGTTTTTACATCTGGCCTTCAGGGAGGCACTGATCTTGCTAGTATTTGAGTTTCTTTACACACTCCAGCTTGACCAATTGTAACATAAAATTGCTTTTGACTTCAGTTTTCACTCAGTTACAACACCAAAAAATATATATCACTGTGTCTGAATTAAGGTGGCTGCAGCTGCAACAAGAGCAGCCAGAATATGCAAGTTGAAAGAAGCCAGGCAGAGGCTGTTCTCATACTGTGCTTTGCATTTTTGCAGCTTCTGTTTTGGTCACAGCTGAGAAGCCACTGAGAATTTCACTCTGGCCTGCTCCTGCAACCGTCCTGCCCGCCCTCTGGTTCCTGACAGCCCTTCACAGCAGAGCACACAAGAAAAGCAAGGCTTCCACGTGTTCATGCTCAGGACACGCTGGATGAAACAGACCACATCATGAATGGAAATCCCACATCAAAGGAGAAGGAAAGGGGAATTAACCTTGGCTGCCATGTTAAGTAGCAGCCTTCAGCGTGGAGCACAACCTCCAAGAGGTAAATGCTGCATATCCTCCCACTTCCTCTCATCATTTGGGATGTGGCAAAGGGGCACACAGCCTACCTTTCTGTTAATACTCTCAGAAATTTCTCTGAAAGTTTAAATATTGTGAGAGTTAGCAGTATTATGAAAGACCAAAACGATCATCACTGTTCCTAGTTCCAAAGCACTCTGCCAGGGTGAAGTCAGTAGGTTCCTACTAGAGCCCCAGTTTCTTTCCCAGGCTTGTTTCGCCACATACCCCTGTGCCATAAAGAACATTACTGACATGCAGTTACTCTCAGAGCAAGAGAAACAATTGTAAAGCCAAAGGCATCCAAGCATCACCATCAGGTGCACTTCATGTTCATAAGCTTTGCCATGGTTCTGCTCCCAGCTCTGGGCTATGCAAGTAGGTTCCACCATTCTCATCTGAGGGACAATAAGGAGGAGTAGGGGGACAAAGAAACTCAGACAAAGTGGAGGGCTGTGCAGGGCAGTGTGGCCCAAAGGAGCTGCAGCTCCACCTCTGAGAGGACTTGCCTGTGGAATGCACTCCCCAAGGTGGCATGACCACACTGGGACCAGGAGTCAGCCTTTGCACCTGCGAAACCTAATGGGCTCCGGGAACCTCCCCTGCCAGCTGCTGTACTGGCTATTTTCTGCTGAACTGGGGCATTTTCAGATGAAGTCTGCTTGGACAGGCACATGGTGGGGAAAGTTTGTCTGTGTACAGGCTGCAACTTGTGAACTGTGTCATTTTTCCCTGCTATATATAACCTGAAAAAAATGGGACCTTAATAGATTTATCTCAACCTACTTTAAACTCAAAAAGATGCAAGGCATTATGTGATTGGTGCAGTTACTGTGTGCAATTCTGCCTACGTTGTGAAGCAGCTCACTAGAAAAGCAAACTAGATGTCATGAACTCAGCTCACAGCCCCCCACCAAACAGAAGTCTGTCACACATTGCTAAATACATAACCATACAAGCTAACAACACCCACAGATTGGTAAGTCAGTACTTCAGGCTGATGGGCCTGCTGCACACTGGCTAGAAATCAAAAGGTTTTGGCTCCTTGCTCTGCCATGGGCTTCTTGCGGGGATATGGAGCAGGTCACAGCCCAAACCTCTCCACTCTCACCCTTCTTCCCCCAGAAGATGACATCTGGACTCTGGCTACGGCTGGGGCTGTATGCACTCAGAAGGCTGCGAGTAGCTCAGATACCACAATAATCACATGCTGCCAAGCTTTGATAAAATGATACTATCAGGCTACTGTTTCGCAGTAAAACTATTTGGGGGTGACAGGATTAGAAATAACAACACTGATGTATGCTGGCACAGAAATCCCAACTTCAAGCTGCAATGAATCCAAGCTGAACAGAAGTCTGTACAACCAGCAGGCACATACCAGATGCAGCATGCTTCTTCCTCAACACAGAGAAGACACTAGCAACTCCTGTCTTTTCTGCTCTTAAACACATACAATTGTTAAACTTCATAGAAAGCTTTCTTTTACCCCTGGCCCTCTCAGAATGGCTCATCAGCAAACTGATGAAGGAACAAAAAGAACAAAATTGTCAGACTGGAGGCTCTATACAGGTTCCTGTAAGAACCTCCACAGTTGTTCTGGATGCTGGAACGGGGCTTCCACGGGCAGCCCCAGACATCCACTGCTCCCCTCCAATAATCTGAACTGGGGTGAGGAAAATGGTACAGAAAATGGTAAAGATTTTATGAATGCTGCAGGTCTGAGTTTTGCCAAGAGCAGATCTATTTGTGACAGCAGTCTCACTGAAACAACCTACAGTCTAGACATACATACCTTTGCTTGCTGTTTGCTGCAAATTGACCAGCTTACTACTAGTGTTAGAGGAAGCCAAAGGTTTCTCCGTGCAGCTACCCAGATGGACACCACAAAGCCACTTGAGGTAAGGTTGCACAGAGCTTACAACACACGCTCCCATTAATAGCAGCAGGCCAGCATGGGCTGTTTGAGACAGCATCCACAAATAAGCTCTGCATACGAGTGCAAGGTGCTTTTTCTTTTTTGTATTTTCCAGTGCTCATTATAGAAACTGGATGCATGTTAGCAGATGCTTTATTTGCCTCAGCACTAGACTCTCATACTGTTGCACACCTGAGCAGTATTTCAAAGTCAGCTGGGTTGTGAAGCATTTACTACTAAAAAGCAAAGCTATGGTGGAAATAGCAAGTGAACTCAGTTTGCATCACTGGGACCAGTTTGTGTTTGTATCAGCGAGATCTCAATGATGAAGTCAGTCTGTTGGTAGGAACCTCACCCTCCAGCTACCGGCTTTCTGGAAGAAAAGCTGTTCCCTGGAATTCTCCCTGAATGGATTCTGTTGCTGCTTTCGGGCCTTAAATACTCAAGACTGGCTGAGTACAGCTTCCCTTACAGCTACACGCACACCTAGAGAGGCACGCTAATTTGAACATTTGTTCAGTTAAGAGCAGGAATTACTGAGTTACAAAGTATGGCTTCACTGTGTGCCAGTGCAGAGAGATTATCTTCTTCGTTGTTCCTTACCACAGGGAAGCACGTCTGAAGTCATGTGAGAACCAAACACATGCTCATGCTGCAAGAAGTTTTAGCATAGGGAATATACAACTTTGCAAAAGATCACGCAGCATTTCTGTAGAGGCTCCACACCTCCTTAGGACTTCCTGCCCCCCACAGCCAGGCCCTTTACATGCTGTTTTGGTTCAGATATGGCACCTCCAAAGTACTTTAACTCATAAGACCGTGCTCAGCCGGCAGCTGCTGGCTGCAAGTTGGGATAACTGAGCAGGGATGTTGATAATGGAGCCCTGTGCTGTTCACTACAGTAGAGATCCCTCTGAATATCCAGCATTAAAACTGCCTCAGTCACATGCTGACATAGCGTCTTCCACTGTGGGCTGTAATAACCTTCTCAAGAGAATCACTTGGACTGTCTAGTACAGCTTAAAAGAAAAAAAAAAAAAAAAAAAAAGAAGAAGAAGAAAGGAAAGAAAAAAAGGCAGCAAAGCCAAAAACGCAAAGCTGAACAACTCCATGAGCCGCAATTGCAGACACGGGTCCCGTAGCAGCCCACCGCCGGCCGTGCCGTGCCTCCCCGCTGCCGAGCCGGCTCCCCGCCGCCCAGCCGGCAGCCCCGCTCGCTCTGTCCCCGCTGCGGCAGCGGGCGATGCGAGGAGCCCCGCTGAGTAATGCCGCCGGGGCGCGCAGCCGCCAGAGCAACTTCGGCGCCGGACAGCGCCGGCTGCCAGGCGGCTGGGGTCTGGGGTCGCTCACTCACCTGCCCGGCGGTGTCGTAGAGCCCCAGCAGGTACTGCTTGCCCTCCACGGTGACGCTGACTGCGGGGAGGGAGAAACAAACCGGGTGAGGCCGCGGCGGGGCGAACCCCGGCGGGGCAAGGTCGGACGGGGGGGAGCGGAGCCGAGCCGAGCCGAACCGAGCCGCTCCGTGCCGCCGCCCCCCGCCCCGCTCACCTGCGTAGTGGTCGAAGACGGTGGGCACGTACTCCTCGGGGAAGGCGTCGTTGGCGTAGCTCATCAGCAGGCACGTCTTGCCCACGGCGCCGTCCCCCACCACCACGCACTTCAGCATGACCGCGGCGCTGCCATGGGCCATGGCCGGAGCCCGCCCTCATGGCCCCGCGGGCGCGCCCCGCCGCGCCGGGCCCCCCGGCATCGCTCCGCCGCCGCCGCTCAACGGGCGCCCCCGCCGGCCCCCGCCGGGCGCGGCCCCCCCGCCATCCGCCGCCGCGCTGGGCCCGGCGGGAGCCGCCTTCCCCCGGCCGCGGCCGCGCAGGGGAAGTGCCCGCGGGAGGCGGGGAGGCGGCCCGCGCGTGGGCGAGGCGGCGGGCGGCCCGCGGGGCCGGGGAGCGGCCGCCCTCCCTCCTGCTCGCAGCCACCGGCGGCACCCGGCAGCGCCGCTCGGCTGAGCCAGCCGGGCCCCCCTCGCCGCCGGGAGCGGCCCCGGCCGGACTACGGAGCGGCGGCGATCGGCGGGGTGCGAGACGGTCGTCTGAGCGCCGTGAATTTCGGGTGTTGGGGAACCTGAACGTGTGCGCTTGGAGCGGGTTCGAGCACGCACCTGAAAGGCTGAGGAGCGGGGGGCAGGTCTAACGACGGGGTACCACGCGGAAAGGAATGAAGTCACGCTTCCACGCGTGGTCGCGGCAAGCAGCGCCACGTCTAGAGGCACCCGGGTGTCATTCCGCTTTCAGCTGTAGTGCTATGACATGCGCCCGGAGTCAAAGGGAGAACAATCGCCTTTTCTGGTCTGTGATTTTTTGGAGACTCGCGATTAAGCCCCATCTGACCACGACAAAAGGCACCACAAAGACTCTGTCGTGATCTGATGAATTTGAGGGTGAAAATGAATGGAAATCCCACGGTGCACAAGGCTTATCCGAATATCCAATAGGATGTGTTTTTGGATCAGGACAAAGTCTAACAGTTACTACTTGGCAAGTCTTTCCCTCAGTTAGTGTAACTCGTGTGCCTTGAGTGCCCTGAGAGGAAAAGCACGGGGTCGCAGGACCACAGGGGTTGGAAGGAACCCCTGAGATCACCGAGTCCAACCCCACTGCTAAGGCAGCTCCCTACAGCAGGCTACCAAGGTGGGTGCCCAGGCAGCTCTTGAATACCTCGAGAGAAGGAGACTCCACCACCTCTCAACAGCCTGTTCCAGTGCTCAGTAATCCTTGCAGTGAAGATCTTCCTCATGTTCCTATGAAACTTCCCATGTTTTGTGTTGTGCCCCTTGGCCTGTCACTGCACCATTGAAAAGAGCCTGGCCCCATCCACAAAAACTGCCACCCTTTTGGTATATTTATAAGCATTGATAAGATCCCTTCTCAACCTTCTCCAGGCGGAACAGCCCTAGGGCTCTCAGCCTTTCCTCATAAGGGAGATGCTCCAGGTGTCTTCATCATCTTTGTGGCTCTCCACTGAACTCTCTAGAAGTTCCCCATCTTGAACTGGAAAGCCCAGAACTGGACACAGTGCTCCAGATTTGACCTCACCAGGGCAGAGTAGAGGGAAACAATTACTTCCCTCCATCTGCTGGCCACGCTCTTTTTAATGCACCCTGATCTCCAAATGCACTCAGCATCAACCCAAACCCTTGAGCAGACAGAAAATGGTCATGACACAGAGCATATCAGCTGTACATGGAAGCCATTGTCTGGAAAACCCAGCGGGCAGCCAGCATAGAGCTTGGGGCACAGGTACAGTGGCCTCCTAGAGAGCAGCTCTGCTCAGCAGGCAGGTGTGTCCTGCACCCATCTCAACAAGGAACAGGCCCAGAAGAACTGCTTCATAGCAATCTGATGCATGCTACCCCTCAATACCTGTTAAAGGTTCTCAAGGTACCCACAAGGGAGCTGACAGCATGCACACACACAGTGGCCTAGGTGACACCATTTCCTTTTTGCTATGCTTGCTGAGGTACAGGCTCAGGAGCCAACTGCCAATACACAGGCAATGAGAAGTGTGTTTCCTCCCTTCTGGCACTTGCATAATTGCCAGCATTGCTTCACAAATCCCGTAATCATCATTTTGCACTTGGACAATCTCAGCCAAATTAGTCTCCTCCATTCCTCCATCTCTTGCAGACAATGGGCGGCCAATCAGCATGCACTAAATATTTAGAGCAAATGAAGACTCAGAGCTGGTAAATTAAAATGCTTGCTTGGATCTGTTCACCACATGGCATGGCTACAGGGAGTAGGAGTGGAACCTCATAGAACTTCCTAGGAGCCCCATGGCCAACATGTTTCTAGGAAACCACCCATAATGGGCTAGGACTGCAATGCTCAGGCTGTGTCACCCACTGAATATTCTGGGAGGAAGAAATACAGCTAGGCTACCTTTTCAAGTAGGGTCTATTCTAAGTATTCAGGTCAGTAGTGGAGGAAAATGTGCAGAGAAGATCTGATAAACTATGAGAAGTAATTGGTGAGTTTCAGTAACATTAGTGGTACATACAATCAGTCTCAGGATTCAGTTCATAGTCATGCAAGATTGGAGCCATTTTATAATACTTACAGACTCGGAACAAAGTCTTGGTGAAAGTCAGTAAAAAGGGCAATGCCATCTGAATGCCCTGTTTGCAGCATATTGTCTTTCAGACCACTCAGTTTCTCATTTTCAAACAGAGCTCCCCCTCACTGCTGTAAGCAGCAGAAGGTAATACCAGAACAGATGTAATACAAGCTGGTATTTCAGTTTGAATGATTCATTGTCATCATCAGTGGTGAGAACACTACTTCTGCAGTTTATGAATCAGATCATTATATATTGCTTGTCTTTCCAAGACTAGGTAATGCAGAGAATGTTTGTGTATATATGCATAGAGCTAATACAGAGGAAGCAAATTACGTGTATCTGATGTGCCAAAAATGGATAGGGAATTCAATAGCTGCAGATACAATTCTTTCTGAATGTCAGCATCTACTTCATTTCAAACATTTTTTTTCATCATTTGCAAGAGCAGAGATACTCATTTTCTCTCAGTTTAAAGTGTCCTAACTGCATTCTTGCCTGCTCCATAATGCTTTTCATAAATACAGTGATGGTCTCCACGCAAAAGGCACACAGTCTGTAAAATTAGAATAAAGCAGGGTAACACATTTTAGATCATCAGCTGTAATTATCCAGTTGTCTGAGCACGCTTACCACTTACAGTACCCATGGCAGTCACTTTACTGAAATAGAGCTGACCATCACAAACCGACAAAAAAATATATATTCCACTGACTCCCTCCAAAAAAACCAAAAAAAAAACAAAAAAACCCCACCAAAATTAGTATGCTTCATTGTAGGGAAACCTCATGCACAGGTCTCTTCAGTTATCCAATTTTATCCTATTATGCTGTTGCATCTAGTGATAGCATAGTTTGAGGATATCATGTAACGTAACAGAAAAGATGATATCACTAAATATTTAAATCATTTCTCCCCTCTTTTTTTTTCTTTTCTTATAAGTTTTTTTAAGGAATTTTTAAATTTTCAGGTTGCATCCTAATTGTTGCCCAAACCATTCTGCTGCAAATCTCAGGATGTCCCTAAAAAACAGGGAGAAAGACACTGCAAAAATCTAGTGCATAGATTGATACAGTTGATTTCCCTTCAGTTTGGGAATTGTTAGTGGTGCTTTTCTCTCACTTTCTTCCATGAAAAGATATTTATGAGATGCTCTGCTCCACAGATTTATTTGTAGCTTCCAACTGTGACATTTAAATGACTCTGAAATGCACTGTCCGTCTAGCAGAAGCAGTGAAGATAATAGGTCTCCTGTCAAGGGGAGTGCCTGCCTCTCAACAAAAATCAAGGACAACTTCACAGCAACACTAACAAATCAGTTCCTTAGTAGAGAGATAAAAGTGACTGTAAGGAGAATATTACATCACTCTAGGTAACTTTCCTAGGCAAGAGTGTTAGACAACATGGACGCTTTGGACACAGTGTGAAAAGCAATGAACAAGAGGTTGAGGTGCCTCTTCAGACACTCCTTTCATCCTCTGAAAAGAAGAACTTCACTGCCTTCCAGTGACATTTGTGATACCTTTTAAAGTGCCTCCTATACCATTCCCGGTGTCACAGAGGTCACTTGTCTCTCTGCACTCCTACCTCAACAGCATGTGGGGGCCACGTTTCACTGAGCTCTGCAACTGTGATACTGCCAAGACTTAGGCAGAGCAGTGAGTGCTTTATCTTACCTGTCGCGTCCAACCATGTCTCCTCTTCCTCTCAGTGCATCCCTAGCACATGAGCTGGGGCAGCCACTCAGATACCATATTATTGCCTCCCAATCTCATTTCCAGGTGAGCACACCTTGTGTTACATTTGCATTCAGTCAGTTGTTAGAATGGTTTTCATTGCCTTAGGTATCTCAAAATACCTGGTTACTACTGTTTAGGGTTGAGTTCTTTTGGTACTATATTAAGGGAAGGAGCCTGAACAGAATAAATCACTACAGAGTTACTTAGAGCTGAGCTAAGCGTCTAAAGGAAGCAATTCTCTTCCTCACACCAACTTGGTGACAATTACTTGCAGTTCACCAAACATTTTGTTGGAAATAAAATCTGTCTAACAGTGGAGATTCTTGTACAGCTACAGTTACCAACATTGCCAGGCACAGAAGAGAGGATTAAGCAAGAAAGGCCTTCCTCTGAGTATTTAACATCTTCTTTTCAGGCTACCTATATGACATCATAGTACCAGAACAGCCCTTTCATCATTGCAAAGAGATGTACACGTCTGTCTCATTCCATTACTTGAGACTGTGTAGTCCAGCATGGCTCTTACACACCACGGTGTACCAAACAGGAGAGTGAATGGAGATCCTGAACCTTCGCTGCATGCTTGAGACCCAAAAAGATATTCTTGTTCCATGAGTGGGACAGGATTTACAAAGGGAATACTGACTCCCTCGTGACACCATGTATTTTGAAATTAAAATAATCCCCTTAAATTCTAGTGCTGGGAAGTTAAAAATGTGCAACTTTTATACACTAGAGAAAACCATCCAGTTCTATCGGCCTTATTGGAAACGGAGGGAATCATATAATGGATCCACAGGATAACATTCCCTGCTGTGTGCTTCACTATATAATAGATTTCAGAGGGCACCAGGATCACTGCTGCACTGTGTCTGCTGCTCACACCTGTGATTTTCACAGATGTGGCTCTTGGAGGGTAAAATGCAAGCCTTAGCATCATTTAAGCTAAATTAAAACAACCTTTGAGGAGTCAGAAATGCCACAAGCTATAACCCTTCAAGCAAACTAAATTGGGCCTGGACCAATAATGTGGCTTTCAGACTGGCAGGCATGATGGGGCCATGTCCACGACACTGGCATCTCAGACCCTGCAGGTAAAGGTCCTTTCTCAAAGCTGACTCCTGAGTGGTGCTGGAGAATTCTCTGGGATGTTCCTGGTGTTATTCCTCCAAAAACTGCTCCCAGGAATGTTCTAGGGGGTCCCAGTGATGACAGCTGAGTCTTAGCTGTCAATTCAAGAATATTTCCAGTTTCCTAGGATAGATGTCTTCACTGTGATTGCAAGGCCTTTGTGTTTTTAATTTTTACTGGGATATATTAATTCCAATGCAAATTCTATTTCTTGGATCTTGTCAGCATTTATGATGGATTAATTCTGATATTTCCCTCCCTACAAAAAAACACTGACCAACCAACAAGTAAACCTTCCAACTCTAAGCACGCATACTTGGAAAATACCTTTTTAATTCCTTTATTACAAATGGCTCTGTGCCTAATGTACATCTCTGGATTTCTCCTAGCCTTTGATGAACTTGAGATTTGGGTCTGAACTTCCAATAAGGTCTGAACTTCTTTCATCAGCTTCTTTGAAAAGAAAATATAAAATACATATATATATATAATAAAAATATAAATAAGCATATTTTATCCCATGCCACTTATAGGTTCCCAGTGAAATGGCTTGTGGAGTCAGACGTCATGTGAAGGTAAAGAATGATGATGGATGAGATATTGAGAAATGAGATGAATGGCAAAGAACGGGAAAATTAAATGGAAAGGAATGCTCAGTCCTGCCCTGGGACTGCAGTTCTCTTCCACAACTTGTCATGTAAATTGGCACATGGAGAGAGCTGAAGGGAATTCAAAAACAGACCCACGGACAGAAAACCAGAACTGGGGGAATCTAACATATGCAATATATAAGCTCCTCACTGTGAAGCGTGCCTACAACTCCAGAGGATCAGAGAGCAAAGAGAAACTTTTTAAAGCATTGATAGCTTCTAAGATGCTAATGGTTTAATAAAGTTGAAGAGAAGAGCCTGCTGGAAACTTTCTCAGGAAGGGTTACGTTTATCCTGATAGGAAATAGAGGGGAGGTAGGAGACACGCGTTATGTAGTTCTGTGGTATTTATTCAATGGTTCTTTGGTGTAATTAATTACACCATAATAATAATTTCTGATCATATTGTCAGTAATTTCACTTTCCAAATTTTTCAGTAAGTGATTATAACATCTATTCTAGTATCGCAGCTGAGAGAGTAGGGGTTGACAATCACAGTGTTAGTTCCCTTTATTTCATCTCAGTAGTGCCATTGTTGCACCCAATGAACTTCTGAGGTCTACAAGAAATATGCCTCTGTTAGAAACATTACTTTGCAGAAAATATTTAATATTTTATGGTTAAGGTTGCTCAGTTGCTTTCATAAAGTCAAGTTCAGCATAATTCAAGCCTCCGAGAAACCATGAAATACAGAGCAAATCGCCAATCTTTATAGCAGTGCCTCAATGTACCTGTAATGGAAATAATTTACCACAACTGTGAGTGCCTTTTGGAGAACACTGTATATGACTACTACTGGACAGGCAGACCTTCTATTTGGAAAAGTGTGCTGTATTTACAGTGACACTTCCTCTACATGCATACACTGACCCAATTTCCTAAAACCAATTCCATAGTAATTATATTTTATCTTTCCTGATAGGAACCGTGTGACAACAGTTGGTCACATACATATTATTAAACCCGCGTTTATTTTCCCTACTTTACTTTGCCCAAGTGCTAGTGGCTAAAACATCCCCGTGTCCCAGCGCTGACTCAATGTATGCAGCCCGTCAGTGAGGAGAGGCATATGGTTATCACGAGGTGCATATAGACACTGTTTTTCTGTTCCCATCCTCAGAAGTGATGAGCAGTGTGGGACTGAGGCTCCATCTGTGAGGCATGGCCTAACATATTTCCTGCTATCACAGTTTAACCAGTCTGCTACTGTTTGATACAGTAGTACTCAACTGAGTAAATATTGCCACTTCCCATCTGAAGAAGGAAAAATAAAATAAAGACTACTTGAATGTTGACCTAAGCTCTGTATTACCTGGTTTCCAATAGTCTGAATTTTGCTGAAAGTTATATTTTATAAGGGCTCTAGCTACTGCCAGTATGTCCTAACTCTGCATTAATTACAGGTTTGCAGCAATCACTAAGAAGGGAAGATGCTTTAAGGACCAGAATTTAATTTTTTCCTTGATCCTCAAAATGTGGCTTGCATGGGTGTCTTTGCAATTTGTTGGTCCATAATTCAGGACGAGAAGGAAAAGCAGAAACTGCTGGAGTCCTGAGGCTTCTAGTGAAAACCAATGCATGAGGCATGATGGGTGTGGGGTTTTTTGGTGTTTAAGTCTGGCTGGTTGGTTTTTAACATTTTCTTGCTATCTCTTTTATATCAGGAGAAGTTCACCACTGTTTTATTATTTTCTTTATTGCTATTATGGGTTCTATTTCTATTGGCAGTTAGAAAACACTGAGGTAAGGATAAGCAGGCTTCTTTAGCGGGTATACAGAAAGACAGTAGCTTACTTTTTAAAAAGGCTCAAACTCAGTGCCAGTTTTTAACAAAGTCCCGCTCCTATTTACCCCACTAGAAAAAAAAATAAGGGCAGTTCTCCCAAAATGTGAGGGCTGCTCCAAAAGTAATGCCTCCTATTTTATTATGTTGGTTCACAGTATCAGAGGAGGATGTTCGTAATATGGCAGTAGAGGTTGAATTTTAAGTTATACTTTGTTGCT
This sequence comes from Chrysolophus pictus, assembly GCA_037305975.1. Taxonomy (NCBI): domain Eukaryota; kingdom Metazoa; phylum Chordata; class Aves; order Galliformes; family Phasianidae; genus Chrysolophus; species Chrysolophus pictus. The sequence continues at coordinate 84,334,488 of CM074578.1, forward strand.
GTGTGACAGATGGCAGCAGAGGGGCAGTGTGACGGAACGGCATCTGACATGAAGTGATATGGAGCAAAGGTATGGAACTAACTGAATTCCTTCATGCAGAAAAAAATGGCCCCCACTGATGTTCATCTACACTTGCTGAATGTTTGTGGAGACCAAACAGTGGGTGTGAGCACAGTGAGGCAGTGGGTGGTGCGTTTCAGCAGGGGCCTCAATAACAGTGGGTCACCTCCGCTGGTGCAAACTGTTCTAAGTGCAGCATACAGGCTCTTCTTCATTGCTCGTGAATATGCATATCTAATGGTGGTGACTGAATTGAAACATTATGTTCTGTAGCTGAGAATTTGCTCTATCAAATAGAGCTATTTTTTTCTTTGTATCTGTGGTAGTTTGCATGGAAATAAATATGTGGCATTACTTTTGGAGCAACCCACGTACATACCACAGCTGTCACTCAAGGTGGTTGTAACCTTCTTAACCTTCCATTTCTATCACTTGATATTCTCTCCCAGGATGTCTGAAAATTGAGGGCAATGAAGGGTAATGAGGGCAAAGAAAAAGATGTCCCCAAGATCAATTCAAGCATTTCAAGTGAAATTTTTAAAAAACATTACAAATAAATGTTGTCCGTTGGAAAACCAGTATTATCATGCCAAGTTAGGAGTGACAAAATTCCTCAGCAGTTCATGTAGTCATGAATATGCAGGAGTGCTTTGCTACTGGGTTCATTGCTCCTTCCACCCATTAAATCATCACCAGAAAGTGACAGTTGTTGCTGGGCATTTAGAAGAGATAAAACGGATATAGATTTTACCTTACAGTAATACTTTGAGAAAAAAAAAACAGTGGTGGCATGAGTCAACCCAGCTGCATCAGCTTCAGTAGTGTCTGAGTTTGGACAGTGAAGGAATCCAAACAAAGCAGGTATTGCCTTAGAAATAAACCTTGCATGGCCTTTGTACTATTGAGCAGTGTAAGAGAGGGATAAAAGGATTTCAGGCACCGCTCCAGCACCCCCCAAGGAAGCTGTCTGTGGCAACCTGTGATTAAGTGTGATTGGAACCAGGCAAAAATAGGTCTCTTTCAAAGTCAGCACGTTCTTAAATGAAACCGAATGTCTTTACAAATGTTCTGATTTGTGCTCCATTCCTCTCCCAAAAATAAGTAACACAATCATTCATTTGCAAAAATAACTGCCTGCCCCCCCCCCCCCCCCTTTCTTCCACCCCCAAAAAGCTGGGATTAATGATTATAAGTCTTTTGAATTTCAAGCTTGATGAATTGTTTTAGATTTGTCTGCTGGCCCCAGGCAAATCTCAGTTCCCTTACCGATTGTCCCGCTTCATGCAATCTGAAAAAAACAGTAGAAAAATCTATTTAATGTTTTTGGACAGAGGAACTGTACTGTGTGTGCTGCCCTTTAGCTGGAAAAGATACAGAAGTTGCTACTTCCTTCTGTGTGGATCTCTAGTGTCTTACTGACCATGAGAAACCCAGAGAGACAGACAGGAACTTCAGGAAGTAAGAATTAGCAGAAATAACAGTCCATACAGTAAAGACATTAGAGAAGAGGAAAATAGGTCACCCAACACCTAAAATATTAACACTGCCAAATTATGAATGACCTTAGAGAGTACTCCAAAATCACAGATAACTTTGTGTTCAAACTCAATTTCTTTTGTATCAATAGAACTGCTTATGGCATAGTTATGTGGAAGTCAGTTTTGTGAGCTTATGAGCAATGATGTTATATTAACTGAAGGACATGAAAATTATTGGTACTGTCAATAACGTGCTTCTTTTGTAGCCACAGTGAATCCGTCACGTTTGCCACATTTTGCATTCTTTAGTTGGTAATCTATAGTAGCAAAAACCCCTTCAATCTCATTTGCATCACCTGTACAAATCTGTACTTGCCTCCCAGATAAATCCCAGGCTAGGGTATGATCCACACATACTTTCAAAAGAGGTCAGAAAAGAGTTAAGTGCAAAAGGCACTAAAGGAACCAGAAAAGGGAGCGCTAGTGCTAATGACAGCTTTTATGTAAGTGCCCTGCCACCTATCTGACTGCCTGCAGGATGCCATCCTTTGTGCTCCGCTAGGGTATGCTTAGAACACTTTAATGGGATGTGGTCTTGTTTTTAAAGAGCCATCATTACTGAGAAAACTTTCTTCAAAAAATTGAAACTGTGCTAGAGAATATCAGTGCAAATTGAACAAAGCATTTCCAAACCTGACTCAGTCTGTATGTCCCCATTTTACTTTGATCCCTTCTCCCCCCTTCCCCCCCCCCCCCCCCCCCGATTGTGAAGAAAAAGTAGAAAGGGAAATGGTAAAGTTTCTATCACTAGCAGAATTCTAAGCAGGTCTGAGGATGGAATCTGGGGGTTCAAATTTCAGTTTGGGGTTAGCAGCCAGGACAGCCTGAAGACAGGAAGGCTTGAAAAAACTGGCTTAATGCTCACATGAAGGTCTGAGCAGGATATTTCCTATAAGTCTTCCTTCCCCACCCCTAGGCTAGTACCAAATTACATATATTGCTTCAGATTTTCAACACTTCCAAATCTGGATTAATTTACATTTGGAGAGAGGGTGTGAATTAAACTGTTATAAAAGGCTTAGATGCAGTGCCAGCTTGTTACTATGCTTTTTCAAGCATTAAATGCTTTTTCTGTTAAGGAAACCCTCAGAATTTCTTGTATCTGGAAATCTCTCTCGTTGCACAGCTGATTTATAAATGCAAAAGGAGACATACACAAGCATTTGTAATAATACAACAACTTCTTTTGACTTCACTGTAGTTGGAGGCTCTATTGTATTATACGTGTTTCCTTCTTCATGGAGATTTTAATCTGAATAAAAGATAGCTGCTGCAGGGATGCAGGAATCAAGAGAAAAGTTAGAAGCAACACAGAAGAACAGAGCATAGAAGAGCACACACCAAACTGTACAGTCAGTGTAGTGAGAACTTGCGGCTTGCAGCCTGAATTGCACTGACAGTCCAGAGTGAGAAGATGGGCTTGACACCATTTCTTAATTCATTAGATACTGACTTCAGCTTGCTTGCTTCATTTCTCATGCCACAGACAGTATACATAGCCATGAATATGAAAATCCTCCTGCTTTTCTGCTGTCATTTTCTCCTGAATTCTCTTGTGTACTAAGTGCCTGCATACACACAATTCCGTTTTCTGCCAAGGGATGTGATTTAATTCCTGTGCTCTGTTTCTTGCAAACACATTTATACTGTGTGTTCTAATTAAAATAGTAAAGCATTGGATGAGGCTTTATTTGAGTCAAATTTGGCTATGTAAAGGATGATCTTGTTCTTGCTGTTGTTGATACCTGTATGAGAACTGTGTTAGTCACTAAGGATTTTGCTAGCAAATTGTATTCAAGGCCTGTTCAACTCCTCCCTTGGTAGCATTCACAGAAACCTCTCCTTTATATATTAACTTAATCAATTAGCCCCTTCCAATTTCTATAGGCTCTATAACAATTACTCTGGGATCCCAAATTTCTCAGCGATTAGTTTCCATCCTGAACTATTACCACTCAAAATATCCTCCAGGCACTTTAGCACGTTCATCTACTTGTGACTTATAGGCTGCCCTAACACTCAGCTCACTACCACCTGTGTAAGCATCTTCCTTCCAACTAGAGAATATGGGAAGGAGCTTAGAGCTGAGCTCCTTTAATTTGTCTTCACTGGGGCCACAGAAGCAGAAGGGACTCAGAGCTTTGAGAGGAAATTGTGATGATTTTCTTTTCTTCTTTGTTCACTATTTGAATTTAGAAGAGCCTTAGAGATTCTATATTCTCTTTTACAGGCCTTCTTCAATCCACTGGCAGTAAGTCATTGATACTGTGGTGTAGTTACAGACCACAGCTCATCTCTCACATCACCAGTACTAACGTCAGAGACGGTCTAAATGCTGGCAGCAAAAATTGTCATCAGCTCAACAGCTCGGTTACTTTTCTCCCTAACTCCTTGCTGAGTAAAGAGACAGTAAGTATGTGCGTTAGCATATCATTCTTCAAATGTGACTGATAGTTGTATGGTGCCTAATATGTGAGAATAAATGTGAACTCAAACGTAAAGAAATGGTCAGCAGTATTAAATAAACAGAAAACAACTGCTTAAACACAGTGCATCCTACTGTTGTGGAGCTCATAGCCATCAGCAAAAGTTGTGGCAGAAAAAATACATAAGCAGGCTTAAAAAGATTGGAAAGACTTGCCTAGGGTGGTTCCATCCATGGCTATTAAATATGCTGGTCCAAATGCATATTCCAGCTCAGGAAACTACGAGACTTTGCCATGAAGTTCTAACAGAAAAAACACTCTGCAGATCAGTGTCTGCAAAGTGGTAGAAAATAGTGATGTCCTTCTGTACCTTGACATAGCCTGCAGCAGATCTGACTGTTCTTGTCATTGTAAAATAACTGGAAAGAAAAAAATAAAAACAAACAAACAAAAACTACTCTATCCAGTGATATTCACCTAGAAAGTCACGTTGCAGCTGAGGTGAAAATCATGCAGCCACAGATTGGAGTAAGAGTCTCAGACTGCAGAGTTCAGTCCTGCTCAGATCAGCAAGCTCTCCAGAAAGCAGTGTGGTTAAATCCACCACTCCAAGCATTTCCACCCGAGAGGCTGCTCTGAAGCTTTCTACAGAGAAAGGATTTAATTAACCAAAATCTCCAAATGTGATTTTCCTGGTATAGTGCAATTATCAATATAATAAACTGCCAAAACGGATGCTTTGTGATTCATGATGCTCGTTTGCTTAGACAGCTTTTAAGACGATCCCTAAGTACCAAAAAAGCTCAGGCACCAGAGGAGGAGATGCTATGCTGAGCAGGTTTGAATGTCATAAATGTACTGTTGTGGGTTAGTAATTGTATCACAGTTGACAGATGCTGCAGCAATCATGTGACTAGAACATGACCTCATATTTCTGCTTTCTCTTCTCCTCCCCCAGTAGTGAGGGCAGTGCTATCAGCCCTTAAATAAGCAAAAAGCCTGTATGGAAGGCGAATTGGTGAGTTACTTAAAGGAGAAGCCTGAATTTGGACTCACGGATGTACTTTGTATGAACTATTAAGCAGCTTCTCAACAGTGGCAGGTATGCAAAACTTTTTTTTTTTTTTTTCCACTTGGGAAGTGCACTACATTTGCTATTAGGGTAAAAATATTGAATCACAAGTCACACGGGCTTAGATCATCCTTTCCCAATGGAAAAGCTGCAGGAGGGGCCTTAGAGGGAAGAAAATGCCTCAATGATCTGTTCACGGGATTACTATGCAGACAATCGGGCTGCTGCAAGCTCTGATGTCCTCCAGGGATATGTGGGAGGATACTGCAGCACGGAGGGGGCTGTCTCTGCCCTGCCTCTTCCCCAACTCTGGATGCTCTGTCAGGATGATTTTACAGGAGGCATGGCAGAGCTTCTGCTTCTTTCACTGGAGTCCCAGGGAACTGGGGATTTCCAAGAAGGATGGAATAACTTCGAATGGCACCTCATTTTCTGGGGATTTTACAGGGGTACTGAGTGTCCCCATAAGCCTGATTGCTGTTTCTTTTCTTTTTCTTTTTTTCTTTTCTTTTCTTTTCTTTTCTTTTCTTTTCTTTTCTTTTCTTTTCTTTTCTTTTTCTTTTTTTCTTTTCTTTTCTTTTCTTTTCTTTTCTTTTCTTTTCTTTTCTTTTCTTTTCTCTTTTCTTTTCTCTTTTCTTTTCTTTTCTTTTCTTTTCTTTTCTTTTCTTTTCTTTTCTTTTCTTTTCTTTTCTTTTCTTTTCTTTTCTTTTCTTTTCTTTTCTTTTCTTTTCTTTTCTTTTCTTTTCTTTTCTTTTTTTTCTTTTCTTTTCTTTTCTTTTCTTTTCTTTTCTTCCTAGATTTTGGATCACACAAGTCCCAGAAGGGTTCTGTGAGAAGAAACAAGATGATGCTTTTTGACAGATGAACACTACCTCAGCACGAAGGGGATCCCACTTTGGAAATTTCCAAAGATGCAATCTGCCCTGTGGCGATGATTTTCTATCAAACTGTTACACAGGAATCAAAGCTGAGGCTAGGTGAGGGTTAGAGGTTCTGAATTAAAATCCCAGCTTTGCACTGATCTCCTGGCCTCTTATGCCATGCATGAAATGACAATACCAATTACTTGCTCAGTGATCCTAACAGAAAGCGTTCTAAAAGTGCCAAGATTTTTGTATTTTTTTGAGTTTTCTCACTAGTATACCTTCAATTTATAACCATCCCTAGAACACAGACCAGAAATTTTTCATAACAGCTTCAGTGCTATTAAATAGATGAAAAAAATATATATATTCCATACAATTACTCTTATCTAATCCATCTTTCCTTTTGCACTCTATTATTTATCTCCTCTTGGGATCCAAACGTGTCACAGGTATTCTAATCTAACAATTGCTGTAGCAGTGCTTTGGATCAGAAAGATCGTAGTTAGTCTTCTTTATGTTGATAGCACATTGGAAAGGGATAGGAGTTGTCTGCTTCAGATAAACAGGGTTTCAGTCATGTTTTGGTTTCAGATCCAGGAAAGCCTTTCCTGGGGACCTGCACTCCATGGCCATAGTACTGCCTCCTCGCCCAAGCTTTCATAATCTGCTTTCAGCCAGCAGTTTCTCTCAGAAAGCCTTTCCATGGCAGAGAGAAACTCTACCGGTGTTAAAAACGAACACACTCATCAATGCCGGGAGCATCCCCGCCTTCTTTGCCCGCGATCCCCCCCCGGCGCAGCCGCCATCTCGGGTGCCGTGTCCCGGGCGCGGCGCCATCTTGTGGTGGCTGCGGGCTGGTGCAGGCAGGCTGGCCGTTGCGCCGGACAGTGGGGGGGGGGGGCGGTTGTTGGGGACATTGCTCTTGCTGCTATGGAGAGAAGAGAAAGCATTGTGAAGGAACAACCGCTTCAGAACCCCGTGAAGCCTCTCTGGGATGTGCCTGTGTGAGAGCCGCAGTTGTGAGGACTCTATACTGGCATTTTGGAGTCTCACGCCGAGCCCCAGCTCCTTCTCAGCACACTGGGAAGTGCTTTCCCAGTGCAAACCACCTCAGCAACACAGGACTGCCTTACGCTCGTTGCTGAACAGGTAAAATAGTGCAGTGTTGAATAAGTATTTGCCCTGTTTAGGATGAGCCTACATCTAACCCCATCTACGTGTAGACGACTGATAATGTATTTCCCACATTTCACCAAGAATTAAAAACCTCAGTCACCTCTTTTCACTTGTAGCCCGGCTTGTGATAATGTGTTTTCTTGTGAACACTGAGCTGCAAGTGAGTAACGGTGAAAAGAATCTGTTGACCCTTTCCATCATTCCTAAAATTGTGGTGATGGTGGTGTGACTTCGAGGGCGGTGGGAAAAACTGACTCACCCCTAGTTCTAAACTGGCCTCCCCTGCTGCTGGGCAGCATCAGCAGGCACCAGGCACAGAGCAGCTCAAGTAAACACTGCAAGGAAAGCCCACACACCTTCTGAAAGCTTACATACCTCCCAAAGCTGGAACTGAATGAAATTTATAACAGTGTGGCAAGAGTCAGTTTCAGCTTTGTCATGCATCTTCCATTAGGGAGTCTCTCTTCAGATGTCTTCTCACCAAAGCCTAATAAAAGGTGTCAGTTAGGCCTCAAGTATCTCGTATAATTGGATGAAAAGTTTTCAGAGGTGCACTCTGTATTCACATTGTTATGAATATTGATCAAAATACACTTCAGCAGATACATAATTTATATTTTGATGCCTATAATCATTTGAAAATCTACTTCTTGGTGTTTAGCTTGTTTTTTCTTACTTCTATTAGTACTGATAAATTAAGTAGTTATGAAATAATTACTGTTATTTATTAGAAAGTGCAAGGGTGAAAGCATCAAACAATCTAACACATATTCTGCTGTGTTGACTTACTTGATGAGACAAAGAAGTACAAGACCTCTATGTGAGCCCCACTTAAGCCATGGACCTTCAGGAGTGACAAAAGTTCACTTTTACAAGTTTCCAATAAGGCCACATGCCTTGAGTATATAGGCCAATCATATTTTTATGTCTTACACACTAGACCCTCCCTGGCCAGACTAGGTGGGGAAATTTATTATAGAAGGACCTCAGGATATGCCCCCTTGTACGTGGTAAGCATTGCTATAAATGAAGTTTTATTTGTGGTATAGATTGATGACAGTACCCCTGGCAATTTATCTAGGGCTTTAAAATTTTCTCTTCTGACTTGCACTGGGAATTAAATTAAGCAGCTGAACTTTGCTTTTCTACTTACAATCTGTCTAATCAAAGCAGGAGATCCTCCTGAATCCCTAAATGACCAACTTGCTGGAAGGAGTCCCTGATAGATTTCTCTTTTAAATTTAGCACAGCCCAGAATAGTAACTCTTACATAATATATACACAGCAAATATGGGAGTTGCTATAATTTCAGTGATAGACTGCAGATTTTCTGCCTTGCAGAGTAACCAAAGCAGACAGCGTTGCAGTCATCCCTCATTTAAAAAGCTTGAGCAAATAAGATTGTTCTAATGAAGCAGAGGATAGCGTTTCCTTTAGGTATCAGAATATTGTTGACAACAAAATGGACAGTGACACATCCCTTGTTATGTGTCCATGAGTATTACTGTGGCCTCTGTTTACTTCAAAACCTACGTGTTCACTGGACCACCTGTTTCTGAGGAAAAAGAAGGACAGGAGGCAGGAATTTGCACTCTGCAGGTGACAGGCTAGTGGTGCTACTAAAGGAAGTGTAGTGCTTAGATAAATATGATCCCTGCTTATTTACAGCTAATTATGTTTGGAGCATATACTCTTTCATGCAGCCTGTGCCTCAGCTGGGAGATCCTAAATGAGGAAAGAACAGGAATTAGACCTTTCTGGCATAGTGTGTTTGACAGAGATCTGACAAGAAGGAATGAAATAGACATTCAACCTATTTTCACCCTCTCCTGCTTTCTACTTTCCACAGCTTGATACTTCTCATAACAGTGAACCCCAGAGCAATTGCAGAGTCTGTACTTCATATGGATTCATCTCAGCCTGATACCTGTTGTGTTTCAAGTAGTGAATCCATGAAATACTGCATTCTCTGAGTGATCTGTCTCTATTAAGCTGACAACTCTTGGGGACTGCAGCTTACAAAGCTGGGTAGATTCAAGTGATCCACTAGGCAGGACAGCAGGGTACCCTAGCCTCCCAGAGTTGCTCAAGTGAGGAAGCAGCAAGGACCTTCACAGTGCTTAGTCAGATGGTAGTAGTCATGAAGATTCTTGGACATAATTTCTATTTCACTGGGATCCACAGATAAAATGTCCTAGAACTGCTGGCACCTTGCATATAGAGTGCAGGCTGGATGAATATTTGGCCCCGTGTCACTTGATGAGATTAATTTACACAGTGGAATTTGCTTATCTAGGAAACCTGGATAGAAACAGGAACATGTCAACTAAGCAGTTACCTCCATACTCAGAAGCTAAGATGAATCATACTGACCTATGGTCCTTGCCATTTCCCAAATTCTTAAAAAAAGAATAAATCTACCAGAGAAAGCACTAAGGAGTTAGTCAGGTTAACCTCGATTTTGCAGAGTCATCTTTGTAATTTTTGATCTGATGAGAAGTATCCCCTCTGCTGATTTGATAGGGCACCCTTTCTTAGATAGGTGTAAATGAGGATACAGACAAAGCAATGTTGTCTCAAAACCAGCTCATTACATAGAAGAAATGTGTCAGTTTCATTAGAATGTTGATGATGCACTTATTTAACTGTATGTTCATTTAAACTTTGCTTATGCTGGTGGTCCCCTCCAGAAACACAGAGTATGCACATATATGTATATCTGCACTGGTGAACTGATTGATGTGATGCTGTATTTTTAGCTTAACTCTTTTATGAATATTTTGTTGTGGCATTTTACTATCCCTCAGACCTGCAGCAACGCTCTGAGCCTGCTATCTTGACTATTTTCTCTGCTAATACAAAAGGTTGGGGAGTGAACATGTACAGATCTTCTTCCCTTTCTGGTTTCCTACAGACCCTGGGTATTCTTGATCCACAAAAGCAGAGGGGCAGTGCTAACTGAGCAGGTAGCTTGAATAACCATGAATGCACTCTTTCTGCTCCTACAGTAGGAGGAGTCATAGACCATTCAGGTCTCTCAGATTCTGTGTCTTTATTCAGTGTCATGATTGCTGGTCAGAGTAAAATTTGCCAAAGGGGTATAAACAAACAAACAAACAAACAAACAAACAAACAAAAAGAGGAACCTGCCATTGTGTTGTCAATAGACTGGCAGTAAACCTCATGGTGAGGTGGGGAAGAAGATTCCAAAAAATTGAACTTGAGTGCTGCAGTTTTTCTGGGGGTCTGAAAGTCTTGTTAGAGTTCAGGCTATAGCTGCATGTTTTTGACAGTGAAGGGCAGCAAGGTATTGGGTGTACTGGATTCTCTGTTGTTTGTACCCTATGTCAAGAGCAGATGTCTTCCTTGAAGTTGAACTACATTTCAAAGGAGGACTCTGGGCTTTAAATAGGAATTCCTTTGTTGTTTTATTTGGTCAGTCCCATGGAAGAAAATTGTACTAGAGTATCATAACTAATACAGTTGAAACTAAACAATTTGAGGCAATTTGCTAATAAAAATGGACAATTTTGACCTTAGTGGGGGTTTAGCCTCCATTGCAGGTGTATGCAGCCACTGTGAAGCAGTGGGCGTGCAGTAGTTTGCTGTACATCTGATGGCGTGCAGGCTTCAGCAGCAATTCCAGCCTTCCTGCAGTCTGGGTCATATTTGGGAAGACTATGGAAAGACAGTGATTTTGGATATAAAATCAGCATTGAAGTATATAATCCCAATGTAAAGGTTTAAAAAAACCCAAAACTTGATTAAAAGGGTTAGATGAGAAGAAAGATTTATTAATAGCCCTGTAGAAGACATTTAAATAATGCAAATACCTTTTATAAAGCACAGTACTGGAGTTTATGAAATACTTACATAAAGTATTTGGATTGAAGGTTTTATCTAGAAACCTTGGAAAATTTAATCAGGTCCTTGCTGGTGCAATAAATCTGTGCTTAGAATCACTTTCAATTCTCTTGCATGTCTTAATAGCAGCAAGATTAATTGTCTTGGGGTACTCCTATGTTAATGTCAGCTTTTATGCAGACACCCACTACAAGGCTCTACTTAACAGAATCAAAACTGTGCTTAAATAATACATACATTTCAGTTTTCCAGGTGTTTTTTTGTGGTTTTTTTTGTTTTTTTTGTTTTTTTTTTTGACCTCTCTGTATGAGAAGAAAAGTAAAGAATTCCTTTAATCCTATGTGGCTCCTATATTATAATAAGCCTTAATACTTATCTCTGGCTATCTGGTTTTAAACTGACATATATCCTACTGCTTCAAATATCTGAACATCTGAGTTACCATTATGCCCTTAAACTCAGAGTATGTATGTATTGTGTATGTATGTGTATTAATCACATCAAAGAACAGAAAAGTCAGTATACTCCCAGTGTTTCCCTAATCCTGCAGTATGTTTCTCCAAAAACCTAGGCAGTTTTACTCACATTATTTACTTTGGATGCTCTGTGTGCACCATTCCTCATTCTGAAGTGAAAGAACATGAGTGAATATTACAAAGCAACTCATCAAGGCTGAGTTAGCAACTTGTGTAACACCAACTATGCAAATTACAAATTGGAGCTTGCACTTAAATTTCACAAAAAGCAGATGGCTTTTGTGTGTATAAGCAGAATTTCCACTGTCAGGGAAACATACAGATTCCTACTCCATGCTTTATAGGCCTCACAGACTTCATTGCAGTCAAGCAGTGAGGAAAAGAACAGTGTAGAGGTTGCTGAAGTGATGACCAGAGGTCAAGGACTAGGATCCACAAATAACCAAAGTGGTACCAATGCTCGGAAAGCAAATGGTATCCTGGGCTCCATCAAAAGAGGAGTAGCCAGCAGGGATAGGGAGGTGATTGTTCCCCTCTACTCTGCTCTTGTGTGGCCCCATCTGGAGTACTGCGTCCAAGTGTGGAGCCCCCAGTACAAAAAAGACAGGGAGCTGTTGGAGAGGGTCCAGAGGAGGGCCACAAAGATGATCAGGGGACTGGAGCACCTCCCCTATGAGGACAGGCTGAGGGAGCTGGGCTTGTTCAGCCTGGAGAAAAGAAGGCTGCAGGGTGACCTCATAGCAGTATTTCAATACCTAAAGGGAAACTACAGAAGTGGGGGGGGGGGGGGGGGGGGAAGGGGGGTGAATCAACTCTTTGAAAGGGTAGATAACAGCAGGACAAGGGAAAATGGTTTTAAGTTGAGGGAGGGGAGGTTTAGGTTGGACGTCAGAGGGAAATTCTTTACAGAAAGAGTGGTGAGGTGCTTGAACAAGCTGCCCAGAGAGGTTGTGGATGCCCCGTCCCTGGAAGTGTTCAAGGCCAGATTGGATGGGGTCCTGGGCAGCTTAGTCTAGCATTAAATGAGGAGGTTGGTGGCCCTGCATGTGGCAGGGGGGTTGAAGATTCATGATCCTTGAGGTCCCTTCCAACCCTGGCCATTCTGTGATTCTGTGATTCTGTGAAGCGGCTGACCCTGGGATTTCAAAATCTGTTACAATTATTTTTATATTGAGGTGGAAATACTATCCTGAAAAGGAAAAATGTAAAATTTATTCCAAAGGTTCTTTTGAAAACTTTTGTTTGCCATTTGCACTTCAAGGATTTTTGCTTTTGGAATACCAGAAACCTATTTAGAAGATTGAAACTAGTGTATTTAGAGGAATACTATTTTCATCAGAACACAGATACTTTTTAAGTGGTACTCTTCTCATCCTAGCAGCAATAGGGGCAACAAAGTAGGTTGCTGAATTTCTGTCCTTGCAAATTGTAACAGGTAAATGCTACATTTGAAAAACTGGATCTGGGAGGGATGTGCCGTTAAAAAATACAGGAAAACCAAAGACTATTGTTATTGTGTCCAGGAGTCTCTATTTCTTGAGATATTACCTGATGCTATGTCCATTGTGTATTTAAAATCATACATCTTGTCCTCAGAAATTTTTGATTATATACTCATGAGATTTGCTTCTACTTAGCATTAAGTATTTATCTGGTCCAGTTGCCTAGAAAAAAAGAAATCTACATCCAGTATTCCAGATGTAAACAATCTTTGTGTTATAGTATTTTTAAGTGGTCACAGAAAATTCTGAAAGCAGATGGTGCACTGATTCTTCCAGGCTTTATTGTCTCTTCACTGCAGTATTTGGCCATCTGTCTCCTTAGCATCTGCTCAAATTCTCCCAAAATAACGAATCCTCTAATCCAGCACTGTCACCGTTTAAGCCCTTCTGATCAGTTATTACTGAGAATGGTAGCAGCAGTCAGTTTGACAGTATTTACAAACTTTCTCCAGTTTCATCTTTGTTAAAAAACACAGCCCACTGAGCACTTCTGTGATGGTCAGGAGATGTCCCTGAAGTTTGAAGCAAGTTGAGGTAAAGAACAGAAATTTTGGAAGTTATGCTCTCAGAATGCAGTTTGTGAGCATAACCACAGAAAGGAAACGGGATATTTTTGATCAGCTAGGACTCAAGATTCACTGAACAACCTTATTTCATATGGAAGTGATCTCCTCTTTGGTGTGGTCCTGAGGCTGTGCAGTACTTCAGAGGTAGTAGGACAGAAGAAAGGAGCAAAGCAAAAATAGAATTGTAAAGAATATATATTAAAATGAAAGAAAAGAATAGACACGTACAAAGATGGTGCTTGAGAGTTAATGTCTCCCTGAGACTGTCACAACTTCTGCAGTGATAACTGCTATTGTTATAACATGTATCACAGAATACAATTTAGTAAATGGGCAGCTGCCACTGCACTGTTTGTTTCTTTTTCCTCTCCTTTATGCAGGATACTTCCCAGAGAACAGCGTGCTCGCTAAAATTATTCTACAAAAACAATAGTTTCCCTTGCTAAATTCAAATATTCAAAAATCACAACTTTTTCAAAATTTCAAAATAATGGTTGGCTGAAAACTGATAATGATTTTCTTTTTATGCAACTACAGGCCCTAAAGGTCTTCAACTTGCCATCTGGTTTCTGGGCTTCAAGTCTTGTTCTGGGGTTTTCATAATTATGAGAGCTCAAAGCTTGAAAAGAATGTGTTACTATGTAATTGTGTAATCATGACTAGTGGCTGTCATATGCAACAGGATACCGAATAACACAATCAAAATAAAGAAATAAATGGGACATTCATAGCCTAGTGCTGAAAAAGTATATAATGGATATGATGCCCAATTACTCAGTTCCCACTCCTTCAGGCAGCAGGGAAATGACTGCATTCCTGGAAACAAAAATATCTGAAGTTACCTTTGGATGCATACTCTGGGGCCACAGTAACTCTTTACTGTGAGCCAGAGCATCCCCAGGGCTAATGTTGTCTGCTTCTCAAGGTCCTGTGAATCACAGATTATCCAGGGCTTAGTGTATACCAGCTGTGTCCCTGATCTTCCCTGTGTGCTGGAGCAGAAAGAAAGGCCAATGTGGATTTACTACACCAGTTCTTCATTGCCTGAAGAGGCCCTTGGTATAGGTGGTACTCTCAGCAGATTACTCCTCTGTTCTGTAAAGCTGCTTGATGTTGCCAGAATAGATTTCAAGACAGCAATTGCCCAAGTGAGATCTACAATGCTACTAAACGAGCTGGTTCATATATGCATGTATGTATGTATATGTGTGTGTGTGTGTGTGTGTGTGTGTGTGTGTATATCCTAATGCAAGTTTCTTTCTGAAATGGTGATAGAGAACAAGTCTCGTGAAATACAGAAAATCATACTAAAAAGTGAGGGGAAAAGTGCTGAAAGAACATATCGTTTTAAATCTTGCATACAACAGCTCAAATGTTTTAGGACATATAAACATCTCACAAACACATGAATAATATTTAGTTTAAAGTGACATTATTTATTTATACATTTTTAGTGAATCCAAAATATATGGATATTTCACTGTTCTAAAGATAAATTAGCTTTGAATCCAAATATATTATAAATTAACATATTTGGACACAATTTAAATTATTTGATGAAGGTTTGTAGAAGAAGCCTGTGGCATTTCAAGGGGTGGAACTTCAGAGCCCTTTCTGCTAGTTTTCTTATGCTGCAGCATCTTCATCATTGTTTGCTGCCTTAGTGCAACTGCAGAAAAAATATCACCTCTGGACTCCACACAATGAGTTTGTTGTTCATAAGCAAATGGAGGTACTGGGTCATTCTGGTCTGGTGTAAGAGCAGTGATGCTGGGTGGCAGCAATTGAAGCAAAGATTAGACCCCAGATTTTTGTAGTTGCCTGGAAGAGTATATGTTTCTTCTGGATAAAGGTCTGTATCTTGGCACCCAGGTAGCACTGCCATTAACAGTTACATCTTACAAACAAGTCTCAGCAAAATAATTACTTTAATGGTGACAGCTAAGTTCAGATTTTCTGATTTTCATTCTGATGCACATTTGCTCTCTTACATATACACTCTCTGATAAGAAAACATGCAATTGATTAATGTGACCAAGCTCTTCTACAGCATAAAAATGAGCTTGCTGCCAATAACAAAGCTCTGATTGGGCTAAGATGAATTTGAATTTGTTATTTTGGATAAAAGAGGTATCAGAACATCGGTGATACTAATGTTAGGTGGATGATTTTGAAACTTTGGTGTAGATGACTTGTCTACACATAATTAAAGGAGCTAGTGGAAAAAGCAAAGCTAAGCTGAGATGATATAATTCTGAAGTCTGTGTAATTAATGCTCATGTGAGCAAATCTGACATCCAGCAGAGATGGGAGGGGGTAAGGAGAGTTTGAGATAATATATACCAGAACTCTTTCTAAATCCATTTTAACACCAAAGACTATAGTATAATAACCAAGTGTATTTTATGATGGATTAAAAAGATAAGGCATGTACGTATGTGTAGGTATGTATAGGTTTGTATATACACACACATATATATATGACTTTAATCGTCTAACCAAGAGAGACAACAGGCTCTTTTATTTCTGCTAATATATGGATTTCCTGTGCAGTACAAAAAAAAAAAAAAAAAAAAAAAATTCACTTGATAGGCATATTGTCTTCTACACCCACTTCAATATCCTCAATGGGCAAACCCAACAAACCCACACTGATGATCTGTAAGTCTCTGTCACTACTTCCAACCACAGTGATGCACA
This sequence comes from Chrysolophus pictus, assembly GCA_037305975.1. Lineage (NCBI taxonomy): Eukaryota > Metazoa > Chordata > Aves > Galliformes > Phasianidae > Chrysolophus > Chrysolophus pictus. The sequence goes on from CM074578.1 coordinate 84,350,734, forward strand.
GACCACACTTTAATTTTCTTTTGTATTTAACAAGTCTGTAATCTCAACAAACTTTATTCTGCAGAATTTTGGTGGCCATGGATCATTTTTGACTTTCATAAAATCACACAAGATTAACAACTCAATTTGGGTTCATTATTACTACTCTACTGGATATTTACAGTACTTGGCATTGCCCACAGAGGTTGCATAAGTCCTCTAAAGCAGTAGCTGTAAATGAAATTAATGATCAAACTTTCTCTTTTAAAATATTTAAATTTAATTCGTTTTGTGAAGTCAAACAAATAAATACACTAAACTTAATTGTAGAGCTCACTTAAAATCATAAATGCACGTCCCAGTTATCAGAAAGACTCAGTGTAGGAGATTTTGCAACCCTATATTAACAGCATGGCATCTCAATGCCAAACTTATAGGAGAGAAAGGCGATATTATTGTATAATCAAAACATGAAACAAAACAGATGTCATTCATTCACACTCCCACACTGACAGTGCATACACACACCAGGATGTGCATGTCCAAGCAGCCTACCGAGCAGTCAGGCACTGCCCCATGTGTGCAAGCACTGTAGTAGTCTGTCCATACTTGGACATTCCTTGAAATGTTGCAAAGGACATCAGCTGTTGAGTCCTCTCATCTGAGCTCTTTACAGAGTGGTAATCACTTTACAGAGCTGGGTTTTCTCTCTTTGTACTCTCTTGATGCTGATGCTGACCAATCTCTTCACTCTGTCCCACCTCAGTGAGTAAGCAGGATTAACTGCCCTTTGTTCTGTCAACATGGTTGTCCTGTGAAATTGCACATACATGTGCAATTTGCTAATCTAAATACTAACACCTGCCATTCCTATAGTTCTATCCTACCTTGTGCCCCTTCTGATACTTCCACAGCCAGACAATTCCTGTTCATACCAGTTTTAGCATTTCTATTACAGCTCTCCACAACAGCAAAAGACTTCTCTCAGTCAAAGTATGCTTCTTTGAATCTCCTGAGCACTTAACATCCGTGTTTTCAAAAGCCACTTCCTGCTCTTTGTTCCTTCTTTTTTACCGGGATTTTTCCACCACTCACTCCCAGCTCTTACAGACCACTGGGTGCGGCCATACATATCTTCTATGACAGTCCCATTTAAAAGGAAGACTGCTAATATCTATGACTCATTTAGATTTTTTTCCCACTTTCAGGAAGCTATGTGACCAGCTGTGGTAGCAAATTGCAGATTCTCTGTATCCTGATCCTTTCCATGATGCAGACATTTCATAACCTTATCCAGCATTCATAAATTCCAAATAAAGAGATATTTGCAGCCGTCATTTTTAGGTAATTAAGACATGCTTTTACCCCACATGAGCTTACAAAATTTTTTGATACGGACCTAAATGATTACTGCCTAAAAACATGGGGAAATTCCATTCCAAAATGCCTAAATGGGTCTAATATATGTGCTGATCATAGAATCATAGAATATTCTGAGTTGAAAGTGACTGGCAAGTATCATTAAGTCCTTAACTACCAATGTGCCTCAAATATGTGAAAAAGTACAAAGTATACGATGCTCCATTGCTGTGCATTTGACATCATTTACAAGGGTCCCAGGAAGAGGTTTATGCAACCATTTCACTTGGTGTTTGCTGGCAGTAGTATAAATGATTAAGCATCAATAGAATGGAGTCCACCCAGATTTTTTTTTTCTGTCACATATCCTTTGTCAACATGAAGAATGCCTTTTGGAAAGGAAAAATGATAGCAAAGAAAAAACATATCAGTATTTGCAGTGGGAACAACTTTGCTTTCATTACTCAGGGGGAGGATTGAACCGTGGAGATTTGTTCATAGAAACATACATAAATAACATCAAAAATTATGAGGTGAAACTTACCTGTAAGAAAACTGCAGGTAAACAGGTGCAACCCTGTGGGAGTTCTTTTCTCTCCCGTATAGTGATGGCCTCCTATGACTCGAGGCATTAATACAGCATGAGCCAAAACTGAACTATTTCTGCAGTGGGGAAAACTGATGCAGAGGTACTCACTTGTACAAACCCTGTTCAATTCAATGAAAGATCTAGCCCCAGAATTACTCAGCATCATAGAAAAGGTATGGTACAGCAGAGTGCTTAGTGCCATTTTTGAAAGTACAAGAAAGTTAAGGTGTTGGGGATCTGATTTGCTCTTCTAATACTTAAAGAAAGAGGCTGTTTATGTAAGGAATGGAAAAAAAATCTGCATGGGAAAAGTGAAGACAATAGGGAATATATTATGGCAGATGCATTATTTACTGTATGCTCAGATATTTACTGAACTCATATAGTGGGAGAGTGATGGTTTCTCTGTAAGAAAGTTCACGTATGTCTTAGCTTTGTTTGAGGCTATAGTGTTGGGGTATGGAACATAAAGGAAGGGCTGAGAACAGAGGCAGATGTCATCTTTTTCCATACTGCAGATGAGAATTGCGATCAAGAAACATTTACATGTTGTATTAAGGAACATGGTTTAGTGGGGAAATACGGTGGTAGGTGGTTGGTTGGACTGGATCATCTTGGAGGTCTGCTCCAACCTTGGTGATTCTGTGGTTCTATCATTCTGTTGTTTGTTATGAAGTATGTAGCCACACGTAGACTAACACTTTACTCTTGATACATTTTTAAAATCTGCCACAGAGTTTTGTAAGCCTTTTTTTTTTTTTTTTCCCTGGGAAAAGTTTAGCAAAGAGAAGTGCCTGCTTTGTCATTAGACTGCCTCTGTTTACAGGCTTGTACTGAGGGCATGGACAAATAGCTGGGAAATACAGGCCACTATGTGAGGGCTGATACAAAGCAACATTTTTCATTCTTTTTGGTGGTGGCTGAATGTAAGTGAAGACTTGTGTTCACTGTGGTTAGAAGAGAATTTAGGGTTACTATGGTTTCTTTCTGTTCTGCCACTTATTCATATGGCCTACTTTTCAATCACACTATTCTTTCAGTCTTCCACTGCTCTGATGCCCTTGGGTGAAATATAGAGCTGTTTCAAGGCTGTTCTATTTGGCATAGCTACTTCTGATCATCTTTTATCTGCAGGGTATATAGAAAACCTGTATTACAGGGCAACATAGAACACTCCCCAAAACCTCTGTATGGGTCCTCTAGTCTTAAGAAATGGAGTAAGAAGCAGGTATCAGAGCTCTTGCTTGCTGCTCTAGGAAAGATGTCTACATGGTCATCTGCACTCCAGAGCTTCAGTTTGCCACTAGTTCACCCCAACGGAGCGTGGAGCTTTGCCATCACTGAAAATAAAGACCTGGCATGGAGCTATGACAGACACACCACTTCTCCACACTTCAGTGTCCCCAACTCTACATGAAGCTAATAGTACTTGCCCATATTTTTGCCTGAGTGATAGGTGTGAATCTGGCATTCATGTTTGCATAGCCATTGGAAATCCCTGGATAAGCACATTAGAAATGTTACTATTTATGTACTTGCATGCTTTATCAGCATGGTATGTAGATGCTGCTGGCCCACATAAGAAAGCAGGATGGAAGGACATATAATTTCTGTCACAAAATGACAAACCCATAGCTAGTTAGGCAATCAGGATCGTTTCTCCTCCTAGTTCCACAAAAAGGCTATTAGAGGCTCTCACTCTCTAAGGGAAAGAAGAAAAGAATCTCAAAATTTTCAGCCAAAATATATTTGTGACCCATTTACACCTTCACTGTTTTTTGTGCAAACATTTCGCCTTTAGTTTACACAGCTCTTGTCCTTTCCCAGACTAAAGCCACCCGAGGTGTTTCTGCAAAGCGATCCTATCTGCTCCCGGCCTCTGTTTTGCAAAGCCGGGTTAGCCAGGTTTTTCTCTGTTCTTTCTCATTACGGGTAGCTCTTTCTCCTCATCTCCCTTTTAAGTCTTCTCTGCAGTTGTGCTATTCGCAGTTCACCTGCACGCGAGGGACAGAAATCGCAGGGTTGAACCAGAACCTCAGCTGCGGTCTCACGAATGGGATACTCCCGTGGCTGCCGTAGTTCTCTGCAGCGCATAGCTTGGATGCGTCCTCCTCAGTATCTTCCAGACTGACGATGCCCCAGCTGAGAGCGCAAATCGCGCTCACTCATCCCTGAGCGAGTAGTTTCGGACCCCTCCCGTTTCCATTATCGCCCTCAGCAGGCTTCCCTTTCCTCCTGCGCGACGCCCGGCTCCTCACGGATGCCGGCTGTACATCATACGCGCTCTCCACCGCCCCCCTCCCGCCCCCAGGCTCGGCCCCAAACCCCTCGGATGGAGAGCGACCGAGCCCGGGCGGCTGCCGGCGCTCACGTAGGCCGGGGGGCGGGGCGGCGGCCCCAGGAAGCGGCGGTCAGGGCCGCACGTAGCGGTGCTCCCCGCGGCGCCGCGCCGCCCCGCCGGTCACGTCTGCAGGGCCGCCTCGGGGCGTCGGGCTGCGCCTCCGGCACCCCCGGCTGCGTGACTGAGTCGGGGCCGGCTGCCCCGCCTCCTTCTGCCCGCCTGCAGCCCTCCCCTCTGCTTTCAGGGCACACGTGGCGTGCCCCGGCTTTGCCCCCGGCTTTCACTGCGCTCGGCTCTTTCTTTCCTGTCTTCATGGCGCTGCTCCTTCTTCTAGTTCCTTCTCTCCTTTATCCTCCTCCTCTTACTACTCATACTTCCACTACAGGTGCCAGCAGCTGCCATCTATTTCATGTCAGCGTCCAGGAAAGTAAAGTAAAACCGAAGAAGCAGCAAGCTGGCTTCCTGTCCTGAGAGGAATCCTTACTGCAAAGTGTAGAGCCTGACATTCGGGTCTGCTTCTGCTACCATCACTCTGCAGCTACAACAGATGTGATCTCAGAGTCAGGGAGCAGGACAGGAGACAGCTCCACAAAAGCCACTGACTCAGTGAAGCGGGCTCTAATATTGAGCAGCTAGAAAAGTGCTCTGAGTCATGCCAGAGGCCAGACAGGATCCTTCCTGCTCTCAAGATTTGAATATAAGAAAGTGCAGAATGACCAGTGTCTAACCCTCATCCTGCTTCTGCTCTTTATTGCAGCATCGAAGTTTGGCCTTGAATGAATGGATATTGGCAGCAAGCTGTCTCTGAGCTCTAAACGTCTGTACAGTGATCTGTGTTTGGGAGAGAATAATATGCCAGAGTAACTGGCACAGTTCAGCAGAACTTCAGGGTTATGATAATGAAGGGTCTCTGGGACCCTTGGAGGGACTAAGTTGATTTGTGCCAGTGTTGTGGGTTTTTTTTTCTTTTTTTCTTTTTTTCTTTTTTTCTTTTTTTCCCCCCACAGTAGCAGTACTATCAACGTGTTCTGAGTTTCACTTTCAGCCAGTTAATATCTCTCAGTTTTCAGGGTGGTTATAAAAATCTGTGTGTTTAAGTCTGGTTGGATCCCATCAATCATATACCCTGCAAAGAGAAGTGAATCAGGCTCTGTACACTCTGTATGGTTCCTCACCACATAGAAGCTAAGGCATTTGTTTGTTAACAGGCAGATCTTACAAGAAACCAATCTGTCTTTCTATTATGGCAAAATCTATAGGCTTTTTTCAATGTCTCTACTGTATCTTCAAATGTTTGCAGTCTTGAAAGAAGGAATCTTTGCTGCCCTTTATCCCAGCATAGGTTGTGTATCAGCTGCAATTTACAGAGAAGTCACAGGATTGGAGTGAAAAAATTGATATTGTTGTTTATAGTTGTAGCCAATAATGCAATTGTCATCTACAGTGAAAAGCATATGCTTCTATGAAACTTTTCATGAAGTAACACTAATCACTGTTTCTGTGTAAGAGTATTTATTTATTTTTTTTCCAATTAGGTGACAAGAGAAAGACCCTCATGTTCCATGAGTAGGATGGGGCACCTCCCTACAAGGACAGGCTGAGAGAGCTGGAGCTGTTCAGTCTGGAGATGACAAGGCTCCAGGGAGACCTGAGAGTGGCCTTTTAGTGTCTAAAAGGTGGCTGTAAAAAAGAAGGGGACAGACTCTTTGGCAAGTTCTGTTGTAATAGGACACAGGGAAATGGTTTCAAACTAAAAGAGGAGTGATTAAGATTTGATATAAGGAAGACAGTTTTTAATATGTGTGGTGAGGCTCTGACACAGGCTGCCCAGAGAAGTGATGGATGCCCCATCCCTGGAGACATTCAAGGTCAGGCTGAACAGGGCTCTGAGCAACGTGATCCAGCTGTAGGTGTCCCTGTTCAGTGCAAAGGAGTTGGACTAGATAACCTTTAAGGGTCCCTTCCAACTCAAACGATTCTATGATTTATGAAAAAGGATTAAGATGGAGGTGAGGCTATAGCCCATACCAACAGCTGGCAGAGTTTTTCTGCCATGCATGGTCTTCTTGATCATCTAGAGTTTCTTCTCATGCCTAGGAAAAAAAAAATCCCTTCAGGAATCAGATCTCCAGAATAATTGGGAATATACTATCTGGTCTTCTGTTGAAATCTTTGTTGTTCTCTCTGTACAGCAAACAGTTGTGTTGTAGCTTTGTTTTTCCTGCAAAAAAAGTCCTAATTAAACTGTGTTGTAGGGAGACCAGGGATTGTCAAAAAAACCATACCTAACATTCTTATTTCCTCTAGGATTTTAAGAGATCTGTGGATTGTAATATATTCATCTTTATCCTCACTTCTATCTCCCCAGAAGAGACACTTCAGTAGACAACAACTGAATGAACCACAAGGTCATAGGGAAGCTGGAAACAGAGATTGTAGAGACGTTAGAAGGCTCAAAAAACTCCCAGAAGGGGAGTGACAGAGGCAGTTGAAGATGCAAAGGTATGATAAGCTTCAGCAGTGGTTGTCTTGCTTTTGCCTTGCAGTAGCAAATTAGTTGACTGGAACTGGAGCATGGCAGGTACTTTCTTGCTTCTCCCTGAACAGAATGCCAACTTAGCTGCAAAGCAAAAGCACCCAGCCAGTAATGCAGATGTAAAATCCATTTTGTCTGCATCAAACTCTAAATCAAGCATAACACTCCTAATTCACAGTCTAACTGCTGTAGAAATTCCTTATTAGTTTGAGCCTAGCTGATAACCCAGACTTGCAATAAAATATAATAAAAAAACAAGCAGTTGAGAACATTTTGAGGATTTATGGCAAGTCTTATTTACCAAATTGAGTTAAAGAGTGTGGAATGAGGTTTTGACATATGTTTCTTCTTTTGCTTGCTCATTTTGAGCCAAAGTTGAAGACAGCATAATCTAAATAGGTTTACAATGGTACCAAGCTCAGGCTTTTTTTTTTTTTTTTTTTTTTTTTTTCTTTTTTTTGTTATTTGTTTGTTTAATGAATAATATGATTGGGAAAGGTGTGAATATGCACTTTCTAAATGATTTTTAGGCTCACACTGAGGCTTTTGTCTGATGCAGACTGAACTAGAAAGATGAGACTAAAACTGACTTCCTAAGTCTTATCCTTACCTCTTGCAGGCAACCATGTTCTGTCCTCCTGTTTGTACCCTTCAGCTGGCTTTAAGAGTGTCGGTGAGCTGACTGGACTCTCAGAACAACCTCTTGCTGTGTTTGGTTGATCCCAGAACTGCATTAGGACTTTACCATCCTTTAAATAGATATTTCTTAGTATTTTATTCCTTGTTCTATTTCTCATTCCCTTGATCTATTTATTTCTCTTTCTCTGCTTGTTTTACTTATCAATTGCTTGCTTAGCAATCATCAAAATTGAGTTTGGCAGAAATTCCTTTAATCTGAATCAATCTGGTCAGCATTGTCTGAAGTAAGCACAACAAATGTTCATGTCAGTAGTTGTTAAGTCTCTTATTTCCTAGGTGGTGGTTTACTTTAAGGTAATAGCTGCAAAAGAAGGCATGAGAGCACGATGAGGGAAATGTACAATGTCTAATATTCCTAATAATACCTGTAATATTCTAGAATAATATCCCATGGGAAGGTCAGATCCTCTTGCTTGAGATATTTGGGATGACATTGCACATAGTGTTGGAGAAGATAGTTTTTTACCTCCCGAGATGGTTAATCTAATCTTGTAATACATCTTTGGTTTATCTACTCTAGCCATGCTCAGTTAAATGGTATTTTTGATAAAGGATGTAGTTTATTATCAATGAAATAGTTTACAGTGCTGATAAGTGCATCAGGAGGATGAGTTCTCCAAAAGTTAAATACCATAAATAAACAGTGGGCATATCACATGATGGATCCCTCTTGTAAGATCCTTTTCATTCTCAGGTGTGAACACTGGATTGCTGTCAGAGATTTCACTGAAGGCTGATATTGGAATGGGACAACTAATAACAAACATATAGTTCCAGAGATTTTTAATTAAATATAACATAGCTAGCACAAGAATGAACAGCTGATCCTTTTCAAAAAAAGAATAGCAGCTCTTTTGCTATGTTGATAAGGCATGTGAAGATGAAACAGTACAAAAACAAACCAATCTGGTCTTGGGGCACATGCATGTCCTGTAATCTTTCAACAGATTGTAAGAAAAATGGAGTGAAAATTGATTATATATTGAGTAGGTAGTGAAATCTATGAGTATATTATATATCCTTGTTCTGCCCACCCTAACACTGTTATACAGTAATACACTGTTGACCTGTTTGCCCCATCTGGAGTGCTGTGTCCAGGTCTAGAGCCCCCAATACAAGAAAGAGAGCTGTTGGAGAGGGTCCAGAGGAGAGCCACAAAGATGATCAGGGGACTGGAGCACCTCCCCTAAGAAGACAGGCTGATGGAGCTGGGCTTGTTCAGCCTAGGGAAGGATGCAGGGTGACCTCATTGCAGCATTTCAGTACCTAAAGGGAGCCTATAAACAGGAGGGGAGTCAACTCTTTGAAAGGGTAGATAACAGCAGGGCGAGGGGAAATGGTTTTAAGTTGAGGGAGGGAAGATTTAGATTGGATGTCAGGGGGAAGTTCTTTATAGAGAGAGTGGTGAGGTGCTGGAACAGGCTGCCCAGAGAGGTTGTGGATGCCCCGTCACTAGAAGCATTCAAGGCCAGATTGGATGGGGCCCTGGGCAGCCTGGTTTAGTATTAAATGGGGTGGTTGGTGGCCCTGCATGTGGCAGGGGGGTTGAAGATTCATGATCCTTGAGGTCCCTTCCAACCCAGGCCATTCTATGATTTTGTAACCTCCCATCTGAATTGCAGCCATGAATGTGGTAAGGACAAGCATTTGACACCAGTAGTTGCTCTGGTATACTGAGAACCTTCTATTGGTGTGTGGAGAGTGCCTATGAATTACCAAGTAATGGTACTGCTCTGTTAGGAAACTATTCAGCTAGAGTTTGATGGTATACACTACAATTTCTCCGAATATCTGAATATTCTAACACCACATTCTGTCTTTCTTGTACTTAAAGCTATTTTTCTCTTCTGCTAGCATGGACAGCAACCGCAATATTCTGGGCATTTCTAAATCAGCTGCAGAATATTTCTTTAAATTCAAGATGATAAGTTAAGTAAGATACAGTTTCCAAGAACTTATATGTAAAATCTCTTGAGGTAGTTGCTGCTACTTTTCTCTTATGTCTTTGGAAATTTGTTCTTAGTTCATAGCCCAGTCACCCAGAAGAGACTTCACAGAATCACAGAATTGTAGGGATTGGAAGGGACCTTGAGAGATCATGGAGTCCAACCCCCCTGCTAACGCAGGTTAACCTACAATAGGTCACACAGGCAGGCATCCAGACAGATCTTGAAAATCTCCATAGAGGGAGACTCCACAGCCTCTCTGGGCAACCTGTTCCAGTGCTCCATCACCCTGACTGTAAAGAAGTCCTTCCACACGTTTGTGTGGAACTTTCTATGTTCAAGTTTTAGGTGATTGCTTCTTGTCCTATCACTACGTACCACTAAGAAGGGCCTGGCCTCACCCATTTGCCTCCCACCTCCCTTTGGATATTTATAAACACTAATCAGTTCCCCCTTCAGTCTTCTTTTCCCCAGGCTGAACAGACTCAGGTTACTCAGACTTTCCTCATACAGGAGATATTCCAGGCCCTTTATCATCTTTGTGGTCCTCTCTGCTGCACTCCTTCCAGGGATTCCTTGTCTTCTTTGAAGTGGGGAGCCCATATCTGGATGCAGTATCCTAAATGTCAGTATTCTAAATGTGGCCTCATCAGGGCAGAGTGGAGAGGGAGGATCACCTCCCTTGACCTGCTGTCCATGCTCTTTTCAATGCACCTTCTATTCAGCATGCTGCTCCAAAACTGAAATGCTGTTCTAACTATTCTAGGAACACTATCATGTTGTATATTTGGCAGCTAATAGTTGTTTTAAAATCTGACATGTGAGCCCTGGTATCCCTGAAGAGATATTCTGTATCAAATGAGATCTGAATTAAGCTAGGATTAGGTTTTTCCTTGTAACCTTTGCCACTGGTAAATTACAAGCATTTATGAAATATGTGGTATCAGAAGAATTATTTACTGCTACATCTTTAAACATTTTCAGAAGAATACTTTATAGATTAATTTTCCTATTTCCATACTGAGTAATCCAAGAAGGTATTTCATGACTTCAAAAAAATTCCTGGAACAGATCTCAAGTGGAGAACCCTGTACAGAATAAAGTTATTAGCTGTTGTTACCTAATGCTTAAGTTACAACTCTACTTTCTAAAGTATCTGCTAAGTCTGTGCTACTGAAAGAACAAGATACAGTGGACATTCTTGTATGGCTCCTCATCAGGTGTGTCATAATCAGGCACGTCATAATAGATTTCTTAACATCACCAGCTTCATTTTGCTTTCAGTTGGATAATTGTTAAAAAACTGCCACATTCCTGAGACAATTAGAGCTTATTTTTTTTTTGCAGCCAGTGGCTAGGATCCACAGCTAGCAGTCTGAATAACAGAAGACTCATTTCAGAGCTAGCTGAGTTTCCCTACAGCTGTACTGCCATCTGGCCTGTTTCTTTTACATCATGCTCCATGTCTCATTATTCTTTTCCTATGAGCTGTCCTTGTGTCTATTAACCATCACAACTGCTTGTTTTCCCTTGCCCAGGACTTGGTCCTCTAATCTCTTCTTCAGTTTCTTCTAATTTGTCTGGTAACAGGGCATCTTTGATGTGGCTAAGTGGGTATTCCCTTGCTACAGAAAAAAATAAATGTGGCCTTTGTAATAAAGTTCCATATAAGTTCCAACCTTAGCTCTGCCCTGCTTATGTTGCCCCCCAGGGAAATAAATTTGGAGCTATACACTCCAGGGATGCAGTTATAATAAAGATATAGAAAGTATTCTGGAAAGATGACTGGCTGTATGTAAGCAACCCAGAAAGACTGTAAGAGTGAGTGAGCTGTGGGCCTCTCCTCCTCTCGGCAGAGGGTATGGCAGTGTCTTTGAAGTGACGCACAGTAAGCAGCTGGAAAGGGAAACACAGAAAAGGAAGAAAGATTTTTGTGTAATGAGGCTGCCTGTTGGAGGACACTAATGAGCCAACAAGCATCTGGGAAGAATTTGCGGCAAGGTAGGCAGAAGAGATCTGCCTCCTTTAAGCAAATCTTGGAGCTGTAGATTGAGAGGTGGTAAAAAGATGCTTCCTCCAGCTCTGTTGGGCTAGAGGGAGAAAGATGTCCATCTGAATACACTGAATGAACTTTTATTGAGACATGAAGATGCTTCAGAATTACATTTGGAACCACCGGGTAGTGAGCACACGTGGAACTCCCTGCCCTTCCTCACGGCTTTTCAAATAAACTTACATGTGCTGGTGATGACTGCCACCAGAGAAAACACATTTTCTCTTCATGTTGTTGTTGCCTTTGCATCTCATCATACTGGCATTGCAACATGGTAAGCTCCATATCCAGCCTCAGCTTTTCAGACTGAGATGTTTGATTCAGCCTGGGGTTTTTCTGTTTTGCCTTTGGCTGGTTGTCTCACCCTCACTGCTGGATAATTTGGTTTGAAGATTTTCATTTTCTCCCTGTGCCTTCATCTGCCTGTGTGTTTCATGATTTCCAGCTTCTGGTGACTGGAGATTTCTAGTGTTCAAGACATCAGGAAGATTTCCTACAGTTTCCCTCTAGTGCAGTTCATAGGAAAAAAGAAAAACAAAACAAAACAACTCTTATTCATCACCTATAACCAAGAGAAACAAATTATCATGTCTGTGTATTTGTTTTTTTTTTTTTTTCTTTTCTATCTAGTTAACTGCAGCAGATTACTCCCAATAAATCTCCATGAAAACACGTGGGGCTTACAAAGACTTTTTTTCTGAACTATGGAGGGGTACAGCCTTTTTGAGTTACTGTACCACATCCCCATGGAGAGATCAAGGTCTTTAACCCAGATTCTTGACATCAAGATGGAAAAGACAGAGGAAAATTCATTGTCAGTGAAACTGAGAATGAGATAAAAGTCAGATTTGTCACTGGTACAGATCTAATGAATGATGTTATACAGTGTGCATATTTAATCAGAGGCTGTTAATTTACAGTCCTGGTATAACAGGAGTCCATCATACAGAAGCCATCCACACTTTCTCCTTCTGAATATACAACAGTTCTAGCTTCTTAAAACTACAACAATTTTTTAAACTGAAATAGTCATCTATTTTTCAATTTCTTCTATTGTGTTTTTCACATTTTTCCAAATGTTTTAGCATCTCTAGACTGCATGGAGTAGAGCTTGTCAGTGTTAACCAGTTAGTCTACCTTAATGATCATAAACTTAATTACTGATTTAAGAGTCATTCTTGCCTTTTCCTTACTCATTGCTTGAAATGTTTTTCCCTGCCATCTGTGTCAAATGCTTAACCATGAATCCGATATTGAGCTCTAAATGATGGCAGAGACCTCTGTCTGGGTAACTCTGACATGATTACCTTATTTTTCTCAAATAGAAAGTCAATAATACTTATAAGAAGAAAAAAAAGCTAGAGCAAGCTAGTCCATTTTCTCTCCCATCCAGTTATTTGAAGCTTATCTCACTTCTGAGTCCTGCTGTATCACATGCACTTCTGTCTCCCAAATTCTGCATCCCCATGACTAACCCAACCCTTTGTAGTTTTTTTCCTTGTTTTTGGTAGAAAACAACTTTGTATTGAGATATCTAGTTATAGCTGCATTAAAGCTTTAAAGAAAGACCTGGTAGGTACTTTCATCAGCTTGTGTGTAAACCTTCATAGTTCTGTGCCCTTTCAAAGCAATGTCAGTTGAGGTAAGTTGATGGATGTAGTCTGAAGGTCTGTTTATTTAGCAAGTAAGTGCAGGAAGCCCAAACAAGAGTTTTCATTAAAAAAAGAGTCAGACAGAAAAGGCAAACACCCCTTTCCGAGCTGTTAAATTCTGTCCTAGTTCGAAGTCTAGTTTATAACAGGAGAGTAAACATGGGAAGAGACAGAATTACTCTTACCATTGAGAAGTTAGGCACAAACTGAAACTAACACTGGACTCATAAATAGCAGCCTCTGTTTGTCAAGCCTCTCCTTCACCCTTGTAGAAGACTCGGCAAAGCCTGCTCAGTGCAGTGCTGTGACCTGGGTCATCAGAAGCCTGGTGGTATTGATCTCTCTGATGCCACTGTGCTGCCTCTGCCATCCACCCAGCTGCACCAGGGCTGGGTGTGGCAGGCTACACAGGGCTTTTGTCATAGAATCCTAGAATCATGGAATCATTAAGGCTGGAAAAAGCTTTCTCTCCAGTCTGGAAATTTTGATGAAATATTATCCATATATATAGAATTATAATAATTATTTATAATAATTATTTATCTTTGTAATTATTATTTATAAGAAATATTATATATAATTATAATAATGATTATAATATTGGATATTACATGTGTGTGAGCAAACTGTAGTGGAGCCAGGTCAGAATGCAATTCACCTGGAAGCTGGTTTAAAGCTGTTATCACTCAGCTGTCTTTCCTATTTTCTTTCCTGCCTGCCTCCTGTTTACTGGCTTCTATGGTGGAGAAGATACAGTTCTTCCACATCATTCTGCATGCTATGAAGTAGTCTTAGTTCACCCTCAAAATATTCATTATTACCCAGAAGACCTGGAGAAGAAAAGACTTAAGGAATCTGAAGAATGCTCTGATGAAGTTTTTCTGGGTTTTAATAAGGATTCTCATATCATGTCACATATTGGTCGTAACAGATCAGGTGTTATTTGCAGGTATGTTTGTTTGCAGAACAAGTCACAGAGTTGTTATTTTTGTTCTGAAGGAGATCTGATTATCATTATGATGTTATATTTCAGCAGTCTTTAAAGCATTAAGGAATAAGCTTACATTTGAAATGGTAAGATGGTGAAAGAAAGCGAGGTGGAGCTGGAGACATGAGCAAAAAGCAAAGTAGAAAATAGCAATAGTGTTTGGCATACAAAAGGACAGACAAAAGGGCTGGAGGCGAAAGAGCTGGAAAAGTGGAGATGACAGTAGTCAAGCAATAAGATTATCAACCCATCCACAAATACTTCGGCAGTCTCTCAGGCAAAACAAGTCTTTGCAAAGCTGTAGAGGAAGGAGAGAAAAGATTTAAACACAGCCAAGATACAAGGTAGTCTAGGAGAAAGGACAAGGAAATATGGTGTACTGCTTATGCCTGGTGAGTAGGAAGATGATGCTGCCATCCATGATGAGAGAAGAAGAGAAGGGGAAATGGGAAGAAATTTGAATGTTAGTGAGCTTGAAATAACAGATCTGCATCAAACTGAAATGTTAGAGTTAGCCACATAGTGAAAGTTTTTTAAGAAAGCTTCACAAAGTATTTCTAAGGTGCTTCTTTCTTCATGACCTTTCTCTACTCCCTGTGAGCTCAACAGCTGTATGCAAGTGTATTTGAAATATCTGATTATTTTGCCCCATCCTTGACAAGTCTTCATTTCTTATAAACTAGGAGAATCAAAGGAATATCAAAAGAATGTCCCTTTAGCAGAAGATGAAGCAAATCAGACTTTGAGATCTGAACAGAGATGAAGCAATTATGAGAATTGATCTTCACAGAAACTGAAGTGGGAAAATATCTAAGAACAGGCAAGCAATTTTCTCTTGCAGAGGCAGATAGGAGGAACTGATCAGGGTGTTTGAAGTACTTAAAGCCTATTGTTTTCCAGAGGGAAGTAAAAAGCCTAGGATGTAGAAAAAGTGGACAGGTTGTTTTTGGCTACAGTTTATAAAAGCTTGGACTTGGACAATTGCAGTTGTTGGACAAAAAACTATTGATAGTACAGAAGAACTACAGAAAATCTACACAAAGAAGAAAAAAAAATCTTGTCAAAGCCATTTTAGAATGCAGTTTATGGTACTCCACGGTACCATCACAATGTAAATGTAATAGAAAGGAGAATATAACTAGCAACCATGCACCATCGAGAAAGGGAAAACAAAACGACTAGTATGTGCCAGCATGTCCTTTCTTAGAGAATAGAAAGTATGTACTGGCATAGAGAAAAAAGGCTTTTGGAAGATGTGGATTGCTTCATGCACCACAATAGGAATGTCTTGCACATAAGAAAACATGTATGAACTGTAAAATGATTTTCACTCCTTTGCAAATACGCCTCTCAATTATGCAGAAAGACACAAGATACAAAGTGTGTATTGCTGGTGAACAGTTCAAGGGATAAAATCCCTTGAGGAGCAGCTGAAGGAGCTGGGAGTATTCTGGAGAAGAGGAGGTTCTGGAGAAGAGGGGAAACCTTATTGCTCTCTATAACTACCAGAACGGAGGTTGTAGCGAGCTGGGGGTCGGCTTCTTCTCTTGCGTAACTGGTGATAGAACTAGAGGGAATGGCTTCAAGATGCACCAGGAGAGATTCAGGCTGGACAATAGGAAATACTACTTTTCTGAAAGAGTGGTCAGGCACTGGAATGGGCTGCCAAGGAGGTGATGGAGTCACTGACCCTGGAAGCATTCAAGGAACGTTTAGATGTTGAGGAATATGGTTTAGTAAGAACTACTGGTGATAGGTGGATGGTTGGACTGGATGATCTTGTGGGTCTTTTCCAACCTTGGTGATTCTGTGATTCTGTGAATCTCATCAGAGATGAAACTGTTGCCTTTCTATCCCAATTTGCAATAAGGAAAATAACAGTAACAAAATATCTGGAATTCCTTTTACGACTGCAGAAGAGTTACCAAGTGAAGTAAGATAACAAATAATCAGGCCAATTCCGAAACAGGAACATTACTGGTATGAGCAAGATTGACAGGATACGGAACATACCTATTCCATACAGCTGGGATATACAAGGATGAAAACACCAAAACTTAGTTTTCTATCTAGTGTGCAACAAAAGGCATGGTACAGAAAGGCCTCTGTTCTTTAAAGGGAGCTAGTTAGAGCCTGTTTTTGGAAGACATTTTTAGAACATTTACCTAATTTTTCTTGAACTTTCTATCCTGCAAAATGGCATCATTGAAATCTCAGCAAGCATAGAACCTGCCGTGAATGCTCTGAGGCAATCACTGTTGAACAAAAAACTTAAGCAAGTATAAACTAGAAGCTGGCATGTTTGAGAATGAAAGAAAAGGTGAAGGAACCATTATAACAATTTACAGGAGGAAAGAGGCCAACTGGTTTGTCTACAGATGGAAGTTATATGCCAAACATAATAAAATCAAATGAAATAAAAAGGAAGATATCATTCATACTGTTGGTTTATAATAAGAAGCTGGTGCTAAAAAAGCCTGTGCACTGTGAGGTGTCTGTCCAGAATAGCAGAAACAGCCATGTAGATTTGCTGCAACCCACTTAGTCTGCATAACGTTGTTTTGCACAGGTGCTATTTGCTCAGTGTAGATGGTTGCTGTCCCAAATCAAACCAAGGGGAAGTCACCTGCTCTCCTCACTTGGAAAAACAGCATATCAAGGGACTATCTCTCTCATGTTAGAGCTATGTCTTGAGGGGTATGTGAAAGCTTATCAGAAATAATGACATCTGCGTAGAAAGCAGCACTCAAACAGCAGCTGAACTAGTCAGACAGAGCTGCTAGTAACATGGACAAAGTGAGGACAGTTTCTTTAGCGAACCGTCTTCATCTCTGCCATATTTCACTACATTTGATGGGAATCTTTGTTTCCTTCAATGATCACTGGATGAGAATTTGGATCTGTTGGTTTCTTCTCTTCATAGTATATTAAAAAAGCACTGGTAATGCTTTTAGAATGTTCAATAGCATCACTAGTGGGTTGAATGCAGGCACATCAAATTTTTATTGGGAAGAGGTAGCTCCCATTGACTTTGTGTGATAAACACAAAGAAAAATAAGTGATTGCAGATATCTTCATGTATTGAACAATGACGCTAAGAATTATTAGGAAGAAAGTCACCATGACAGAAAACCTAGATAAATTTTATCAATGTATATATATGACAGTACTGCCTTACTGCATTGGAAGAGAAAAAAGAAAGCACAATGACCTTCACTACCTTAAAAAAAGGCCATCAGAGAATCTGGTAAATTTAACAAAACCATTTCAAAGCAGTTTCTACAGAATTTACTATGGAGAAAGAAGAATGTTGCTTTTTTGGAGTGGGGTGAGTGGAGAATGATCTAATGTAACTTAGTCCTTCTCAAAAGATTTAAAAATAAATCTGATTTGCCCCTCCACCATTTGTTATCGTTTTTGACTGACAGTAAGTTACATAGGACTGCTAAATACAGCAGTAGTATTGTTTGGATTTTTTTTTTTTTAATGATCTGAATGTCAGCTCAGTTGTGGATCTCATTTAGAAGATCATGCAGCTAAAACAACAGAATGGACTCATTTGTTTTGGATTCATTGTCCAAACCACCAGATATTTTGTTGAGCTTAGACAAGTTAAGGTAAAACCTGAAAACACACAAAAATCAAGTGATTCTGAGAGATTTGTGTCAAATCTTCTTCATCTATTAAACAGTGAGTTAATTGTGTTTCTTCTTAATCTTGCCTATTTGTTCTGCAAGATCTGTGTTTGTATGCTCTTCACCTGAACTGGTGCAAATACCCAAATACCTTGAAAGAAATGTATTGGACTAATCTTCACATTATCATGGAGATGGCATTAGGTACCCTGTTAGTTCTGGAAGTCAGACCCCCCAATTTTTGGCTCAGATATATGAAGGATAAGCTCTGAGAGGGATATAGGAATTACAGCGTTCAATGGAATTTACAAGTTGGTACTCAGTGTTCTCGTACTTAGGAAACACCATGGGGAAAAATAGATTTTGTCTTCATTTTCTTCAGAGGTAACTTTTCTCTGATTTCAGTGATCAAGATATTAAATTTAAGCACCTGAATTGGTTCTTACGTATTAAATCAACTTATACATTAAGTCCAAAATTGTCCCTTACAATGATAACCCTGTTTAATCTGGGTTTTAAAATACAACTTTGATTAAAAAATTCAGTATCTTTATTAATTTTATGCCACACCCGGTTCATATATTCACTGTTTGGAACTTTGCATACAGTTATCCATGCAAAATACAACACCATAAAGAGGACAAAAGAGAACTGCTCAAGAATCAGGGCCATCTTTCAGATCTATGCTCTAGGCTCAGTGATAACATAGGCATTGAATAGAATCAGTATTAAATAATATTACGGTGGAAAAAAACATTTTTTTTCCAAACATTCCCTCCATGAGTGCAGTAGTGGTGGAATTGTCAGTATAAAAAATTTCAGTTCTGAAGGCTGTTGTACTCATAGGGACTGCATTGGCTTGTAGGGATGGCTGCAGGTATTTGGGAGCAAGCCAGAAAATAAAACTATTTGTCAGAGTAATAGAAAACCAGGGGTGTGAAGGTAAGACGGCTCATCTGCAACTATGTCACTCAGAACTGTGAAGAGTAAAATACTGCGGTGTCAGTGTGTTGACAACTGGACTACTGATATAAAGGAGACAATACTTCTATCCTATTCCAGCTGGGACCTACAGTCTCATTCCAATCTGTTTTTTAAGCAAGGCCAACAGGCATAATGTCTGTGGCTGGAACTGGGTGATCACATGGGTGATCAAACTTTCTTTCAGTCATAGGTAAGCAATGAAGTCCCCTGTCAAGTGAATTATTCTCAGCAGTCTGATTATCATCTTTCAGTTTTAATGTCTTTTTCTTCTGAACTTTTAACCTTCCTTCTTCAGGGCAGAACTCATCACACTTTAATAACCTAACTCATCTACTTGAGCTACCCAAGTGAGTGTATTTTGGCATTGTCTGTGAATATGTTTGTGCTGTTTGTACACCGCCCAATCAAATTTCACATGGGTTGAAAGGATTTCTGAAGACTATGTCCTGGTAGAAAGAGATATTTGCAAAGTACAGAAGCATTTAGCAATGGAGCCAGGTATGCTACTTCCTTATCCTACTTACTTATGCGTTCTGCCCACCTTCTGTTTCCTGCTCTTACTGATTTGTGGACTGACTATTCATGTGCCTCATAAATTTCTTCCTCCAATGCCTTTTATGTTTTGTTATCTTTTAAAATTTGTTTTTGTATCCCACCACATTCTTGCCAGCTATATATCATCTTCTGTGATCTTCAGGAGTCAAAGTTGTTCCAGGTCCCCCAGACTGTTTGGCAGAGAAAGCTCCCTAATCAGCTTTGGCAGATGTATATTCAGCATGTACCTTTCCATATGTTATCCTAAGTGACTACACACAGGTAAATTCTATGCCCTAGTTGTATTGTGAGCTAGTCACATTGTGAGGCATTCCCACTTCTTGGAAAACATCAGACTATACAGATAAAAGCTGCAAGGTCTCTGGCACTGTTCATAGCAACAAGCTTATCTGAGCTAAGGGAGAATCTATCATCCATTCTTAAGAGCTGGCAAAAGTTATTTCCTCTCTGATAAGTGCTTTCTTCTGATTATGACTTCTTTTCCAGCTCCTTCAGATACTGTGCAAAACATCTGAGACTCTGCTACAAGATCTCTTCCTTTCAATTTTCTTTTTTATCTCTCATTAAAAGTGCCAGCAAAGAGCCTGCTGATCATACACTACAGCTTTTGAGTCTCCTTGTTCTGGTATGTATTGAAAACTCAGACTTCGTCTTTACTTTCTGAAAACTTAAACATAATGCTAACATATCATATGTCTATGATTTGATCTGACATTTATCACCAAACTGGCACCAATGTCAAGGGCTGTTGTTTGTGAAAATATTTATTCTCATTCCTAGTTGGCTGAATTGAGGGAAATACCAGGATTTACATAGAAAGAAGCACTATCTTAGGTGGCCGTGGTACTATCGATAAAGACATTTTTTCCTGATATTTACCAAATACTCTTCAGATTCTCTGATCTTCACAGTAACAGAAATATACTTTCTTCTTCCCCTTTCACCACCACAGGTGGTTGAAAAACATGAGATTTTCAAGTCCTATTTGTGAGACACTAAGTTGCTGGGTGTGTTTGACTCCTTCCAGGAGAAAAAAGCTCATACACACAGTAACAGACGGCCTTCTGTTGTAGCCTTCTACAGAATTTCTTCACTCATACAGACTGGCTTCTCAGCTCTGTATGTGAACCTGCTGCACTCACAAATTTTATGCCTCTCCTCTGTTCAGTCACACATCAGCAGCCCACATGCTCCCACATCCTGACCCAGAAGTGCATCTCCCAACAGAGTTCCTGCAGCAAGCACTGCAACAAAAGCAGCCAGCCAGCATGGAGTTGCTGGCACACACACAGCAATGAGCTGTTTTTAACTAGTGGATTGAAGGTAACTCCCTTCATAGAGAAGTGGTGCCTGAAGCTCAGCTAGATGCTTCCCCACTCAAGAAACTGAAACTGCTATTGTCACCTGCAAGTTGCTGTGAGCCTGTGTTCACAAGAGATATTGGCTTATCTGGCACCAGCTCCAGAACCATTCTCACTATGAAGAAGCTTTGCTACTATCTGATCAGAATTTCCCTGGCTACAGCTTGTATCCGTAGCCTTTTGACCTTTTCCTACATGCCTCTCAGAAGAACCTGGCTTGTCCTTTCACAACTATATATTAGGTAGTTAAAACTGAATGCAGATTCTCTCTCCCCCTCTTCCTCCCCCCTTCTCCCAAACTATTATTCTCTCCTTTGTGTTTTCTAGTCTCTTGCTGGACTTGCTTCTGTTTATAAGTGTCTTTTGTGCTCTGTGGAGTTCAAACTGAGTGCAGTGCTCCAGACGTGATCTCACAAGTGCTGAGTAGAGGTAGTAAGCAATTCCTTCGACCTGCTGGAAGTGCTTTTGTTAATGCAGTCCAGTATGCCACTGACTCTTCTCCCCATAGACACATTGCTGACTCACGTTCGTCTTGTCTACAAACACCAAATATCCTGTTCATCTACTGAGTTGGAAGCCACATGGCCCAGTGCTGCAGCAGATGCTCTCTGCTCTTACCAAGACCAGTTTTTTGTGGGTTTCCATTTCCTTTTCATGCTTTAGATGAGATGATTCACCTTTAGTCTCTGTAGGAGGAGAGGGGGAGGGAACCCCATCTAATTCTCTTGTTAAATTATGTGTAGAAGAAATTTTATGAGCTTTTTTCATCTAGTGAATGAAGCCACATTGCTGAACATTGATAATGTATTATCATAGAATCACAGAATCATTAAGGTTGGAAAACACCTCTAAGATCATCTAGTTCAATTGTCAGACCATCATCAGAGTACCTACTCTCCCATGTCCATCACTGCCACATAAACACTTTCCTGTGGCAATGTAGACAATATAAAAAATAATTTGGCTTATAGTTTACACACATACAGCCCCATTACCCTTTTGAATGTAGAATGCTTTCGCAGAGACCTCAGTAATGGAGAAAAGTCTCCATTAGTTTGTTCCTGTCCCCTTACACATCCACTCCAGAGTAGTATAATCGCCATTTGATTGGAGACAAAAAAACATGAGATAATTCAGTGTTGCCTGTACCCCATCTCCCAGTTTTATGTATTTTTGAAACTGGATCAGTGACAGGCACTTCCCTGGAGTTTTTTGTCTGTGCAGCTCAATCTCTTCATGCTGATACATCTGGGACTATTCAAGCCCATTCACCATTCCTGGACTTTCTCCAGAATGGTTTGCCAAGCCTTATGTCAGAGTGATACATTTTCTTTGCTGTTATTATTTTGCCTTGGTAGTTCGGGATCAAGAAGGGCAACTTCAGCAAGACATTTTGTGATGATACAGCACTTCACTTATTTATTCAGTAAGTCTGCTTTTCCTTGTACTGGTCTCTTTAAAATTTCAGGGTAAAGGAAGCTTGACTGCATGTGATGATCAGCATCATTCTTGAGTTCTACTGTCTGGGCTGTAATAGGACCTTTCTCTCATCTCCTTACCTCTACTGTATGATGTTGCTACTTATAGAGGTGGATGACTGCTTGGAGGAGCGGCAGCCAAGCTGAAGACTGGGGTCAAGTACTTTCCAGCTAGAGACCTCCCCCCAGTGAAGAATAGAGGCAGCTGTTAGGTGCCTCAGAGAAGTTTTTGAAACGGAAACTCTGGAAGTTGCTTCTTGAAAAAAGCGTGTGCATAGGCAGTTTTCTTAGAGATTTTAGCTGACAGAGAATCTGTAGGTATTTGCCTGCAGGGAAAAAGAGGCTTATAGTCTGAATGATAATGGTAAATTGTGCTGGTGGAAAATCTCAGCAGGTTTTACATTAAGGACTAATTATGAAGACCTTAAGCCATCTTGGTGGCTGGCTGGATGTTTCCATGTTGATCGATAAGCGTTCCGGTAAACATAAGTTCCCAAAAGACAAATGTTCTCTAGGACGTGTCTAACTTGCTAGGAGAATGTGAAGGGAGCTGAGAGATGTGGCATTAGCACCGTTATGCTCTGCCAAGAGGATGCGTGCCTTGGGATAGAGCTACATTGCCTTTTCACCCATGTAGTGTGCACAAATGCAGATTGAAGACAGAGACTGCCTTTGATATTATGAGTGTCTATATTCAGTTAATATTTCTTTACTCTTTTGCTTCTCTCTGAGTCACTTATTGTTCTTTGTTCCTCCCTCTGTCCATGAGGGAGTTCAGTCTTGGTAATACTAATCTGTTTTGTTTTTCATGAGTAATTGCTCCCTTTCTTTATTCAGTTCATGTATTTCATTTTCTTCCTCTTGTGTATCTTTGTCCTATAAGGATTTCCATGCCTTCTTTTTGTCTTGCTCTTCTAATACAAGCATCATCTCCCAGACTGCTCTTTATATGCATCCTCTAAATTATCAACTTTTACCCACCCGACTAAGAATCATTGTTTGACTTCCAATGCTCTCACTGTAATTCTATTTCCTTTTTGAGAAAAAAAAGTCATGTAATGTAAATAACATGCATTATTTACAGAAGAAGAGCTGTGCCACGTACCATTTGGTCTTTTAACTGAATCATCTGACTTAGGTTTATATTTTAATTATGGGGAGAAGAGAGTCTTCAACATGTTCACATCAATACAGACATATCATCAGTGAACAAACTCAGTGAGGTTCTTCTAAAAAAAAAAAAAACCACTGTTCTAAAAAGTTTTTTAAAATAGTAGCTCTTTTTAAAAAACACATGAAAATCTATTGTCTTCTAGACTTGGTAACTTTATCTAGTCATTTATTTTTCCCTTTGAAGTAGTAATTATTTTGAAGGAGGATTGCTGATAACTGAGAATCATATTTCAAATACTAATATTAAGAGTGTTCAGAGCATATAGAATGAGATAGAGCAGACTGAGTAACTAGGCTGACATTTAGTCTGAGTGATATTAGTGTGGAGCCACTTCTATACACAGCTGAAACTGTGTGCCACTTCCTGGGGTAGGAGGAGAACAGGAACAGCTATCCAGTCATGGTAAATCACACTCTATGATGGTATCTCACAGGTTTGATTGCTACCTGCATGTCTGGTACCTGCCTAATTTCAAATCACTGGAGAAGGCTTCCCAAGCAACTACTTTTTCATCTCTCCCTTCCTCAGTGCATAACCTAAGTTTTCTAAGCAGAAATACTACATATATACTGTATATAATACTGAATGCTCTAATTTTAGTGAGTGATCTCATCTGAACAGAGATATCCCAAATATCCAAAAACCTGAGATTTGCCAACTATTGAAAGTGCTCCTATCCTTGCAATCAAGGCATTGAACTACTTATAAAGAGCTTGAGGGAAGCACAGAAGGAAAAGAAAATGTGTTAAATCAGCCCATGGGAAGGAAGTACCCCAATACTGATACAGAAATAAGACCTGAATTTATTAGGAAAACTATAGAAAAAGAATGAGTTTGGCAAAAAAATAAAAAACTTCTCTCAGTATATCATATGTTCTTGTCTTTGTCATGCATTGTGTACAGCCCATGTGTTCTGTGCCTATCTTCAGGAAATTCAAACATATATATATTGTGCAGTCATAAAAATTCACTAGAAAGAACAATGAAGTTAGCTAGGATAATTGAAAAAACAGTTCATAGAAATTGATAAAAAATACATAAAGGAAGCAGTTTAACTTTTGAAATGCTTGGGAACACCCATTATCATCTTTTCAACAGGTGGTACATATCTTTATTTCATTAAACATGAAATCTTCTCGTGTTTTATCAGACTGAAAGAGAAACTTGATCATTTGTCTGTAATTTCCAAATCTTTGGCTATTGATATATTTGCCACTATACACAGATTAACTGCCTAGTGCCTGCACAAGACATCCAGTGTGATCACAATGAGAGAATGACAGTCCTTATGTTAACTGTTGTGTCTACTCATGACTTTCCTATGCATTTCTGACACAAGTGCCTTTGCACATGTAGTGTTATAACTACATTTGTTTTCAAAAGACATTATATATAGGAGAAGCATTGTTCTTGCCTCTTTTAGAGAAGTTTTATTTTGTTTACTGCTATGCTATTTAGAAGGAGAATGTATGAGTAAAGAAGAATGGTTGAGCAGATAAGGTATAATTCTAAAACTCAGGTGTATGTCAGTTGCCTTAGCCAACCATTTAATTCCCCGTATAGAAAGAGGGGCTACTTCCCATGCTATTAATTCATAAATGAATTAATTCAACACCACGTATGTTCCACAAAACAGTTACCCATCAATTTCCTAAGGAGTAATTAAGGAAGAATACATGACTGCTTTAACACCCTGAAAGCTGCAGTCTAAAAAAAATGTTTTGTTAGCCCTCTCTCACTTTCCCAAACAACTCATTTTTCCCAACAGCAGAACTGTGATCCAGTGCATTGAAACATCATCTAACCTGAGTAGAGTGAAACCTCTGGTGTGTTTGCATTCAGCTCCATTATTTGTTAACTATTATGTAGGAACTTGTAATGTCTGAGTATCAAAAAATAAAAATACATGAAGGAGGGAAAATTCTCTAACAATTCAGCATGATTCATATCAAAGAGATTTAGACATAGAGCCAAGAAAACAGACCAGATTCCTTTTCTGCTACTCTAAATGGTAAAATCAGTCTTATATATATATTTTTCAATTTTTTCCCAATGTCTATTAACTAGGATCTTTTATGGTCCACTTGCTATTTCCATCTAACCAAGCTTTTTATATTTCTTGGAACCACATAGAGCTCTGGTAATACACAGATACATTACTGTAAACACTGGGTTAATAACAATTGAGAGCTATCTTAAAACCTACTGTTTTTATTTTCCAGTTCTTGCTTCCTAGGTAACATAGTAAACCAAATTATTTCCCTGCTATTAGGAATTTGGATAGTATTTCTCTGTATTTACTAACTCTTTCTATATCTCTGGAACACACATTGTCAGAATGATAAAGCATGATATTTGTAAAAAGCTACAATTTCATTCACTCAATTTGAATGTTCCAAATCCATTTTCTTTACAATAAAGGTGCTTTCAGCTGTTCCCAATGAAAATGGAACAGTACTGTCATCCATTTATTTTATAAAGTCCTCCATCAGCACAGCTGTCAGCATAGCTGGGAATTGTGATCTGTCACTAGATTTACATTAATCTTCTTAGTTTTCCTTAGGAGAAAAGTATCTTACACTACCAAAGTTGTCAGATCTCACTACTGATAGAGTCTGAATTTGTCAGAGCTACAAAGCCTAATGCTCTTCGTCTTGCACAGAATTTTCAGTAATGACTGTATATGCTGTATTTTGTGTACTTCTTACTGAATCACAAAATATGCAGGCTATCCAGGTGTTGCCTTCAGGATCTGGAATAATTTTTCTAAAAAATACTGTCCACATAAAGGTCTGTTAAGTTTCTTAGGCTTTGGATTAAAGTTGAAGGTATCAGGGATACTTTTGTGCATACCTACCTGGATTTTTCATCCTCACAGTGATCTTCCACATTACTGTGCATTCACAGGAAAGTTATCTGATTTTTCTTTCAAATGGAGTACTTAGACTTCCTTCTTCATCTCCAAGATGTGTTTCATAGACTGTTGTAGTCAGAGCTAGCTTATTACTCATAGACCTATACTATTGCCTTTCCTATGTGTATCTACAGTCTGTAGCTTCTCTGAAGTCTGTTGCTTTCATGACTAGAATTATATCTGCATTGACAAAGTTTAGAAGAGACAATTATTAGAGAAAAAAAATAAAAACAAAACCTCCAGCAAATCCTGTTCAGGCTACTTTGGGAAGCTTCAATATTTTTAGTCATTGATGTTAGTGGCCCTTCTACTTCCCCCAGCCTTCTCAAGTTCAAATCCGGAAAAATTTGCTTCTTGTGGTTGATGAAAGCCTGGCCTCTGGCAATTAGAAGCCCTCCACTCCATCCCCACTTGCCAGATCCCCCCTCCATCAGCAGCATCAGCTGAAGTTCTTTTATATATTTCCAAAATGCATCTCAAGAGATACTTCTGCTTTGCTGTTTTGTACATTCTGTGTTGTCCTCCTTAGTAATCACCATTGATCCACATCTTCCATCTTCTTTTCATGTTTTTACTGCTTATTTTGAGTTCTCTGTTCTCATTCCCACTCTCTTCTGTTCACTTCATAGAGGTATTTTAGCTTAGATAAAGTCAATGCTCAACTTTAAACATTGAATCTGACTTGCTGGTAGGATACTCTACATTCCTCCAATTTTTTGCTCTGGATGATACCAGATACTGCATCTCATCCATTTATCTTCACAGTACCATTACCTCTCATCTTCAAATGTCAGTATCTCAGGATGGTGAATTCTAAGTATCTCTCTACACTTTTTCCAGTTCATTATTACACAATAATGACATTTATCCATTCCTGTTTTTCAGGACAGCTGTTATCCATCTAAACAGCACAATCTAAATTTCTTTGAAGGTTGACCTTTGTAAAGTTTTTTGCTGTCTTTCATAATTTGAACAGAAATACTTTTCATTGTATCAGAGCTCCAGTTAATTTCTATACTAGAATATTTAGTCACTCTCTTGGTATTTATTCAACCCAGCCTGAAGTTCATAATATGCGTGTTGCTTATGCCCAGACCCTTAAAAATACAGGGGAACAGTTGCTAGATGCTCTGTATCTTTAAGGATCTGGGACTCAAATCATCTTTGGTAAATTTCTTATCTAGTTTTTAACACAGTACTGAGAATTCCTAGTGAATTCCTAATGAGTAACTCTTCCCTGCTATGATTTCTTTAAAATGACTTTTTTTCCCCCGCACAAATACATGAAACCTTACACCTTGTTGATATTACAAAAGCATCTACTAATACATTAACCTACTTTCATCTGTTAATTAAATAAAAAGAATTATTGAAGGTATTAACATATGCAAAGGATTTCAAATTCCAAAATCCTCGTAATTCATTATTTACCATTAAAAAAGCTGACAAATAAAGGAGATAAAGAACAGAATAATCTTCCTAAGAAAAGAACAGGAACAGTCTATTGAAAGAAAGGGATTCTCAGAAAGCAGCCACATTTCAGTAGAGGAAATGTAACATCAGCTAAAAAACAGAGGCAAAAAAGTCAGGTCCAAATCTCAGTTTCATGTATGTTCCTGGGTGCCACTTGAAGCCTATTTCTATCTATCATAAGCAATATTTTACATTGCTAGTATCCTCTTAAGGGCCTCATGTTGCCCTATTGCATGGAGCTTGTGTTTTTTCTGTGTCAACACAGTAGACAGTCTGGAAAAAGGAAACACTGAGAAGTGGAATGCATACAGCACGGCTAAGTATGGTACTGCCATTCTGTGATTTAAGTGGCTGCTAAAATACTAAAGCTGTCTAGGCATGCTAGGGGAGATCCCATAGCTGCTCTTATACCCCTAAGAAATGCTGGGAGATACATGATCTCCAAGACACAAGAGCATTATCTAGTGGTACAGCACTGTTCACATTACCCTTCCTGCACATGCAAGAAAAATAGATGAAGTTGTCAAGTGGCAAAAAGACTCCCCTTTGCAACAACAGCACATAAGCCCAGATTACATCAGCCGTAGTACCTGCCTGGCTTGGGATGTAGAAACCTGTATTATATAAAGGGGAACTAACTACCTTATCATTCAAGGAATTTTAAATTTTCCTTAGACCCAAAAGAGAGCTGTATTTTATTCCCAGTTTCAGCACCCCTCTCCATCAGCAAGTACCAGAATTCAGTTGTTCCTCTCCATACTCATAGTTGCAGTGAGACTCCATATCCTCATTCTGTAAGCTCATGTTCAGAGGAAGCAGGTGTTGTAAGTACATAACCTTACAGGGTAGTGCTGATGAGCTGATTAAAATAATGTGCGTGTTCATTTCCTAACAAAGAGACACCTGTGTTTGGTTGCATTTTTTTTCCTTGCTTTGTTTGTTGTTGAGTTTTAAAACAGTCTGAAGTTTAGAAAGAGTGAATAATACAATTATTTGGCAAATTGTACTTGTTTTTTTTTATTATTATTATTATTGTACTTCCATATATAAGTTAGTGATTTTGTTTTAGTTTCTACCTGTCTGCTGTGGTTCTAAATATCTATTTCAGCTTTAATGGTACTCTCCAAGGAATTTTTGCTGATATTTCAACAAAGCTGATTTTTTTTTTTTTTTCTAGCATGCTATTTGTTCCTTCTGAAGTATGTAGACAACAGCTGGTGCTACCGAGAAAAAAATACTTGAAGACACCCATAAGGACAAGGATGGCTGTTCTAGAGTTGTCCCTTAATTCCTTAAAGAGTAATTCATCCTGTCTGGGTGGCCTATAGCAGACTCTCTCATCGACATCCATTTTCTTTCCTTGTTCCTTAATCCTTACCCACAGCCTCTCAACCATGTTGCTGCCAGCTGCAAGCTCCATACAGCCCAGGCCCTCCCTCGTGCACAGGCTGGTCTTATGACCAGTTTTGCTTACCACAATGATGCTGTAGTTCTGGGATTGAGATAAGGCTTCTAGCTCCTCTTGTATGTTCATCTTGCTGCATACACTGGGGCAGAAACATTTCAAATATTCTGTGTTGTACCCAGCACCTCATGGAGCAGACTGAGAATTTCAATAGCATACAGCCCCTTGAATTTTGAACTGCCATCCAGCCTGTTCCAATAAACCCGCTTCCCAGAAGGAACTAGTCAGATTGGGCACAGAAACATTCTGGGAGTCCACAAATTCTGGCAGAAAGCCTCACTGTGACACAGAGAAATATTTATAATGAAGAAAACATAGCGACATAGGATGGACTGTGATAGAGAAGGAGTTATGCCCAGTTCCCTTTAAGAGTCTGGATGCTGCCTTGACATTACAACAAGGATTGTGACAGAGTGTGACCTTGCCAACAGAACCCCTGAGTTTGTTATGGCAACAGGGCTGTAATGAAGTCAGCCAAGAACAGGATCTCCTGCGATCATAGTGTCCTTTGAACTGGAACAGCTAGATTCAAGTTTTCTATATGGAAATCCTGTGAAGAGAAGGTAGTTGTCTTGTGTTAACCTGTTGCTTGTCTTGATATCAATTTCCCACAATACTCAGCTCATCTACTTTCTTCCTCTTTTGCTCCTCTTCCTCAAATTCAGTAACAAATTAATTGCCTTACTTGCCTCAGTCTTTTATCAGATATGAAATTTATGCTTTGCATCCCTTTTATAAAGCGCAGCAAATACCATGAGACTGGAAACAAGAAGCTGAATTCTTAGTTTGCAAGCTGAATTGTCTGCCTAACTCCAGTTAATTAAAAGGACAATATTGATTTCCAGCTAACGACTTACTGTAACCCTACAAGTTGTGATTTTGCCTATGCAGAAAACAGTAAGAATCCCTGTAGATTAGAGTAGATTTCTCAGCCACGTTTTGTTTTCCATGAGTTGAGTAGTACTGTGAAGGGAATTACTGACAAATCTTAAAAGGACTAGAGAGATTCCCAGAAGATGTACTTGCATCACTACATATAGTGGTGTTTTTTTATCATCCACATCTAGACAAAAAAAAATCGAGTTAGGCTTCTTGACACTTTTATGTATCATCCCTAAGCATACGCCCTAAGTGTATGTTCCTAAATTCAACTCAGTGTCACTTTGTTACATACAGGTCATCTGCTTCATACATATTCCCATTCTGTTCCAGAACATCCCTGGAGACATTTTGATGTCAGTAGAAGTCTCTCACATTCAGAAAGGATCTCTGTTTGCTGAAGACCAGCAAATGCGAGGTGATTTGAAAGAACTCAGCAATCTAGAGGAATTAAGACGTTCATTCCAAACAGCTATGGACAAACTAGTGAAAGGTATTGAGCTTACATTACAGGAAACCCAGAATAATGATAACAAGAGGCACAAGAAGCAGCAACAAGTAAAGATGGTATGTGGAAAATAGAGTTCTTTCAGATGTAAAACTACAACGAATTGTGGAGGGTGTAGATCAGCCAGGAAATTATCTGCAAAAGAATATGAGGATCATGAGAAATTTGAGTTTCTTCTGAGAGAAAAAGAACTCCAGTAGCTCAGGTTTTTGTGCATTATATCAAATTCACAAGTTGTGAGATCTTCCTACTTGGTTAAAAAGGTTGTAGTGTTTGATTTAGGCCAGGAAGACT
Source organism: Chrysolophus pictus (assembly GCA_037305975.1). Classification (NCBI taxonomy): domain Eukaryota; kingdom Metazoa; phylum Chordata; class Aves; order Galliformes; family Phasianidae; genus Chrysolophus; species Chrysolophus pictus. The sequence goes on from CM074578.1 coordinate 84,381,596, forward strand.
CTAATTTAATATTTTTTGAAAATTCTGTAAATGTTCAAATCAGAAAAGTTTGATAGGGAGGATTTTTCATGTTTTGTTGGACAACATTCAATGTAAGATTTCTTTTCAAAATCGATTGATTAAATTTAGAAATGATGGAAATTAGAGAAATGAAGGTCATTAGAGAACTAGTGAATCATTACATGAAAGTATGAATAATCGCTTGAACAAATACACAGGTAGACTTAGATGAATCTATTCCATCTGCATTTCTATCAGATTGAAAATGAATTTAACAACTCTCCAATTTGTAGCAGGGTGCCATGAGAGACATACCAACATCATATTTCATCTCAGACAATACAACTGAGAACATGGATGCTAAGAGTCATATGGCACACTTGGATGTGATGGGAAGAACAAGTACTTTGCAGTCCAAAGTATCCACCGATGTGGAAGAACAGAAAGAGCTTTGCTGCATGCAGGTCACTGCTGCAGACATTGAACTTCAGAGGATGTGGTGCAATTTTGTGCTGGCTGAACAGAAATATGAATATGAGGAAAGTGACAAAAAAAGGCTTCATAAAGAGAGAATGGCATGGATTCATCAACAGGTAGAGAAAAGAGCAGTTAGGAAAAAGAGAAAGGGTTGAACCCAGCAGCGATTGAAACATTCAATTTCTGTGTTAAGCACTTTGTAAAGTTTTATTCTTTTGTGTATTGAGTAGTTCTGTGACTTCTTTTAAAGTTAGACTTCAGAAAGTGATCCTTAAAGCTTGTACATGTACTAGGGAGATGGGTTCTTCTCCCTAGAACATTCACTGCAATAAAATGTATTAAAGAACAGATAACTCACAAATTAAGTTCATGAGGTAAGGATCCACAAACACGTTTTTTTTCTTACTCATTTGCCTTGAATGACAGAGGACTTGATCTGAATGTCACATTAGTCAATGCAGAAGTTTCCTGTCTCTACAGTAGGATCAGTTTCCTGAGTTACATTTGGATGATTCAGATAGGAAATGCGTGAGTAAATGCATGGATGAAATAATCTATCAAAACAATACAACTAATCAGTTTTGCAAGACTGCTTTTTACAGAAATAGCTGAAGTTATCATATGTTCAATATTTAGCATGTTGACAACAGCAGCCCAGTCCTAAAGAGAGCACTTGGCAGTTTAGCAAACAGGACAGCTACAAAGCCTGGTTCTTAGAACTTTCCCTGATGAGCTTCCAATTGTCATTGGATTGAGTTAGGGAATAAACAGAGTATCTGAATTTAAATCACACATATTTTAGAGGTACTTGTATATTTGACTTCACTTGCATGTTCTGTGCTTTAAATCAGGACAGAATAAAAGGATGTTTTATGCAGTATTCATAGCATTGTGTTGTACGTATCTCAGATCATGTGCAAGAATGGCATTCTGGTAAGCTCCATAGAATCCTTGAAGTTTTCTAGGTCAGGGTTTAAAATGATGAAAGGGATGTAGTCTTCCTTACTCAGGCCTGTATCTGTGATGAGTTTGACATCAGTCAATGTTGTATTTCTTGGGTGTTGCTATCGCAGTGTGTTCACAAAGCCACTGCTGTGTACGAGGCTGTCTGAAGGCAGTAGAGAAAAGGGTGTTTCACATCCACATTTAGTGACTGAGTATTTTACTGACAGTGCAGGAAAAGAGTAGTGCACAGGGTCTTCTTGCACTTCCATAGCTTCTGTATTTCTGAAGCTGTGAAGGGTTACAAGAAATGTCCAATTGACGTTTGGGCAAAAATCCACAAAAGACTGAGATGAGCTATGACACAATCTCCCTAAAAGGAAATTTGACCAAGTAAAGAGAGGTTGCTTGCTATAGGTATCACCAACATACACAGATTTAGACTACTATCAAAAATAAATGAATGAAAGCTTTAATAAGCTACAGTTCCTCTACTTCTAGCAGAAGTGGTCCCTTCATCTGCTTTAGGATTTCGGTGGAAGTCAGCAATTAGACTTTATATTCCAAATGACCTGAGAGTGAAAACAGTAAATAAGCTGCTTTCAAATCTGTGTTTTTCTCACTGAAAAGAATGTCACCCAGCTGGCTGAGAGAAACCCACCCTTTGCTTTCTGCTGGGTCTGAAAATGCTTCCTGTAGATAACCTTTAGTATAAATATGGTTTGCAGTGAGACTAGACTTGGAATATCTCTTTTCATTCTTGGAGACTTTTGGGTTCTAACAGACAGGAGAGATGATATCAGGCTGCATTTGGAATTAACTCAAAAGACAACCAGAAGTTGTCACAAATGTGAATCCACTGGAAGTTCCAGAACATAGAGTCTGTGTAGAAGTAGTATTTTTAATACTTGCTCGATGCTAGCTTTTGGAGATGCTGCCTTTTTTTCATGGGGGGTAGAAAGAATAGCCTTTTGCATTTTATTTACTGCACATGTGAGATAATGCTGAACAGTCTTAAGAGACAGCTACCAAACCACATGTGTATACTCCAAACACACACATATCTTAAGACCATAAAATTAAGGAAAAAAATAGGTAGGCCTCTTTCTGATATGTCATCCTTGTGAGCACCCATTGTATACTTTTAAACATATTTCCATGTGGATGAGAGACAGACAGAGATTGCCACTGAAAAAAAATCTATCAGCTGAGCTTCTGGGAGGTGCCTGGCCATGCCCCTGCCCATGTTTTACAACATGGCACCCATCACAAAGTGTATGGTTTTATGTGAAACCACAGGAAACTTGGTGGTTTCAGCTATTTTAAGCCTAGAAGTAGGCAGTATTTTACAGCTGGTTTGGTTTCAAGAACACAACAGTAGGCAAAAAAAGCTTTTTTAACCTTAAGGGTCATAGAAAAAATACTAGTCTATGGTTTCAGAGGTCCCCATAGAGAGCTCCAAATTAATGAATAAAAGGTAAAAAATAATGGCGTGATATTATACATATTTATATGTTTGGCATCTAACAAGTGTTTTATAGGTACCTTAGCTGGGTGTTGCTAACTTAACAAAACATTTGCTAATTCTCATACTAGTCAAGACTACACTTTACAGCATTTAATTTTCTTATTCTCCTCTAATGAGGGTGGTTGAATCAAATGAAAGGGCAAACCTAGAAGAGAAGGGAAGGCATCACCCTGCTAGGTAAGGAAATCCAATTCATATTTAGCAAACTCATCTGGGGACTTTCTAGCCAGAGGTTTTCTTAAAGATCACAGCTGAGGTGTTTTAGAAGGCTGCAAGGTCGGCTGCACTGCAAAAATTTTGTATGGGCTCTTTTCAGTTAATTTCTACCTTCAGACCTCAGATTTATGTTTTAAGATTAAACAAGATCTTACGTGCACATAAGCTTAATAAACCTGGTTCAAACTTTCATCTACTTTTTCATTCATTGCAACAGAAAGCAAAGAAGAGAGGAAGAGGAGACTGGGAGTGCAGCAGAGAAGATCATGCCTGAAAACAATCCACTACTTCGAATGCCAACGAGGCAAAGTTCAGCAGGTCAGATAACCCCCAGCAGGAAGAAGGGAAACAGCGGTAAGACTACACGCTTTCATTGCCTCCGCTGAGTAAAATTAAAACCACATTACACCGAACATTACCGGCAACACTGAGCAGAGGAACTGTGAGAGCCCTGCACTTGCTCACGTTGCCTCAGCAGGCAGGGAGGAGGGGGTTAACAGAGCAGCTCTCCACTCGTCCCATCTCAGCAGCTCCCAAACGGGCATCCGAGCTCCGGCAGTCCTGGGACAGCCCTAGGACTGGCAAGGCACTGGGAAAGACGCCAGGAGCCTCGCCCAAGCCCGGCCCCTCCGGGGTGCGTTAAGGCTGCTCTTGGGGGCAGGATGCGAACTACGGGAGTGCTGGGCGAGGAGGAGTTACCCGCCGTCCCCAACAACGTGGGACAAAGAAATCTTGGAGATCCTGAGTAAAACGTAAGGGTGAGTGGTCTGATGTAACGAGGGGAGGGGATGCTGCAGGTGGTTTTGCATGCTTTTAATTTTACTTGTTTCTAGCTACGGAATTCTGGAAGATGCGTTGCTCAGGTAAGAGACCTGTAATTTTGGAAGAGCGATTTGCAAATCACTTATGAAGGGAGTGAGATGGGATAGCAGAAAAATGAATTATTTTCACTGAACTGCGGTGGTGGGCGGACAGCACCTGTGTGCTCAGGTGTGCTCCCTGCCCGGGCACTCAGCACAGCAAAATCAGGTGGAGGGGCTCCTGCACACCTGATTTCAATCAGCAGGGGGATTGTCTGTGGCAGGGTTAGGCGCCTTTCTGCTGGTGGTGTAATGAGTTGCTGTTGCTCTGGACTAGGCACTTTTGCTCTGAAACTTTTGAGATAGGTTTAAAGGCTACTACTACTCTTGCTAGCAGTGATGAGCAGCCGGCTTCCAGGTATGTGCTTCTTTTTGGTAGTGGTTTTTGTGTTGTTGTTGTTTTTCTTTTGGAAGGGTGGGATGGAAAGACCTTCAGGACTTCTGATGCCATTTGCAGTTAAACACTTTTCTCTAGCACAGATAAAGCTTCTGCCTGTTGCCTTCAGCATTATAAACTGCTTTGTAGATTCTGTGGTATGTGATGGGCTCCCTGTTGTGTTACAGTTGTGGTAATGACTCCTATATGTACAAAATTAGAGAGTAAAAAGGAGATGATTGAGCATGCATGTGGCTTGTCCTCACCCTTAGCAGTGGTAGGTAAGTGCTGATTGTGTAAGTGCTTGTAACTGGGATGTAGTTGATCACAGCCAGGTGTGGGTTTGGGCTCTTTAAAGGAGCCTCATCCCTAAAATCCCAGACCATTTAAGTATCTTTATTTGTATTTTCCAGGACCGATTTGGCCTAAGTTTTTGTAACATTCTTGAATTTCCCTTTTGTCTGTGCTTTAGTTGTTTAAGGGCTAGTTTTGTCTTGTGCTGCATGTTTAAAAGCCAGGCACTTTGACTTGTCTCCAGGGATGCAGTGTCTGTAAAAGTGTTGCCTTCTTGACTTCTCTTTAAAAAAAAAAACAAAAACAAAAACCAAAAAAACCCAGTGATTGCAATACTACGGTGAGGCTAACAAACTTTATGCTTTATGAATTCCTTCTCATTTGGAGCTCAGAAATTTGTGGTTGCTTAGCACTTTATGGATTGCCCTCCTTTTAAACTAACTGAAATGCACAACTTGGGTAGGTGTTACTGAAATCATTATTTGGTTTCTTAAAAACTGATATCTTGAGACTTGTAGTTCCTTGTTGTTGTGAAGAAAACTGAGAAACTGCACTGGTGCATTCTTCCAGGGACCTTATTAGGAAGACAGACCAGGCTGTAGCAATGAGGGTAACTTTCACTGAAAGCAGAGAAAACCATTTTGTTAACCTCAGTGGTAGATGGGTTAGCTGTCCTGGCTTGCTTACTTGGATGTTACTACTATAGTAGTTGTTGTGATACTATAGATATCAGGTCTTGTTACAGGTACAAAAAATCCCAGATTTTGAGTAGTGACTTTAATCTGAGTTGAGTGTTCCCCATTTTTTCTATTTATCAGCAGTAGAAGCTGGAAGGGTGTTTTTTTTATTTGAATGGGCTTTCTTTTCTGAGTACTTCAGCAAGTAAAATGAGATGATAGGCCCTTGTTTGCTTTCTTTTACAATCTTAAAATCTTAGTTAAGAATTTCTCATTCTGGCTAAGAAATCTTTCCCTTTGTATTATTACTGTTGTGTTCCAAAAGCTTCAGTGCTACTTTTATTCTCAGTCTTAAACCTAACTTCACATTGCAGAAATATCTGAAAATCCCAATGCTCATGTGGGTTAGTGTTATTGGAGAGAAGAAAGTATGACTTCTTTAACCAGCTTAGCTCCCACTGATGATTTTTTTCTCTATCTCTCTCTCTCCCCCAAGCATTCACATGAAGTTGTCTTTGATGCTGATGAGCAGAGATGAGGTGCATTTCTGAGATACTGAGGGTCATTCTTAGTGAAGGAACAGAACTCTTTCAGTTCCAGTGATTGGAGTAAATACCTGTGTTCTGCCACCTGAAATGCAACAGCAGCTATGACTTGTGGGGGCAAAGTGTGGTTGTGGGTAGCTGGACAGAAAAGCGCTATCAGAACAGTTGTGTATAAATTAGGATGCTGTTAAGTGGTGTGAAGTAGATCCACACAATAATTCTGTCATTCTTCATTTCTTCAGCTGTTCCTCTAGTGCTCCAACAGGACTGACTGGGCCTCTGACCAGAGGATTGCTGTTATATTTTACTGCTGCCCTTGTTCCCCAGAGCTCTGGGTGCTTCTACTTTGCGTTGGTCTAAGTAGAGATAAATACTTTATGGGAGTTATTTCCAACCGATTGCCTTATGAATGCTGAGGGTAACCATATGAAATATGAGGTTTCTCCAGGACCTTGTAACTACCATCAGTCAGCTGGAGCATAGGCTGCTGGTATCACTATTGAAATGATGGCTTAAAAGTATGGAGGGGCTGGAAGCAATGGGATTCAGTGCAAAGCTTTGCTTCTTTCCATAAGCCTCTGCTCACTGGTGAGAAGGGAAGTATCAGACTGTATTTCGGGTTGGCTTTTCCAGATGATCTTAATAAGGGTCTGAAGAAAGGCAAGGAAGACTCTGTTTTGCTATGGTTTCATATCTCCACTTATTTAAGTAGTAAAGCCTGTACTCAAAAGTGAAAACAGGCAACAAGGCTTGCGTAGAAAAGCTGTTTGATAGTGGCTTTAAAATAATCTGGTAGGATTTTTGTCTTTCCAGGGAAATGCTGTATCAATTGCATTTTTCTCCCTGCACTGGTATTTGGTCTTGCCAAACATGAGCAATTGCCTCTCACAGCAATCTCTTCCTGCTGGTGAACTCAGAAGCAAGGGAAGATGCTGTTGACTAATCATTTATTTAAGATGAGTACGTGCCTAAATGCACACTTTCTGCATAGGGATTTCAGTTCAAGAGAATGCTGTCCCTTTCTATAAAAGAGAAATATTTCTCTCCCCTTTCAAGCTTGCAAGACGCTAGGTAATAAACGTTGACTCGGGTTGTTTTTGTTTTTGTTGGATGATGTTACTTAAAAGCCACCCTCCTTAGATACATATGGTGAGATGAGGCAGGAAACAAGTATAACAATAAATCCCTCTGTGAATCACTAGTCTCAGACTGCCCTCTCTTGGAGGCTACCGACTGCTGCACTGTGCTTAGATGTATTTCTCATTCACGGTTTTCCTTGCAAACAGTTGTGCTTTGTAGTGGACTTTTGCTTGTACATCGTATCTAAAGCAGTGGTTACCTTTTTAGAAGAAACAGTAGAAAACTTCTACCATCATTTTCACCCAAGGGCAGGCATTTGTCTTCTGGGTGACTTTTTCTTCCTCCCACTCTCTCTTTTGGATAAAAGGAAAGCTGATGGAGAGTTAGAGAACAGACAAAATCTTTCAGGAAATGTACTTTAACGTAGCAAAAGCAGAGCAACCTTAATGCCGTGAGAAATCTTGCTGTTTTTGTATGTAGCATCCTATATCTCCTAACTGATCACATGCAATTTAAAATCAGATCTACTTTAAAGTTTCAAGTAGTATCTTAGTTATCTGACAGGAACAAGAAGACATTTGGACAAAAAGTTATCTTTGGCTAAATTTTTGCTGTGATGTTTGTTAAGATTCAACTGTATTGATGAGTTAGGTTGATAGACCTGTTATCCAGCCTAACTTTGGACAGAAAGTGTTAATTCAACTTTCAAGGATTTTTGTTTTGTTACCATTAACAAAACAAGACCTCCTGGTGATGAAAATTCAGCACGACTGATTTACAAAACATTCTCCTATCCTGCTGTTAAGTCTGTTTTGATACATTCTGGTGATTACCTTATTGGTTTTGTTGTTCTTTCTTTTTTTAAGGAGAAAACTTCTCTGAATATTTCTGTGGGGTTAAGTGCTTGTCTGTTTTAACATTCCAACATTCTTGTTGGAATGTTCCCAGGGAACCTGATTTCCTTTCTCCCCCCTTAATTTTGTAACATATCCTGAGGTCAGAGGAATGATTCTTGCATCTGTGTTTCTGGGCAAGCCAAATATACCTTTGGCAGTAGGAGTAAACCAATGCATGGAGGATACAAAGGCAATCCAGAATAGTGTTGTAAACATCTCAATAAGATCAGAACAACATAACTTCTATTCAGAGACATCTTCATAGAGTGAGCCTACTTACCTTCAAACTGAGAACTGTGGGGGATTAAATTATTTTTGTCTTGTGTAGGGTCATGTTATTTGTTGCTTCTTAATGAACTCCTGGAAACTAGGGGTCAGCTCTGCTTGATTGTGCTGCAGTGTCTGAGATGATGAAGGATTTAAAATCCATGACTTTGAGTGTCACCTATTTCTGACAGTGTTCTTCAGCTTGCTTTCTGTTGTTAGTTCTGCTACAGTAATTTCAATGGAGAAAATGCTGCTTCCTGCTCCCATCTGGAAGTACAAGGATACTAACTGATTAATTCTTGTTGGCTTACCAATGTTGTGGTGCCTTTCAAAGATGTTCAACCAAAAAGGGTATTCTGAATTTCTGTCTTCAATAAGACTAGCTTTGAAAGACTGAAACAAGTTATCTTGTGTTCTTCCTGTGGAGTGAACAACCCTCCCTCCCCCAAATCTCTTGATAAATTCAACAAACATTTGAGGAAGTGTTTTCCTGTGGTAGTAGGGGCATACTATTACAAGAGCCTGTAGGGTTTAGAAAATGATTATGGCCTCAGTCCTTAATTCAGAGTTACTGAGTTTGTAGCCACTCCAATAGCAAGAGTTTTAAGAGTGCCCTTTACTAAGACGCTTCAAGCTAATCTGAAATAAATATCTTAAAATCGGTTGTTACAGTTCTGGTGCTAAAAAAGCACCAGGAGGGTCCGATATAAGAAATGTATTTGCAATGACTATGACCAAACTGGCTGACTGGTTGCTACTACGAAGGTGAGTAATGCTTTCCTCCTCTGCTCGCCCCTAGTAAGGCCTGGTCTTTAAGGTAGCTCATCTTCTCAGAAATAAAACTGAATTTTATCTGAGATATTTTTCCCTTTGTCAAGTTTGATTGAAAGTTTGATTGGCTAAAAATAATTGCAACAGCAGAACTGAATGGACTACGATGTAAAAGTACACTTTTTTGAGGAATATACTGTAAAAGAAACTAGCAGCTTTCAGGGTTCTTATAAATGATCACTTTTCCTCTGCGGGAAGTTAGCTGAGAATTGAATTGATCAGACTCTGATGTTCAGGCAAATGCCGAACAAAGACTGGAAATTTACAAGGAAGTTGAAGCACTCTTTTATGTTCCCCAAAAGGTGGCGTTGTCTGCTAGCAGGAGTGTCTTGTTCCGGCAGACGGATGCTTTTCCTTAAGGTTCATTCAGTTTTGTGTTCTGTCCTGGCTGGCTGCTTTTTTCCTCCCCTCCTCCTCCATAACCTTTATCTTTCAAATGAGACCAGCAGCCTGTATATTTGACAAATATTTGTCTAGCACTGTAAATGAACACAGACTTAAAAATGACCTTTGAGTCAAACCAGAGCAGATTCCCACACAAAAAGGAATTAGTTTTAGTTACTTTTTGTCTAAGCTGTATAAACAGAAATTATTAGAATGCATGCTATGAATGCTTTATCTCTACATCTGTGGCTGGATGTCTACAGCTTTTTAAAATGTTGTCACAGCTACAACTGTTCCCTAAAGACTGCCGAATGTTTGGACCCTCGCTCTCTACTTAAAAGCAAGCTTTCCAGCTTTTTCAGTGTTCTCTGTTGGGGTCAGATTTGAAGAACTTGAGTCTGTCCCAATATCGTAGCCCTGATTTGGTGGAGCTGACACTCTTTTCTTATCAGGGTTCTTCTGTTGGAGCTGTGTTTTATTTCACTGCCTGCACTTGACTGTTCTGCAAAGTTATTCCTAAGCTACTGCTTGGTCTGACTGCAGATCTGAGCCTGTTGATTCTCCCATAAGATTTGGCCTGTGGTCATCATGGAATAAGAGGAGTACAGCTTATGCCCTGATATTTCCATCTCCCTTCCCCCATCACATCCTTACACACATGATTTCCTCATCTAGTTCTGTAGTCTTCTCCCCGGAGAGCTCACAATGAATCTAAGGAAAGGAGTGGAAAATGCCTGCAGAAGCAGCTAAATCTGTCCTTCCATTTGGGGACAAGAAACCCAAGTTTCTCTCTTGGGACACGCTCAAAGACATACCGGCTGTTACTTAAAAACAAATGAAAAACAAGCTTTCCAGAGTGGATTTTTGCATTTAGGAACCTGTCGATTATGTGACACCATTTGTGAGGTAGGGGTAAATTAATATGGATATTCTAGAAATTCACTGTCTGAACTTTTTCTATAGTCCAAGAACACTAAACTAGGTTTATCTTTACAGCATGACAATTTCCATTTCAGTCTGGTTAGAATAAAAGGATCGTCATGTGAATAATAATTCAAAATAGTATTGTATTTTTAAAAAGAACTCAATAAGGCAGAGGTATTTATATCAGTGATTCTGCTTCAGGACTGTATTTTTATTTTCTTTCAAATATTCATTGGTTAACAAATCTGACTTGCCTTCAGTCAAAAACTAGATGATTTACGGGGATAAATTTCTATTCTCTTTATTTTAAAGAACTCTAGACCTGGCAGATTTTGTAGATGACTACAAAATCCAGTACTTTCCTCATCACTGGTTTTCTGGAAGAGCCATTTGTTCCACTGTTACCAATTAATTGCACTGAGGCTGCAAATGGTTGAAAAAATAGTCTAAAGCCAACAACAAAGAAAACAGCTAAGAGCTGCTCTGTATCAGAGAAGGTAGAATAGAACTGGAGGAAATTAAGAACAGAGTAGTGGTGACTCTCAAAGATGCTGACAATCTTCTGTCTAACAGCAGATAGGCTTTGGACTTCTTTTCTTGGGAAAGATGCCACTGAAAAAGGATGGATGAAAGTATTTTAATGCCACAGGCAAGGAGAAGATGAACAGGACTTTGTTTGCTGCTGCTTATTATATGAAGTTCAGATGAAGCTCAACATTCTAGGGAACTTGATGTTTAAGCAAGGATGGTGATTTGTAACAATATCTAGGACACTGAGAAGAGCTTAGAGGTGCTGGAACTTCACAGGAGTTCAAGTCGCGCGTTTCAGGATTCTCAGAGCTGTAAATTGTGTTGTCCCTGGAGAATTAATATTAGGAAGGATTGTTATACATGCATGTGCTAGCCTTAGCACTTGGTGTCAGAAGCAGGCTGGCTGGGCTACCAAGACTAATGTGACAGAGAGAATCTCATTCACTATGGGTGTTATGATTGTGTTGTGATTTTGCTTGAACACTGAAATAACTGATTTTTTCACGTGATAAAAACTAGTTTGAAAGTCAAACCGCTGTGGTTTTTTTCTTTTTAAATGTAATCATGACTTCTAAGTAACTTTCCTCCATCTAAAACAAATATTTTAAATGAGTAATAGGAAATTAGATGATCCGAATTATTTCACAATCACAGCGTAGAACTTGCTTTCTTCTTTTCCTTGCCCCTTGTCTTGCCTTGGCATGGATAATTCCCCACTAGGGGCCAGGTTCTGGAAGACAAATATCCCACAGAAAGTTTCCTGGAGGCATTTGGTGTGCGAGTGGAGGAGAGAAATTTTTCTATTACAGAATGTTGCTTTTTGATTACTTGTTTATTGTTGCTCAGCTGATCACCTTCTGAAGTTTTTGTTTTGCTTATGCCTTGATTAAACCAAAAAAGGAAATAAAGAAAGCAGATGAGTCCTGCCCCATTCTGCCTTCACCCATCAATACAGAACAATAATAAAACCAGATATGCTGGTTCTTCCCTTATGACTAAGGATGCAAGACCTGTGTTGCCCATTCTTGTGCTGCAGAGAGCTATTTGAATGCAGACAAATTGCCACTGTCATTAAAATCTGTCATAACAGTATTTCCATTATGCTTTTAAAACTTCTACTTTTCCTCATTTTCCTCAGAATTCTTTTTTGTTAGCTAGCATTTGGGACTGGGACAGAGTGAAGCATGGGAGAAGTACACTGTTTGGTGCTATCTAAGCTTTCTAGGGTGGTGGAATTGACCATAATCTTTGCCAGACTTTGGTTTGAATTATTAGACGATTTCTCTTCTTAAAACCAAGAACAACAAAACAAACAAAAGTGGCCCGACTGTAATTTGAGGCATTAATAGAGTTATGTAAGCATTACATTTTTTTCCCCTTTCTTATATTTCTATAATCTCTTAGGGAATAAATTTCCTAATAAGATAAGGAACGAATGTTAAATGCACAATGCTTTTAAAATAGACCTGGAGTTTTAGTTTCTTGGATCTCTGTTGGGATGTTTGGATCAAAGCTTATTTCTTTAATGACAAATAAATTACATTAAATGCAATTATATGCCTTTCATGAAGAATCAAAGACAGAGCTTGTCAGCCATGCAAATATTTTGGTACATGCATTACAGATTTCTTCTGGGCTTAGCAACTTCTAATTTAATTTAAGAAATGAGTGGGGGAGAATATTTATAATAATCACTATTTCAGAGGAAAAGAGTAGGAGCCTGTTTGCTGACTTCAGTGGGCTTTAGATCAGAAGCAAAATTATCACTGTTATCTCTAATGCCCTTCAAATGATTGTGATAAACTTCCTTTTCTTCTCTTCGCTATCCACGTGCAAGATCTTGTAATCTCTGCTAATTCTGAGGCAACAGTTTCCCTGACTTTATTAGAGGCTTTCCAGAACTGTGTTAATGAAACAATGAGACATGACAGGTTGGGTGTTATGGTTTAATCATGATTTGCCTTGGAGGTTAATGGCACTTGGCTGACAGCCTTGTGCTAATAGCCAGCATGTGCAGCTAACTGCCCAGGTGTAACATTATTAATTTACTTTGGTTTTCTCCAGGCTGCATGTACATAATTGAAACATGCAGTCCTTCATTCTTCAGCCCTAGTGTCGCCTGATTTTATTTATTTATTTTTGGAGGAGAATCACAAGATTTAGCCAAGTGGAAATAGTGCATTTTAAAGTAGTGACTCACTCAATGAGTTTCTATGTAGTGTGTGGGGAGATGCATTTTGCAGAGAGGACAGGAGCAGGGATGGGGTGATGGAAGCCTTCTCCCTTTCCTGGAGACGGCCAGCCCAAGGCACTGTGAGTCCACAGATGTTATACTTTATGTTACCTGTAGTTACTGCCAAGAGAGATAATATGAGCACTGAATAACACATATAATCATCTCAAACCTGGAAGAGAAACAATAATTTTGCTGAGCTTGGATGTACTAGTTCTAGAAGAGGAAGAAACCCAGAGGCTTAAGAGAAAACTGCCTTTAGGAGTTCTTCAGGCTTCAATTCAACCCCTTCTCTAAATTCTTCTTAGGTAGACATAAGAAAACTGAAACCAAGCCATCTACTTTGTATTGTGTTAACACCACCAGATATGCAGTACATGTAATAGAGCAGCAAGTACATATGCTGCTGGGTGTAATGCAGATGCTGACCTTGAATGAGACTCCATTGCCTACAGTTCTGATTTGGGAGTAACTTATCAAAACCAGCTGCTGCCTCGCATCTCATAGGAAAAGAGCCCAGAAGAGCTTATTTGGATCTGGATTCCTGATGATTTTTACTTGTGGATAAATAGACTTTGGACCTCTTTGTTAATTTTGGAGACTGCAAGTATAATCAGTCTAAATATGTAGAGAATGATTCCTACTGTTTCAAATAAGTTGCTTACCTAAGAATCACTTCCAGGATGAAGTAACAACAAAGGGATATAATAATATATTCAGTTTGATGTTTGTCTAATAGAGTGATTTCTTGTACTATGTTTTTTGTTGATGTTGAATGACTTCTAAAAAAACTTGTATTTTTTAACTAAATTCTGTGGTGGTGTTGTCCGGTGATTAAAAATAGCTACATACATGGGAGAAGAAAATCCCTTAAAATGCTATCCAGAAAAGTACAGGCAACTGAGTGGGAGCAAAGAATATTGAAATACAGTTATTACTATCTAATACCTTCTGGCCTAACTCTTTCTGCTAAAACTGCTGTTCCTGAAAAGAGTACAGATGCAGCTCCTGTGAGGCGGCTGCTGATCTGTTCTTTGCTGACATGTGAAGCAGTGCTGCTGCGTGAGCTTGCTGTCTGTGCCCTAACCACAGGGGAGGCCAGGTGGGCCGGGATGGAGGGGGGCTCAGGAAGTCAGAGCTCTATTTCTGGCTTTGTCAAGAACCTGGTGCATGACCTAGGGAAAGGCACTCTGCCTCTCCTTGCCTGCATTTCCTTTCCTGTTTATATAGGCTGCACACTCCTCAGGCAGAGTCTTCTCTGTGTTTAGTGTCTAGTTCTCCTCATCTCTTAAGGGCTGTGGCTCCTGGCTCTGATGATGAATAACTGAAGAGATAGGGAGGTCTGTCATTATTCCTGGTGAGGCAATTGCTCATGAACAGCAAATACATCTGCTCTTTCTTGTGGAAAATAGATGGTTCTCTTTGTTGTGACTGTGAAGTTACTTTGTCCCCAGTTAAATAGTCTTGATCTAAGTTTCAGAGGCTCATTAATATAGTAGTCACTGCACTTCCTTATTTTTAAAGGTAAGAATGGACTTAAGAAGATAAGAGTGCTGAAGCAGTGACTTGTGTGTGGAGCCTTCTTTTGGAAATACAGTATGTTATAGAATACACTTGTGGTATGGAGTAGTGCCAACAATTTCTATGTGAGTAGTAATAATTCAGAAAAATACACCTCGCTAGGGGAAGTACATTGCAATAGTTGCAATGGCCTGAGATAGGTGAAGCTACTGCATCTGCATGTGCCTAGGTCCAACCAGCAGCAAGCACACACTTGAAGCACACATGCACCTCACATGTATACATCACCAGTCGCACAGATCCCAGAGACACACAGGGCACTCTAGAAAACACAGTACCATGGGCTGCATCCTGAAGCTGCAGCACCAGTCCAACATCTGGTACCCACTGCCTCACTGTTGCATACACGTACACACATGCACAGAGCTGACAACAGGACTCCCTTGGCTCCTAAACTCTTGACTCTCAAGGCATCTCTGGCTCCCAGGCTAGTTACTTACTAGCTACTCCAGCTTACTCTCTGCTGGCCCTTGCACACCTTCTGCACACACTGCAGGTGTTGGCATTGTGGGCGTATATTCCTCCCACCCATGACCTTACTTCTGTTGCTGGCACTCAGATTCCCATTCAGGCATGTGAACTAGGAACAGAGGTTCTCGCCCCTGAAAAGTTATTAAATTCTTTTATAAGGTGGCACAGACAATGCTGATCAGGTGCTGGATGTGGCCAGACAACTGTACCAACCAGATAACTGTTTACATGGTACACATTTTATAGCCCTTTGCCCCCTCTATTTTTGTCATATTTATTTACTCCCGAGTCACAGAAATCCATCTTTTTTTGCACCTCTTGTCCTTCCCTCATCATCCCATTATGTCTAGTGTGATCCTGAAATGCTCTTCCCCCACTTCCCATTCTGTCCCTAACCTCTGACCAGTAACCCTTCTCCATTCAAACAGTGATGTACCGCTGGCTCATCAGCCATTGTTCATGGTTTTAGCACCTGCCCATTGGATCTCAGTCCCTTCTGAAACAACCCTGGGAGGGTCATGGGCAGGGAGTCTTTTCTTTAGAGTCCTTGTTTTGTGTTTCTGCCTGCACTTGTGACTCTGTGCTCAACCAGGCTGGCACAGATCAGTTCTGATGTACCTGTGATGGGCCTGGGAGGAGCCCGGGCAAAGTGTCATTGGTCTCCCCTTCCCTTTATTAGCTCTGTGCTCGTTTGTGCGTGTGCAGACAAGCTTCTCTCACATAACCTAACACACCTGAGGCTTTCATTTTAACTTTATAAATGTCTAGGGAAAATGTGAGTAAGCAGGAAAACCCAAATTTGTAGCTGGTTAATCCCAGGCCACCCAATATGCGTAACATCTGAGAAACGCATGCATTGTTTTTGTCAAAACGGTGTAGTGAGACTTAAGGCAAAACAATGTAGCTACTTTTCCATATTAGCAATTCAACTCTCACTCTCTATTTTTTTTTTGTTTAAATATCATTCTTTGAACTGTAAGTACAAAACTATAATTAGTAGGCAGAGCAGATACACTGACTTCAAAAACAGAAATCAAGAAATGTTGCCCAAGGCAACACAACCACATCTTGGTTGTCACTAGTGTGTTACAGAGCCAGTAATCATATACGGAAGTGGATGACTTCATGGGAAGATGAGATAGACATTTATGAAGGTTAACACAATTTCGGCACAGAAATTGAAGAGCTTTATCTGCTGCTGATGTTGGTAGCCAACTCCCAGGTTTTTTTTTTGTGGTTTATCCTGCCAGTTCTGTCAGACAAGGCAAAATCTAACAGATTCCTCTTCCACTCCTATATCATCTATTTATCAAACTGTCTGCAAGCCACCAGCCTTTTGTCAGTCCGGGCAAGTGTCAGCCCTGAAAACAAATGCTTTCTCCACCCTCATTGTTTTCAGAAATGGATTCTTATCCGAATAATCAAGCAAGCTGAAAGAAATGCAGTTGGTGATTTTTGATGCTGAGTGGTGGTTTTGTGTTTGGTGCAGAGCTCCCTTTTGAGCAGGCCGGGTGCAGGGCTGAGTCTGGCTAGAGCTCATGCGAGAGCTCTGTGGAAATACATGTGGATTAGTCTCCTGTAAACCAGGATCTGATAGTCCAATTGCATCTCAGATCTTGTCCATGCTGAACAGTTGTATTGCCCTAACTATTCCAGAGGACTTTTTTTTTTTTTGCGTGTAACCCACAGATACAGTTGAACTTGTACTGCCAGTGCTGTGGTATTGCATATTAGAATATCTTTGCTGTTGACTGCTGCATGTGAACCACAGACTGTACTGGTACAAGGCACTTAAAGCTCCCTATCTTGTACAAATGGCCAGAAACAAAAGAGCCTTCTCACTGTCGTACTGGCTGCCTGCTAGCTGGGAAGATGCTTCATGATCGCGCTTTGCACGTATGCATGCGTGTGTGCAACAGTACACATACAGATCTACTGAAGTCAATAGACCTTTACATGACTGATAACAGAAGGAGTCTTTTAAGTGAAAACTGAGTCAGATGCAGTTGTCTCTGTGCACTGTGTTCCAGAAGTCCCAAAAGCTCTGCCTCCCAGCAGCAGCTGCACTACCAGGGTGATCTGGGAAGGCAGCAGTGCTGCATGGGAAGTGCATCTTGGCCTCTTCAAGAGGCCTTTTCCCATGCTGGTGCCCTGAAAAAGGAAGGACCAGAGATGAAGATCCGATTAAGCATGTTACTTGAAGTAATGTTAAAGTCATGAACGCTGGAATTGAAACATAATCTGGAAAAAGAAAACAACGTTAATGGTAGTGCTTTATGAGGCACAAAGGAAAGGAGAAATAGGGTAAACCAATCTGTTATTGCTTAAAAAAAAATCCCTTTTATCCCACATTGAGATTATTTTCCAGCAAGAGTGCAACACAACTGTTGTAGTGCACTGACTGCTGCTCCAGCAGTATGCTGTCCTCTCCCCAGGTCAGGAGTAAGTTGCATTGTTCTAAATGCTGTCAGACTAATACTGCAGGGTTTACCTGTGGAGATAGCTGTGATAGTCTTGTTGAAGCAAGAACACATGAAAGCAAAGATAAAATGGAGATAAAGATATTTTTTCCACAGGTGACCTGACTATCTCCCTTTGTATTTGCTATTCTGTATTTTGATCAGGTACTTTCTCATTTCTTCTCTCTTCCTCTGATAAATAATTTGTAGATTTTATTGAGGTTTTCTGAACTGAAAACTGATGCCTGGCACTTTTTTTCTCTATTTTTTTTTTCTTTTTTTTCCCATGAGAACCTCTCACTTTGTGGTTGCTTGAGGAAGTTGACTTAAGCGATTTAAAAAGTAGTCGTGGCTTATTTAGAAAGACACTGGCCGTTAACACAAAAATACATGCCTAAATATGCTAACAGGTGCAAGAGATGTCTAATCACATGATGGCTACAGGAAGTCTATTAACCATAGTGTAGGGTTAAAGACGGGTCATTCTGATAATTACATTCAGAAAGTAAATCTTTTGCTATATATTTTTTTTCTTTTTCTTCCTGAGTTTTTCCTTCATTTACAGCTGGAAGCTGAAATTTTCTATGTTCTAGATTCAGTATGAAAGGTTGTGACACTGACTAAAATCAGCAACAGTCATAGCTGTAGTTGAAACAGAAATAGAGGTGTGAGGTTAAGCAGATATCAGCATTCTTCGTGAACTTCTGTGCTCTTTCAGTTTTCAGGTCACAGCCTCTAACTTCTTTCTGCATGCTACCTAGTGTCTATTAAAAAAAAGAAAAGCTTGTAGAAAAGACAAGGCTACTGTCCCACTGCCTAGGTTGTCTTTACCTCTGGAGTTCTCATGGAAAGTAACATTAATTTCTTTAATTATTATTATTTTTTTTGTTTTTAGGTCTAGATCTTCCTTATTTTAAGTTTATCGCATAAATATTTGGACTAGAGTTCATAGATTTCAACTTTACTGAGGAGGGACCTTCTTCTGTAATAGCTGTTCTGCCAGAACTATAGCCGATCTATATTGCAATAAACATGCAAACGGAGCGACAAACAGTGCAACAACAGCAAATGTTTGCTTTTACAGAGCAAATCTATTGGCTTTCTGTATTTCTGTAGGCAGTAGATGCCTGGTGATTTGTTCTTAGGTGTGATCCAATGCATTTCAAAGCCTTACTGTTAAGATGCTTACTGTTCAAAGATTTAGAGTGCAGAACAACATATTTATTTCTGGTTGTAATTTCTAGTTTATATAAACTATCTTATGGCTGGTATCATGTTTCTACTGTACCTAATTTTGAATAATCAAAGAAGAAATATATTCATGAAACATGTACCAATAACTGAGCACAGTACCATTTCTTTTTGAAATCTGTTTCCTAAGGGTCAAATCCCTTCTATGTTAGGAAGTACATGAGCCTGCATAGAGCAAAGCCAGTGTTTCTCAGAATTTAGATCCTTTGCATTTTGTCTGTATAGCAGGTCCAGTCTTTTGGTAATAAATGAGATATCTCTGTCTTGCCAATGGAAGATGAATGGTTCATCTGGTTAGAATGTTTTTGCTCATCTTTTCTTGTCTCCAGCAGGACAAGACCATGCAAAGAGCAAAATTTTCATTTTTCAGTGTGGTTTCATGCCCCTTCTTGCCTATGATTAAACTGACCTGCATCGTACCCATGGACACCGGTGTGTAAACCTCTCTCAGTGGTTCAAAGGTCTGTGCTGTTAGTCAGCTTGTACCCCTGTCTGTGTCTTTGAAATTGTAGTGCAGATAGAGGTTGCTATTTTTTCTCTCTAAGGTTGCAATTCCTCTTCTCCTTTCAGTATTATGGTAGAAAGGTGTTGGTGAAGCAAAACCAGTTGGGAAATATGAATACTAAAATTCATTGTCAGATCCATAGACGGTGATACTTCTGCGTGATGCTTTTGTGTGATGTGTACTACTTGCAAGATGGGAATGTCTGAACAGCAGTTCTGTGGCATTCTGAAGACAGGCAACAAAACTTGTCAATTTTGCATTATTTGTCCATTTGTCTTGGTGTAAAAATCCCAGCACACTAGCACTGCAGTAGATGCTTAACTTCTGCTCATACTCTTATATATTTTTTTGCTTTAAACTTTTGTATAAAAATTTTAAAATCACAAATGTCTAACTTCAGTTCTGGCACAAAGTTGTGATCCAGTGATGAAGTGATTGAATTCAGTTTCGTTCCGCAACAGAATTCTTCTTAGCCTTTGATGTTATTTGGACTTTGGCTTTAGAGAACGTAGTCCTTGGCTGGCAAATTATTTTGAATGATAAAGAAACAGGCATAGTGGAGCAGTGTGTCGTTCTTCCCATCTGACTTGCCACTCACTAGCATCCCAGGAATTTACATATATGTGGAATAAGCCATTATTACAATGCTGTCTCAAGTATTAGGTTTTTTAACTATTTTTTTGTTTAGCGCAATCATTTTTACTCTTTATTCTTACTCTTTACTCTTTATTTTACCCTCATTCTCTCTCTATAATGTTGTTTAAACATTGATTTGTGTAAATTTGGTCTGCCTACCCCTTATTTTTAATGTTGCAGCATATTTTAAGCTTTTTTTAATCTGATATTTTCCACCTTAGGTAAATAATATAAATATGTTGAAAGAATCTTTCTTTCATATCTCTGGAGGCTATAGCAACACGTTTGCTTGTCTGGAGTCTCCATATCCTGTGTGCTGTTTTAGCTTAAAGTTGCTAAACCCCCATCCAGATTTTTCCACTCCCGTGCAATAAAAAATCTACATATAACCAGCAGGAGAAACCATAGAGAAGGGAGCACAAGGATGACTTGATAACATGACTACAACTTGTTCTTCTTTAGTCTCTCATCACAAATCTACTACCACATTCAATTGCATAAAGTATTCCAGAAGTTGTGGACTCAGTGTTTCAGTAAAGTCAAAAAGAAATATTGTTTTAAGCCAGATTTCTGTCAGTGGCAGATTTTTGTAGGTAGTGATTTTTGTTACTGGAAAACAAAGGCAGAAACAGTTATCAGAATTGTCATGTCATGAGCTGGAAATAGGGCAGATCCAGGCAAATGTGATGTGGAAAAAAACTGGCATTTGCATTGCAAAAGGACTTCTCTGCTGCTGAGTGCAGTATTGAAAAAAGCCACAACAGATGCACCAACATGAAATCTTTTCCCCAGAGAAGAGGAAGCTGCCTTCTATGGTTTGTGACAATGCTTGGAGGTTGTAAAATATCATTTGTCTGCAGTTCAACATTATCTTTTATTTTTATGACTGTTTTAAAAATGTTTTTCTTCAGAAGGGAATTTAGAGATGGGGTAGATACTGTTGCTCACTTTGTTGTAACCTTATGCAATTCCTCATGTAAGTTAAGAAATAAACAGACTGCTCAATAGTTGTATTGATGGCACTTTGCTACCTGAGCCCTGCACTCTGTTTTAAATGCTGTGATTGTCCCCACTGCTTGCATTCCTGCTCAAATGTGGATTGAGTTTGGTGACACTTATACCAGAGCAACATTAGCTTTAGAAGGGGGAAGCCAGACATGGTATTAAACTTTGCCAAAAAGAAGCATGCTGCTTTGCTACAGAAATAGGTACGTAGGATGGTATTTGAATGTTGAGAACCTTTCCAGGAACAATTTTGTGTATATAGGTAGCTGGGCCCTTACATCCTCAAGATACAGAGTTCTTGTCAACATCTTGATGGAAGTTTAGAAGTTGGCCATAACAGAAGACTCTGATCTGTGGCAATTGCTCTGCAGCTATCTCAAGGCAGTTGTATCAAAAGGCCTGTTGATATAAAATAAAGAAATTTAAGAGATTGTTCTTCAGCTGCAGAGGACTGAAAAGACGTTTCATTTCTAAGTATGTGTCCATCCTCTGGGGATTCATGGGAAGTTTGTGCAGAGATGTTACTGCTGAGCTAATTGATCTGTGCTGAATTTTCTTGGAATCACTTGTACAGCTTTTTGGTGTCTTTGATCATCTCACCCTTCGTGTGGCCAGAGACCAGGTCTCTGCCAAATGCCATACTTCTTACAAACTTCTGGAATTCGTATGTAGGTTTCCAGTAAGCATAACAGAAATCCAGAACTTGGCTTTTATTGCAGGTCTAGAGTATACCCCAATGTTACAGCAGAACCCAAGACTCCTTTTGACTTGCCATATTCTCTTTTACACTCTCTCCTCCTGTAGTATGCCTCAGTCTGCCAATTCTGCCCTTCTCGCCAGGTAACCTCTACAAAAGATAATTGCAGCACTGGGCAACATTTTCTGATATATAGCTTCTGTACCTCTACTATTCCTCCTGGTTTACATCATCCCAACAGTGGGATATTAGCCTTTTTTTCTTGAGAAAAGGCAGTCCTTGGAGGATAAAAAAAGGGACAAGTGCAGCTGTGGTTCTGTCTTCTGCTTTCTAAATAAAGAGTGTTTGAAGATTTGTACACAACTCTGTCTGCAATGACTGCAGCACTCAGGAGGTAGATAAGAGACTAAAAACCAGTACACATTTCATGCTCTTGCATGCCTGAATGCAGTGTAGGAAGCTTGATCCACCCTGAGCTTTGATCCTACTACTCTTACTAATACAGGCATGGTGCTGGTATAGAAAAGTCAATATGAACAGTGAAAGACTGCCAGTGCTTTTGGCCTCCTGGAAGAGGGAAGGTATTTTGTTACAGGGTGCAGCACAATACAATTTGGTTAAGCAATGTATGTGAGATATGAGGTCACCTAACCCAAGCCACTTATCTCTCTTAAGTGTGTGGGATAACCGGTAAGCCTGAATGTGGCCATCTGCATAGGAATGAGTCAAGTTTACCTGGTTCACTGAACGTGAATCGGGATTGAGACATGACTACTAAAAGCAAGAGATGTATCATAAGATGCCAAGGTACAAAAAATATTTGAACATTGCTATAGCATGATTGACAAAAGAAAATATTTTGTGCTCTACTGAATCCACGCTATTCCACAATTACAGGCAGAACTGAAAACCATAGGTTTAAGAGATTATTATCTTGTGTCCTTGATCCTGTTGAGCTGCAACTTTTTGTCATTATCTGGTAAAATATTTAACTTCTGGAGGCTTTTGTTTTTCAGTTTCATCCCTTGTCTAAAATACTGAGCATCCATGATATGGATTATACATTTGAAAGTAATTAGAAAAAAACTAAATAGATAAACTGGAGGATGTTCTAAGAGACAGAACACTGTGAAAAACCTTACCTGGAAAGAAGTTGCAGGAATTCTTTTGTAGACTGGTATCTAGGTGTAATTCTAACATCTTTTTTTTTTTTTTTTTTTTAATGATAATATATAATATAATATATAATATAATATATTTATATATATAAAAGCAGTCTGGATAGTAGGCATAGTATCTATGTCCCATAGATATGCACAATAAAAATATCTTGACATATTTTTCTTATTTTGTCCTGACGGCTATATTTAATAGCATAGCCACTCTTCAGATTTGTTGCTTTTAAACTCATAGTGAATACGGAAGAATGTTTGTATATGTTATAATGAGGAGTAATACATTTTAAGCTCTAAATACTCGAGCACAGTTCTTTATTGAGTATGACTGTTTTCACTCTACTCCCAGAGGAATCAAGGCAAAAACTTGAGTAAACTTTTTTTTTTCCTCCTTCTGATCGACCTGGGAACTTCATGTCAGTCTGAGGGACAAGTTTAACTTGTATTACAAGTATAATATTGCATTCTACATTGTTATCTTCTATAATTAAACTGAGATAATTCTTTGTTCAATTTTTATTTTGTTCCCCACCATAACCCTGCTTACAGTGAAATAGATGTGGTTACTACCAAAGTCTACACAATGTTTTGGCACCATTTATGTGAGTAAAAAGATATTGTATATGCAATCTTCTAGCATCAGTTAAGATAAGGGAAAATCCCTGGACTAATTCAAGCGGTTATAGAAGTGAAATATCTTGCAATGTGTGAGAAGCCCCAGAAGACACAGAAGTGAACAATATCACTCTCGCACATGCTCTCCACGTATTTCTAGCAAGCCATGGTTACAATTCATGAATTCAAGCCTCAAAATCTTGAAGAGAACCAAAAAAGCTGGAAATTGAATACTTCACCCTTTCAAGAACACCAGAACAAACAAAAAGTAAGGATAAGATCATATTTGATAGGACAGAGTATAGTTTTAAAATTGGACTAGTAGTTCTCACCTCTGCATTAGAAATAACCTATTTTCCACAGCACACATGAAAGAGAGTTGACTGGGGGAGATTGGACCAGCAGAACCTTTAAATCCTGTTGAACGCCAGTAACAAGACTACATAGCCTCATGAATAAAAGCATAATTGCTTTATGGAGACAAAGGCCCTGTGATTTCCATATGAAACATTTGTACATTTGGCTGTGTTCAGTAGCTGTTGGTTGAGACTGGGTTACATGATTACTTCTGACAAAGAAAAACTCAAGCTCAGGAAAGATGTGAAGAGCTTGGATGGAAGCCTGCTTACTCGGCGGCAAACTGTGAAAAAAGAGCTTGCTTGTGTGTCAGTAAACTTTAAACTATATAACACAGGATTATTGCCCATCCAGCAGTTCCTTAGCAATACTAGGAGTAGACTTACCCGCTTTCTTTTTATATATTTCAGAGGTTCTTTCTCTGCTATAAACTTATTTCCAGTTGTGGAGGTGATTTACACTATATGAAATATTACATAGATACTGATTTCAAAAGGAATACCAGCTCTAGTACGATGCTGAAAAACAGGAATCAATCCTGTGTGGGACACACAAAATTTGAGATGTCGGGTTTGGATGTTGTCTCTCATGTGAAGGATTAGAGTGTGAAATCTAATAGACAAAATTAGCAATACATTAGGTTGTGCAATGACTTCTTTCCTCTTCCTTTATTGTACGTTTTTACAGATTTTTGTATGTACCACCACAATCGCGCGCAGCTCCTTCCTCTGGGCAGCTCAGCATTGACTCTGAGTCGCCTTCTGTAATATTCTGCTTCTCATTGCCAACAGAGTGAGCCAACAGAGAGATTGGCTCTCAAAAACTGTAGTTCTGTCTTTGTGAGTGCTATGCCCAAAGTGCACATGAGGTCATATCTTTGGAAGAGAGCTCTAACCAGCTGGGTCTAGAAGGAAGGGAATTTTCTGGTCTCTAGTTTCCCCAGGATTTGATGTCCATTGTATAGATTAAAAAAAAATATACAGAACAAAAAACGCCATACAAGAAATTTTGACTCTTTCTAGATGCTCAGGCAGTTGGGCATTAAAGTGATAATTATCCTTCTGGCAACAGGTTAAGCCAGATGTCAGCAGCAGCAGCTGCTGGCAAAAGTAGCTGTTTCACGGTATGATGGAGTGGTTTTTGGCATCCTTCTGGGGAAAAATGGCATGACAGTTGGGGAAAGTTGCATCAACTATCAGGTGCAATAATATACCATGATAAGAGAAACATAAGTAGGTAGTGGAGAATGGGGAAATTTGAAAATGGTGGTAGTTCTGCGGAGGGTAGAAAAATTTCTACTAGGCATCTTTAGTCATTGATTTGTGTTTATCAAGAAGGGCCATTAGGAGTGACAGCTGAACGTATTTCAAATAGTCTAGCTTTGGATTGTGGAAATGCAATCTAGGGGCTTTTCTTCCATCACAGGTATGAAAAAATCAAGTGCTTGGATTTCTTTACAAGAAAGTTTTGTAAGGAAAACAAACAAATTTTACAGTACAAGGTCACAGATTCTTAACCACTGGGACAGTGGAGGGGAAATGCATGATGATCTTGGATCTAAGATTTCTTGTGCCCTCATGTACTTGTCATTCTTCTGACTCTCCTTTGTAAGCAGCACAAAAAGCATCTCAGCAATTGTGGAAGTAAGTCATGAGGACAATACTATCACAGTGAAGATATATGAGTTTCCTATAGATGGAGGGGATCATGCAGAGAAAATTTTTGAAAAAGCTTTGATCTTGATTTCTTTCTAATGGATTCAGAAGCAAATTTTTAACATGCCTTCATGGACAAGAAAATGCAGTGAGTTCTTGGGGTTATATCATGCTTGAAGATGTTCTGATCTGAATGGTTTTGCATCTATAAGTAAGACTAGACAGACCATAATGTCTCCATTTTATATTTGCAAAGATAATTAAGTCTTCAGACAAGAGATCATTTTGTGTCTTGTCATTCCTGAGAAGGGCAAATATTTAATTCTCTCAGTGAAATGTATATTTTCCCTCCCAAGATCTATCAGGAAACTGAGAAGCACAGAGATGAATAAAAAGTGTATTTATGAATTTTCAAATGATAAAAACTTCAATGGGATAAAGTTTGCATAAATTGTGGTGTATCTGTAACTAAATGTGATATAACTCAACTTTATATATAATTCAGTCCTGAGATTTAGGATTCATTTACATAACTAAATAGTCAGCATTTGTATATGTGGAACATTTGATATCAGGGATCCACCTTCAGAAGCCCAGCATTGATCATAGGGATGTGTAATCATGCCCAGTTTCTCATCATGGAAACTTTAAATTGCAGCACCCACCCAGAGCCTCTCATTTTTAAGGTCTGACCTGCACTAAAGCATTACGTTTTCACTCAGAATACCTTCAGATGAGATCTGAAGCCTCAGCCTTTGGTATCGATGTACAAGTTTGTATATTAACTAGCCTACATAATCTTCATTACTCCACTTTTCTTATGTAAATGCTTGTGGGAAAATACACATACGTCCAAGAAAAGACCATTAACAACTTAATTTTCAGTGCTAAGCTATTTCAGAGGGATGGTAGTGTTCATTTGCACATGGTTGGTTGTCTTTTAGAAGGCTAATGCTTTGGGATTGAGAACCCTTCTTCAGGTCTGAAATTCTGCCTGAAATATGAGTGTTGGAAACAGCCTCCCACCCTTTCACTGGTTTCTGCTGAATTCAGAAATTCTCTGTGCTGAGATTGGACTGTGCTATCTGGAGACATGAAGTGAGGAGTGAATAAGGTGGGAAGGGTTAAGGATGAGAATTAACCATAACAATGATGTGGCCTCTCTTGCTGGTGTTCTGTGGACTATCATTTGTTCTGTAGACGGTTTTGTTTGTCCGAGCAATGAGTTTGTTAGTTTTGAAATGGAATTGAGGTATATTACTTAGCTTTGTTTGTCTTTGCTCACTTTGTGCAGCTGAAGTTCCTTCAGAAGGATTACTTGAGAATATTTAAAACTACAGGGATAGCAGCTGGGCTATTTCCACTGAAGGTGGTGAAGGAATGTTTGCAAGAGTTCTAGATAAAATTTACATTTTTAAATTCATATAGGCAGCTCTGTTAGTTTACCGTGAGCAGCTTCCACTAACTGCCCTGGATCTTGCTGTGTCTCATTTGAGTTGTGTAAGTGTATGTATTACGTGATGCTTGTGCACTCACTCCTGCTGCTATTTTAGCTATTAATGATTGCTTAGTGACATAAATGCTGAAGACAGAGTGTGTCTCCATCAAATAGGGCACGCTATTCTCTTGGAAACATGGGAGAAAAGAGTTGTTATGGTGCCATGATACTTTTGTCTCTAGTGAGGTTGTGCTCCAGCTAGCAGGCGTGTTGATTATTTTGTATAAAATACTGCTTTGGTTGATATGAGCAAGACAGGATGAGCAGGAAGAGATGACCACAAAGTAGCTAGAGGTTTCACATGAAAGCATATTGTTAAGCCAAAAAGAAGTACACAGCAGTAGTGTTAGAGCATTACTGGTGATTAGTGAATGCCTAGAGGTAGAGGCTGATTTAAACACCTGCTCCACTTTGTCATTCTGTATATAAAATTCCTCTGACATGCTTCACATTGTTTATATCTGTAGAGCCACAAATGGCATCAAGATCCCTTGAAAACCAGCAGAGGCAGAAAAATACTGCTCTAGAGATCTTCAAATCACCAGTGAGACCAATGGGGATAGGAGAAAGGGGTCTTGTCCCCATTCTGTGTCAGTGGCCACTTCCACATCCATAGTTCCTGCACACATGGCTGTATAGCCTCCTTCCTTTTTGTGTTCAGTGCTTGGGAATGTGCTGCTCACCATGCCACATATACACTCTCACTTATGAATTGTAGCACCAAGACTGATGTTCAGGACCTGTCTGAGCACCCTTAGGAGGTCTGCAGATCTCTGCTGCTAAAATAAAGGAAGAGCTCCCGTTTGGGTGTTGTCTGGTATGGTCTCCATTTCCTAGTCTTCCTGTTGAAACTGGTGTGCTGGCTCTTGCCTTGGAGCCCTGTGGTGTGAAAATGGGTTGATGATATTGCACCCAGCAGACTCTTGCTGCCATAGAGTGCAAATACAAGACCCTGAGGTTTTTTGGCATGTGTGCTATCCAAGAAGTAGTGTGGTGTGGCAGCAGAGGGTCTGCTTTGTATTTCTCTGCTCTCTCCACGTTGTTTTTTGGCCCTCCCTGCTGTGCCAGTGTGTGCCAGTCCCCAGCGCCCAGCTGGGTTGCACAGCTGGGGTGGCACAAGCAGGAGGTGAAGGCAGCCCTGTACCAGCTGTGGCCATGCTCTGTAGGGCCTCTGCACGCCACTTCCACATCTGCCAGTGAAAAGATGCATCTGTGGATTCACCAGTCATGTGTGGTTTGCTCTAATAGCTGTGAAAAAGCCGTGGGGCTCCTGAGCCCCTCAATCCCCCCACTGAAACACGAGCGTCAGGGAGTTTTTGTGAGGCGATCATCTCTCCACCCTGGCATGGGGCTACAGAAGCAGCATAGAGGAAGCATTCTGTAGGTCAGGTTGCTTCTCCAGAGGGGCCCAAACCAGACTACACCCCAAATAAGAGAGAAATCAGGAAGTGTAGTAGTAAAGAAAAGGCTGCGCTCTCTCACCTTGAGAAACGCAGGCAGTCCTGTTTTGAGACTCCTCCCAGATCTCTGGCATCTCTAAACCATGTTTCATCTTCCACCTTTGAACTCACTTGAGTTCACCTGCTCTTCACCCATATGCTGTAGTTTATGATCTTCCCGCAGCAGTCCCTCCAGCAATCTGCCCTACCTACCTCTTGTTCGTCAGGAGATAGTTTAACTTAGGGCAGTATTTGTTAAATGAGATGAAGTCTCCAATTAACATCTTACATAAGCATTGCTCAAAGAAAATGGATCCCACCTATTGTGCAGCAGGTATAATGGAGCTTCTTACACAGCACGGCTTGGGATTAACCCAATTCTTTAATTAACTCTCTCTTTCTATGCCAAAGCCAAGCTGCTCAGGCAGTTTTATTCTTTTCCCATGTCTGGGAGGCAGTGCAGTGTTTGAAGACTTCAGGAAAGCTGCATGTTGCTTTTAATGTCAGCTGTGTCTTAAGGCTGACTGTGAGGGATAGCTGTCTGTCATTAGACAGTCACCCTGCTTAAGCTTTCTAATCAGTTTGGTAGCTTCAGTGTATTTTGCCAAAAATGTCTGTTTTGGAAGATGCCTTCTTTTGCTTTATTTATCAATTTAGTTGGCTTTTCTTCAGCTCTTGAGTAGAGGGGATCTGCCACTTTGGAAAGAAGCTTCTCTTTAACAGAACTAGCATATGCCTGTTGAAATATTTATGAAATATTTGTTTGTTCTGTATTTATTCCTAACTAAACATAAGAGGATCACTTGAGATAGTTGAAAGCTGAAATGCTTTTTCTCTATGCAATTCTTCAGATACTCCCAATCCCAATGACCTGCCTTCCACGGTCCTGCTGAAGATTGGCTCAGGTTTGTGAAGGAGAACAAAGCAAAAGGACTTTCAAATGTCTGTTTTCTGTGGGTGGATGTAGGCACTGGCTAAAAGTCACCTGCATATGCCACGCTGATGTCTTTGAGATCAGTCTTGTGACCCTGTGTGTGCTCTGGGTGAAGCTTAACCAGGCTGATGGACTGATGCAGAGATAATGTTGGCCCCAACAAACATGTACCTAATCTCCATGAATTGATTGGGCAGAAGGTTTAGGCATGTGGTACCTCTAAAGCTTGTACAGCCCTGCCGACTCTTCTCTTAGTAACTTATGGTGATGTGTGAAGCTTCTGTTGCAGCGTAGGATGTATTAAAAGAGCGTTTCTCATGTTTGACTTATGGCTTTAGGAGGAAATGTTTTACCTGGATTCTCTCTTTAGAGGAAAATATGCTTTGAATGGGAGCCATCCTTTTCCTGGATTTCAGCCATGGCACCACTTGAGAGATGGTGCTGCAGGCTGGAAGTTAATCTCCCCTCCCCCCATCTCTGTGCCCTTGTAGGAGTGCATCTAAGCATAATTCAGCAACTCTGAACCACATTTGAACCTCGAATATATACACTGAGCAGCTCTAGTGACACCACAGTCACAATTTGGACAATGCAGGTGGAGTTCTCTGTGGCCCAAAATTCTGCAGTATTCTTGTTACTCTCTCAACAGATTTTCTTAGCTACTGCTTTAGGTGTTTAGAGGACCAGAATGAAACCTTTCTCTGATTGCTGTATACTGCGTATATTGCATGTAGTCATATACTGACTACTACTGAGATTTCCAAAGCAAAGGTGAGGTGGAGATTTGTATGCGATACTTAAAAATAAATAAATAAATAAAATAATAAAAAAAGGAATTCTCAAGAATAAGCAAATTCAAGTCAAGAATATTTTGTAGTCATGATTTCGCGTTCAACAGAATTGTGTGGCAGTTGACAGTGCTGCCTTTTGTGGCGCAGACTCATAATGGTGTGTATTTCTTTGTCAGTCTCTTTGTAGTCCTATCAAGTCGTGACAAAAAGCTCTGAGAAACACTGGCATATTTGTATTACAGCTTGTGACAGCTCTGTAATGAATCCTAGAGTGGGAATTTCCATCTCTGCTTCTAACTTCTGTCTCCTCTAGCAGATTATCCACAAACGTGTGGCTCACGCTTCAGATGGGTTAATGAACCAGGAAGGCTCCAGGCCATGTTCAGGTCCTAGAAACATGGTACACGAACAGGGGAGGAATCAACTCCTTTGTGCCATGCTGGCCCATCTCCCACACAAACTCCCCACTGCCTGCAGACAGGCCTTTGCTCACTGGACAAACTTATACCACTGATTTGGAACATGTGGGACTTATTTGTAGTCCTACTAAAGCATTTAGTAAGATTGTGTTCTCATTTAAACATATTTGCAGAGTGGAAGGCACTTTGGCTCTTACATCAATGTGTAACCCTATCTCCTGTAAGTTGCAGGAGATGTTGTAATAGAATGGCTTTCTTCCTTTAAAGTTTAGTAAAAAAAATTCAATGATGCCGGTTTTTTTTTTGTTTTTTTTTTTGTTTTTGTTTTTTTTTTTTTGCTATTGCTTGAAAACAGGAATTGAATAAGCAGAGAAAGACCATTATAAATGTGATTTCAGAGGCTGTTCAGCTTGAAACAAAGGGATTTCCTCACATTCAACCTCATTACTCTGATTAGTGGGCTTGTAAAGTGGAGCATGAAAATGAAACATGACATAGACATGAAGTGATTGTACTAAAATCTACGCAGGCTGCTTCTTGGAAATGAAAGTATGACATCCATCTTCTCTGAACTGTTTACAAAGTTAAGTTTTCCAAGTAGCACATTTTTAAAGTCTGTAAATTAAGTTACTGTAGTTGTTAAGGGGAGACACCAAAAACTAAAAAATCCAAATAAATGAGAAGGGTGGGTTTTATTTTTTGTTTGTTTTTCTTTAATGACACTGAAAAATACGTAGAAGTGATACATTTTCAGTAGAAATAAATGTTGAGCAGGAACGTGTTTTGGCTGGGTGGAAATGGATGAAAGTCTACTTGTTTTCATGGCAAAAATGGAGAGAACAGTCTGCATTACTTTAAAAAAGGCCTCTTTGTATGCTGCTTGCTTCTGCCTCCAAATGCACTCTATCCTGTTTCCTTAGCTATTATAAAGATACCTGTTCAGTTGGGTCTTCAGAAGTCCTACAAGAAGATGACTTCAGAGTTATAATGCTTGTTTGGTACTGGGCAGTGCAGGAGCAACACAGTCTTATATTTTATATATAGAGCTACATCATACTGTCTTAAACATTTGTTTTCAAATGTTGAGTTTTCTTAATGGAGCTTAATCCTGCAAGACTGTACCTCTTTGAGTATAGGCTGATACAGTGCCACAGGCATCTTTTGTTGTCAAACTGCATTGTGTGCTGTGCAGAGTGCAGATGTTTTATTTCTGTAGCACACTTTTAAAGAAAAAATAAATAACAAAGATTTGAATGCAGGTTTTGGTGGTGCTGCACTATTTCTAGAGATGACTCACGCTGATACAGTTAAGATCCCAGAACTCCTTATGCAATTGCACCATCTTCATTTCCAATAAGAGCATCTGGAAGAGGATATCTAAATGCTGTTGGATATTGTGAAAAAGCAGGCTGGTGATACTCAGGAGAATTCAGCATCCTGGTGTTTAGGAAATGAGGGGCAAGGCTGTGAGTTGCAGTAAAGCAGATCAGTGTTTGCTGTGAAATTAGCTAATGTGAAAAAGGGAGAGTGCTGCCTTCCATATGAGGGCTGGCTGGTGGGACTTCACAATGCTGCTGTAGGTCCTTGCAAGCTGCTGCCATTGTGGCGTGGCTCACTAGGAGAAGCAGGGTAGGATGTAATCCAAAGCACGCTGGGTGCACAGTGCAGTTTGAAGGTGAAGTTTGGTGTCTAGTGTGAAAGTGGAAAGTATGATTTTTTTTTTTTTTGAGAGAGAGCCTTTGGGGAAAACTTCCCATTAAGCAGCTTTTGCCACATGCAGTATTTCTCTGTAGTGCACATCTATTAGGTAGCTCCATGAACCTTAGGAGTAATGCATTTCCAGGCTCATTTGTGCTCTTATTCCCCCTACAAAGGGGATTGTGCATCATCAACATTGAACTTAAGGAGATGGGTTTTGTGCAGGTGACCTGTACTGGGTTCAGCTCGTGGAAGAGCACAACCCACAGTGATGGAGGACAGCAGGGTTCCAACCAGCCTCTGAGGCAGCTGCTTTTGGGGCACCCCTCAGACATCAGACTGTTACATGGGGTGAGTAAGCATGTGAGATTTATTTCCTCGGCATGAGTCAGGACAGTTTTGCCTTCAGGACTCAAACATTGAGAGATTTCCCTGGAAAGGAGATGTGGGGAGAAGGGAGGAGAAAGATGTAGGATCACATCTTTCTCCATATTCTCGGAAACATCCTTGGGAATGGCTCAGCAGCAGCGGGCAGGAGCACTTACTTCTTCTGCTCTGAGGTGGCTCACTTGGGACCCACACAACCCATACCCACCAGGGAATTCTCCTGGCAGGTTTTGAAGAGGACCTGCTGTGAGAATGATTTGGGACACACATTTTGGGTCAGCACAGCAGGCTGCTGTTGAACCTCTTCTGGTTATTGAAACACTGAGCACGGACACTTTTCACTCTGTTTATTATTTTCAATATGTTAGAGAAATTAATGCACTGAGCAGAACAGAAGAAATCCTGGATGAATAAAATTTTATTTAGCAGCATGTGTGTTCATGTTTCTAATACAAAACCTCAGTACAAACAAACTGCTCAGTGGGGCTTACATTCCAAAGGGAACAATAAGAGCTCTGTTGACTCCCATCTTGCAAAGGAACTTGAGTTCCAGGTATTCATTGGTTCTTGGTTCCTCTGCTGGTTACCCAGATGAGTATTTTAGTGACTTTGTTTTTCTAAAGATGCTTTCTTCTTGGTTTTGCATGGGGGGAGGGAGAGCTCGTATGGGCTGAGGCTGGGGAAGTCACTCTAAAAATGAAAGCACGAGTGTTTGTTCAGTATATTAAGATTTAATTGATGGTTGCAGAAGCCACATTTTTGTCTGCTTTTCAAAATGTTTGGGTGGCTTTGCACAGACTTGAGGTACAGGTCACCGTGGATTTGGGGAAGGCAGTGTTGTGTAAGATAAGAGCAAAATAAGTGTCTAATTTTTCCAAGTGTTCAAAGCATTGGCTATCATTAAACACTCTTGTCTGCAGAGGGGTGTTTTTGGGCAGGGAGAGGGAGGTTGCCTGAAAATTAAAATATTTGGTGTTGGTGTTTCCTTTATCTTTGAGATGCCTGCAGTGATCAGACCTGCCCTGAAGGTTCTGATACCAAAATCTTACTGAAGTTTAAAGAAATGGAAGCTGAGAACAGCAAGCTATGCTAAAAGGTGAAACAAGCTGATAAATACAAGCATTTATGTTGTTGAGCATAGCACAGATAGCTCATCTTTATGACCCCTGTAGGGTGTCTTCCAACACAAATGATTCTATGATTAACTATGATTATTTTAATTGCAGTTGCAGTTAAAATAATGGAGAGCAACCTGTTTTTCCAGCACACCTCTGCTGTTTTGCTCTCTGTTAACTCCATGGAGTTTTGGGGATTGTAGTTAAGCTTCAGTACAGTCCATGCTTGCTAGCAGTAAGGTGACAGACACAGTTAGTATCGTGTGCTCTGCTAGGAAGAAAGCCAGCAGCTGGCCTGTGACTTACCTAAAAATGAGTGGCAGTGACATCCATTTTATGCTTCGTTTGATCCTGAGTACTAATGTGGAGCTGTTGTGTGGAGGAGGGGAGAATTAAAAAAGCGTGTATTTCTATTGATCATAAGGCTCGTTGCAGGATGCAACTTTTGTGGTTTGCCACTTAGAAGTCATGCAAATTCTGCTTCAAAATAGAGTCAAGGAACTGCGGGCTTTGGTCTGGGTTTTTGTCAGCTGTGATTGTTTAGGATTTGTGCTTTCTCCTTCCGCCTTAGATTTGGCCTCTAGGAATATCTTGGGAAAAAGAACAAGGCTTTCAAGCTGACCGTTTTTTTTTTTTTTAGATTTTTAAAATCTATTTTTACTGAGACTCTAAGTGAAATTCAATTGTATAAATATGTCATAACTGGGAAAATGCATCCCTGTCAATGTCTTTAGAAAGAATTATTCAGAAAAGCTACTGAATTGACATTGCGATCATTTGTTTTACTGTCACTGTCTGACTGTTGTATGAGTCAGTTTAAGTTTAGTTGTGGGAATTTTAGCCTTCTATTTTTCTGACTTATGGGTTATACAGCACAGAGGGATCCTTGTGAGTCACCTTCCTCCAGTACAGCCTGCAGTTCTCCAACTTCTATCCGCCTGGGCAAAATCAGGGGGGAGCATGTAATGATTGCCTGGGTCTGAAAATACGAGAGGATATGTTGGGATTCAGAAATCACACCCCAAGTAAGGATGTTGGCGTTCATCAAGATTGTAATAGGCTCTCGAGGTACTCTAGTGCATGTGTGTGTAACTCTCATCTGAGGCTTGATCCCCAAATCACTTGTCTGGGGAAACGCAAATCCAGGTTTTCTTTCTGCTGGTTGTAGCTCTATGGTGCTTAATAGAACTAAAAGAAAAACCATGCTATATCTCATGGTTAAGAAGTTGTTCAGGCTCCATAGACAGAGTTCAGGCACTTGGGGAAATCGCTCGATATTGCTCTCATTTCCAAAAGTGTAGAAAAAACTGTTTGTGCTTCTGATGTTTATTGTTGGGATTTTGCTTGAAGTGAAGTGTCGAGGTGATGGTGAAAGAGGTGTTAAGGTGATGATGAAGAAGTAGGTGATGCTTCCAAACTGAGTAGCTGAAGTTTTGTTTCCTCATTTTATTTATTTGAAGCCATTTTTAATGTGGATGCCCCATAAACAGGGCACATACAAATCGCTAGATCTTTCAGTGGTGCTTTTACTGCTTCTGTTGACTAGGCAAGCAGTACTGAATAGAGCCTGGGAAAGGCAAGGGTGATGGTGCTGGGCTAATGTGTGGCCTCAGAAGGGTGTGGAAGTGGTAGATGGCTTTGTCCTAAGAAAACACTGTTAAAGATTTTCTTTTTCCTAGAATTTTTTTTGTCTCTTGGGAAGTCTATAATAGGAGAGCTGGGGTGAGGAAGAAAACAATGCTGTTTACTTAAATGTAGGTGAAAATTTCTACTTCTCTGCAGATGGGGAAAAAAAAAAAATCTGGCATGTATGTGAGGAGCTTTATAAAGCTCTGTGAGGAAAAGTAATAGTCACCATCTAGAACAAGAGCTGTTGTGTGATGGGCTGAGTGTTGTCAGCCAGTGCTCTGTGCACTGCTGCAAGAGAATGTGATGAATTACCTCGTGCCCAGAGATCTCAGTATTGCTCAGGGACTGGTGTCTTGGCTGAAAGGGTAGTTAGTTAGAATTTGCTCCGAGTCTTCTGGGCTTTTTTTCAATTCTATTAGAATCACAAGAGACACTAGGATGTTGAGGACTTGCTATAGAATTCTGTTGATACCATTTGCTTGAAGATCAGTATGAATGTCACTTGCATGGAATCCATAGTGCAGTCTAAGAAAAACAGTGGCTTGATTATTTTACAAAGGTGATACATTTGGAAATCAGCCTGAGCTTGAGAGCAACCCAAATCGTGAGAGCTGAGCAGAACTGCCTGGTGTTCAGCAGAAAATAGTGTTGAACAAAATAATTGTGATCAGTGCTGTTAGGGATGCAAACTCAGATGCCAAGATATGGTGCATTCATGGTGAAACTGACATACGTTTAATTTTAAGAACTTCTACTGGCAAAAACTTGGTTTTTAAAAAAGCTATGCTAAACCCCTCTTCAGCAGCCCAAAGTTTTGTGTGAGGGTGGATGCAGTTTGTGTAGTAAAAAGATGTGCCAGAACTTAACTATCTAGATGTGAGCAACCCAGCTATGTCTATACACAAGGGAAAAAAGCTCTGAAGCTCACCACTGTGTGTAGCGATACTCTGTAGAAGTACTAGGTAAAAGGAGGAGGAAAAATTAAACAAAATAAACATACAAACCTGAAGGCAACACCATTATTCTTTTAGATATTTGGATGTCAGAGTAGGGACTGCTTGAAGCTCTGAGTGCTAACAATTAGCTGGGTTTGGTTACCCAGAAACAATGGTGCTGGGCAGCACTGGCAAAGGACAGCATCATCTGCAGTTGGTGACTGCAACCTTTAGAAGACAGAACTTATCTGAACAGCTTAATCTGTATCAGATCGGTTTTTTGGTTTTGTTTGTTTTTAAACCCTCATTTGGCTAAGGGTGTGACATACTGAGCTGGTTGTTGTGGAAGAGCTTTGACAAGCAGGGGGATGCTTCCCTCTCCTCTTCACTGGTGGATGGTGCACACTCGTGATGTCAACTGATTTAGAAGCAAGGAGTTACTTCTTATGTCTGGAATCACGTCCAGAAAAAACGCTCCTGATAACCCACTCAGGTTATTCAAGAGGCCTTGCTGGTGAATTTCTCAAACTCACCAGTAGCTATCAGAAAGGTTAAACAACAACAACTTTCATAGAGCATGTCTGAAAATGATGGTTTTAATGTCTGTTCTCTTACAGTGTGATCAGTGATACTACGCTTCAGAAATAGCAATTCCTACATGGAAAAGCATGGAAGTGTTGAGCAGTAGCACTGCAAAACAGGACCAGCTGAAGCAGCAGCTTAGATCTGCTGGGGCCAGCCGTGCTCAGGGACTCAGGACTACCAGCATAGGATGATGTCACCGCTACAGAAACTGAAGCGGGATCCTGCAGCAATTCAGCTTCAAAAGTCACAGACTACATCTCCAGGCAAGTACTTGTATCGTTAAATTATTATCAATACTTTGTATAGTAGCATCTGTTATGCACATTTGAAATTGAAGCAGAAGTCCATATAACAAGCAGGAAAAGTTTCAGAACACAAGTGTGGTCTGCAAGGTATTAATATCTCTTATGAGGAAAGCTGGAAGGTAAACTTAAAATGGAAGAATGAAGTTACCCATAGATGAGAGCTGGAAAGTAAGCTGACAAAGGCCTGTACTGTCCACCTTTTTTAAAGATCAATGCAAACCTTTATTTTCTATAAATAATTTAATAAATACTTTTGTTTTACAATGATACAATAAATGACAAATTCATAGCAAATGAGTCACAAAGAATTTAGAATCAGTATACTTTAATAAGGTATCAGTGTCAAAATACATTTCCTTATCAAATTAAAGTTCCCATATAGTTATAATATTGTCAATAAGAATTCAGCAATATAGATTATGAAATAATTATGATAAAAAGTATGATTAATATTAAGATGGAATACTTTTCCAGAGTGTTTTAGTAAACTGTTAGGCTATATAACATTTTTAATGCTGAAAATACACAAATAAGAAACAGAAAAAAAGCAGTATTCAAGTGTCTTTAGTCTTTGATGCCTTTAAGTCCTTGCCACTGAAAAATGTCAAATCTGGCTTGCCAATTTTTCATTACATGTTGACTCTTACACTATCCTTTTCCCATAGGAATAAATTCACTTTATGAGTAGCTTATTTTTGGTAAAAAGAAAAAAAGAGCACAAAACAAAACAACTCCTGAAAGATCTGCCTGCAATAAGGACTATTGTAATTTTTCTTAACACTATATACCACTACTAACATAAGATCTTTCACTTTCAAAAGAGTGCACAGTATGTATGGTTAAGACTCACTTAACACAGCAATTTCTGAAGTGCTCTATGAACCCAAGGCTCCCTCTCTGCAAGTGTCAGTGCATGTAGAAAGCAAAATCATAAAACAGGCTTCAGTGGAACTGGATGTCTAAAACCAATTACCTTTGTTCTCCGTTTCTGGGCCAGATTTTATACCTTCTGTACATTGCCACTGTTCCATTTTCTTCAGTGAAGCCACAATGATTTATACCAGTGGAGGATACCAGATGGATTTCAATAAATATGTCAATGTGTAGTTATTTCAAAGTCAGAACTGCCCACCTACTTCTATTAGTTTCAATATTTTTGCTGCTTTAATACACTCCAATTTTCAACCTTCAATATTTGAAAGCATGCATAGCCTTATTTCTAAAAATGTGCATGACAATACATCATAGTTGAAAAAGAGCCCTGAAAACATCTGGCTGAGTTTAATAACATTTCAGCTCTTGATTAAAACATAAGGTAAGTTAAAATGAGAAAAACCTGTCTGTCAGTAATTCATCTCACTACACCATTTTTAATTCTTTTTGTCCACTTACAATTAAGTTAGCATAATATGCCAGAAAATACTACTTCTAGTTTCAATATTGAAATTATCTTGCTAGCCAGCAATACATCATGAAAAAAGCTAGTAGTATTCAGAGGTGTTAGTACTGGCCAATGGTCAGATTCCTGAAGTGTCAGAAACATTCCAAGAAATACTACCGGTTCTTAACTTTGTTTCATTCTAGATACAGCAAAAGTACCAAGAGATGATTAACAGCTGACCCAAAGAGAGAGAAATAAAAAAAAAAAAAAAACCCAAATCTGTTTTGTGTAAAAAAAAAAAAAAAAAATGAAGGGAATGACAAAGAAAAGAAGACAAAACCAAAAATACAACAAGCAAGAAACCTCAAACAAACGCAGATCCGAATCCTCCACTGGGATAAATCTGTAGGACTCTGGTGTCTCTAGTACTAAGCCAGGTTAAGTCAGTTGAGAACGTGACTTGCTTCTGAGGAAAAAAGCTTACAATGTGCAACCTTCACAGATACCCACAAACACTGTAGTTCACCATTCACATTTCTTTCACCAAGGTGTATAAAACTGAAGGGGAGGGGAGGAAGGCTGAAGGCTGGGATTACTCTTTAGTATGCTTTTCCAGAAGTTATTAAAGTTACAAAGCAATAAATGCTGGAAAACAGAAAGACTCAAAGGATTTCAATTTGGCAAATGAACAAAAAACTGTGGTTGGAGATCAAATTTGTTTCATTTGTCTTTGGCAATAAAAATAAATCTTTGCAGTACTGCAGCCAAAGTATCACGCAATGAGGCATTTATACCACAGCTTTTTCCTAGCATGAAAATTGAAGGAAATTTGAAAGTATAAATTACTGGTAACAAGATAAAGGGAGGGTAATCAATCTCTCTAAACAACTCTTTAATTGGAATAGAGAAAATACAGTAGATGTATTTCTTTAATATGAATAATAAAAGTGAGTAACTTCAAAGGCCACTATTTGGTAACATGGACAGATTCAGTATCTATGTAAAATTCTGTAAAAGTGTATTGGTATTAGAAATCGTCTACTTGCAAAAATATATTTAAAAACTGAAGCTGTTTTGAACAGTATAGGCCAAGGAATACTGCAGGATTGCTCAGGTTGCCTGGTCCAGGGCTCTGAGCAGTTCACTGCCCTGCAGAAGCGTGGAACTGCCCAAAACAGGGACGTTTACCTCACAGTCATATCTTGTCAACTCAGGCAGCAAATAAGGTTCAAAGGAAGACCCCAGCAGACGACTCGTCACACCTGAAACAGTAAAAGTAAGTCAGGATGCTGAGATCAGAGGGAGAGAATGATAGTGAGAGAATGTTTCTCTCCTCTCTTCCCTCTTCTGTTTATACCAGTTACTACTTCTGCCAGTACACCTCAAACTACCAACAGTTAACATTTTCAGAGCAAATGCAATCATCTCTGCCTTTAGGGGTTACAAGCACAAAGTTTTCCACTTCCACACTAAATTCAGATTGTTCAGACGAAAATGACACTGGTGCAAATGAAGAAAGCTATAGTAACATAGTGCATAAATTGACAGCCTTGCTGTCTCCGTTTATCTCCTTTCATTGCAGATATTAATTTTTAGAAGGCAGACGTTGATCTGTAACCTAGAAACCTCAGCTACCACTGCTGCACTGAAGCTGCTTAGTACAGTGTAATCAATTTTATCACAAGACAAGAACGTGTAAGAAGATGACTAGACCACTAAGGTAACAAAGGTACTAGTTCATCTGAAATGAAGGGAAAAAAACCTGTCTTTCCTCATATATCACAAATGTAAATGTTTAATGTGAAACTTTTAACAACCACATTAATTTTACATTTTGTGGAACACTATGCAATTGACTCTTGGTTTAACATTCTCTAACCTTTTTGTTAAAAGTTTTATTCTCATGGAATCAGTAGCGGAACTAAGTGCCGACATTTTTCAGCCTCTGTATTGGACTTTTCTTACCTGACACTTTATGAGCTGACTGCACAGTATAGTCCTGATAATGGGGACTGTAAAACTGAGGGGAAAACGCTCCTGCTTTCAGATTTTCACCGGGACTGCCACAGGTGGGCTGCTGCTGCAGTTGATTCATTGGTTGGCTCAGACCTCTTGAGTTGCAGACAAACTCATCTAATGTTCATACAGGAGAAAACAAGAAAAAAAAATGAAATCAAGCCATAGTAATTGTTATAGTAGCTAATACTAATTTGAAGCAAATTGTTCCTCAGTGTGACAAGGACACTATGTAGGCATATCTGAAGTCTAGAAACAGTACTATCTGGAAGTAGTATTGTACTAAAGATATTTGAATAATGAAAAACAGTGTTGTAGAGAGAAAGCATCAGTTCTAACTCTGAAATGTCCGCACATTGGATCAGCACAAGGTAAACCTACCTCTATTAAACTGCTCCTTAGTTATCTCCCAAGTAAAGGTATGGACAGTATATGAAACAATCTACTTGGCAGCTATAAAACATACTATAAATTGTTCAACAGTAAGCTATGTAACTTGATCTTGAATTTTACATTCTTTGTATTTTTTTTCCACCGAGCTCATTTGACACGTCCTTACAAAACAGTTTTTTTTTCTATTCAAAGTAGCTTAACTTAACATTGCAAAATCAATTTCTTTTCCCTTACCAGTAAGAACACTTGTGCTGAGAGACTTCTTTTCTGTAAGCAAGGAACAGTTTTCCCCTTTGAGAAATTTCATTCTCTTCCACATTAACTGAGATGGGTTAATGACAGATAGATCTCCCTACAGTTTGGAGAAAAGCAAAATTAATGATTATGCCGGTGATCTTGGTACATCCAAAATTTTGAAGAGGATGCATTTTCTTATGATTACCCCACTCAGCTGTTGCAGTGCTTGCTCTTCGTAATCCAATTGTCGCTTCAGTTTCAAACTATTAGACAAAGCAATTCTTGCTGGGTTTATATCTATGCTTTGTTGCCCCAAACCATCCAGCGCCCTGTTGAAAAATGATTTCTGGGTGAGCAAGAAGGCAAATCTAAACCATCTTTTTCATTTGTACAGATTCTTCTTTCATCTATTTCATTTAAGATACCTTTGACACATGACATTGTATGTTGAATGTCTTTGTTTCCTTCTATCAGTCATCCCACAAACTTTGGGAACTGTACTTGGGGATCAAAGGCTAGCACAAACAACACCCAGGTGTAAAAATAATATGGAAAAGAGTCATGAGATTTTTAATCTTAGGATTTTGAAAGCTACATTTGTCTTTTTGCTAAGCACAAACACGAGTTGTATATATTCAAGAAATCTACCCCTTTCTGCCCAAATATTTTCTAAGTGTAATACATGGAAAACATAAATTCTTACCTTTTTTTATATATGTGCATGTTGGGAGAATGTATTGGGGGTCCCGAGGGGGAATTTGATAGGGTTCCTGAGTATTTATCCATGAGTCTCCATTTAGCAGGAACATATTCTAATGGTGGATCAGGTGG
The DNA here is from genome assembly GCA_037305975.1 of Chrysolophus pictus. Lineage (NCBI taxonomy): Eukaryota > Metazoa > Chordata > Aves > Galliformes > Phasianidae > Chrysolophus > Chrysolophus pictus. Next base: position 84,423,657 of record CM074578.1, read on the forward strand.
CCACTGGGTGTTTGGTCTACCCCCCATCGAAGACAGTGGAGTGCTGGCTTGGTTGTGGTACGGTGGCAACGATGACCTACTCATATTGTTGAAGAACACCGATGATAGGGACCCATGACCAGGGTTAATGTTTTTATTTGATAGCTGTGGGCAATATTTCTCTGGGAGGAACTGATTCTGTGAAGCAGAAGCAAGAGGTTGGAAAATGGTACTCATGCTACTTAGACTCTGCTGGGTATTTTGTGCACTTTCAGAGAGAGGATGTTCTTCTTGGCAGATAGGGCTTAGCTGGAAATCTTCTCCATCCATAGGAATGTAAGGAGCTAAGGTTTCAAGGTCCAGTTCATTGAAGTCAGTCTGCACAAAAATGAAAGAATTTCATGAGAAACCTAGAAGTTCATAATAGTTGCGGCACTGTGAGGTGAAATACCAGTTGGGAGATAGGAAGTTTAAAAAAAAAAAATCACTGTATGCCAAATTTATGTAAATGAAAGTGGCTAGCTTCTCCATATTTAAAAAAACAAACAAAACATTATTACTATGAATTGCACATATGTATATTCATTCTGGTTCAGTCAGAGTTAATCTTATTCACAGTAGCTCACGCAGTATTATATTTTGGACTTGTGGTCAATGTTTTAGCTACTGCTTAGAGAAAGCCTTGACTCTTTGTAAGCACTACTGTTCCACGCCCTGCCCCACCAGTGGAGTAGGCCGGTGGTGAACAAGAAGTTGGGAGGGAGCACAGCTAGAACAGCTGACCCCAGATGACCAAAAGGATATCCTATACCGCATGACATTATGCTAAGCAATAAGAGCTGGAAGAAAGAAGTAGAAGCTGGGAGGCATTCAGAGTTATAGTGTTTGTTTTCCCAAGAAACTGCTACATGTGATGGAGCGCTGTTTTCCTGGAAATGGCTGAACATCTGCCTGCCAATGAGAAGTAGTGAATGAATTCCTTATTTTGCTTTGCTTGCACGTGTAGCTTTTGCTTTTGCAAACTAAGCTGTCTTTATCTCAACCCAAGAGTTTTCACAATTTCACCCTTCCAGTTCTCTTGTTCATGCTACTGGAGGGAGTGAACAACTGGCTGCAAGGGTTTAGCTGTCTTGTGGGGTTAACTGACAACATTTTTCATTTTGAGGTTTTACAGGAGTTAGTTTATTTATATTTTGTTCAAGAAACAACGTTTACTCGCTAATCATCAGGCCAGATTAAAAAAAAAAAAACAGGCGCTGTTTATATTCCTTATCCAATCTACAGAAGCGTCCAATTTCTGAAGTTCTGCTTCTCTCTTTTCAGCACTGCCACGGTGACACCTCCAAGATAATTGTTTCATATCATAAGGGATAGAAGTGGACACCTCAGCTTTTCAAAGCATATGCTTGTGTTAGTGCAGTGCATCCAAGTTTTGGTGTATATGTTATGACACTATATCTGCATGCATCTCTTCTACTGTCTGCTAACAGAGGGCCAATTTTCATGGTTTTGGGAGAGATATTAGTTTCTTACCTGGGAGTTGCACCGACTTTTTGATTCTGTGTCCATGGCAAAGAGTTTTTCAATCACCTCAATCTTAAGATCGTCATCCACAGAAGTGTAGTAGTCTTCTGGACTGTTTGGCTGCGCAGAAATAACAATTGGCTATAAGAAGCCAAGAACAACTACAGCTTAGCACACTTAACTACATTTCTATCGTATCATTTCCTCCAACATCAGATTAGTGGTCACTATAAACTTAGAGAGCCAGAGCAATTTAACAGAGGCACCCAATACAACAACTTAGTTGTCCTGTCAGTTTAAACGTTGTGTGGTTGTTTTTTTTTTTTTTGGCACATCATACTAATAACACGAGATGTGTACTACTCAATTATTTTGTCAAGAAATATAACACTTTGCACTACCTCAATAATTTTATTAAAAGCAGACATAAAATTATTTTGAGTTAGATGGAACTGCTAAAAGCCCTGCAATGAACAGAGACACCTACAGCAAGATTGGGTTGTTCAGAGCCTGGTCCAACCTGACCTTGAAGGTCTCCAAATTCCAGTTGAGTCTAGCCTAGTAGTCACCTAGTAAAATTCTGATAAGAGTGGCTCTAGCTCTCGAGGGCAGTGCCCTGGAAAGCTCATTCATTTTTTCAGCAGTAAACTCTGTGAAGCCACTCTCAAAAGCCAGAGTTGGGTAAACTTTCTTGATAAGGACTATAGTTTCTAGTAAGCAAGCAGAAAGAGGACTGGCCTGAGGGGAATTTTGCTATTGACCAGACCACTTAACATTGGAGTTTCATTTAAGGCTAATTCCATGTAAGACGGGAGCAAGTTCATCTACTAGCTGATTTATAGACTATCATAATTACTTAGTGAGACAGACGAAAACAAAGAATGCAATATAAAGGCAAGATATAGTTTCCATCTGACATTTTTGCTATCAGTGCTTTCCTACACAAACAGCACAGGATAAAAATACATAGTACGGTAGCGATGTAGATATGCTGGTCTTGTTACAAGCATTGAGACAGGACCGTAAACATGAAAATATCATCTTCATATTCTGATGGGACTTGCATAGAGAACAACACTTTTACATTTTTTTTAAAGCTTTTCTTACCGTGGAACAGCTACTGTTGCTGCTTACACTTGGAGTACTGCTGCCAGGTGCAATCTGAGGCATTGTAAAGGACGGTATTGTCAGCGTTTCACCTTGAGCAGCATGGCTTTTCACTTCTACTGGCCACGGTTTGCTTGGTGTCAAAACAGCACTGGAATAGGCAGGGGTTTCCTCAAACTTCTGTATCCCTGGATGGAGTTCTAACAGTGTTAATAGTACAATATTAATGGATGCTTTTAGCTTGTGCCTGTTATGATATAATTACGGCTATTCACTAAAAGTAAACACTAATCCTAGCTGCCATAACAATAAGTAAGTTCACAAAGACTTTATCTTGTTTAGTCAGCAAGAAAGCCTGATTCTCCCTCTTTCACAGAAATTTTCCACTGATGTGAGCACATGAGCTCCTATCACTGTTACTCCTGATTTATACACACAGCAGACAGACCTTGTCTGTTAAGTTTCTAAACATAAGCTCATATGTGGTTCTTTGTTGTACAGAAATTATTTACACAAATACTAACCAAAATCCAGGGAAATAATGGCATCTCCAGGTGTTGGAGCCAGCTGTGCAAGTTCCTCCGGTTCTTCTTTTAGCTTAGTAAACAATAAATCACTCTTGTTCCTCCCTGAGATCCCGTTCTCAAAGGCACTGCTCATCGTCAACAGGTGAGGCTTGAAGAGCGATTCCGTTTGGTCCATAGAGAAGACAATATCATTCTTCTCAATTTCACTAGCAAGAAGAAGAAAGAGTTTAAGCATTTAGCACCCTAAAGGAAAAAGATGTGGTAAAGACAGGTACTGTAACTCTCTAAAGATTGCTCTAAGAGTATTTTTGGTTTCTCGCAGTTGAATGCCAGGCTCTTGACAGGCAAGGCACAGTTCCAGTGTTGCTGAGCACCACAATCTCAGATGACGCAGAGAGTGTGGCCAGGATTTCTGTGGGAATAGTCAGAGCTTTGTTGCTCTGGTTTTTAAAGGGATGTAGTCAGGGCTACAATGACCCAGACTATCACTCAAATAAGTATTTTATTTAGGCCTTGTCTAGGACCAAAAATACATGAGCTTTTCAAGTCAGAGACTAATCTGTGGTTCTGATTTTTGAGAAAGAAAATGGCTTTTCCTAGGAACACAAGATAGACTTATACCGAGTTTTCTCTCTCTGTCACAGTACCAGAAAAATAAAATGTATTTAGTAGTTGTGTTGCACAATAAAATCTTTAGTGCAGGCCTTATGTTCTGCTTCACCAGCAAAGCAGAAGAAAAAAGGCTATGGTGTAATTCAACAGCTTGTATGGGAATGGGCATGCCACATTCTTCATCAATGTCTAACATCAGTAAACAAGATTGAACAAACATGACTAAACTGATTTCAGCATAGCAGCACTGGATAAATAGACCCTTCAAAAATATTTCTCATCCTTGCATTTTTTTCCAGCGCAAGGATTCAGAAGCGTTTTTTCTGTTCTGCACAACTTACCTCAGCACATAGTTGACACAGATGATACACTGAGGCTGTAGGTTGCGCGTGTTGTAAATGACGGTCCCTTGAGTTTCCAGCCACACGTATCCACCATGCTTGGCAAGCATACGGTACTGGCCAGTCACCACTTGACCTTTTGTACACACTAAGAAATGGGAGCAGAGAGATAAAAATAAGGTAGCAGCACAAGTAAGAATGCATAATACGTAACACTTGTTTAAATACATCTGCTCCCAAGTTTTCATTATGCAGAACTGCACTAGAACATTTGTAAACAGTGATCAAAGAATGGCTTAGGTTGGGACGGATCTTAAAGATCATTTAGAACCAGTCCCCCTGCCATCAGCAGGGTGGTCAATGATGCTCAACTTCTAGAAAAAATCAGCTATTTTTAATATAAATGAGTCTATTAAGCTGAGCTCTCCACACAAGACACCTGGCATTTGAGACCTTTAGGTTGTCTGAGTATTTAGATCAATGCATGTTTTTTTGTTTTTTAATTTAATATAAGATTCTAATTGCCCTAAAAGTAAAGTCTGCTGACTGCATATTTCTTGAAAGTTTCTGTTCCAGTAGAATTGCTCTCAATTTTGGTTCCCAAATTGATTTAGGAAGTTATTCAATAGTCTCCCTAATTTAGGTGGTGGATAAAACCAAGGGTCAGATGATATATTTAAAAGCAATACCCACAATAAAGTAATTCTCGTGGTTTAATTCCATACCTATCTCTTTTTAATGCCTAGAGTCAGGAGCTGAAGGTATCAACAACACAAATGAAGTGAAGGTAGCCTTAGCACAATATTGGTTTTAAGTAGCTGAAGAAGTAACATCACTTTTAAAAAGGTATCAACATTGAGAAAGAAAAAACATCTTATTTATCTAGTTTTGGTTCTCTGTAATAGCTTGGAATTAACAAAAGAGAAGGAACTGAGACTCATGTGAAAAATCAAATAACGTTAACTCCAAATGTTTTATTTGAACTGGCCTGTGTTTCTCAAGCAATAAACTGATGACAGCACAATTCAGGTTTAAAGTTTCATGTAGGTGTTCAAAAGGTGAAGGTTCCCAAGGTATTTTGTAATATTTGAAAAGATTGGAATTTCAGCGTGAAGCTCTGGACATCTAAAATGCAGTTTTGTGATGTCTGCCTTGTGTACGCTTTTCTTAAAAGCAAGGCATATTGTCATGCAATTTACAACTGTTCATTTGAAAAAAATAGCAGTAAAATTAGGGCTGGAATACACAAGCAGTACAAACAAGAATGTATTTATTTGTATGCATACATAATTACATTGAGTACCTAAATGGGAACTGGCGAACTCAACACTTGAATAGTTTGGCAGTTTTTCCTTTTAAACGCTTTTATGTGCGAAGACAGTATGCTATCAAAGTAATGCCCTAAAAATAAAGCATTTTACTCAATAAGACTGGAACTTATTTCTGCATTCTCTGCACAGAATAATTCCTTGTGAATGTGGCCACTCAACAGTGACTATTTATCGTCGCTCTCTCCTACATCGCCACTATACAAACACACAGTCCAACCCTGTGAAACACAACTGCATTGTAGATAATTGTCACTGTGTTTATCTTTCTATCTCTGAAGTTTGTTTGTTTGTTTTCTTCCTACGAATATTTAATCATCCTGCATTTAATTTATTTAGACAAAGTAGAACATTACCTTTATTGATTAAATACTTCTGGCAGGACAAAATCAAAAGGCTTTCATTTCAAAGTGTTTTAGTGACTGAACTGTTCTGCTCTGCTTGTGAAACACAATTACACAGCTTCCTAATCATCAGCTCATCAATAAGAGTCACAGCGTAGGCGCCTGCTACATTACAAAGAAGCTTTTTACTGCTTTAATCTTTTTTATTATTATTATTCAAAGCATGTCATGTTCTGATATAATAAGGTACAGCAGAATCACTCCTTGGGGTAATCTCATAAATTACTAATACACTTGTAACTGCTGGCTTTGTTATCAACACTGCATTTAAGGTTCTGGATTCAGAGTGAACTATTTTTTTTTTCTTTTAAAATATACATTTTTATATACATATATGCATGCATGCCTGGATCTTTACAGAATTAGTAATATGTCAACAAAATACATTCACATTATATACCTTACTGTTGGGAATAGAAAGGGGGACTTGTATTCTAGGTGCATTACCAAGAAACATGTCCCAGACAGTGACATTCAGTTCTCCACTGAAGTCAACAGTGAAATTCTCATTGGTTTTAATGGCAACAAGACCAAAGCCTAAATGGAAGTAATTACAGACTATTAATCACTAAATTGGAAAATATAACTCTGCAGTCAATCATTTGTACAGGTGTATGCAATAAAACAGATTTCCATCTTGTTTGCATAATGTGTGAAAAACAAGGTACGCTAAATACTGCCACTTTCTAATCTTCTACTGATGATGACTTAATTAAGACTTTCATATTGTATATGCAACTATACTTTAGAACACAAGCACTATTGTGCCTTGCTTGAATGCAAGGCTGTTAATGAAGAACTTTGGCAATGAAGAAAAAACCTGCAGTACAGTACAACTGCAATGAGCATGATTTACAACTAAATTTAAAGGAAGAAAAGGGAAGGAGTCCTGCTTTATTTAGTAGACTCATCTGAGGTTTCTCTCTTTCTTCCTCTTTAATGAACTTGTGCAAGGCATTTGACGTGATCCTGCATCACATCCTTATCTCAGAATTGGAGAGATAAGGATTTGAAGGCTGGACTACTTGATGGATAAAGATTTGGTTGGATGGTCATAGCCTGAGGGTTGCCGTCAATAGCTCTATTTTCAGGTGGAAGCTCGTCACTAGTGGTGCCCCCCAGGGGTCTGTCTTGGGACTGGTGCTTTTCAACATCTTTATCAGTGACAGACAGTGGAATTGAGTGCACCCTCAGCAAGTTTGCTGATGACACCAAGGTGAGTTGTGGTTGACATAATAGAAGGGAGGGATGCCATCCAGAGGGACCTGGACAGGCTCAAAAAGTGGGCACATGAGAATTTAATAAGGTTTAACTAGGCCCCTGCCCACAGCAGGGGGGTCAGAACAAGATTATCTTTATGGTCCACTCCAATCTAAGCCATTCTATGACTTAAGCTTCACTTTCCTTCTATTTTCTATACATCTCTACAATACTAAGTGACAGAATTGATCACTATACTGTTGTATATTTCTTATTAAAAGAATATTGTTTGATACATACAAGGGTGCTGATCATGAATGCTGTGTTTAGTTTTATATTCTGATTTACAACTCTTTATATAAGCTATGAAGTGGATATTTTCATGCATAAATGAATATGGCTAGGAAGAAGCAGTTAAGACCTGTACAAGCCACGTGCTTGCTTGGTAACCTTTTGCATTAGACAACATCTCAGTAATAATGTCACACTTTAAGAAACCTAGGGATTTTCTAATTTGTCTTTGTAGTCATCCTCTGAATTGCTAAGAAGTCTGACTGACAATTCTGTTGAGGGTAATAGTATATATAGTGTTAATCATAGCATGGAGTGTTGACCAGTAGAGATGGTCCATACTACCCTGTATAGCACCATATGCACTAGGATGAGTCTGATTCTAAATATTTTCTGTGTAGTGCACTGTATTTTCAGCACTTTTTCTAGTATACCTCACCCTCTCTCTCACTTTTGACTTCATTCAGCATCTTGACCAACCCTCATGTCCAACAGTACAAGTCTGTAGAACATGATACTTTCAGTAGACACAAAGGGCCATCAAACATCAACTTAAACCCTTTGTGAGATGATTCCAATTGCTACATTGAGGAGAAGCCACCACCAATACCTGGTCAAGATTACTAGTAAAAGCAATCCAGAAATCCTTACACAGACAGGTCTTGATTCAATAGTCCTATCTAATTAACTAGACAGGGATAAACAACATGGGCTCTTTCCAGCCACCAAAAAATTTGCCAACTCTCATTTTATTCCCTCTAGCATTGTCTCATTCTTAGAAATGTAACTCAACAACTCAAAACCAACCATAAAGCATAGTCACCTATTTCCTCACAGGATTACTCTTAGCCCATCATGGGCTACCCACATCCTATCTGTAAATATCACTCTTTTTCACTGTTAAAAGCATGAACACATTTTCAAAGAAACAATTTTAACAAATATATTCCCAGAGAATCTGTAAGTATGGTGTGATTATTATTATTATTTTTTTCAGCAGCTCTGGAAACCGGATGATTCATGCTAACACTGTTATACAGCACCCAACTTTAATCACTGCCAAACATTCTTTCAAATAACGTTCAACTCAAAGCTGTCCTGAATCCTTGCCACTGCAGCTAACAACACATTATATTCCCTTCTCTCCTTAAAGTCAGACAGCTATTCTTTACTGATACTTTTCTTCAAGATGTACAGAAAATACTTTCTTTTAAGTGCATTCGCTGGGTAATTCCCTACTGACATGATGTAAGTCACAGTCTTTCCTGAGCCACAGAGACATTCATCATAATAACTACAAAGCAGTTTATGTTTTTGTTTATAACTTGTGTTCTCCAGCATAGCAGCTCTGCCTTGTTTTTATTAAAACAGCAGCAACAGAAATTTTAGTGGTTCTTTGCTGAGTACTCTCCCATGCACTACTAGTTCAGTGGTTGTAAAGCCAGACCTAGGAAGCGTAATTTGTATGTTAGGGCACTATGCTGTCTCCAGCCATTTTGCCACCTTTAAGGACAGAGACTGCAGGTTTGAACCAAGCAGTTTTAAGATATCTTAAGATATCTGCCGAATGGAAGGAACAGATCTTGGCTCTGATCTCTGTTACCAAAACGATTCAGGTATTTCACATCAAAAACAGCTAAGGCTGGCAACTTAGGCATAAGAGTAACAAGAAGAATCTGTTTCTGGCAGTATATATAGTCTGTATACTGAATACCCCTTTTAGAAAGTCTCTTTGCACATCTCTTTCGAGTGAGGAGAGGGTTTTTTTGGTAGAAGAACATTCAGAAATATGTTGTACTAAGTTCTTCCTTCTACTCTTTACAGCCATCCTTGTTGCTGAGCCCAACAGTACACCAGAATGATAAGCCAGTAAATGCACTTCTCACCAAACTAATACTGCCTAACTCAGCTTTTCAAATTTTCAACTGATCTTTGTATTACTCCTGAAAGAAAGATCCTCTTTTAGCTATGATTCAAATTTAGTTTTAAGTATGGCAAAAATCAAACCGCGCAGAAAGAGCAGCAGCAGTTTTCAGCAAGACAAACATGGTAACATGTAAACTTTCTTACAAAGAAAGAACCTATTCTTTTTTCTAAGAATACGTGCACATAAATACCCATCCTCACACACAGGGTGCACTTGTATTTTCAACTACTTATTGAGGTATCTACTAGTTGTGACTTATTATTTGCAAACTATGAAGAAAACTAAGAGAGTGACTTACAGTTCTGATGACTTTTGGTCATGTTCTCTGAGTCCAAGGCATGGTAGAACTCATATGCTGAACGGCCCAGCAACTCCTCTGGGTGGTATCCAATCAATTCTGTTATTCTAGGTTAAGAAAAGCCAAACATTTAAAATTCACATCACCTGACAGTACATCACAGCACTCACTTCTAGTCCTTAAAAAAAAGGATTAAAACCACAGTGTAAGAAGTCCTGAACTTCCCTACACTTTAGAAGCTACAGAGGATTTCCAATCATGTTCTTAAATATTTCTATGTTAAGAATAGATTGGCTTTTAACACTACTACTCTATTCCTAGAAAGTCCTACGATGGTCATCATTGCACATGTTGCAAATTTTTCCAGACTCACTGTACAGTATCTCCTATAGAAGCTCACAACAAGGAAATTGTTGCTGACCAAGTTCTCAAGCTGTTGCCTATCCACAGAAAGTCCCATTACCATCATTCAAAAATAAATGCACACAAGGCAAGGGAATAGTGGCTGGCACCACCAGGTTTGAAAGTATATAAATTGTAAAAGCTTACCTATAAAAGTGTTAATTCACTGCTTTTGGTATTACATTTAATAAAAAAGCAAGGTGAGTAATTAAGGACAGTTAAAAGAAAAAAAAATCAGCTCTTTCGCTTAGTGTTTCTCAATTGTATGAGAACTTTACCATGTGGATTAGGTTACTTGGGTGACTAATCCACAAGCTAAGTAGGATTTTACACAAAGAAAGCTATGATCTGAAAAAAAAAAAAAAAAAGGACTTTTTTCAGAGCTTTTCTGAGTACTCAGGCAAGGCACGGTTTGTCACAAGTTCCTGAGTAAATGAAAATAGGTCAGCACACTGTGCAGATGAATTTCTCTAATGAGGGGGTGGAGGAGAAGGGTTCTTTTTTCCTAAATTAAATTTGAATTAAAACCGTCATACACACACATTTACAGAAAATACAGTTAGTAAAATCATAATAATTAAAAAAAATCCTCTATATGCATTCAAAAGTTAAAGATATCACATATCTCCCGGGAAAACACGGAAGCATTACTGTTTTTCAAGTCAGCAACAATGATCTTGGATGCCTCTTCTTAGCTTTGAAACTGCAATAATCACCCACAATGCTACACAGAGAAGTACCAAAACAACTACAGATCAACTGCTTGGCTGTCATAAACCTTAAAAAGCCAGGAATTTTGGAAAGAGGGTCACATCTTACAGCACATACCTGCTATGAACAGCAGTGCCCAAGTTTTATGCCTCATAACTAAACTCCCCCGGAAGGATTTATCTGACACCACATTTGATTAGTAGCATTGCCACACTGCTACTTCCAAGATGCACATCTCCACTTTTGTGTACTGCTTGGAAGGACAGTTGTGGCCCAGCCCTCCAGACAGAAGCATGTCTTTACAAGACAGACATGTAAATACTGTAACACAAACAGAACAAGAGCACGGCAGTCATCTAGATCCCCCTCGAGCAAGGAAGATGAATCAGATGCAGCTATTTTGTGTACAGTTTGAAAGCCAAGGTGTTGAGTCAGCTTTTCCCTCACCTCCACAGAAGCTCATACCCCCAGGACACTTTGGTTGGTCATGCTGAAAACTGCTCTCCATCCTCATCTCCATGGAATGAACCTGAGCTCACAAAGGTTCAGCTAAGCAAAGACAGTTGCTGATTTTACTGCATTCCCCCAGACAACCTGGTCTTCTGTTTGTGTTTATAGCTTTGTTTATGCTTACCACTAGACCAACAAAAGGGGAATTCTTGAATCACTCTTCACTGGCAAGTTGCTGATCGTTTAAATTGTGACACAGTCTAATCTTAACTTTTCTCTGAAACCACAAATGCCTTTTCTTTTAATAAAAGCAAGAGTCCTCATAACAAGTGGGTCAGAAGAGCTAAAATGTCAGGAGAACACGCTGAATACAGAAGGAGCCCTAATTAAATTAAGGCTCAAAGTACGTTTTTTGCTCTCAGTCGTGTGGACTTACTGGAGCAAGCAGCCAGAGGCTTTTTCCAGGACCAGTGTAAATACATAGTCTTTAAAAACTGAAACTACGGCCTTTAGTTACACAATGGCAGAGCACCATAAAGCTAGCAGATTAGTTTGGAGCTCAGCACAAGAGGAAGGTTTTTAAAATTCAGGAAGTTCAGGATTTAATCTTAATCCACTCATGTGAAGCTCAAAAGCAAGTAGGGATTGCATGCAAAGAAGGAAAAGGAAATAAAAGTAATGAAATAAAAGAAGCATCACGCACCCAGAAGCACCAATGCAAATCCAAAACCAGCTGTAGTGGATGTCAACAATGGGACTGAGATAGCAAGCAAAACATATGCATTACAGCAAGCTAAGGGACTCTTAACTCCTCTCATATATGAATTGCAATCTCTATGCCAACATTGTTTACTTCAACCTTGTAATTCCCCTCTTGGTAAGGTTACTCCTTACCAACAAGCTCTTAACAAATATTGTCCTCGCTACAAAATTACCCTTCTCCTTATTCCATGGCACAGGAAGACTTGCGGTATGATCCTGCTGTGATAATGCCAAGTTTGATTAGGTCAAATTTTGTTTTGGATTCAAGTTAGCAAGTGGCACGTAAGTTTTTACAACCAAAAAAAGTATACAAAAAGATAAGATACAAACCTGACAAGACTGACCAAAGCCACACCAGGCAACAGTGAAATACCAGTCATAAACAATTACTTTTACTTTTAAGCACAAATTGTCTAACCAGCCTCACTGCCCTTGCTAATTGATCTGTTATTCTGGTACTTGGCTTCGTTACATTTCTCTACAAACACTCCTAGGAGTAAAATGATTTTTTCTAGAACTATGTCTTTCTCCCAGCTCCAAATACTAAAGAGCTGGCTGGCAACATTTCCTAGATACACTTTCAAATACTACTACTTTATAACAAGTATCTTCTCTCCAAGAATTGCTAACAGCACTGCTTTCTGGAGCGAGAGCTGACCGGTCGCATATTCCTTTCCTCCTCCCTTGGTGCTGCTGACTCCAATAAGCTTTGATGCTCACAGATGCAGGGGCCAGCATCTTCCCCTGTGTCCATCACATGGTCCTGTGCCTCTCCAAGGCATTTGTGGAAGAAGTCTGGCAGAGCAGCACCGAAGACTGAAAGACAGCAAGGGCTGTAACAGCCTCTGCACTGACACTGCTAGGGCACTGCATTGAGTTTGGACATTCCAGTGCAGCCTCCAAAATCTGCATGCTTTCCGCAGCAGTCTCTCAGCAATACCGAATGTCAAATGAGCATGCAGAGGAGGAAGTGCAAAGCAAAAAGCATACTACAGAGCTATGAGGAGTACCAAAGTAAAAAAAAAGTCTCAGAAATTTATATGGATTTTTTTTTTTTCCTGTGGTACTAATGGGTCATTTACAAAACATGAGTCCAGAGAACAAAACCTCTACTTTAACTTAGGCACTAGATGGAAAACTGCTTTTTGGACAAGTTGTGAAATGACAAAACTGGAAAACAAACTGTGCAGTGATTTTGGATGGCCTTCCTACCATATTAAGCTTTGTGTTTTCATTGTTTCTGTAAAAGCTGAATTGGAGGCATTAGAAGAATACTGATTTTTGTTGAAGAGGACAGGTGGGCTGAGAGGCTGTTTGTGCTCCTGTTAGGCAGCCCTTTATGGAGCACAAATAAATATCTTTGGGGTAATCCTAATTTTGCCAAAGCGGCACTTCAGTTTTCTGAGCTAAACTTGTCCCCATAATGCAGCAAGGTCCAAATCAAAGAACACATTAAGAGATGGGCAGCAGCCCTCCAGTGCGGGTCTGCCCCAACTACCACTATTTAAGTGCTCTTTTTCACTTTTTCAGTTTATCTTAATACAGCCATCTCTTGAGATGGAAGTAGAGACTTTTGTGTTAAGGAAAACAAAGAATTTGAATCCTATACCTGGATAAGTACAAGTTTAGCCTTCCTACTCATTTTGAGACACAGAAAAGCATAAATGAAGCTCACTGTCCAAGGCCACATCTCTTAAGAGATGAGCTATTTCAGGTGTTTTGTTTATCTATTTTTTTAATTGGGTTTTGGTGTTTTTCTGTCTCTTTGCAGGAGCACAAAGCCTTTTATTGTATAACATTACTTGAGTTAAAATAGTATAGTGAGAGCTAACAGGACTGAGAAGCCAGGCTCTTTGTGCAACCCTACTGTAATGTTTACTGCTCAGAGAAAATAGCTGGGTGTGTATTTGTCAGCCCTTGTGTGGACTCTGTGTGTGCGAGGGTGTGGATCCCTTAACAAAGCCTTTCTGTATTCAAACTGTTACCAAGTTATTGAAGTTAAATTGGTCTTGCTGGGAACTAACAAACAAACAAACAAAGTTATACTTAAAGCTGAATGACCTGCAGCCCAAAGAGAATGAGAATGAGCCCAAACAGCCATTGCCTCTAGGGTAAAGCTGGGCAAGCACTGTGGTGTGGCACTCCTGCTGAGCACCAGCTTTTTCCTCCCGTAAGGTGGCTCCAGATGGTTCTGTCATAGAAGCAGTGAGACACAGTGAATTCTTCATTGCATCTCCCACTCTAACCCATGCCAACCAAATGCACAAAGCTGAGATCCCCACCCACTCTCCTCAGAGGCAGAGCTGTCCTGATGGGGTGTTTCTGCCCTGCTGAGGAAAAAATCAATAAGGGTACAGTGAGAACTGCAAGAGTACTCTCTGTCTGTCCTCCACCCTTGGTCTATCTAAAACAAAGTTTATTTATTAACAAAAGCTCTTATTCCTGTTCTATGCAATAATTCAGGACAAAAAAAAAAAAAAAAAAAACAAGAATCAGATTTGCCAAACGCAAACCCCTGGTTTCAGCTATCATTCTGCTCCTGTCCCTGCTGCATTAACCCTGAGCAGGGATGAAGGAGGGACAGGACATCCTTTCACATGCTTATTTGCTTTCTCACACAATTTGAAAATATTCTCCAAATATAGGTCAAATGGAAAAGCAACTTAAAACCTCTTGTCAGGACCTGTGCTTGCATATTTCCATTTTACACAGTCCTAACTGGAAGTACAACACAATCCAGTGTCCTCTCAATGAGGTTATGGTCATATTAGAAGAAATCTGATTGGGACCAACACTATTGGAATTGTATCTTCCTGCACAATCATGTTTAGAATCACTGCGCATCCTCCATCGCCCACTTTTATTCTTCAATTCTTCCATTACAAAATCCCAATCAAGAAAAAGCAAAAAGAGTGTAACTAATTAGGTTTCTTGTAACCAGGAACACACAATTCCCTAAAGCAGAAATGCCTTTACAGTAATGTGCAACATATGCTTTCCAGTGTATCGGTGCCAGGGAAAGGGTTTGTGACAGCCTCCAGAATGGCTACCTGTATGCCCAGTCCTCTCTCATTGTGCAAGACAGATTTTCTCCCTTATCCTTCTCTCACACATGCCACGCACTGTCATCAGGGGCAAAGAGCACTTCCCTCTCCACTCCACAGCAGTCCACAGAGGTCCCCGAGGTGAAGGTAGAAAGCCAGCATCACCTACAAGGCCTCATCACCACTGTGCTTTCAAAGCCCCGGTTCCCTCAAAGATTCAGTATTCGTTTCCTTTGTACCTATGGGTACCTGAGGTACTTTGGGAGTTTTCTATCAAACACAAATAGAGCTTTTGTCTTTGTTTTGTGGATTTTTCCACCACAGAAACATGCTGCAGTTATTTCTGTCTACCCGTTGTCCCAGTGGCCCTGAACAGGAAGATACGCTGAGCATCATCGCTGCCACTAAAGTAACAGAACTTCTTTCACCCAAAGACTTGCCCCTTTCTGACTACAACACCCTCTCAGGAGATTGTCCCTGACATGAAGCCTCGTGCAGCTGAACTAAGTCCTCACTTGGATTACTGAATTGTGCCACTGATCAGCATTTCCGTATTAGAGCTAAAATAATCCTTCCTGAAAACCACTTAGCCAAGATAAGTGGAGCAAGGGAATGTTTTTAAATCACTCTCCAGGAATGGCTGAAACAGGCATTTAGAAAAACAAGAATTTGAGCTGTGGACCAATCTTCAGTATTTTATGTCTCAAAACCCCTTTCTTTGTGGGTTCATCACCTTGCTAAAATTGTTTTAAGAATACAAATCCTTCCCACAGGCAAGTAACAGACCCACATATATGCACATTTTATATTTGGAAGGCAAAATATAAAGGCTACTATCCCAGACATTTCAGATGAGGAAAGGCCAGTCTTACCTCATGGCTTACCCATGTCATGTTTTCCCTGTCCCTGCACCCTCCTGAGGAAAACCCTAAATAATCAAGGGGCTTTATACCAGCCATCTAATTTTTGTTACTTACTGTTGAAAGGTAATCAGTGTATGCTTTTGTCACATAAAAAGACAACGAGCTTTCCTAAGGAGATGACTGATGGCATCTTCATTTTCTGCAACGGATACATTTCAGTTGCACGCAGCCATCTTTTGTATGTATTTGAGCTTCACACTGAAGGTGGATGCTTCCATCATGAGTAAGGCTGAGCATAGTGGCCATTCATTACAACATGTCCCTGAAATCTTAGAATTTTTGAACTAGATGCTTCAAAAATAAAAACACTGTGGAAGAAGTCCAGAGGGCAGACCTCTTCACACTGGATGAACTGCAAAGAGGGTCCTCAGACTGCGTGAGGAGGCACGTTGCTCCCAGGGTATCAGCCCTGAGCTCAAAACACACAATGATCTCTCGTGGTGAAATGATCCATGTCAGCCCTGTCACATTACTACAGAAAGACAAGTACAGTGAGCAGGGTTAAGGCATCCGACTGCCTCATGCTGCCTTTCCTTTCCCTCTTCTCAGCCCGGATTTACATTCCTGGCATAAGCTACTCCTTTAATGCCATTCGTCTAGCAGCACCAAATTTGATAAGAACAGCTGAGTGTTTTACATTCTTATGTGTCTGCTGAGGTGTCACCTGCTGGAGAGAGACCAACATCCCTCTGGGAGGGAAGAGAGCCAGAAGGACTGATTGGGAAGAACCTGAAAGGTGTGTGAGGTTTATTTCCTTCTCTGGCCTGGCTGGCTTCTCGTGGCTTTATCATAATTTCAGTAAAACATGAATGAAGCCTCCCAACTAAATTATTTAAACAGACATGCAGTTTGGTTGTTTTGTTTTAACAAGAAATTTCTGAAATTCCTTACAAGTTACGTAATTCAGAGGGTGCTGTTGCATTTCACTGCTACATAAAAAGGTTTTCCCTGTACATCACCTCCTTGTAAATCAAAGCGAGCACATAACGTTTCACTCTTTTTAAAACAATCATATATATCTTCCACAGAAAAGTATCAGTCCCACAAATTTGCACTTATAATTTCTCAAGCATCAAGTCTGGTAGAGATACAAGAATGATGCAACATGGCAAAACCTTCTGTTAGACTCTTGAAATCAACCACTGAGTAAGTTTATGGCACCAGTTATTCTGAGGTACATTGCTTTTTTATAATGAATCACTACTGTCTTGTTAGAATTTTCCTCCTAATAGCAAAATCCTACTGATATCTCAGTACTCTCATCCTGAAAGTACTAAACAAAAAAAGTGTATTTTATTGCAGTTACACCATAGCACATTTCTAATTACAACAGACTTGCTGCTAAATTCCCAGAGAGGTCAGAATAAGGTCGGTCATGAGTTTCACACTTGTAACCTTGCTTTCATCCACAGCTGCTAAACCAGCTGGTTTATAAGGCTGATGCATCATACTATTTAAAATAATAGTCTTGGTTAGAACAACTTTTAAGAAGCTTCAAAAAGATCAAGGAAGTAAATAAGGACTCAATCCTGTGAGTTTTTAATAAGATTCAAGCATGTATATAAACCCACTGACAACCCTACAGATCTCAGTGGCTGCAAACATCTCTGAATGAGAGCGGCGTCACACAAAGCCCTCAGAAAACTTCAAATTAAATTCAGGGATCATCGACTCCACCTCTTGGCTCCATACATCACCACCCAACACCCAAGCCCTGTGTCTGACAGTACTGTCCTACTGTTCCTTGAGCTCCAGCAGTTCACAGAATCACAGAATCACTAAGGTTGGAAAAGACCTATAAGATCATCCAGTCCAACCATCCACCTATCACCCATGGTTCTTGCTAAACTATATCCCTCAACACAAAATCCAATCGTTCTTTGAACACCTCCAGGGTCGGTGACTCCACCACCTCCCTGGGCAGCCCATTCCAGTGCTTGACCACTCTTTCAGAGAAGTAGTATTTCCTAATATCCAGCCTGAATCTTCCCTGGCGCAGCTTGAAACCATTCCCCCTAGTCCTATCACCAGTTACACGAGAGAAGAGGCCGACCCCCAGCTGGCTACAACCCCCCCTCAGGTAGTTATAGAGAGTAATAAGGTCTCCCCTGAGCCTTCTCTTCTCCAGACTGAACAATCCCAGCTCCCTCAGCCGCTCCTCATAAGGCCTGTGCTCCAGACCCCTCACCAGTTTTGTTGCCCTTCTTTGAACACGCTCCAGGGCCTCAATGTCTTTCTTGCAGTGAGGGGCCCAGAACTGGACACAGTACTCAAGGTGCGGCCTCACCAGAGCTGAGTAGAGGGGGACAATTACTTCCCTACTCCTGCTGGTCACACTACTTCTGATACAAGCCAGGATGCCATTGGCCTTCTTGGCCACCCAGGCACACTGCTGGCTCATGTTTAGCCGAGCGTCAACCAACACCCCCAGGTCCATTTCCTCTACACAGTCTTCCAGCCACTCCGCCCCAAGCCTGTAGCGTTGCTTGGGGTTGTTGTGGCCAAGTTCAGGACTGTGCCCACTGCCATGGGCAGCCTGTTCCATGCCCACTGCCCTCTGGTGCAGACCCTGACCCTAAGCCCCAGCTGCTCCTCTCCTGACAGCTCCATGCCGTTCCCTTGGGCCCTGTTGCTCTCTGTGAGGAGCTGCAGCCACTATGAAGCCTCCCCTCAGCTCCTCTGCTCAGAGCTGAACAAACTCAGGGACTTCATCTGCTTGTCACACATCTTGCTCTCCAGACTTTTTACCATATTTGTATTTGTAGTCCTCCTTTGGATGCCCTGTAATAGTTTTATGCCATTTTATACTGTGGTGGTCAAAACTGCACACAGCGTGCAAGCTAGGGATGAATTAATAAGCATTAAAAAAAAAAAAAGAGGAGAAAAAAGCAACAATAATCCAGAGTATTACAGGTGCTACTTTCTCTGAAAGCAGGGAACGTGAGGAACCTTCACGGGAAGAACCCTCTGGTTCACTCACAGGCAAGGAAGGTGGTTACCATACATAGGCAGGGAGAAAAAACAGATGGTATGAAACACCATGGAGTTCCTATTGAAAACAGGCAGAGAGACTATGGGGACCTCCATTCTTTCAACTCTCAACTCCTTCCACTCTGAAGAGTGGGGGGCACTGCACCCTAGCTGTCTCTAGATCTTCTCCACTTCACCTCTAAAAGGTGCACACAGACAAACAGTAAAGGGTAATCGCTCTTCTTTGAGCACCAGCTCCTTTCAGAGCTCTGGGTGCCTTAGCAGTTATGGCTCTAAGTTGTCTCGCCTTCTGCCAGCAAATTTGAATTTCTCACTCGGAAGTGGAAGAAATGCATCAGGAGTACTGCTTTGTCTAAACTGAGATTTGAGTAACAGATTGTACTTTCTTTTAGTCCTTGCTTATCAGGTCTACATAGGAGAGCAGTTTGAGTGCTGACTGACTGCTGACTGCTTGTTTTGGATAAAACTGAAATGTCCATGAAAAGGAGAAATCATTTGAGTTTACCTGTCATCACAGTAGGTGAATTTCATGTCCATGCTATGGCGACTCATGAAGGTCTTGCTGTCCAGAGGGATATCAATATTTGAAGGATGCTGAATAGGCTCACACATTATTATAAGGCAGGTGAGAAGAGGCTCTTTATACCCACACAAAGTATGAGGAGGACAAGTGTTATACACTTTAACTTGTCCAGTGCAGTGCAAAACCTGAAATAACAATTTGTGAATGAAAAACAGACTCATAACATATGTTCCCTGCAATCCAGAATGTCTTCTTAAAAATAAAACAACTAAACAAAAAAACAACAAAGTCAACACTTATGGCTAAAATGGTACCTTCCATGTGGCAGATTTGAGGTTAACTGTTCTGCCTCTGTTGGTAACGGTGCATTTCATTCTCATGAAGAAGTCACGCTCAGTTGACATCTCCTTATTTTTCTTTCCAAAGCCTGGACCTACAAAAGGAAAGTGGCAAATGAGTATTCTCAGTTTTGTTTCTTGATTTCTCCTGTTTGTAAGCACAAAAGATGCAATAGAAATAATAGACTAATTCTCAGGTAACGTAGCTGCAGAGACCATCAAAGATGCATGGACCATTAAAAAGCAGTTTGTAGATCATAAACTTTAAGTGAAACTTAAATAGGACTTTTTGCATCAAAACTTATGTTTTAGCTTGCAGCACATAAATCTTTGCAAAGAGTTACAAGAGAAAACATTCCACCTGTTTTAAATTGATGAAAGGAAAACACTAAACAAACAGCTCTGAGGTCTATCATACATAAGCAGTATTTAGCAAAACAAAACAAAACTAATCTGCAAAGAATTGAATAACAGTTGATGATTTCTCTAGGAACAAAAATTCTCTTTATTATGACAAACAGATCTCTACTATCGGCCAATTACTTCATTTAATTATTTAAAAGCAAACTCTATTTCAGTATTACCATTTTTTAGACTCAGATTCTCTCTAATTTCTTCATGATCACATGGATGAGTGAAGTCAAAAATGCTGTGTCCAGTTAATTCCACCTATTTAGAAATAAAAATTATCCTTATTTAAATAAGAGCAACACGTACAGAAAATAATGTGAATCAAATGGATAGGAGACAATTTTGGGGGGACATGTCTTTTCTTGCTGAGAATTTCAGTTGCTCATTTATATGCTTTTAAGTATCATTTGTTTAGAAGAAAATGTTGCTACGATTAAATACACTAACAGTGGCTTTGGGTTCATTTCCAGTAACCAAAGACACTATAACTTTGATAGAAATGGAGAGAAAAAACAACAGAAACAGTGCTGCCTGGTGTACAGGGCATCTGTCTGACAAATAAGACAGTCTATTTCTATTTTATTTTATTTTTTACATTTTCCAGAAACACATACTTGTTTTTCTGCATTTAGGCATATGTCTAGTTTCTAGGAATTGTATTACAAAGATAGGAAAGTGTGAGGGAACAAGTTACCTGGGTGAGACCCATGTATTTGTTGACATTCTCTGACAAAAAGATCATGTCTCCATCCTGTGTCACCACGGCAATAAATCCCTCCAAAGCTTTCAGGTACAAGTTGTCCATCTGCTGGTCTGCCTCTAATTCATTCTCATTATCGGCACATACTGAGGAAAAAATAGAAAAAAAAAGCATCTAAAATCTTTGGTCAGCCTTTTTCAGCACCATCACATCCAATAACAAGGCAACAAAATATTTTTCTGCTCTTCGAATTTCCTTTCCATAAATCCCTTCTGGTGGAGCCTATTTTTTCTCCTTTTTTGAGAAGAATGTGATCTCCCTATGGAAAGGCAGGAGCTACTTTGCTAAACCTTTTAACAAACACAACAGATTCTCTATTGATCTTGTTTGCGTTTCTGCTGGACGTCTTCTTATTGCATAACACTGCCAATACTCAGACATGAAGCGCAGATTCTGGACATACATCCTTTTGGCTACACGTTACCTTCACATCTAATAGGTGCCAAATGCAGGGCAGATCTTAGAAAAGGCAACTGAATGGTCTTAACAAGAAACATTAACATCAGGTCAGGTTCTCTAAGGAGTTCAAATACTCTTCCTATAAAGCATGCCTATATACCTCTGCACTCAGAATGGAGATGTCTGTTAATACTACCTTTAGAAGTAGAAAAAGTCCCATGAAGTCCTTTCAGGGACATCTCTCATCTAACAATTCTCAAAATTCCTATAAAAAACCCAGATCCACCCCATCAATACTTGCTTTTACATCTGCAGGAGTCAGAAGTCCATTCACCTCTGACGCATGTTGTTACCTGCCTATGTTCCCTCCTGACCCACAAAAGGAAAAGCTTCAGATCCCACACATTTGCCTACGAAGCGTTCACAAATTCAGCCCATCTTAACGTTTTCAGGGAAAAGTGCTACTGCTGTGCTGAAATCTAAGGCCTTGCTGGAAAATTGAGGACATCCTTGCTTTGTTTTGTGTTTTTGTTTTTTGATACTCACCTTCCTGTTTTTTTTTTTTTTAAATTTTATTATTATTTTTTTTTTAGGCTTGGCAGAGATGGCACTGCTATGCCTTCAGTGCGTGTGCTCCACCTCCTGAGATGGGATACAATAGGTAGGCATGGCTGCAGGAGAAGAGAGCAAACACACTGCTCTTCCTAACGCCTCCTCTGCTTTCACAGGTTTAAGTCCATCATCCAGCTGGCCATACAGTACTCTCACCTTCTCAACTCCCACACCAGTTCAGCCTCATAAATAAGAAGCCTGCAGATGACTTGCACATGATTGGTACAGAAAAACTTCTTTGTAGGGAGGGCTCAGGCTGAGCCCACCAGAACTGTGCTGATCAGGGGCCCCAAACCTACTGCATCAGCCTGCTCTGCAAGAATAGGGAGACTCAAAGAAGTTGCTTGGAGTAGTTGTTTCGCTTTGTTGGTTAAATGTTCCAATTTCAGCACAGAGATTTTGATTGTTAGCAAACTTGAGAAAAGTATTTCATTCATGTGTTTTTCTTCCCCACCCTACAACAATACATTCATATTCTCTTCTCGTGAAGAGGTTAGTTTCAGGAGAAGTCTAAGAAGCAGAACTGGAGTGTTGCTTTGCAAAGTACATTATTGGAAATGACTTTTTTTGTTATTGCTTTGTTTTTCTTCCCCAGTAGGGAAGAAGATAAGCCAAACTAACATGGGTCTTACTTTTGAGTATGAAACAGCTATGATTAAAGGAGAAATCTGATCTTTTCACCTCCTGCAATTGCACCTCTAATACCTAAGTCTAGACCAGAGCAAGCACAGAGGGATGAGCACCTGCAGCGTGCAAATCCTGTTTGGAACAGATGAGTGATAACAAAACTGACATCAGCTTCTGCACCTCTCTGACAGCTGCCAATCACCCATCCTGCAAGCACTGGAAGGAGCTTGCCCAGCCCCAGAGCCATCAGGAGCACTTTGTGTCCCAAACTTTGCTTCTTAGCATGGCCATTTGGGTAAAGAGGAGAAATCCAGGATGGGCAGCACAGGCTGGCAGTGCACTGTGCATTGACTTCATGTCCCTGCACTGTGCATTGAACTACACGCGCAGGGGCCAATTCCTCCTCAGTACAAAGCAACTGGCTTCAGGAAATTACATCAGGGCCAACGTTTAAAATACAGAAAATACACAATAATATATTTGAATAGTATGCACTTTGACCATAATGACATTTAGGTGGGGAAAAAAAATGGTAAGTGACCATCTGCTCCCAAGCTTGTTTCTGCTGTGTAAAGAATGTCAAGGGTCTTTTTTAACTTTTCCGGATGCAAACAAATGGTTTATTCAGCAAGGATCATGGCTACAGCCCAAGACAATCAGCCAAGTGTGGGCTCGGAGAAAAAATGACTTTTCAGCTCTAACCCCAGACCCTCCTTTCCATTTTTTTTTCCAGCTCATTAAGTTTGCATTAACAAAACATCACCATTCAAAGGCAGGAAGGCTATTCAAAGCAGTTGTATTCTTAAATGCCTCCAACAGTGAAAGACAAACATTTTACTTGTATTATCAGGTGATTAAGTTTGCTTTTCCATGTATATAAATTATATTACTTGTACAAACACATAGAGAGGACATAGGATCATTCACATCAGGGCTGCAGGTTCAAACCCTTAAGGTCTCAGTCCAGCAAAGCACTTAAAGACATAGACAGCCTTAAAGTTGAAAGTGGTTACAGGGATTTGTTGGATCAGAGTTTAACTGTATTATTAAAACTACCTCCGTCCAGCTGGAGGCATCTGTGATGTGGGCTGGAAGGAGGGAGGGGAATGGTGCGTGCTGCTGTTCCTCCTCGTGCTTGCCAGCCCTGTGGGCATCACCAGCAACCTCCCCAGGGGATGGGGAGAGGCCCCTGAGCTGGTCATGTTTTCCTCTGCCCAGGTTCCCTGCAGAGGCCCCCAGTAAGGCACAAATAGTGCTAAGCCCCTGAGCAGCACAAACTGAAATCGCCAGTCTGCAGCAAAGAAGGAGGCTGGCACCACTGCTGTGCCCCTGCTAGGCCCTGCATTGGGGGCTAAGCAGTATAATTACATTAATATAATTAATACAAAAGAATCCCTCCTTTGGCTACACTTATAATGTTACAGCTTGTTCCCTTTCTTTCTCCTGTGAAAATCACTTAACTGTTAATACACAGAGGATATATGCACACTAAGAGAATGATACACTGGGCACAATTAAGTTATTCCTACCTGCAAAAATCTGGTTTTCTTTAGAACAAATCTATTTAACAGCAGAAGAACAAATAAAGCCACTGCTGCTGTGAGCTAGACCCAGAAAGCCTAGTTATCTTTCACCTTGCTTTGAATTTTCTTCACGAGTTTACGGTAGGGCCGGGCTGGAGCGTTAGCATAAGGAATTTCAGCTCCAAATGGAAAGCTGAGGCCAAATGAAAGCAGGAGGTCTGCACGAGGAGGAAGAGGCAAACAGCCTGAGATTTCCAGTAGGCCTGAGGCCACTTATCTGGGCAGTGGCATGCAGATTTGCCAGCCTTTTTCAAGTCTTAAATAAAGTTAACTGTGGATCCAACTTACCCTGATTTTTAGGAAGAATTTTTATTGTCATCATCACTGTTTAAAAGAGCTGCTATATGAATTTCGCGATAACGATGAACTTATTTTTTGCCTGCGATTATTTTCATTTCCCCACTAATAACCAGATTATCTCAATTCAGGTAGCAGGACAATGGGAGAGTGGACTACAGATGTTCCAGTCTAGCTATAAATTAATTCAGCAGAATGAGGCATCGTAATATAACTGTTCATATTATAGTTCCATTTATGGACCTCAGCCAAGATTATTCTTATATACTACTAGGAAAGCCTATAGGAGAGGGAGAATCCCTGTCTTGCTGAGATGCGTAGATCTTGAAATAAGTCAGAGAGCCACAGAGGAGGCATCCCTGGTGCTTCCACAGCACGCCCAGGAGCACAGCAGTAGTGTCCCCAGACCCCATGCAATGCATTCACATTGCCTCAAGGCAGTATTTCTCAGTCTGCATCGATTTTTGATATGGCATTTTTGCAGTCTATTTCTCAGTCTGTATCAAATTTTGAAAAGCATTTTTAATCAGCTCTATTTTGAAAAAAAAATTGTACCAACTGTAGTAGAATGTATTCATCAACAAGAAACTTTGAACTGTAATGGCAAATGCTTATTGCAGTGTTTATGATAACCTTTAATGCTAAAAATAGCTCCTGTAAACAAGCTTTGATTAATTCCCACTGTCAGGATGTGCTCTGTTCCCAAGTTTAAGAACACTTTTTCCGTAGATGCTTGCTCATTTCCTTCAGTCCAACCTCTTGAAATGAATCTGAAGGCTCAAACTCTAGGCTCTCCTTACTGCTCAGGTACAAACAGACCCCTAGCAAACAGCCTCTGCTCCTTTCAGCAGCTTTGTTCTGACCAGGAGGTGCTTTTTTTTTTTGTCAGTTCAGAGGTACAAAATGTTTAAAGAGGCTTCTACAAGGCATCACATAACCAATTCCACAGACTTGTCAAAGTTTGTCTCTTATCCTGAATCCAGCAAGTACCAGAAAGTTGCTCAGATGTCGCATATAGCAAACACAAGGCTGCAAGTCTTCTAGAGGATTGTAAAAGCTGCTTGATGCCAGTCATCAGAAGTTAGGCAATATGTAAGAGCAGCTTTTACCTGCATCAGAGAGGGCAACTTTGGGACAGACCTGTCTCTTCCCAGTTTCTTTTTTTGCATTAGAGGAAAGCAACAGATTTCCCCCTCCCTCCCTCCTCCCCCCCTTCTTGACGGAAGAGTACATCCTGTTCAAGGGGTTATTCTCAATATACCCAATAAATGCTTTCAGTTTAGATATCACAAAAAAGCTACTCTTAAACCTGAGTCTTCCTGAAGGGCTCCTATCTCTAGGAGCACAAGAAATTTTGATAAAGAAAACACGTTAATGCTGCAATTTTACTGCAGTTTGTACCTAGCCAAATCCCTCAGATTCTACTCTGAGAAAGTGCTTTGAGTCATGCTGCAATTGGTGATGAGTGGAGGGACGCAGCATCACTTCAGACCAGGCTGTCTGAGCACACCTTCCCCCAAAAGGGATGTCACTTCAGGCAGCTGAGGGCACTCAGTACCCATCTCCACTCAATCGTACCAGCACAGCTGGCACAGAGCTAGTTTTCAATTTAATGAAAGCAAACAAGCGGACAAGCTATTTTTAAAGCACTGTTTTATGCCACAATGGTCTGAGATTAGATGCAGCTTGTCCAGACATTCAAAAACAATGCCCACATCAGTTCTCCTTGCAGTTTGTGCTCTCCCTTAAAAGCACAGAGAAAAGCTATTTTTTCCCTTCTGCTTCCCACTGGCTTTCCTGCTCTGTTGTCTCCCTCCCTTGAAACAACTTCACACTGGCTTCCTTGTGGCCTCCCTTCTCCCAAACAACTTCCCGTCTGCTTCCCTGTTCCCTCCCCATTTCTTCTGCTGTCTGCCTGCACAGAAGTGACTCCCACCCAGCTTCCTTTGCTGGATTCTCTGCAGAAAAGACACCTGGGTGACTGTACAATTAGCATGAGATTGAAGCAAGCTGATAAAGCTGTGCTCGCCTGATTAGCCTAACTAGAAAGTCAGCAGCCCTGGCACATTGGTGCCAAGGTGTCCTGGTTGCAGTAAGTCCTCTATCACATGTGCGGTCCAAATAAACACTTAAAATTATTGGCACCCCATATAGGCTTCCTAAAGTGGATTCTCTTTCTAACATTCAGACAACAACACACTGAGTAAGCCTTAGAAACTACCACAATACTGAGGGAGACAGATTTATTATTGTGTGGAAAAAGACAATTATTTTTCTTTTGCTATCCATTCATACCCGAAAAGCACAAGCTGTACTAGCGAACAGTAACATACAAATACTGGTATTGGTCTTTCTGACTATGCTGAAAGACATAAGCTCCTAAATCCAAAAGCTCCAATATAGATAACCACCAAACAGCCAATTTTTAGCAGCAACTTTCTGGGATCAAAGCCTTTACTTGAACAAAGATCTATTCCAAATTTATCCCAATGACATTAATGCAGCGACGGCAAAATGTATTATGCCAACAGAATTAGAAGACAGCTTGAAAAATATTTAAGAGGTCATAATTAAATGATATTTCTACTAACATTCCAATTATACCGCGTACTGTTGTGTGCACAACATGGAAACAGTATTATAAAGCCATTGTTTCAGTTTGCTTCCTGTGATACTAATCTCAATCAGGCCGTCAGACTAACAGCCTGCATTTCTAAATGTTAAAGGCTTCCTCTCCAACATTCCCACACAGAATTGCCTACTGTGAAAATCAAAGGGAAACGCGTTACTAAGTAAAGAAGCAACTTTTATAAAGCAAAGCCTGGTATTTTTTACCCTTTTGAACTCTGAGATATACAACCAGCTATTTCCTATTATGATAGGATGCAAGGGCCCGGCGGAGGCCCCGCCATGGCTGCAGGAGAAGCGCGCCCGCAGCCCAGACGCTGGGCCTTCCAGCAGCACGTAGCGCCGAGCTCAATGCATGCTCAGACTCCAGGCTCTGCCTTTCACCTGCTGGAAGAACGTAGGCATAGATCTCCCAAGGTCTCAGCTTTCTGCCAGCTAAATAATCATTATGCAGGCACAGCTAGCCAAACAGTCAAGTTACACAAGTGAGAAGTTCTGTTCCAAGTCAGGGAATAGTACAGCGGGGCAACAGGCATTCAGTGCCAAGGGACTGAGGCTGGCATACTGCCTGAAGCCATCCATCTGGAGCATGAGGATACCCCATCCCTGGAAGTGTCAAGGCCAAGTCGGACGGGACTCAGGGCAGCCTGAGCTGGTGGGGGGCAGCCCTGCCCACGGCAGGGGGCTGGAATCAGTTGGGTTTTAAGTCCCTTTCAACTCAAGCCATACTGTGATTCTGTGTGCTTGCAGAAAGATGAGGAGATGCAGTCCCACGAAAGCTCTTGCTTGCCCTGTTCCCAGTAAAACTGCCATGTATCTTCATTGGAGTACCATGCCCACAAACAGCATTATTAAATATAATGTCTTCCACCAGGAGCTTTTGATATAATTAATAATAAATAACAAAAATGCTAATCAAGTACTATGTTTTTCTCTACTAACTTCTGAAGCATTTACCAAGCTGTATCCCAGGCTTATTTTAGCGGCACTGTGTGTGTGTGTGTGCGTGTGTGTGTGTATATATATATATATGCAGTAAATGTTATTTCAATTTCCTAATTAATGACAGAACATAAACTCCCACTTAACTCTAGTTTACACTAAGAGCCTAGACCAAATAATCAGTACTGTTCCATGAAGACAACATAAAGCAAAGAGGTCTGCAGGCTGGGGTAGGTGTTTGTCTCTCACGCATGCTCCAGTTCTCTACCACCCCATAGTTCCGAGTTAATCTGTCAGAGATGACAGAAGAAGCTCTGTGCTACCCAGCACTGGAGTTAGGCTCCTCAAATGCAATGCAGAGCTAATGCTAAATTCCAGTCTGCTAGATGCGACTGTCAAATGGGGGCAGTTTTGGTTGGGGCTTGGAAAGAGGAAAACCAACAGGCATCTCATAAGCCACTTCCATTTCACTCCATGTTCTTGCCAAAATCTCTTCATATGGGAGTAAAAAAATAATCATTTTGAATTAAATTAGACATCCTAATAGAGAAAATTTGTGTCTTTATGAAGACTGACATTGCTCAGGAGACCACAAAGACTTGTGATTCCGCTCTCACAGGAACAGGTCAGGAAAACAACACCTTTCCTACATTAGCTGCATTAAGTAAGTATTGTACAACAGGCCTGAAAGGCAGAAGCTTTTCAAAAACTCTCACCTGCCAAAAGTCTGCTTAGAAATGGCTATATTCAATTTTCCCGCTTTGTCTCCGGAGGGGAAGAAACAGTGCTCAAACTGATAGAAATTTGCTTTGGTTAGAATAGTACTCTACCTATGTGAATTTCAGGAATCTCAGCAAGTATACTGTGCACAGTAATCAAAAGAAATGTTTCAAATTATTATTTTGATAAAGTTCTCTTTCTGATAACTGTATTCCAAAGCCTGATAGGTGTTCTCTTTTCGATATTCGGGGATAAACAGTTTCAGCTTTCTTGTTTAGCTTGATTTAAGCCTTAGCCAAACCAGGAAGAATATAAGTAGCAGATGAGCAAGAAATTACAAGTACTCAGTAGTTTTCTAACTTGAGTTCTTTCATTTCCATGTATTCCCTCTGTCAGAAAATAATATCCAACTCTGCTAAAAAATCAGTTCCTTTAGACTAACTTAAGCTCAATCCCTCAAAAGGAAAACATTTAAAGATTTTGAAACTCTGATCCACACCTCTGTGGACAAATCTGCCTGAGGTGACTTAATCCAAACCAGTATTTTAACTGGGGAAGCAGATCAGACTAAAGGCTAAGAAAATAACTAACATAGAAGAGATTTGGAACATCGTTAAAACAGTCTGTCACAATTGTAACATTTCATTTCCAGATTCCTGTCTAACTGCTTGGTCATGGTGATACCTCAAAAAAATGTACACCAGCTACACAAATCACACTGGTTTTCAAGCACTGTCGCAGAAGACACACCAAAGTATGCAAATATATGAATAATATATTAATATATTGAGTTGTCATCAGTATCAAATAATACAATCTTAACACTAAAGAAGTGCTGAACCAAATATTTTGTCTGTAGAACTTTGTCAATAAATGGAAGTGTATTTGAAAAGTTCACTTTAAATTCAACGGTTTTCAGGTCAGCAAATATTTTCCTCTCACAGTGACAGCATCAAACTATTTTGTTTGAACATCCACAGACACAAGCATTATTTATATTATCTGCTACAGTCCTGCAGAAGTTTGCTTTTCCTATTCTGTACCAGTCACTAGCTCATCTGATGTAAATATTTGTAAAGCTGAAGCTGGTTGTGGGTTTTTGTTTTATTTTGGTTTGGGTTTTTTTTGTTTTGTTTTTAATGAGAAAGCCACTAAAAAATTGGCTTGCTGTATAGCATTTTAAAGAACGTTTACCTATATAATGCACTTCAATCATTAATTACATGGAGATCTCAAAGATTATTTCCAAATGCTGTTTAGGAAATAAACTTTCCTTTTTACAGAAGTAAACACTAAAACCCAATTCTATAAGTTAAGGTAAAAAGCCCATAGTTCATAAAATAGTCATAGTAGAGTCCAAATAGCTGCAAATAATATGGGGCATACAGACATAGAACTGAATCTGTTGTATCCTTCAGACTAAGAACAACAAACCAACAACATACTTTTCCAGGGGATGAGATACTTCCTAATGGCATTTATTAAAGCAGTTGTTATGGTATGACTCAATTTTTCTAAAGAGAGGGAGGGCAATTGTGACCTTATTGGGACTTTTGCCATGAATGAAGTAGAAGACAAAATTTTGGCTTTGCTTTTCACAAACAGTTCAACATTTCTTTTAACATATTCTTGACACATAAAGTCAGTGTAAAAGTTTCCCCAGACACAACAGTTATTTTCATTGATTCTATATGCTATTCAAACAACAAATTTCTATCAATGTGATTATGCAAATATAGGTTCAAAATAAGAATACTGCTCATTTTATCAGTTTTAACAAGTTAAAAATGTAATGCTGGTTTAACATTTCAGATTAGGCCAAAATAAGCAATGCTGATTAAATAGAATCCATTCATATCAATGATTTCAAAGTTGTTTACTTTAGCTCTCTCACTCTGCCATATATAGACAACCTACTACTCATTACCAGTGTGTAGAACAATCAGGCCTTTAGAACAAAGTATTGGACCTTTGGAACTTCCCAGCTGCCTTCTGAATGCAGTGGAATACACATGCTTGCCATGCTATATTCAGATGTGCTTGTTTCAGCATGGAAGCTTAAGGTATATGTCTGAGTTCTGATTAAACTCCTAAAAGCTCATAACATTGTAACTAACTTTTATAGACCACATTCAATTGTTCTTAGAATTCAGCTCATACAGATGCAAAAATGCATCAGTTGTTAGTTGGATAATGGAAACCTTATATGACTAGCGTCACTCAGATTTTCTATCTCAGTTCAAATACAGACAATCCTTCTTGGGGAAACAAAACAAAACAAAAACTGTAAATCTCACAATATCCTCACTGTACAAGCAACTGTGTCCTGTTCTCCTTTTAGGACCTTGCATGGGTCATGCACATTCTTACCAAGCCGCTATCAACTAGCATCAACAACTTCTTTTAGTCAGACATTACCTGAAGACAGAAGCTTGTGAGTGCGTAAGAAACTGATTGCCAGGCGCATTATGGATGCCTTGTCCAGGTGGGAGCTGACATTGTGGGGCAGGGGCAGTTCATGAGCCAGTTCGTAGAATACTTCCGTCTCTTTGCTTCTCCTGCATCTTGCTGCATCTCTTGATTTCTCCTTTCTCCGCTCAGAACTGCTCCTACCAGGTAGAGGAGAGAAAGGAAAAAAGCATGTTTTGAAATGCAATTCAAAACTCCAGACAGGCATTTATATGAGTTAGCCTTGTCATCAATGAATCCATTCTGTCAACTGGTTTAAACTTCATTGACCGAACATTAATACTCATTTGCTCACTTAAAGTGGGAATTAGGAGGGGGACTGCTGCAACTGGAAAATCACCCTTCAGACCCCTTGAGTCCTTGCTGAACGTAACAGGTTCAAGATCTGTTTTAGCTGAGATTAAAAATGAAATAGCAAATTATTATTCCTGAGATTCAGTATATCCTAAAAATTGTGTGATATCTAAATTTATTTTGTTCAATCTACAATAATTCACTAGAAAAACACGTCAGAACGAGTTGGCAATTCATTCTAAAGCTGGAGAAATTGCAGAGCACATGTGTTTGTGTCATGGATAAAATGAATTGCAATTGTTGTTCCCTGCATTAAAATAAAGGTAATAATAGGGTATCCAACTATGTATGTACAGCTGTCTCAGTTCTTAACACTACTCTGAAAAACCCAACTTTCCTTGACCATGAAGAACATAAAATAGGAAAGAAAATACTGCTGCATGCAAGAAATCTCGCCTTAGTAAAAGCTATTTTAATGAAAACAACGTCTCTCCATTGTCCATGAGAACAGACACCTTCTTGAGTGAAACAACAAGACGAATAAAGACAACCTCCCTTAAACACCACAGAGAACAGAAGAGCAGGAAATAACAAAGGGGAAGACATTTTATGAAGCAAGTATACAAAACTAAGCCACCAAGGGACACAAAGCTAAATTTAACGTGAGAAACACAAAGGCTACATTTATTATGGATTCGGGATACAATCGTTTAAGAAAACTTCAGTGACTTGTATTTCAGAAAATACAATTCTTTTACTTCAGAGCATGAAAAGCCCAATGTTATTGGAAAAAAAAGTTCAAAAACTACCAACTGTTTCAACCTAATGAAGCTCTGCTGATATTACAAGTTTCTTTCACTTGCACGAGTTGAGGTTTCACACTGTAATTACTTCCATACAGAATAGATAAATTTTTCTGTCAGACTTCTATAATGGAGTATCAGTGCAAATTGCACAGCTCAGATGAGTACAAGTTGTGGAAAAGATTGACCAGACCACATGTACTGATACACATTCATTTCTAGAATCACCAGTGGTGGGTCTCTTCTTGCCAAGCCTTACAAATATTTCAACTTGCCATTTCCAATGTTAGAGTAATGAGTCTTTAAAGCTTAAAAAACTCCCCATCAGAACAGAACATTTCACTAACTATACTATTCCACATTAAGAAGGTGAGGAAAACAAATTATGTGACAAATATTAACCACATTGCTTAATCCTATAAGCTGTTCAAATCATGGTTGGTATGAAATAAAACTGCACAAAATAAAAAAAGAGTTTTAATATACAGTAATGCATTTTAGAGAATGTGACCATTTCTAGAAGATCCTAAGTGACTGCAAAGTTTCTAGCATGGAAACCACAGGAAGCTTAGAAAATTATAAGTAAAATAGCCAGTGTATGTGTTAAGTGCTAAGAGCAAAGTTACAGTAAGGTGTGTGTTGGGGTCCACCCAAGGCTGAGTGTTCAACATCATCTTTCAAAGCAGAAAACTGCTCAGAGCACATCAGTAGCACTCCTATGGTTCACAATATTTGAAGCTAGGCATAAGCTTGGGGATCAGATAGGTGGGATGGCAGGTGTTCATTACTGGGTGTGCTAACAGAGAACAGGGCCTCATAAATGCTTATGGTATCTTTTTAAGATCCATGTTTGGCCTTTGGCAAACCTCTTTCACAATTCTTTTGCCTGAGGAGAATATTTTCTGACATGGTATCTGTTACAGGAGATATGTACAAGATGAGACCAACACACTTTTAGTCAGGTAACAGCAGAATTCAGCTGGATAACAACTTCAGTGGCATCACAGGAGTGAGCACCAACCCATCCAAGTCTGAATCTAAAGTATCAGATATTCACAAGGTAACACTAGCTCCTTATTTTTCTCTCTGCCAAATAAGAGTCAGATTATACACGCATTAAAAAAGTCCCTTAACACACAGGTGTCCTTGAAAGTATAACAAAAAAATGCCCTATGTCACCTTGGAATGGGAAAGCCAGGTGAATTACTCAATCTGATGCTTCTTTTACAGGTTACATGCTCTCTTGAGAAAAATGCATCTGTGCAGATTCCAATCTGGGAAAAAATTCTTCTCAGTTTCTAATTCAACCACTGAGATAAAAGGTTAGAAACAGAGAAAAACCAATCCAAACATAAACTATGCAGCAATCTTCAGAGAATTTCCAATTGCAGCTTGGAAAATCTAACTTGAACCATGAACATTTAAGCTCTTCTCTAAATCTAAACCCCGTGATTTTCACATTAGAACCAACGTGGGCAAAACATGGCCCAATCCTGTCTCATGTAAATACCAGATTTTGGGAACTAAAGCCAAAGCCATGTCGCAATTCATGCAGGGAAAAAAATGGGTTGTATAAGAGAGGGTAGGGTCTTTCAGAATGCCACTCCAGCCACAAAGAAAAATATTTAGTTTTGCTAACATCTGTAAATATAATTACCAATTGTGGCTAATAACACAAGCTTGTTTCATAATCACAGGTTGCCCAAGATTTCTAGCAATGAGAGAATGATTTTTTTTTCTGTGCTGCAGATACCTTCCCTTAGCAATGCTTCCAAGAGTAAGTAGTTCCCTGCTTGTCTGCAATGAGACGTAGCTCAACGCACGCCACCCCAGGGTCCTCTTGACTTGGAAAATGAGAGGAAGAGTTGGCCTGTTTGACTGCTTTCAAAAGATTTCTTGCTCACACATAATCATTTTGAATAAACAAACAATTTGCTTGTTAAGCATTTCCCTGTGTGGTTTCCTGCACCTCAATTTTCCTCCTCTTCTTCCCTAGCTCAGCATACCCTCAAGTTGGGTGGTTGTTGTCGTCAGGTAAGTACAATTACACAGAGGCACAAAACAACCCTCTGGCCTCATGCCTCACATCATTTTCCCCAAGCAGAGTCTCTACCCGCTTAAAAGACTGTCATTTACTACTCATTCATCTCGGTCACACAAAAGCCTCCAGAACCTTCAGCCAAGTGATACAGCTCTGCAGAATGCACTATGTTCATGGTTTTCCTTTGCAGGTAGCAGGCCATCTCATCTCCCTGCAGCTGTCCTCCATTTTATTCACTGGGAGAGCTTTTCTCTCTGGGCAAGGCTTGGCTACCCGCAGCCAGAAAGTGAAAATATAACTCCTCAACAACTTTGTCTGAAGGCCAGGCAGAAAGGTTTACATGGAATCCTGCTCACACATCATTAGAGCAATAAAGGCATAGGCTGCAGCTAATTTATGAATCATTCCCTCCCAGCATATAAACCGCCCACTTATGTGGCAAAAACGAGCAAATGTGTGCGTCACTGCTCGGAGAAAGTGGAGCAAGCAAAGGCAGAAACCTTCCTCACCCAAACCCATGTCAGATTTTTGAAAATGCAGGGGTAATGAGAGGAGAAAGCCACTTCAGATCAACCCATCCATGCTCACTTACAAGGGCAAGAGGTCCTGCAGGAAAGCCTCCATAAATGCCTTGTATTTTTGGGAGTCCCAGGACCTGCCAGGATATGGCCCTGCTCCACCAATACACACACACTTACTCAGTAATCACTGTAAGATCACAAACTGTTCCCCTCAAAACAACAAGAAAGGAATGGGCAAGCTCAGGTCTCCACTGGAAACAAGGTGATAGAGCTCAGTAGCAGGCCTGGAGTCTCTGGTTA
Organism: Chrysolophus pictus; assembly: GCA_037305975.1. NCBI lineage: Eukaryota > Metazoa > Chordata > Aves > Galliformes > Phasianidae > Chrysolophus > Chrysolophus pictus. The sequence goes on from CM074578.1 coordinate 84,458,746, forward strand.
GAACTCAATCCACTTGCTCCCAGCAGTGTTCAGTTTGCCTTCTGAAAACAGAAGTTATGGGCTTGCTGCCTGCAGCACTAGCAGTGCTGGCAGTTTCAGGTGGAGCTCTCAGCATGTCACAAGCTGAAGCTCTCCATGTTTTCTTCCACCAACCCAGACAACGAGCCAGCCCAAAGGATACACTCATACCCGTCACACATGCCGCCTCACCAGTGGGAGAACTCAGCTGGGAGCAGGAGTGCCTGGTGCAGGTGACAGAGGTCAGATTCCCATCCCCTCACTCATCCTTGCAACACAGCTGTACTGAATGGGAATGCTGGCAGATGAAGGTCTCGCTTGGGGTTCAGATCATAATCTGGCTTCCAGCAGCCTCTCCAGCTGCTGTGCTGGAAACTTCAGGCTTGGAAAAACCTGAAGCTTCATATAACCGCCCCTACCCAAACAACTTTGTAAAACTGTCACGTCATCTTGGGGACCTGTCACCCCTGGCAGCTCCAAACCTCAGCAGGTGGGAAAAATCCCAGTCTTCAGTTACCCATGGAAGCCCTTGGAACTTACTCAGCTGACGATGGTGCCGGGTGGTCAGCCTCAGCCATGCTCCTGATGTCTAGGAGGGTGGGAACCTCCTTGCAACTTGCGGAGTGGATTGCACTGTGTCCCAGGCTGAGATAGCAACTTCCAGCTCAGTGTTTCACTGCTCTCAAGTCCACATGGATCAATACTTTGCTCATGTAAGACTAGGCAGCACAGTAACTGCGCTGAATTACCTTTCTACCTTGTAGGTGCCAGAACACAGGAGATTTTAGTGAAATCACAGCCTGCTCCTCGCATGAGAACACCTTATTTGCAGTCTGGTAGTCTTCACTCATACCTACGCACTGTGTGACACAGACATAAAACGTTTTGAAATACATAGCTCAGACCGACTTCCTTCAGTTTCTTTCCCTATTTTGGTGACCCTTGGACTTTGCTTCAGACTGCCTTCCATGCAAACTAGTAAAACAGCAAGCATATTACTTTATATCCACCGGCTGGTTATTAAATGTTTCTAGTTCCAGCACTTTAAAGGTCAAGAATCCAGAGTTAATTAAGCTGTCATATGAAATTTCTGAAGTAAACTCTCATTTCAAATGGTTTAGAGTTAAGCCTCAAATGCTAACTTATAGAGCAAGAAAAATACATTCTAGAGATGAAAAGATAAGAAAATATTTTACAGTACACACAAAGCAAATTAAAAAACGGAGTGGATGTTTAGCATAAAAAAATTCCAATTTGTAAAAATATTTTAATAGGCAGTACTATCTTAGATAACAACAAAGATTTATTTCAAACCAGCAAATCCACTTTTTGCAGTGTGTTTACATTTTGCTTTACCTTTTGCTTAGCAAATTCCTAGATGATTTAAGCCACCAGCATATCTAAAAAGGAGTTTTGCTCCATAGCTATCTCAGAACCATACCATCTGACAGCTCAGAGATGTGCCTGTGTGGGCACCAAGCAGGCAGCAGTCATGCTTATTTAGCCTTAAAATTCCTTTAAAAATAATTCACTCAGCTTTGTAACCATTCTATCCGACAAGCAGTTTAATCTGGATGGTACCCTGTGCTTTTTGAAAGTCCCCTCCATTAAAGCAATAAAAGTGACCATCAGTAAATAAAGAGTACTACAAACAGCAATTTACTCGCTCACCAGGAAACCAGGCCCAAATATGCAAACTGTCAATGAAATCCAAACACAGTGCCATACAGATCCCTCCTTATACATGAACACGTTCCAGTGAAAATAATTGTTCCTAAAACCTGAAAAAGCACCATATGAGCAAGTTTGGCACACCAGTGGGAAGGGGAAGAACACAGTTATTCCTCAACTGAGAGGGAAAGAAAAAAAAAAAAAAGGTTTGAAAATACATGTAATGTTCATGGCTGTAAAGTGCTAAAGTGGCATTGTTGCACACTGGAAGATGGTACCCAGTACTCAGGCAACATGAATATGAACTCCACCAAAACAAGGAATTTGTTAATAGAGGAAATGAGAGTTCGAAGGTAACAAGAAAAGTTACTAACAGAGAGGGCTATTACAAAAATAAGGAAATGAAATACCTTCCACCCTTCCTTTAAATCTGCTTTGACTTACCACTGACTCCTTGGTTTGACTGGGGGGATTTTTCATATTTTCTGCACATACCCACTAAACAACAAATCGCTGCTGCTAGTTTAATAAACATAGGCACTACTGCTATATCAACATGTGATGTGATTCTTTCCTCCAAGTTTAAAAGCTGAGTCTAGATTTAATGAGTCAGAAAATACAAAAGACTTAGATCAGAAAAAGGCTCCCATTAAGAGTAATGTTAGCACAATAAAAGCATGTTTAGCTTTTATCCCCCACGATATTGTGGGACTTGGCTAGTCTGAGTAGTGTAACAAGAGATGAAGCTTAAGAGAACACTGGACTTTTAGTATTTTTAAGCTGAAAATACTGATGATTCACTAAGTCTACATCACTCTACTGTCACTATGGCTTACAGTAACATAGCTGTGAAAATGCTTTCTTGAATAGGAAATACATCAGATCTTTAGATGGGAAAGACAGAGCCAAGCTCTTTTCAGTGATGTCCAGTCACAGGACAAGAGGCAATAGGCACAAAAACTGGAAAATGAAATTCCATCTAAACTCCAGGATGCATTTATTTACTATGTGGGTGCCAGAGCACTGGCTTGGGCTGCTCAGAAGGCTTGTGGAGCCTCCATGCTGGGAGATCTCCAGAAACTGCCTGAGCAGCCTGCTCTGGAGAGTCCCACTGGAGCTGGGGTTGGACCAGGTGGATCTAGAAAACCCTGCAAACCTCAACCGTGCTGTGATTCTGTGAAGTCCCGTATGAACTTTAAAACCATATGCAACACCAACTTCCTTCATGTCTGAAGCTCTGATGGTATCAGCAGTCCATAATACTGATAATTACACATTTCTAGATCTGCAATTTCTTTTTTAAATGAAACTTCCTGGGATTCATTTTTTAAAAAAATATCCTAAGATAAAAAGCATTACATTCATACATTTTTAAAACCTTTATATCATTTATATTCAATATAGTTGTTAAGATAAACTCTTTGCAGCTCTGTTTTTTAGTACCAACATGAATAGTGGTTATCACAGCAGCTAAAAAAAAGTACTTATGGAGTTTGACGTTGAGAACCTTACTGAGGCTGCTGGATCCCTCATATTTTTTTAAAGCATTTAGGTTTGCAATATGTCATCAGAGTCTGATAAATTTAATCATAGTAAGCAAAACAATGTCCACAGGATTTACGTCCTACCGTTTTCTCTCATTTTATGAGTACCTTGAACTGGAGAGATAAGTATTAGGATTTCATCAACCATTAATCTGGCCAAGGATTATTTTACGATGTTGAGAGCACAGCCCATTCGTCATTCACTATACCAGCATGAACCTGGCACCTCTAAGGATGTGCCGAACACGGATACTCTTAGGCTAGGCTCAGCCACTGGGAACCTCATAAAGCCTATGACATGCAGAAAAGATGTCAGGCTGCTGTTTGATCAGCAGGTAGAACAGATGTAGGCATTTCCTTTTTGACTTTTCAACACGTTCCTTGCATTAAGGCTAGAAGAATGCAGTATGATGGAGAAGCATTTCTTATAGCTCCAAGTCCCTGCACTCAGCAAAGACTGGTGTTGGCCCCAGAAAGTGGCAGGATGGCTCTGGACCATCCTGTAAAGCTGCAGAGCACACTTAAGCAGATGAGAGAATCATTTCCTCAGTCTTCTCAAATACTAACGAAATTGAGAGAGAAACAAAATTCCCAGCACATGGCCAAACTACAATTGGAGGAGCACAAAGACTTCTAAACTTAATATTCCCTCCTGAGACTGGTTTTGCACCTCTCCGCTCTGTCAAGATATGGAATCATGGATTCCTTCCCTGTGGCAAGCAACTCTTTGATACCTGCCAAGACATAGCAAGCTTCAGAGATAACTTGTAGATTGAAAGGAAAAACAGAACCACTGAACAACACAACAGAAAGGACTTTTTCTACATTGGCTGAAATTGAACATGCTTGCAAATGGCCATTTTTGTAGTGAAAATTGTACAACTCTGCTTTACTTCACGGTTCCTGCTCTCACATTCAAGAGTACCTGCAGCATGGCTAGAGCTGGAATTGCACCCCGACTGTGGGGATAATGTTATGACAATGCACAACCCGAGATCTCTATCAGTGATTTGTGTTCTGAGAGATTACAGATTCTTATCTTGTGGAATTACTTGTAGTAATCAGTCAATTTTGACAGCTAATCTAAAGGTCCATAAGTGTTGTTGCTCAGAAGCTCAGCAGGTATTGCTGAGATCTGTTTCCAGATAGCCCAACTATTTACCTACTCTAAAAAAACACATACCAAAGGATGTGCTTTATCTCCTCACCAGTGGGTTAAGCTAAAGGTGAACGAAGTGCAACTCAAAGACCCAGAAGTTAAATCTCAAACCAGCTCCATTTTTCAGTTGGGACACTGACTACATGCCAGTCCATACCCAACCACAATGAGAATTATTTATCAAGATGGTGCAACTGCGGTTAAATAGGGACAAATTTTCAATCAAGCTTTATTTCAAGTCTAAGGGACAACTATTGCCATCACACGATGATAGTATCACTAGCAAACAAACCTACCCTGGTAGCACTTCAGCCGCAAACACCCTCAACTATAAACAGCTGAAAGAGTCACATTGAAACTTGTTGACATACACTGAATTTTACAATCCAATACTATGTTACGATGTGGGCAATACATGCTGAAATTTACAGAGCCTGTGGTTAAAATCTCTGGCATTTCAGCAGGCTCAGCCTTATATCCCGTGCCATTTTATCTCGTCGCACTGGCACATATGCTGACAGGTCTGCAGAAGGGGCCTTTGTGGATAGGAACAATGAGAGAGGCGCGCACAGAACAGGAAAATGGGTGGTGACCACCAAGGACTGGAAAAAAAGCTTCTTTCAAAGGAAGGTCTTTGAAAACATTCATTACACCCCACCCAGCTATTTTCACTACAATATTTCAGTACATAAAACAACACAGGGAAAATAAACAGACTACTCTTAAAAATGCTGTAGGTTCTCCAGTCCCTGAAAAAAGACTGCTGGGCTGTAATGCTACAGAAATCTTCACCAAGCACAGTTGTGAAAGAGGTCTGCAAGCATCCAACGTAACCTTGCTCTAACAACAGTTTCGTGTGCATCCAGTTTCTCTAAATAAGCAGAGTAAATTAGGCAACTTTACTTTCAGAGTAAAGCCATCAACATTTCAAATGGCACAGGTTGGTAAATAAATGACAGCGAGTATTTACAGGGAACATAAAGTGAACACATTGCAACAACTTTTAAAAAGTGTTACAGAAGTGAATGGCTTTCCACAATGCATTCCAGTTGTGCTTTTTGTTTTGTTGTTTGCTAATTTCACCAGTTAAAGTTAGAACTAATAAAATGTTTAGGATAGAACAGCTGCAAGACAGAAAGGTGCAATGAAACTGATCCATAATGAAATGGGGCTCCGAAATCAGCACATAGTCAAGGGCAGAGCCCAGGCTTTCACCAAGGCTTGTCTCCACCAGAGTCGGTGAGGTTACAAGTAAAGCACAGATAGAGCAGGCAAACCCCACCCCAGCCTTGGGAATGCAAAATGATGTCCCATCTTCTTGTAAGGTTTTGGGCTGCTCTGTGTTGATGCCTTCCACAGTGATATGAACTTTAAATTCAGGCAACAGAGCATCTTTAAAGAAAATTCAGCCAGCCTGATGATCACGTTGCTTTGCTTCAAGCATTCAGTCTTTGCAATGCATGCTCGAAAGACAATGCACAACAGCTCAAAACAAAATGTTTTTTTCTCTTTTAAAGAATGTCCAAAGCAATCATCTAAATTACTTTGCAATGCTGTCCGCTAAGAAGCCATGTCTTGTCTTTCCAGAGTGTCAAATCCTTTAAACACTGCTGCTAATAAAGGTAAGAAAACAGCTCTTGTAATAAAAACTTTATGAAATGATGTTGACTCTTCTTTACTTTTTGAACCTTGATCATTTTAATATGTGCTCAGTTATGATGCAATTTAATGGCCTCTCCATCTCCTGACTTGTGGTCACTTGAAGTCATGAACAATAAGATGGGTGTCCAGAGACCCAGAAAGACAGATTAATCAGCCACTTCTCTAGCAAGGAGGGAACAATAATTCTTAAAACAACAATACAGACATTCCTAAATTTTGATTATTCCATGTCACGCAGTTTCCTCAACTTCCTGAAACAACTATCCAGTGTAAATCCTGAGAGCCAGGCTGCATTTTTTGCACTGTGGAATGCAAGTTTTGTCTGCACATGCATCCTGGGACACATGTCATTCTCAGTTACAGCTTTTCTTTCAGATGGCTGTTATTTTACACAGTACCACTTCAACCGTCCATCTCCTCTTAATTAAGCCACCAGGTAAACTGAGATGCAAGTGATAACTTCACATGGTGTGATTCTGATCTCTTAGTATCGAGGTCTGTTGCTCATTTAAACTAATAAAATAGAAAATCAGTAGCTTGATTTACTAAAATCAGAAACTGGAGGTTGTGTACATCAAGGACTTGGTGCCCTGACTGCCCACTCTTGTACACACACCTGATTACCACCCATCAGTAATGGGTGAGCCAGGCTCTTTCAAACAACTGTGATGGGAAGAATAAAGAAACCATTGGTCACAAAGTATCACAAGTCACTGAGAAGTTACTTATCTGATAACAATCCTCATCATTTCATAGTAAAGCCTTTTCCTTGACTGCCTGCGTCACTGTGATGAGTACTCTCATGGCTGACCTGCCTCTCATGATCTGGCAGAAACAAGAGGGACATCGAAACTGTGGTACTTGAGGAGGAAACAGTTGTGGCCTCTCCACACTCAACTACAGAATTTCAAGTATTCTAAAAATTAAGGCTTGGTTCTGTCAGGAAATGGCCGCCAGCACATCTGATCCATAGCCCTAAATAATTAATTGCTCACTAAACAAAAACTTGCAAAGGGAACTGATAGCAATAAGAGCTGTCTACATTTTCTATCACAAACCAAGAATAACCGGACACAGTCATTCTTTCTCAGCATTGCTTGCTTTATCTGTGTTTTTTTTTTTTTTTTCCTACTGCTGCCTACTGACTCTTTAAATTCCTGTGTACCTAGAGAATCAGAGAATGGCTGCTCTAGACAAGTATAGAGGATGATGATGAATAGGAAGCAGCAAAACTGGGAAGCATGTAATACCAGATTTCTCTCTGTTTTCTTCTTTTCACTTCAAAATTACAAAGTAACAAAATCAATATTTTGCCATTATTCCCAATGGACCTTTTATCTTTCTTGAAAATAAGCAAAGAAGGCACATGTTGCATATATTGTGATTGTGATTTCCATCTCCAACACCATCCCATCTCCCCAGAAGAGCAGGAGGTGGGACTCTAAGAACAGTGATAAGTTACAGTAACAACAATAGTATGTGGTAAAAAAAGTAAATAAATAAATCAGTTATTTGACGAAATAAGATCTTCTCTTTAATTCAGCACATTTTACTGTCATCATATTACTATTAAAATCCCTTTTATTCCCTAGAAGACATGCTACAAATAGCCATATCTTGGACATATATTAGAATTTCACATTTCAGTTGTGCTGGCATCAGCAGAGCAATAAAACAAACACAGAAAGAATAACCACTCTCCCTGCTAAGGCAAAACAGCACAACTCCATGGGCTTAGCAAGTGCTCCACTTTGCATCAGGGTGTGGTACCTCCATATTTCATTGTTCTCATTCTAACTGTATTGCAGCCAAATTTCTCACCAGATAGCCCAAGATTCACATGCTGAAATGCATGCAAATGTATCAGTACATGCATAAGGGGTCAAAAGCATTATATAAAATTGATGGTACTTCCTTCCCAAGATGAGGGCAAAGGTGCGCTCATCCTTTTTGAGCTGAGTCTCATCAACTCTCAATGCAATTTTAGAAAAACACCTTGTGCCTTCTTAAGAGCAGTTCTAGAAAAACACTACTTTTTTTTCTTGTCTTTTTCTAAATTAAATTACTTAATCAACCTGAATGGTTGTTCCAAAATTGCATCGTTTTTAGGAGAAGTAGAAAGAAAAAAGAAGGAAGGAAAAAAAATAAATAAACTGCACTCACTGCCCAAAATAATGATTTTGTCATTAGAAAAGACAGCCGGGATGGTATGCAGGCAAAAGATGAGTTAACAGTTGAACCACAAGTCTAGTCCAAATGCTAGTGCAAAAGAATGATGAGACAGGCACAGAACAAGCAGGACGTACCTGTATTGTTCATGCTGAATCCAAAAGGCAAAACTGTTTGCATTAAATATCCTTTTGAGCTGTATTTGCACGCCAGTGTGGTTAGCTACATTTGTACAAAACATGCTGCCATGGCCAAGAGCAGTTATAAAAGGATTTATATTCCTCCATAGGAAAAATAATAATAGAAAGTCCCTCCATACACAACACAGAACATGAATAAATACTTAAATCTTTTACTGGAACAGCCAGTGTGAAGTGCATTTAAGATTAAGAAAGCTTAATAATACACTGCGTATGGCAAAAACCATCAGTAATTACTTTTAAAGAGCAGGGCACAGCACAATGTTCATTTATATTGTAGAAGCATGGTTTAAACTTGACTTGTTTTTAGTCAATTGTGAATAGTCAATAGTGTTATTTATGAAATAAACCTCAAAAAAACATACCTTATATAGGTCATTTTACTCCCATTTTTCTTCATCTTATTCACCATTGTAAAGATCAACTACCAATTATCAACTTTTCCCCTCTATTCTTATTGTTATTTCCTCAAACATGCAATGGACTTCCACCAATTTCTGGAGATTTTCCCATTAGTCATTCAAAGAAAACTTGAAAACATTAAGAAAAAAATAAAATAAAAATCTCCAAGGACTGTTACGGAATAATCATTAACACAGCAAATTCACATTGGTGAACATTCAATGGCAGAGAGATCCTCTACCTCAGAATTAAATAGGTGATCTTTATGAATTACATTATATAAAGCTTTATTATCTACCATTAAATGTTTATGACAGCTCAGAATACGCTGTTTAGCTTTCACTAAGCTGGAATAAGCCTTTCTGAAAGCCCAGCAAGAAAACTTGCCCACAGTGTGACAAGAATCAGGAAAGACCATTGACTTATCATGTTTTCAACAAAACTTAAAATCGGAGTAGAAGTAGAGTATCAGCCTGTGTCTCTGTAGATGGAGATTTTATATGTTATGATTATAGCATGTTTTATTAAAATCCTGAATAAAGACATGTTTCCCTGAAGCTCTGACTTACTAAGAACTTGGAAGAAGGATGAATGACAGTGTCAAACCTCATCAGTCCAGAAAGGATGAATAACAACAACCTGTCTAACCTGTAGATTAGAGTTTAAAGGATTCACTTGAATTAAAACAATTTGAATCTGAGCATTTCTTTAAAAGAATAACCTGGACAATTCATATAATTTTCAGGGATGGAGACTCAACACATTCTAATATTTAGTAGGTTGTTCTACTGGTCAGTGACCTTCACCGTCAAAATATTTGCACAGGTTTTATTTTTCCTCCATAAGAATTAACTTCTCGCTGTCTATTTTTATAGGTCTGAAGTTATTCTGGGCATATAGGTGTGCCAAGTGGATACCACTTGACTTTCAGCCTCTTTTTTATATTCTCAGAAAAATCTTCTAACCAGCAGGTCTTGCATCACCAAAATATTCTGTGCAGAAACATCATGCAAATTCAAAACAAACATTTAAAAATCAGAAAACCTCAGGCTGAGCAGAAAAGAATGCAGAATTACAAACTGGAGTCTGGCCAGAGGGGAGAGGAAAGACAGAGAAACAAGCAAGATAAGCTGCAGGGTTTGGAGAGGGAAAAAAAATTACACAGTTCCCAGAAAATACAGTGTTTGCACCTACTCTGATGATTGCAATTTCTCCTTCTCCTTTACAAATGGAGAAGTTACAGCAAACTGTTATTTAGGTGCTTTTGGAATTACACCATGCACCATCACGCATGATGGCAGGAATACTTCTACACAAATATGAGCAGCTAGAGCACCTGTAAAGCCTGCTGCCCTAAAAGGGCTGAATTGCTGTGGAGGGTGTCCTCCAGCTTAGGGTGGACTTGGAACAATTCTGGACAGTCAACCTCCATACATGCCTTTCTCACGTATTTTGGGAGCTACAACTACTTAAATAATCACCTTGAAGTATTAAACTCCTCACTTCCTCATTTTAGCATTAGAAAAAAAAAACAAAACAAAACCAAAAACAGTAACTAAACAACTGGGAAAATCATCCTCAACATAGGCATGGACATGTCCCAAGCCTGTAAACCACTGGACTCCAATTCAGGGTCCAATCCAATACTGACAGTCATCACACAAACAAACAGGGAACCCAAACATGCCAGGGAGCAGCAAAAACAAAACAAAACAAAACAAACCACACACATGAAACTTGATCCAAACAATGGTCCTCGTGGTTCTGTGAAGATGAAGACCCAACAGGGACCCAGCAGAATCTTGCATGAAGGACAAACATGTGATGCTACAAAATCAAAGTTTCTCCCTTATGTGATTCCCCACAGGGGGAATTGGGGCTGTCTTTGGGACTGATTCTCAACTCAGTAAAATAACTGAACATAGAGTTATCCTGATGTCTGTAGCAAAAGATTACAAAACGTCTCTGCAAAATGAGTTTTGCTTTCTTTTTCTTGTCTTGTGTTAGTGACAATAAACAGAAAATACTTTGCTTTCAGATTTGCCTATGACATGCAACTCTTCTTGTATCAAATCAGCTGCTAGAAGAAGACAGCCACTGTTTGGCAAGGGAAGGACTATCCAAGTTTCTGCATAAGTTCTGTTACTTGGTAGCCAAGGAGATGAAGACCAAGATTTTATTTTTATTATTATTATTAATTTTTAAAGTAGGTAGAAACAACAAACTGGGGAACTTCAAACAAAACAGGAGGTTTGCATGGAAAAAGTAGCTGCTTCTACTAGTCTTTTACTTAAAAACAACAATGAAAATGTCATGGAATTTCACAGGCCAAGAAATAATGAATGTCTTGCTAGCTTATAGTATTTCCACTGTCTCAAAAATATGCATAGGAAAAAAAATAATAGAAATATTGAGGAGTATTAGAAACTGATAAAATTTTAAGTAAAGCAAAAAGGATCATTAACAGAGATTCATTAAATGATGTTCTCTACCACAAAGAGGTCTGAGCATGGAGAGAACTGGAAACCAGATTTTTATCAAACCATCTCTGGAGGAAGTAGATAACACAATTCAGAAAATGGGAGAAAGATTTGGGAGTGCCGTCAGCAGACTTTGGGAGAGGAAGGGGAAAGGAGACAACCCAAAAAAACCCCATGGGCGCAGAAAGACTTCAAGAGCATGGAAAATATTTTAAAGTGCAGACGCAGAACTAGATAAAAGCAAAGTGGAAGAACTTTTCACCCCAAGTGTCTTGCTTCACACAGGGTGAAAGGTGCAAGTGTGGCTGAAATACAGGAATATCTGGACTCTGTTAAGTCCCAGTTATGCAAGCAGAGATCATCCCAATTAACTAAGCTTTGAGAACGGTCAGAAGGACAAAGATAAATTCTGTTGAACTCCATGAATAACATTCATGATGAAAAGGCTCCAGCCTGCCCAGTAGCTTTGTCAGCCTTGTCTACCAAGAGTTAGACCAGAAATGACCTAAAAGATCCACTTGTCATCCCCACAAGGATATTGTAAAGAAGAAATGTTACCATGTAAAAACTTTTAGAAAGGATAAAAGTATCTTCTTCTACCTTCAAAGAAGCATACAAGACTACAACTGTGCAGATACAACTTTACATTGAGATCTATTTTCTATCTGTGCAAGTATTTCCAGCTCTCTTATGCTGCTGAACCAATTTGCTTCTTCCTCACCCACACAAACCATTCCGGATGGCTCAGTAGGCCTCATGATTGCACTTGTGCATCCAAGATGACCCTCAGCCCTCCTCAGAAAGGTCTATGCTCCCTAAGCAGGACATCTCTCCCTTCCAGCAACAATTTCATTTACTGAAAGCCTTTGGCAACGTCTTTCCCATCTCTGGCCTGAACAAACTGCTGCCAGCCCGCAGAGCTCAGGTCTCACGTGTTTTACCTCTGGTCTGACTGCTTACCTAAGCTCCCTAAAATAGCAAATTTTCAAGCTTGCTTCCACTTCTGACTACAACATAACTCAGCAGACCTAGAGGCACTGAGCACATGCAACCTCCTCCCTGTAGACAAACTGAACGAGCAAGAGCTCCCATGTGTTTTACACTGACTTTTCAGCACAGAGTATCTTTCTAAAGCTCTCAATGTTTAATACTGCTGTTTTCAAAGGTTTTTTGTTTACTCCCTATTTGGATTTGCCACCAGGGAATAGGGGATTATTTTTTTCTGCAGTGAGATAGTTTTGTCCAACATCCATTCATAGCTACATTATAACAAATCCATATGAAGATAAGACAGCAAAGTTTCTCCTCTCCTATTTCTGCTTGTGTACTAGAGCTCACCCTCTGGCTTTTGCTTCTGCATGAGCACCAGCTTTGCAACTCCATTTTGTTCTAAGGCATGTTTGTTAACCAACAGACAAACACTTGTGCCAATGCTAAGACTGCTACCCAGCTATGGTGGTACAGCTTTGATGCAAACTCAAAGTTTTACTTCACTGAAGCTGTGTTTGACTTGCCGTGAAAGGATTCAGCTTGGTGCATCACATCCCTCCCACTTGCCTATTAATAGCCAGCTGTGAGTAACAGCAGCACTGCTGCTGGCAAGCAGACCTCTGTCATCACAGTTTCAGGTTATTTTCTTCTTATTATTTTTTTTTAATATCAATAAACTAAGATTTAGAGTTTCTTCCATTTTGGTGTTCTTATTATTCTACTACATTTATACCTAACTATTATGCCACAAAAATCTCTGAACGCCCCTCCATAAAATACACTTTGAGTTCATCTATTTAAATAGTACTGCAAAATAAGAAACTAATTATCTGTATCAATATATTAACATGTTTTAACTTCTTTTTTTCCTAAACACTTGCTAAACACAGAAAGAATACACACAAAATATTGAATAATACAGAAAGAATCCTCAAAGTATTATGACATCGTAAACTTATAACGACAGTGTTCAGCCGCAATAAACAGTGAAGCACTCTAGAACAAGAGACACATATCACTTGAAAGGTTTTGTTGGCTAAAAATACTCTTAAGAATTTCTGAAATGTGATACTTTCTTCTACGTTAATTCTTGCACAATAAAATAAAGCAGTAGCTTTGTACTTCACACAGGCCTGCACCTTTCTGAGGTTGTCTGACCAGGGCTGTGTGCTCCAGCTGATACTCTGCACAGGCACACTGATGAATAGTTTCCTTAACTCCCACAGTGCCCTAGCTTTATTTTTTTGGGGCAGGGAGAGTGAGTACGTCTGCTTTCCCAGGCTGCCTGGTCCAGCGAGGCTCTGCCTTCCTCAGGATTACAGGCATAGCCATGAAACAGCAAAATAGCAACTGGCAGCAATAGCTGGAGAAAGAGCAATGGAGAAAGGGCAGGTTTTTTGAAGGATGGTTAGGAGCAGGCCAGTCAGGAATGTGGCAGTGTAACTGCCCTTGACATTTTCAAACTGGCAAGCAGTGTACGGTGGTAGTCAGGCTGCAAACATAGAATGCTTTTAGGTACTACAATTAGAGTTGAGCAGTTGCTCCAATGTGGCCATTCACAACCAAATGTCTTTAAACAAATACTTTTACAAACTACGTATGTACCAGTCAGTACGTTCAGTATAACAAGAAAGCAACCCTCTTTAAAGTATTCCTTGGGTAATATCCAGTTTTTACCCTGGAAACTGGCTTTCCATCTTAAAAATATTATGAATTCCAGTCATTTCTTAAAAATGATGACTCAATTTCAATAGAGATAAAGCTAGTTTAAAAATAAATTATAAGATTTAAAAAGGTTTGTGTACATTTCTGTATACAGACACTGGAACCACAACACGCACACAAACACATGAGGATCATCAGACTATGCATCTGCCTTCTCATTTTTGAGTTTCTGTGAGCAACTGGGGCATGGCTTCAAACTTAATTTTTATGGCTTAATGATAGAAATAGCTAAACAAAACAAATAAACAACAAAAACAGACAAAAGGCAGCTATAAGCCTCACTCACCTAAATACACCTCCAAGAATGAATTAAGGCTTCCACAATAAACATCATATAATTCATGGTAAGTTTACAATAGCTACCAGCACAGCAAGGAGTTAAACCATTTTCTCATTAGCATTCTTAAAGTTAGGATGGATAGAATTATACTGATACAGCACCTCAAAGCACTAACTACATGCTTTGACTTAGCAATATTATATGTATATACCCAAGCATGAGTACCTTTCTGAGAGGTAACTGATATATATATTATATTATCTAATATATAATAACATATAATATATAATAACATATAATAGTATATAATAATAAATCATATATTATAATAAATAATGACATTTTACATATCTATATCTATATATATATATTAGTTACCTCTCAGAAAGGTACTCATGCTTGGATTTAGTGTACCCGTAATTTTAAAGGCCCTTCCCAGCATGGGGGGAAGGGAAGAAGGCAACAAAAAACAGAGGACAGAAGTATGTTAGAAGCACTAGCAAACATTATCCATTTAAACTGCTAATGGCAAGCTCTGCTGTTATATTTTTATCATTGCTTTTCTGCAAATTACTTTTATCAGTGATAATTTAGCTTTTATTTCATTATCTAGCACAGCAGAAAAAAGGAAAACAGATTTGTTTTACAGCAGCTCCAGCACTTGCTATGTCCATTAACATTGACAGATGAAGGTAAATTAAAGCTCTTAGACCACATTTTCAGCATGCATGATAATGAAACTTCTCTATCTAACCAATGTTTGTTTCTAAAGGAGTACAGAATGTGTGCTAATGCTTTTATTTTCTCCACACAGCAAATAGAAGTTTTCATATTTTAGAGAAAATTACATAACATAGAAAAATCTGAGAACATGCTATGTTCTATAGCCTCCAAAAAACATCCCAGTGCAAACAGGGAGAATCAATATTTTAAACAAGGAAATTATTGTATTTCAGCCAGCTGAACAGTGAAATAGCACTTTCCTTCCTTTCAGTTTTCTTAAGACCACAAAACCACAGAGAAATTGTGTTTGATTAAAATATTATATATATATATCCATAAAGAGCCCTTGAAGGATATTTGTTCAAGTGTTGTTCTTCATCTTTTACTTAGGCATATTTTAAGCTATTCTACTTACTTCCATAGAGGTAAACAAAGTGCTTTGCAACTTTCTTCTAAAATAATAAATTTATTTATAGAAGCTAATGTAACTACATAGCTGTTCTGGGCAAATGTTGGCCTTCCCATTTAAGTGATAGCATAATGGCTTTGATTACAATCAATTTTACAGGAACAAAACCCCCAAAATATTATTGACTAAAAATGCAACTAACAGTCATTAGTAATAGCCATTCTCTTAAGCAGTAAAGCCACGCCTGTTCTTGCACAAAACATCTTTTCACAATAGACCCAACAAAAAGCCTCACTAAGCAAAACAGATTTTCAAAAGTCTGCTAACTTACAGCCAGATGTTTGGACTTTTTCTGAAGACCACCTAGGCTAACATTGCAAAAAAGAAATAGTTCCTTGAATTCCTTAATTCTAGATATTTGGGATAGTTTTAACTTGTAGACCACGTGAAAAGGTTCTCAAAAGCAATAAATGGCATTAGTGTTTGCTCACTTTGAAACTGTCACCACAAACCAAACATAAACACTTATTAACATATAATGCAAAATTAAAAGCTAGTGACAAAGTATTTCAAAGAGAGGAATATTCTATGTTGTAAAAGCAAAATGAAAGAGTTCTGCTACCATAATTTCGTTAATGATTTGTGTAACAAATTACCCACTGTTACTTGTCAAATTCCATTTCATTTTCTATTAAAAGCCTTATTTTTTCTTAGGAAAAAGAAAAATATATATCTTTAAGTCTGAGATAAATTCAGTTCAGCTGTTATGTCCCCTCAGCAATCATTACATGACCAATTACAAACAAATTTTACTGCTGGGGCAGGTCACTGATGAAAATAGATTAATATTAAAGAGCATGGAAATTTGGAAGAGCATGAAAATACTGCTTGGACTTGCACCAAAGCAATTTCAAAGCATAAACATGAATATAATTTAATCATTTCCTTACAAGTAGGCTTGGGGACAGGGCTCCCAAAGCAATGATAAAAATGAAGTCACAAAGAATATATTTTAAGAGGACCTTTACTGAGCTGGGGGAAGAGGAAGAACGTGTTAAATATTTTTAACCAGCTTTCCACAGATGGGTCTAAATCCAGCTCTTACGATTCTTCTCTGTCATAACCCACTACAGAGGTCAAAGGCTGAAGCTTTCCCAGAGGTTCACTGTGCATAACAAACACTAAGAGTTCCCCAAATTTGGTTTATATGTAACAGCCCAAGTGCTGTGGCCATTTGCATCCCATACAGTCCTATTAGTATTGAACAGGTCATAAGCAAAGGTAGAGAAAGGCACAAAATCATCCACGTTTTCAACTGATTTTGTTTTTCATACCTGCAAGAAGTTGGTGCTATGAATGGATGACAAAACTCCTTTACTGTTAACACACAAGCATTTTGTCATAAATAGCAGAGATTTTTTTTCTAATGTATTAATACTATTGGTGATCTGTCTTTACACATTACAAAGATTCTTTTGTTTGTTTGTTTTGATTAGAGGTTCAACAAATGATTTGAGATTGTCAGCTTTCCAAGCTGGACTGGAGGAGTAAGTTCAATACCCTGTGGTTAACCTGGAGAAATCCTGGAGACATTCGGTCTGTGGGAGCTTGGCTGCTCTGCCAAAGATGAAGTCTTTGCTTCTTATGCCAGGCATCTGACCTACGTGCCGTTCCAGGTCTATAATTTATCTTAAAACCAACAGCAGGGACACTATTAGGACAGGGAGCCCTGAATGAGTGTGTTAAACTGTCTAGGAAATTGTTGTTCCAACTGCAGTGAGGACTCCTGCTTCTAAAACTCCAATCAAACCATATTTTTTTCCTTGAACTTTTTGAAACACTTCAAAAAATACAGGAGCCAACACAGTGGATAATGTTCCAAAAGAAGCCATCAAAACGATCAAAACAGGAAAGAGAAACTACTGAGTTTCATAAGGCACGGTTAACATCAGCACACTGTTTAAGGGGATTTTTTTCTGCTCCAAGCTGTTCATACAGCACTAGGGAAGAACAAAAGGACCTTAATGATGCCCTTTCACAAACTGCACAACCTGATCAGCACCACCCACCCACCACCCATTGGGACACGTGGGCTCCATGAGCAGGTGCTGCAGAAGCCATAGACAAAACACTTGAAGGTTAATGTCTTCACAATATCATGTGAATGAGAATTTAGCTTTCGTTGTTCTTGTGAATCTGGCAGGTACCTGTAAACCAATCCTCTTCACGCTCACTTGATCTTCGACATTACTGTGCCCTACAAATATACAGAACTTGTTTGGCACACAATGATGTTCCAAAAACAAGAAGAGCATTGTAATTATGGTTTTGTGTTGTATATAAGTACCGGTCACCACAAAATATATTTAAGGCTATTTGCTGTATATGCAATTCTATCCAGCATGTAAACATCTCTCTCTTAAACAAAACTCCACATTAGCTATGGTGACGCCCCCCAAGCTTTTTGGAGAACTCATCACCACGTCCTCTCCTCATCACTCCCTGCCTACAGCAACACTCTCATATTTATCTGTATACAATCTTACAAATCTCCATCACAGATTTTATACTTTTCAAGTTCAACAAATGCACAGAAGAGACTCAGCATAAGCATATGCTAAATGCCTTCTGTTCCTTATTAAAGTCACCCTACAAGAAGCAAATGCAAATTGCTGTCTTCCTTATATAAGGCACGGTCTCAAAGATCTAGTTATTAAGTCACTGATCTTCAACTTTCATTCTTCCTATGTTTCCAGTACTCAAATTCTGCTTGAAATAACTATGATACTATTTCCCCATATTTATTGTGAAGTAATTCACTTCATTGATTTAACAGTAAAAAACAACCAAGAACACAAATTTTTAAACAACAAGAAAAGGGTTTAATGATTCTTGCCAAAGTTAACAAAAGGATTCCTATAATCCTTGTAAAAATCTTGCTCATGACTCTTATTCAAAAGTCCTATATGCTGTTTTCTCTGTCTTCCAAGGCTATAGCTTTGCACCCTAATGATGCTTTGGTTTTATCAGGAGATTATGCTAGCCATGGCTAGTATCTTATCTAAGTAATCCCCCTGTGCTTGACCAAGGCTAAAGCTGTGCTAAGGGTATGAAAAATACATTTGCTAAGAAATAAAATACATATCATTTGGAGAAAAGAGCAGCAACTTCTAAGGAATAATTAGTAGAAAATGTTTATTTTCCTGAAAAACAAAGCAAAGCAGAAACAACAAAAATATTTATTTTGTAAGAGCCCTTATTAACCATTGGACTGAAAGTTGATTCATACATGTATTAACAATGATATAAAATCATGAGGATTTCTGCTCAAAAAGCATGTATGGTCAATGAAATCAGCAGGAACAGATTTTTTGCTGAGAATTTGGATAGAGCAAAAGTGAAGCTGGTTGCCTGTTAAAGGTAATTTGTGTGCCTATTTCTTCAACCCTTTCAGCCTTCTTGAAGTATTCTTATCTATAGAGACATGTAGGGAACAGCCCACGTGGGCCAGGTGAGAGGTGGATATAGTCCAGCATCTCCCCACCAGCTTATTTCAGTCAGTGAACTCCAACAAGGGCAGATAAAAGTGATGGTTCCTCAAAACATTCTCCCAGCCTCCATATATTACCCATAGTTCTTTACTGGACCACCATGCTCAAGAAGTTTGGTCCAGTGGCTACAGTTGCTTTTGATTGCCAACATATACCTGAGACTCCGTAAAAACCTTTCAAAGTACACACTGTGGTAGGCTAGCACAACACTCAGAGCTTAAACTGCTCATTTCCTTTCCTCACTGCTTATGGTCTGGTCTGTCCAGTCCTGTTGTATAGCAGGCAACACAGTGCAGCCTTATCAGGAAAACTTTATGCTGTGGAATTGGGCTCTGCATAAAGGGCAAAGCCACTTTGTCCCTTCAGGCACCATTGAGGTTGCACACACCACCTCACCCCAAAAGATAGCCTTACTGAGCCTAAACAAGCACTCACCTCAGGAAAAGGAAAGTATACTTCTCTTTCTCCGTGCAGCTCACAATGCACTGGGCTTCTCTTTGCCTTTATTTCAGCAACATTCCTCATTAAAGGAAACAGAAATTTCTTTATTATAGAAAACAGAAATTTCCTTATTTTTGCAGTTAAGAGAAACTTAAGTGTGTAAAATTTGTGAGACATCATTGTTCTTTCCAACACTTGTTTTGCTGACTTTTCATAAATGTGCATTTTTGTAATTTGATTCCATTTCTCCTGCAGGATACTCTAATGCTTTTAAAATGCAGACAGGAACCAATGCAACATAAGCAACAGTAATATTTGCCATTTACTTCTGCTTGATTTGGCAGATTTGACAGCCAGAGAGCTTTTCAGATCTCTATTTTGTATAGTACGACTAAGACTAGACTTCCTCACCATAGCATTCACTGGTTTTCACTGTTAAATTTTACAGTTCCTTTATCTCACTTTTTCAAACCATGAGCTTTTAAAGCCTACTTAGACACACAAGTGCACTAATTTGTGCCGTTAAGATCTATCCTCCAAAATGTAGAGAGCATGACTGTCTCAGACAGTGGGAGAAGCTCTTCCAAAACTCTTGAGGCCTTCAGTATTTAAGGAGATCAGATTTTATGCGAATACAAGGAAATTATTACACACCTACGTTATTACCTCATTTGCAAAGATCCCTAATGACAGCATACACTCTGTAAGGCTGCATGAGACATGGCATACTTTGCAGCGGCATCACAGATTTGACTTTCTTTGGGAACAGACCACAGTCTGGAGATAAGTTTCATAAAGAAATTTAAAATGAAAATAAGAACATTTTAAATAAATATGTATATATCACTTGCTCTTTATCTACTGCAATACTCATAAGAAGTATCTAAATAATCATGAGCACTTCACATTCCTCTGCACAATGTATACAAAGAAATTTACAGATACTTTTGTCAGCTGCAGGACACGATTCACAAGATATGCCCCAATACTCTTTGGCAGCATAAGCATAACTCCATTTTTCTAATGCTTCCAGTTAGTCTGTATGCAGCTTCTTCCTTAGATAAGAAGGTCACTCTTGCTCCTGCAGAAGTTCAGCCTGAGGAACAGGGAGCAAAATCTTATGCGTCACAAACCGACAGGCCTTTAGGACTGAAAACATCCAGCGTTAGGCAAGCTGCTCCCCTCTAACTTTATCTGTAAGTGCAGGCATTTTGAAAGCGCCTATCTGCCCTGACATGTCCTTCAAAAGAGAGCAGTATCTTACTACTCCAAAAGCCAATGACGGAGGCCTCTGCCCCTTTGAGATAGCTATCGTTCCCTTCCTGCAGCAAAGCCTATGTGGATTGGTGATCGTGGCCCTCAGAACCAGACTGCACAGCGTCCCAGATGCGGGCATGTATGCAGACATGCGAGTGACACGGGGTGTTTGCCAGCTCTGAATGCTGATTGCTGTGTACAGCTACATGCTTGTTTACTCGACCGTGATCCATATTTAGACGTGTGTACAAGTGCACAACCCTGAATGTTTACGCAAATAAAACTCCTGCTGAACGTGGTGGGCATTCGCCCTCATAAAAGCTCCACAGCGATCACTTGCAACTACTTAAATCATCAAAGAAAAATAAAGGCAAAACAAAAAAACATAGAAGATAAGAGGGAGAGCCTCTCAGACACTCCTGCTAAATTTTGATCAAAGAGCATTTATAGTGATTTTTACTGAAATCCTTTAAAATGGTTCAGACTGTTTACACAGTAGAGACAAACCCTCTTAAGAAGAAACAGACTGCCAGGTACTAAAGCGTATCCTCACCAGCTTCTCTATAGAGGGGAAATCTCTCTTCATGACTGTGGCCCATGTTCTGCATTTGGCTAAGTTACATTCAGCCCAGCATCTTTTATAATTCTTAGGCTTTTTCCTTAATCTTAGAACCAACTCAGTATTGGTCTACTTCTACAGTACAATTTCTATTTGTATGGCCAGGACCCCAGAACCATCAGTGAGAGCCCACCTTTGTAGTGGCACATAAAGAGGCTTCTTGACCATTTGCAAGAAAAATGCTCAGATAAACCTGGTTTATTGGACATCCAAGTGTCAAAAACGTAGTATATTTATATAATTCTCCCAGAAATAGTCTTTCAGAAACTTATAAAATAGTCTACTGGATGTCAGTAGTATTGCTATTATATTACTCTGGGAATTTTCCAACTGCCTTATCAGTTAGATTACAATACTGAAGTTCTGATGTTAAGAGTACAAAGTAATAAACCACTCACAACCAATTAGAAAATGACCTCATAACATGAATTAACTGATAAAAATATATTTTAAAATAAAATTAACCAAATTAATAAACAGTGTTGCAAGAAGTCACATGTAGGCAGCGTGAACTTTTCTATGTCAAAGTTACTATGCTAAAGAACAGGATTAACAGCTTGAAAGCTACACTTAGAAGGAGACTGCTGAAGATGTCATGTTAGATGACCACTTTTTTGAAAATAGGTTACTGACACAGCTCATTAAAAAAAAAAAAGAGTATTACTAGTATAAATGCAGAAATACATCATACAAATTGCTTTGAAATCCGCATCCAAAATGTATTTAGGAATAATCCAGGCTGATAAGCAGCAAACATTAAAATGTGCATTACTTTATTAACAGCAGAAACAACATATGCACAAGCATTAAAAAAAAAAAAGTAAAATAATGGCAGAATGAGAAAAGTCCTTTTTAAAATTTTGCTATTTTTGTCTTAAAATTAACAGTCAATACCCAGAGCACAGACACAAAGCAAACACAAGGACCCCTAACTGAGTATGGACTAACAGTGATGAGAATCCATTGTGCTCTGAGAACGTGCTCGTTCACTGATACGCTGTCATCATCTCCCCCTTCTTAATTAACACCTATATTTGCTACAAAAACCAGTCACAGCGGCACCTTCAATATAGGTGCGGCACCTATTTTGCAGGTGCAGTCAATCTGAAGTATTGCTGGTGCTTCTCTCATCCCAGGGTCGAGGCAGGCAGCTTCACTGCACCCCAACATGGCACATCACCACACAGTCCCAGCTCCCGCAGCCAGGCATCTCCACCAGCGTCACAGCTCCTAAGGCAGAGACCACTCACCCGCGTGTTTACAGGGCCGGCCTTTTAAAAGTCAACTGTCTGACAGGGCAGTGACCAGATCGAGTCACAGTTATACAAGAAGCAAGGAAATATTATGCAAGACCACAGGAAGTCAGAGGAGACAGTATTCTGGGCAGGCCTGGCAAGGAGTCTGTGTGAACTCCAGCTAACAAGCAGAGCTCGGTCATTGGCGCCAAATTCAGCAGAGAACATTCCCAGTCCTGCAAAGGATAACACTCCCCATGTTTTTGTCAGTGGGCTGCCGTCCAGGACGCCATGTACCTGATGAGATGCAGATAAACCCAGGTCTTATTTTTCGCCAAGTCTTCATTTATTTTTAAAATTTGGAGCGTATTTCTGTCCGACATTTGTTAGAAGTGGCAAATGGTTTGTTTTCATGGCTTTGCTAATAGACCACTTGCTCTTATGCTCCCTATAATTTCATCTACAATAAGCAACCTACAAAGAAAATGCGTGGCCAGTTTCACTTTTTCCATGCATTTTGTCTATCTCCACCTGAACGCTCCCTGTGAATAGGATGTATGAGGGTCCTGGATTCCTCTTCCCTTGGCATTTTGGAATGATCACAGCAAGTGGACTTGACGCAAATAAAATGACACCCACCTCTCATACAATGCACTACTTCAATCTGTTCCCATGCAGAAAGCAACTCTTGCGGTGTTTTTTCATTTGTTTGTTGTTTGTTTAATTTTTGAGAACTACCTCATCCAGGTTTTGTTTGACAAAGATGTCAATTCAAGTGCAGTGAACTTTGTCTCCAAAGCGGTTGGAAAAATTAGCCTCAATCTGGCAAATATTCATCATCAAGCAATACATGAGTCTGGAGAAATTTCATGATTCGTTCTCGGACCTACCTTCAAAACATCAGTGATTTGATGTGGAAATCCGTTTTGAGATTTACATACATACTTCCAAATAAGCAGTGCAGCATGCAAAATATTACACAACACAAAACAATTACCAATTGTGATGAGTGTAGACAAAGCATTCTCAAGAGAATCTGTTTTATGTTTGTAATCAGCCTCCTAAAAAACAATAGGGCTCTCCTTCCAGCAAATACATAGAACAAACAAAACCCAAACAGTACACTGCTGCCTTGATGGGGGAAAAGATTCTGAGAAGTAGAATAGATCTTCAGCAGATATAAATTGCCATCAGCAATGAACTGATTTGAAAAGTTTTCCTCATTACCATCCCTTATGGGAACGACAAACATATGTAATTCTTAACATGAGATTCCCATCTTCTTCATGCTTCAGGCATGAAAAGGTTCCCATATCGTAGCACTTTTGCAAAAATAATTAAATGAGCACCACAGCAACACAGGAAAGTGAAAATGTTACCAGTGACAATGCTTCATTGTTATTTTAGTATAACAATGTACAGAATTAATCATGAACCTTACAGCAAATACCAAATGCATACACGGTTGGACCTCTCCAACCAAAACAGATCTTTCTACAGCCAAAAGCAAAGCTATCACTGCTCAGAAGTTTCTCCAGTTGAAGACAGCAACTCCTTTCCAGAACAAAAAACTCCAGAAGTACTGTTCAGGTCTTGATTCAAACTCACACTGAAGGTTTTTATCTGGCCAGCGTAAAATATTCTCCACTCTCAAGTGTTAATACTAAAACATTCTCACATTTGTCCAAAACCGGTGAGGCTTAAGCACACTGAAATACTCAGAAATGCTGAGGAAAAGTATCTTATAGGCATTTATTTCAAGAAAGTATTTCATGAATTTTGAAATGCTATTGGAGTTAAACTAGTAAATCATTCCACAAAGGCAACAAGTTGTTCTGTGAACTAAGGTGCGAGCATAATCTTGCCTCTCACATTTCTGCAAACTCTTGATGTACTCTGGTATCTGTACCATAGTTTGCTGCAAGCATGGAGCTGACTGGAGTTACTGCTACTGGGAATGGAGAAAGGAAGACCTAGGCAACTACAGGATGGTGAACTACAGTCTCACCTCTATGTCTGGGATAACCGTAGAGCAGATCCTCCTGGAAGATATGTTAAAGTGAGACAAAGAGGTAATGCAAGACAGTCAGCACAGTTTCACCATGGGCAGATTGCGCCTGGCCAATTCGGTGGCTTTCTATGAAGGAATGACAGACCAATGAAGTGTAATTGATGTCATCTACCTGAACTTCTGCAAGGCTTCTGACACTGTCCCACACCACATCCTCATCTCAAAATTAGAAATATATGGATTTGAAGGTTGGTCTATTCAGTCTATTTGGCACTGGAACAGGTTGCCCGGAGAAGCTAGGGATGCTCCATGTCTGGAGGCCAAGTTGGGCAGTCTGATCTAGCAGGTTGCAACTCTGCCCAAGGCAGGGGGTTTGTTACTGATCATCTTTAAGGTCCATTCCAACTCAAGCCATTCTACAATTCTAATCACTACCTGATTTCTACTCCAATTAAATTCTACATTGAAATTTCTTTTGATGACTGCATTTCCAAGTAATTTAAAGGTAACAAGCACCAATCCAAAAATCATACTCTGAACTTTATGTATCCAATTCACATTCATCAACAGCAAACCAAAATATACCTACTACTGCAAGAAACAAAGCATTTACTGCCATTGAGGTAGAAAGGAAGATGTTTCAGCTCTCAACAGGTAGTGTAGAACCCAAGGCAATGGCATGAAACTGCAGCAGGGGAGAGTCAGTTTGGGGATTAGGAAAAAGTTCTTCATCAGAGAGTGGCCAAGCACTGGAACAGGCCCTGGGTCACAGCCCCAAGCTTCTAGAGCTCAAGAAGCATTTGGACAGTGCTCCCAGACATTTGAATTTTGGGTGGTTCTGCATAAAGCCAGGAGTTGGACTTGGCAATCTTTGTGGGTTCCTTCAAACACGGGACATTCTAGGATATCTCTAGCTGCGGATCTCTTTATTTTCCCTGTGGTATGGTAGTTTCATATTCCAGAGATTCCCTGTAAGCCCTCTAACAATTCCTGGTATGTGAGCAAACTACTTTCAACACAACATATTAAAATAGATTTGCACATTAAATGTTTCCTTCTATAACTTTGAAAATCAGAAGTTACTTCCCACACAAATAACTACGTAAGAACTGATTGTTAGTTCACTTTTATACTTTCTTGAGTGTTTAACCACGTTATTTACTTAATTCACCACTTCACTGAGGTAAAAGCCAAGTGGAGTGATCATGAAGAGGGATAAAGGTTCACACTCTACACAGTTTATCTTATTTCCTTCATAGTTTCACAAAGTAGCATGCAGAGATCTCAGACAAGAACTGAACTCTGTTTTGCAAGAAGTTCTACGTACATAGGTTGCTCCAGAAGTAACACCTTCTGTTTATTTCCATGGAAACTACAAAAGATACAAAGAACACTATAATTTGATAGAGCAAATTCTCAGCTAAAAAACACTGTTTTTCAGCACACTCACCACCATTAGCTGTGCATTTTTGCTAGTGATGAACAAGAGCCTGCATGCCATGCTGGTAAAAATCTGCACAGCCATCCAAAACGTGGTTTGTTTTTCATGTTGCTGTCACCACTACACTAACCACTGCCTCACTTCCACAGTCACTGTTTGGTTTCCAGAAGTGTCCAGCAAGCGTCAATGAATGTCAGTGGATGCAGTTTTTTCCTTGCAGAGTAATTCAGTGACACAGCTTTGCTTAATATGCACTTCCATGTCAAATGGCATTTTGTCAGACTGCCTCTCTGCTGCCATCTGTCACACGGCAACAAAACATAGTGAAACATTGGTGGGAAGGTTCAACCTCTACTGCCATACCACCAACATCCACCTCTGATGTCATGAGCCAACATTATAAAACTGGAGGCACTACTTTCAGAACAGCCCTCATAGACTATCAGAAAGAAAGCAACACACATCCCCGTACAGAAATGACTCAATAAGTTCACTCCATGGTTGTAACTTATTCAAAATGCAATGCAACATGAAATCATTTTATGCTTGCACTGTATTCATTACACTGATTCCCTCCAAAGGAACGCTTTATGATGACTTAATGTTGGCATGATTTGCTCTGAAAATTTTTAACAAGTCAGGCTCCAGGCACTCTTATCATTCAGCTTTGTCTTTAGTTGGAGCTCTGTTCCACATCAGCCATCGTTACTCCTGAAATCTGTACTGCCACCTGCAATGTAGACTTTGCTCCCTGCAGCATTCTGCTCACTGTATTTCTCAGATTTGAAGAGAAGCCACTACTCACACAATCAGCACCATCTGTCATCCTTAAAAAAATAAGTAAATAAAACCCAGAAAGTAAAACTACCAGTCACTGCAGTTCATGACTTCATTTTCGAGAAGCTGGCATTGTGTTATGCTCTGTTTATGGTGTTTAGTTTTGTGGGGAGGGGGTGGAAGTTTTTCTAAGCTTTGGCAGGCAAAGAGACAGGAGTGGTGCTGCACAGATAACGCGGCTTCTTGCTTTATCTTTTTTGAGGCCTGCTTATACACTATGCACTGCTGCCAATAAAAGCCTGTACAAAATGTTATGCTTTTCTCGCTCTCTTCCTCAGCCTCAAGAAAGAGCCTGCTCCCTTCTCCAGGCCTGCTGGCCATGCACAGGCAGGAGACATTATCCTCAGTGAAGACCATGGGCCCAGAGAAGGAGCTCGCTCGTGCTTACCTATTACAAGCACTCCAGGCTGACTCTGTAATTCAGCACTACTCTCCTCCATTGCAGCTCTCAGAACAGAGAAATGGAGACCAAACAGTTGCTGTTTGAAGCGCTGCCATGCCCCCCAGTCTGTGAGGAGCTCTGGTTTCTGTGCAATGACTGGATCTTTCTTTTTGTCCTTGTCATGCTGTTGGGTTCCTCACTTACTCACATCGAGAGGAAAGCTGAAGGAATCTAGATGGTTATCGCCTTCCAGACATATTCAGGGCTGTACAACTCCATCTCCCACCAGCACCCCATCTCCTGACCTGCACTCTGATCTCATATGACAGGAGGGCTCACATCGAAGGTGACGTAAATGAGGGCTTAGGTCACAAGTCAGCACATGGGCGTAACCTGTATATTGACGGATAACATGTAGAGGTGCAGTAAAGAAAGCAAACTGCCAGGAGAGTGAGAGAGAACCTAGCTCCTTCCATTTGACAACCTCCTGTTTGAGAGTTTTCAAATCAGGTTTATCAGACAAGCTTCTTGCTAAACACAGCTATGGCATTGGACGGGGTCTGTAAATA
Source organism: Chrysolophus pictus (assembly GCA_037305975.1). Lineage (NCBI taxonomy): Eukaryota > Metazoa > Chordata > Aves > Galliformes > Phasianidae > Chrysolophus > Chrysolophus pictus. The sequence continues at coordinate 84,486,521 of CM074578.1, forward strand.
GAAAACTCTCACTTCAGTAAGTTTACAGTCTAAATAAATAGGGAGGAAGGAAGGATATAATACCACACCAGTTTTCCAGACTGGGGAACAAGAACTGATGACAAAAATCAGCCACCCTGGCTGAGCTACACTACCAATCTACTGGCCATTCCAGTTGGGCAGCAGGGCCTTCAGAGAGAGCACGGTGGAGAAAGACAAGAGCAGAAGCTGCAGAGGTGACATTCGCTCTCTCAGCAACCTCATGCAAAAATCAGTTCTGAGTGTGGAGAAGCAGATCTAGAGATAGAAATAAAAATAAACAAAAACATTTTATTCAGCTTAGCTGTGCATTATGTTGTGCTTTGGCCCAGGTTCCCCGTTCCACAGAGGCTTTGTTCAGGCCAGTCTTGTGGTTAACAAATAAAAGCAGGGTTGAGGGGGTTGTTTTTTCTTAAGCGCAAAATAATGGACATTTCGAAACACCAGCATTAAGTTTCCCCCAAGTTACCTACACTTGCTTCTATTCCACTTTCAGGTCAGCACATGCCTAAGTGAATAGGATAGTCCCTCTTGTGAATCAGTGGAAAGGCAAACACAGCTTTGCTGTTACGTAAAAGCCAGTAGCAGCGTTAAGGCAGTTTAAAGAAAGGATATTCTCATAAAAATGTCCCTCTGATTAGTAATGGCAGTAACACATCCTTCAAATCATGTTCAGGAGGAAAAGAAAAGTAGAACTGAAGTTATTAACTGTAACTGATAACCTTACACCTTCGGCACATAAACAGCCCACCCTCAGCTGGATCAAACAACCAGAACAACGTTCCATCAATCAAACAAATGTTCCTCCAAATCAGTCATGCACAACTGCAGTAGTTAGCTGCTGAAAAGGAGTATATACGTTTTCTTTAAAAATATAACGCACTTTGTTAAGACCAGACACAGTCTTCTTGAACAGACAGGATAGGAAAGCAAAGGAGGAACTGGCTTCCTTCTCTGCAACTGAAATTCTCTTATCTTGCTGGCAAAAGTTGGCTAACTCCACGACAATGGGAAAAGAGTAATGCCAGTCAGCACGAGGAGACAGAAGAAGTAGTAAATTCCAAACCTAGGGTCCCTTGTGAGATTTCCTTCATGACAGAGATTCCCTTTAAGAAGGGATGGGAAAAATCACAGCCAGCTAGAGCTAGCAGTGCTCCCTTCTTGGATGGCTCCCAATAGAGCCATTCAATGTGAGAATTTCTTCTTACATTTGTATATATAATCGTGGTCCAAATGCCATTAAAAAAAAAAAAAAAAAATCTTCGTTCTCAGCAAAATTCATACCGGCTTCAAAGTCAACGCTCTCCATAATTATGCAAGCCTGATAATACTTTCATTGACATCACCCAACAAGTATCTTATTTTATCACAGTGGCGTATGAAAAACTAAGCAGATCAACAGCGCATTGTATCAGAAGACATTCTGGTATTTGCATGAAGTTTTAGATACGCGGTCCATAACAGTTCGGTACATTCATAGCAACATTCCACATTTAAATATGTAAAAATTCAGACAGGGTTTTTTTCCTAGTGTTTGCTAACACTACACAGACCTTTGAAGTATTGTGACAACAAGTAGCCAGTAGCACCAAGAATTTACTCACAGTGAGGGTAATACAATGGTGAATAGACAGGGCTAAAGGACCAACAACAGCTGCTACAATGTCCGAAAAACAATGGCTGAATGGGTCTGCTTTGTAGTTTATCATACAAATGCAAGTGCGAAGACAACAGCAATACCAAGAGTTTAAGTATGGCATTAAAGACTTTAGATATGCTAATGATCGAAACAAAATACAAGGAATGTTCTTTAAGTACATTTCCACCACCTTTAAAAAAAATCCTTCATAACCACGCGACTTCGTGCTCTGTTCAGCTCATTATCTAACCGATATTTGCATCTTACAAACGCGTTTTAAAGGAAACACACTATATAGTAAATTTTGAACTTTGAGATGACTTCCATCAATTTTTTCACTTCCTAATGGATTTTTTTTTTTCTAGTACTAAGGTTTTGAGAAGTGAATAAGGCCTCTGGCACTACAAATTACCAACAAACCTTCCCTTTCAAGAAAATAAGATTTCGTGCAACAAACTTAGGCCATTGCACTGGGTTCTTAAAAGGCAGCAATTCAGCAAATCACCTTCTGTATATAAGACAGTACACATTAAGGGACTCGGAACCTGACTGCCCACAGAAAACATGTGCAAGAGCAGAGGGTGGACGTCACCTACTAGGATCAATGCATTTCAAGATACTATTGCATCTGTTACTGAAAGCAACAGCTTTCGTGGGAAAGACAAACATTTCTATCTCTCACCATACGTAGGCAGGTTTTCAAGAGCATGACTCTAAAACTATCGGTCCTTTGAGAACAACCGAGTTAGAAACTCAGCAACATGGTTGTGTTTTGTTTTGGTTTTTTTTTTCCCATCGCTTCCATATTTTGACTTTACCATTTGTAACATCATGAACTGCTGATGTAGGCTGGAGTGTGGGGGTGTACCTTTACTGCTCTGATTTCCACCATACTACCGTTTTTAAAAAGCTGTTCCCATAACAAAAGCTACAGAAGGCATTTGTCATCTACAAGTCACTCTTCTTGCTTAAACCAAAGACAGCTGAATATTTTCATTGGACCCAGTAGCTTGTTTGAGCAATTGCCAGTTTTGATGGACTGGGCCTGTTCTGAATTCAAAGCCTCAAGTGACAAAGGCTCCAGTAGCCTAGAAGGGACATTTTAGTATTTTGGTATAGCAGACAGACTTAAAAAGAGTCTTCCTGAAAGGAAGACAGGAACTTGATTCAGGTCAAGCCACCAAAACAAATTAATGCATGTCTACCATGGCTTTCAGTAGAAAGACAAAAATATATATCTTAAAATCAAAGAAATCAAGTCTAATACCAGAAAAATCTCTTATTATAAAGAGGTTGAACAATACCTAAATTTCATTCAGATTAAATTGAAATAGTCCAGTTTTAGATGACCAACATAGTGCAACACAGGAATTCAGACACCTCATTAAGGTGAAGTGAAAGGTAAAATGTCTCAGCATTTTACCAATGTTTTAACAATTTCTCAATCCCATCTCTTTATTTTAGTCTAATATGAGCTCTCCCTTCCTCCTTGGATAGTCATTTTCCAAGAAAATATTTTACAGCAAGCTTGAGTCTTAAAAAAGTGCACAGCTCCATCGAGTATATCTATAGCTTTTTTAGTTTTGAGTAACCCATTTTTAGAAACTTGCATATTATATTTTTGCCTTCATTTACCTAACACTGACTAACGCATTTTGATATACTATAATACAAGTAACAAACATTTACAGTAGATTAAGTTCACGTTTCAGCTGTTTCAAATATTTTCTAAATGATCCTGGTAATCTTATTGCACATGTACCTCCAGACTGCTTGTTATCAAGTGCTGAACGTTACACCCACATGATTCATCCATAGGGAGCTGCTCAGTTTTAAAATAGAAAAATAATAAAAAGAAAAACCAACACACACACCTCCCCATACTCTATTTTTAGCCTCTCATTAAATAATACAGTTTCCCAAAACAAACAAATAAACAAAAGAAAAAAAATTTTTGTAAAAATACTTGACCACGTGGCATTGATTCAAATCCAGATGTAAAGGGATGCTGCACTGCTTCTTGAGCTTTCTATCTTGTTGGAGCTGCAGAGAACGGGAAGAAAGCACAATAGGGAGAAAGCAATTTTTTAAAAAGAAAAAAAAAAATTCTGAGGCAGACAGGAGAAGGTACTCTGGCACATAGTACTGTTGGCTTTTCTGTAGAAGAAGCAGCAGGGTAACCCACTGGAGCAGTTCAGTAGTACACAAGATACCAATGGGGTTCATCCTGCACCCCAAGATGGATACAAAACCAGAGCTGGATGTGTGACAGCCATGCCAGTACCATGCCCCTAAGTCGTCCCCCCCTTCCCACCCCTCAACCATCATGCTGTGGCCTTTCGTTCCTGGGAGGACCCTTGCCAATATCAAAAGACATCCTAGATGGGTTATGGGCATGCTGAGTGGCAGGTCAAGAACATCTAACTCACAGGGTGTGATGGCCAACAGAGCAGCCTCCTTCAGCAAGGAAGAGCTAGAATTACTCTAACAAAAAAGTGCAGTAGAAATTATTTTCTGAATCCAAAGTAATTTAAGGGAGGTTTCACACCAGCCCAGATCAATAAGAAATAGCATCTTCTTCCCATCATGTATTTGATGCTGTCCTTTATCTTGCAGATCTGAAGTGCGGAAGCAAATACTTGTGCGGAAGTCATCACTCTTAAAATTCACCTTTGTTCCACCACAACTTTAAAATAAGCACTGCTTTCATAGAGAAACAGTGGGTGACCTAATCTCCATTACTGCTAGCTGGAAAAAAAAAAAAAAAAAAAGCTGAGAAGACACATTAGGTGCTGTGAGTTATCGTAAGATCTTGGTGGAGCACTAACCCTTAAGCTTACTGACAGTATAGTATGAAAACAAACAAACAAATATCCCAGCTATATGCCTCATAAACTGTCACATCTGGGTTGTGTCTACTTGGCAGCCTTTGTGTATTCTGGCCAGGTTTGAAATTTGTGTGGGTCACCACTGAGATTGAGGGATGGGCCTCAAGATTTGGGGGGAGAGGCATGGACAAGATACATTTATAGATACGCATTTACTTCTCCCGCAGCTCGTTTGAAACACCAATAAATTGTTGGGATCATTATGAAACAGTCAGTTTGGTTCTACTGAGATACGATAAGTACTTGACATTTAAAATAGATGCTAATAAATGTTTATTTGCTTGAAAGCAGATCACCACACAGCATATACACAGCAGGATAAAGAAACTAGAGGGGCACGTTTCAACACATTTGTTTTAGGAATGAAACAGAAAAATGCTAAGGATCTCTACCACTCTGTTTTGGTCCTGCTTGGAAGAAGAAACAAAATAAGAAAGCCTTTCGTCCTTCTGCACAGATGTACAGAGCTTATTCATAAAGCTGCAAAAATAAGCCGGTATTAATCACACACCCACAGGCTTTCATAAAGCACTTGTAAGTTTTCTGAATTTTTAGACAATCTTTTTGGAGGCAACACCCTAAACATTCTAATCAAAGAAAACTGCTGATTGCACATATTCGTGCACAGAGGAGGGGTCAAGACCAGGGCACCTCTTTGACTGAAGATCAGACATAAAAATTCAACCAACTGAAGCAACTTTTCTTCTTGCCTGGCAAAACATTTGGTGAGTTTCTATAGAATAGAATATTGAATATTTGCTGTGTCATGTAATGCAATGGACAGAGGAGCAAAATGGATATTTTATCCTACTCCAAAGTCCTTGTAATAACAATTAAGAAAACTAAATTACAAGTCTAACTGCTCTAAGACCTAAATATGTGCATTTAATCAAAATATATTATGGTAGGTTTAGTTTCAGCTACATTTTCTAGAGCTAAATAAAGTCACGAAGAAAAGAACCAAAATCACAATTAGATTTGAGCTCAAGAAGTAAAAAGCATAATTAAATGAGAGTTACTTTGGAACATTACTTATTTATCAGCCAATTGGCTTACTCTGCTTCATTAAGCTACTTTCCAAAGGCACAGTAAAATGCAGTTTCCTATTTTACTTACTTCAGAAAGAGTCCCCATGAAAAGTAGCCCTGTAAATCCAAGAAGGAAGTTATTTTCTCCTATATACGCAGTCAAGATTTAACACTGAGCAGATAACTATTATATTGCCTTTCAAGCAAATGGAGCACAAGACTGACAAATGAGAATTAAAAGTGCCAGCTGCACAATAACCATACTTCTGTCTAATTTAAGAGAAAGATTCTGTCTACACTGTGGCAGGTACTACGAGTAAAATTATTTATAACTGATAAAATGTATATACATGGAACTATGCATATTGGTGTAATTAACAGAAGGGCATGACTTGATTTCACAATTAGCTTTAGAGAAATAAAACCACTCCATACATTCAAATTATTTTTAAATTCAACCTCTTCTATCATTGTTTATTTGCCTACTTTAATACTTTTTCCAAATGAAACTAAAGTGCACATTTCTTTATCATTGCTCAAGTGGTGTAACAGATTTAACTTAATAAATCTCAATAGAGTACTTAGCTCTTCACACAGTAAGTTATCTTTGTACAACACAGAAAGTTTAACTAGTGCTTTTGGAAAAGGTACACTGAAATTTGACACAACGTCAGAATGTCTTTCATGTCCCTGAACCTCTACATGGAGGTCAAGGGAGCAAAACCCACCCCACCATAAGTGCTGAGCAAGTCAGAGACAGCTTCATGAGACTGAATGTGTTCCGGTCTGTGGGCCCTGAAGGAACTGGATGCTGTGGTTGCCAAGCCACTCTCCATCATATCTGAAAAGTCACAGCTGAGAGGCGAAATTGACAGTGACTGAAATAAGAGAGGAGGAGGTGATCTGAGAGAGCCAGCACGGCTTCACCAAGGACAGATTATGCCTGACCAGTCTGGTGGCCTTCTATAATGGAGTAACAGCATTGGTGGACAAAGGAAGGGCAACTGATTTCATCTACCTGGACTATGGCGTGGTCCAGCACCACATTCTCATCTCTAAATTAGAAATGTATGGATTTGAACATAATTCATTCTATGATTCTATGATTATTGTTCATACTAAAGCCTCTTCTTTGCAAAGCAGTTATTTTGTTTTTGTTTTTTTTTTGTTTGTTTTTTTCCCTAGATAACAATAATTCCATGTTCTGTTGCCACCGCTGGCTGTCAAAACTGCTTCCATGATAGCAAACGGTTCTTAGAATGCAGAGTCACCAACAAAAATACTCAAAAACTCTTGCAGATGTGACAGTCAACTTCAAGAGAATGTGATTTTACACTTGCCTGCAGATAGATCAAGTTTTGTATAGCAGTTAAGTAATTTAAACTTTCTATTCCCACTACACCAAACAGCATATATATAACATACCTTACATGACTCAGAAACAAAAAGACTGAAGAGTTTTATGAGCTTTACATCATTATAGGATACACCATAGAAAGACAGAGAGTTCAATTTTTAGCACTCTTGATGAAACTCTTAAACCAACAGCATAATCTTCAAATTTCTATCAGCAAATTACACCAATATGCAATATTGTCCTCATGGTCCAAATAGGGAAAACAACCAACAACAGGAGGTGAAGCATAGACTGCTAGCTTATTCTCAAGATACATGCTACACACAGAAAACCCATCCCGATGCATCAATGCAAAGTACAAATCCTGAGGAGTCCAGATATGTCTGGGAGGGCTGCACATACCAGGAAGCATTCACACTGCACACCATGCTCACAGTGAATGCCATTCAGTCCTCATTAAGCTCAAACACTTCAACTCTGTGGATGGAAGCTCCAGGAGCTGGGCAGCTGAAGCTGAGCTGTCCAAGAAGACCAGGAAGCCAAGTCAGAGTTCAGCACAACCTGTTACATGCCATTGCAGACAAAAGCAGATGTACACACCTGTAGCCTAGCGTTCCTCATTCAGCCCTTGGGCTACCCTCTGGTAGAAAAACATCTGTAGAAATACAGCAAGGGTGGTGAATGCAAAAATCAGAAGGACAAAAACCAGATGTCACACTCAAGACTTCTCATAGCAGTGGCAATGTCATTGCCAATAAGGCTTTATTACTTTTCAATATAAATCTCTTCTCAGGAATTTATAATTGCCATAGCAAGCCTACAGCAATAGCCTCCAGCTCAGGTGACTATTACTCACCACTTAACCTCCTTCCAAAGGGAACTTAAAATTGATTTGTTTTGAATTAGAACGAGAAAGGGAAATTGCTGGATCCCTCCAGCTGGTGACTGGTCTATAGACAGAGAATATACCAGCTGCAAACAGTTCCAGCTTCCAAAGGTATTCCACAATGCAGAAGAATATAGAACACTACAACATACAGAAGTGATGTGGATCAGAAAGCAGGGTCTGTTGGTCCTGCTGCAACACGGCAGCATAAGTCCAGTCACCCCACAGTTGAATTGGCCACAGTCATTCAAGATGACCTGTGCAAGTTGAAGTGCCTGCCTTTTTGGTGCTGAGGCACAAATCCAGACGTCATGTTGTTAATATCCAAGAAACAGATTACTCATCGGGAACTTAGGAGATTACATCTCCTTTTGATAACTTCAGTAAGAGAAGTTGTAGGGCAGATGTTAGCACAGAAGCAATCAGGAGGAAATCAAATGCAAGGGCTATGCATGGGGAAATGCTTAGTAATCACAAAATGCGACGTTGGGTTTTCTTTTTTTTTTTTTATACAGTTGAGTAATCTCTGCAATAGTCTGCTAAGAAATGTGTTCAAAGCTCCATCTTGAAGTAAATACAGTGAGGTTTACAAGAATATAAGGAAGAATCCATACTGGCAAGTAGATGATCTAATCCATCGTCATCACAGCGTAACAGATAAACAAGAGGCAGTATATCTGACAATCCCGACCTACCTCAAAATAGAAAGCACTGGGTGCTATAAAACTGAGTCAGTACATTTCCTGAAAGCTGCAGTTTAACACCTTGACCCATCCAAACTTTCGCATTTCCTGGCATCCAAATTCATCCACTAAAAGCAAGCAGTTACCTGAGCTCTGGAGCAAGGGGTGTCAGGACCATTTCCTCATCCTTGGGAGGAACACCCAAGAGTGATTTCAGCTTGGCAGAATCACTCTCTAGAAGTAAAGACGAGTGGAAATTGAGGCACAAGTTGTCTGTCAGAGGGCCTCAACATCTAATAAAGCCAAATGTGAAAGAGGAATAGAAAGTAACCACTTATTTAGCCGATGATGGGAAACATCTCATTTGTCACTCACTGGACATAAAGAAGTTAAACAGATTTACATTACATTCCATCCTATGGGTCACAATACAGACTCCTTTTGAGCTTCAGGTCCAGTACACTGATTTGTTATTATGTGGGAACCCCTATTACAGAATCTCCATAAGATGCAAAAGTTTTTTTCTCATACTACTAGATAAATATAAGAAGCCCCAGACAACACAGTTGCAAAGTCCAAACCAAAGTATGTATTCTACTCAGTGGTACCAGGTCAGTCCTGAGACTGGTCCCAAACTCTTCTCAAACATACACTGCTATCTGTCCAGAACAGTCTATTTAACAAGTGCTGCAAAATAATTCATAAATACAGGTTTGTGGGTTTTTTTTTTCCCCTTTTCCCTCTCCACCTTTGATTGCTTAATCAAATTGATTTTAACACTTCATCAATTTCCTACATTTGGTATTTAAGACAGCATAGATAATGAATTCTTTGTGAAGTTAAAAATAATAATCGTGCTAATCTCAACTAGCGCTAATCTCAACTAGTTTTAAAGGTAAGAAACGACCACAGTATCGTCAAATGCACGAGACAGCGCTAGTTTCAGGGGAAGCAACTGCTTTTCCTCATTGACAGACAAAGCTCCAAATGAGAACCTGAGGATGCTCTTCAACTTAAATGGCCCATTAAAAGAATCAAAGATTATCTTCCACAGAGCATCTGTTTAACAGTAAGAGAACTGCTCTTCTAAACACATGTGCCAGAGTTGCCTGCAAATCCGGTAAACCAGATTACCACCACCACCTTTTTTTTTCCCTGAAATCGATTTATAAGTGCCATTAGCCAGTCAGGTTAGAGTTCCCAGCTGTATATCTGGATAGAAATTGAGCGAAAAGCACAACTGTCGAACTCAGGGCAATAAATCTATTCCACCATCGTAAAAAATTAAGAAAAATATGTCTCTTGCTTCAATATGCTAGAGAGTGCGGTTTTTCCTGCAGCCTGAGGTACATATTTGGACAGACAGAGAGACACAGGCACGGTATCTTAAATCACTCATGTGATATGCTAGCAGTTCTTTCACAAACACCAATTTACACAACAATCCCACGAGCCAGATAACAACAGTTAGCCTACTTCGGAGAGAGACAGAAAGCTGTCACTGGAATGTCACAATATTTACGGAAAATCGGGGACAGAGCAGAGATTAGCGATCAAACGCTCGGTTTCCAGTTCCATGAAGTTTCTACGTTGTACCTTAAGAGCATTTCAGCGTGCTACGCTGCAACCTCAGGCAGCACTCACCCCCTGACTATGTTTGAATGCTAAACCCAAAGAGATTAAGAGTTTCTCATGAAAAGAGGCAATGCAACGAAGGCAGGGAGCGTGCGTATTGAGAATACTCTGCTGCTTCATTCTGCTAACTCCTATAAACTTCTAAAGCACGTTTTTTAAAGCACACCTTACCATACTGCAATTGTTTGCTCTCTCTGACAAGTGAGGACACACAACGCACTCACGTTTTAGGCTCTGCACAGAAGTCTGAAACCCAGAACAAATCACAACGAAGATAATTTGCTAACTGTAAACCATTCGAGTTTGAGAAACGGAGACGGGCTGCATGGGAAACATATGGGATGTACGACAATCGCTCCCCTATTCCACGATCACAGAGTGACTCAATAAAAAAGCAGCCTTTTTACAAACCCAAACCAGCGTTTAGTGCATCATCAGCTGGAAGGCACACATGACAAATAACGAGATAAAATTCTTACTTGGCAAATCACATCTTTTATGAACACAATCTATAGTCAGAACAGAAGCGCAACCTGAGCCAATAATAGAAGCAGCCTTATGACTGCCTGTTGTAGAAAACAGAAAGATTAAACACCCTGTCTGAGGTTTCGTGGACCTTTATTCACTCGCTTAGTGCTCACCCTTGTAAACTGGAGATCGTGAGCGCTTTATTTTGGATGTTCAGCCTCGAGAATCAGCGGGAAAAACGCTCTGAAGCGACTACAGAAGCGTACTAAGTCGCTGTTACTTTTCCGTAGAATAGTTCACTGGAGCAAAAGGGAAACGGCCGGCCTGCCCCAGCCCCCGGCCCGCACTGAGCACTGCCCGCCGGGCTCGCTGCTCGCACCGCCGACCCTCTCGCAAACGAGTGGCACACGAGGAACTCCGCGGACGCACCGGGTTCTTTCTGATTGAGCGCCCAGCACGAGACGGCCGCGGGGACGTGCTGAATGAAATTTATTAGGCTAATACTATTTGCATACATTCGCACGGCGTGCCAACTGCCTCTAGGCAAAAAGGTACGAAGCGCGTTTAGCTACAAAGATGCTTCGGTCCACTCGCACCTTGAGAGGCCACGACCGACGGCAAGCCAACGCGCCTCTGCGACCGCGCTCCCAGGTGCACCTGCCCGGGAACTCCCGCAGCACGGCCACGGGCACAAGCGCCTTCGCTCCGGGCGGCGGCCGGGCCGGGTCCCTTCCCGCTGCTCCCGTCTAGACCGCCCGCGGGTGTCCGAACACCGCCGAGCCGCGGCCCCCGCCTCCCGCCCGGTCCTCGCGGGGTTCAGCCGCGGCCCCGAGAGGGACGGAGCGGCCCGAGCACCTCGCCCGCGGCCCCTCACCTCTTCTTCTCCTTGTCAGCTGTCATCGCGGCGGCTGTCGGCTCCTGCGCCGCCTCTCGGGCCGGGGCGGGCTCGGCACCTGCACGCGGGACGCGGGGCTCCGCGGGCGGGCGGCCGGCCGGGGTCGGCGTGGCCGGCTGTGCCGGGTCGCCCCCGAGGCGGGCGTACAGTCTCAGGACACTGCCGAGGATTGTACGGCCCGCCCGGGGGAGGCAGCGGCGGCGGCGCGGCGGGCGGGAGCGGCTCGGCGGCGGGCTGTGCGGCTCGGCACCGCCCGCAGAAAGTTCTCACTTTAAACCTTGGGCCGCCGCCGGCCGCGGAGGCAGGGCCGGCCCCCTCCGCCCCGGCCCCGGCCCGGCCCCGTCGTCGCCGCCGCGCCCGCCAATGGGGGCCGCCACCGCCGCGCCCGGCCTCCCCGCCCCCGTCCCCGGCACCCGCCCGACCGCGGGGCAGCCGAGCGCCCGGCCCCGGGATGCCTTGCGCACCTTCCCCCCCCCCCCCTTTCTTTTTCTTTTTTTACAACTTCTTTTATTTCTTTCCCATAATAAGACGGCTTTAGCCCGCTATACCTCCCTGCGCGTCCCGCGGGGGGAGAAAGTGCGGCCGCACCTGCCCCGCCTCGGCTGAGAGTGGCGAGGACGGCCCCGACCTCTGCGTGGGAAAAACGTGCGTGTTTAGAAAGCGTTAAAAAAAATAATAATGAAAGAAAAGAAAACGCGCGCGGCTGGCACCTGTATGAACGGAGCTGGTGGCTCGGGCAGCGCGCATTACAGCTGTCCCGGCGTGCAGGAGCAGCGGCCGGCTCGGATGGCTGCCCTGGGACCGGGCTACCTGTCCCCGGCTTGTTTGGCGCTGCTGTTTTCTACATCACTCTGCCTTCCTGTTCTTCAAGCTTTAAAACTCCGCTGCTGAGATGCAACGAGGTGCAGGCTGTAGCGAGTAGTGCTACAGATCAGCTCATCCCAGCACCTGCTACAACATGCTGTGGGGTCAGTACAAAAACCCGTAAGGGTTCACTTACTTATTTACACCAAAGCAAACAATCTTGCTGAACAAGGGGTGAAGAAGATTTTTCTTATATTATCTTTCATCACCATACAGAGCGCAGTCTCATCCCCGTGCTTTCTAATGAGTACCCTACATTTTTCCATCTCGATCCCAAACATACACCTTTGCATGAAGCTGTACCAGGTTTATCATACTTCTCAAAAATGGCAGACTGCAGGCCAAGCGAGCCCAACTAGATACTGTCCGTGGTCATACAAATGGGAACAACTTCCTATGCCATGTCCTAGGCCGTTTTGTTTACAATGGGTCAGAGGTTTGTTCTCTTTTATACCATATGGATATTTAAAGAAATGTATTTGGGTTTGAATTTGCATATTCTGCTCTTGGCTCTGAATAGGGCTACACATGCTTACACAGCAACAGCCTAATTACGTGGTAACAGGTTTGGTTTTTGTTTTTGTTTTCTTGTTATACAACAGAGCCTAAACAAAAGAAACCCACAGGTATTTAAAACCTAAATAAACTTAGTTAAACAGAATTTGTGTATGCAGGACTAAATGCAGCCTTCTGGGAATAAAAGAATGCAACAGGATCAAAGAGCCAGGTCACTCATTTCCTAGATTAAATAGACCTCTTGGTCCTGCATTGATCTCTGCTGATGTCAATGCTCCTCACTGCATCTTAGAGCACTTCACTTGGATAAACAACTTGCCTTCAAAAATCAGACAAGACAAGCATTTCAATTGGCTAACTCCGAACCACTCAGTAAATTTCAAATATTTCAGGTGTATCCCATTGGCCCAGCTCTTGTTGGCTCTGCCTGCGAGGATATAGCACAGCTGAGCAGCAGCCTCAGCCTCTTGCTCTCTTACTAGCAAGGCCTGGAAGTGCTTTCCCCATTGCAGCATCACATTCAAGCAGCACTCCAAATCTCAGCCTGCCCTCCTCTGTGGAGACACTAGTGGCTACAAGGCAGAGCAGAGCCCAGCACAACCAGAACCTGTCTGTTGCATCACTAAAGCAAAGCAAGCAGACCTGAAAGATTCTTACATCTCCATCGCAACTTCAGTTCCTAAAGCTGTCTATACTGTTATTTCTGGCAATCAAGCTCTCCATCTTGACCACAAGGAAAACAAATGTCCTGCCCTCTGGAGCCTGGGCTGTGAATTTCCTCTCTTTCCCATGACTACTCAGAGAGGGAGATTTTTAATAGCATTGTCACTCTATTTAATGCATTCTGAGACAATCAGGCACCTACAGAGAAAGGAAGAAAGCTTTCTTGCTGGAGAACAGTAGAGAGAATCATTTTGTTCTATATGCACCTCATTACTGTTTTAATCTCCTTTACTGTCAGCCAGTATTCATTAACAATGTTTTCCACCATAAGGTAGACTTTCCCTGTTCTTAGACTCTTACAGTTTTCAAGGGAAGCCACACTGTGAATGCATTTACTCTAGAGATGCAATATGTAATCTACAGGAGATGACAACTGCCAGGAAAGCCAAGAGAAACCTCAGACAGTTCTGGTTCAAGACAGTAAACACAGCTTGCCTTCTCAATTACTGTCATCCCCTTATGGTTCTGTTTCATACTCATATTATTCCTTACATTTTATACCCCATACTTGCCACATTTTAGAGCTAACTTACAAAAGGTAGACATCACTTGGAGGGAAGCTCATGGAAGGAGAAAAGGTACTCAGGAAATTTCATGAGCTGACCCTAATATGGGTTAGCTTCTGTTCAGTCCGCACCGTCAAGTTCTGCAGCAGAATCAACATAGCATCAACATAACAGCATTCATCTAGCTATGCTTCCTCACCCTTCACAATCAGAGAAAATGTAAGTAGTTTTGTTGTCCTCTCTGTTTTGGAAATTACATGAGGTGACCCACGTTGTTTCCATGTGAATGCTCTAGAGATGTTATAGGAACAGTAAGTTCTCGATTTCTTAAGAGCAATCTTCAGATGACAGGCACTGAAAACAACCTGTTATCATCTGCCAGCATAGCAGTGGTTTGTTTCCAAAGGGCTCCTCAAGTCAACAGGGGATTAGCTTATGTCAACCGCTCTTAGACTGGACTCTAGGGAGAAAATTAATGGAAGACTTACAGAAAATAAAACCATGGTCAAGTTTCATGATTCATGCTCAGGTCAAACTGCATTGAGAATTTAGAAAATCTGCATACAGTAGGAAGTGGGCCACTGGAGCTCAACTCATCCCTAGGCAGGATGCTCCGTCACTTGGACAAGAAGCAAGCAGGCTCCTGTGTATTGCCCTTCATTCTGAAAGGCACCACTGATTTAAGACCACATGCTATTTCACATATTCTCCAGTTATACATACACATGCAATCAACCAACCAAATATACTGATTTGAATGTGCATAGTCATCAGCTGTGAGGGAAGAGCAATGCTCTGTGTTACGTATGCATGCTACTGGTTCCTGTATTTACTGAAAGGTTATTGGTAAAACATACAAACAAGATTGTTCAGCAGTTAATGCTCCAGGAATACATGACTACTCCATCCCTTATGAGAAGGTATTATAATAAAAATTAAAAGCAGCTTGAGAGGAGGAAGAGTTTCAGATTCATTAATAATCCCTGGTCATTTTTTTTTTTTCCCCCCCTTGGCTCCTCAATACCACCAAAAAGCAGAATAACAAGATAATTATTTGTTATCACAGGCATCAACTTTTTATGAGAAAGGGAAGGGGATAGAGTCCTGTTATTGCAACACAGCTGATCCCTTGAGGAAAAGGGATGGGATTCTTTACTTATTCATACCAGAATAAGCTATGACCTCAAAACATTTGTTATGTATGTTAGCAAATGAGAGGGAGAAACATCTAACTTTCGAAGAGGAAAAAGTGGTAACTGTAAACCGGATAAAAGACAAAGGTACATAGGAGAAAGTAGGGACTACTCCAATGGAGACATGATAAAAATGCCTGAAGTGCAAAAAAAAAAAAACAACAACAACAACAACAACAAAAAGTGTTTCCTGTGTAACCACCACTTGTGCTCACTTACACTGTCCTTCATAATGAGCAGCCCACCCTGCATCTCAGCATAACTACACTTTCTGCACAATCAGTAGCTGTGCCCTTTCTGCACAGTGGCAACAAACAGTTCTCAGGCTAGGAAATGGGAGCACAACTTGCACATGTGGAGTTTGTGGAATTTCTTTGCCTTTTTTTTTTTTTTTTTTAATAGTTCTATATGGAGGAAAAAGAAATAAATAGAACAACCAACAGCTTATAACAGCTCTCACTCCTGTTATCCTGTGCTGAAAACAACACATAGTTTACTGGCAGTACTGGAACAGCTGCTTTGAAGCGTTGTTTTGAGGGAATACAGAAAGATGCATCTTAAGGCTTCCAAATACTGAGTGCACACCTTGGAGCAAGGCTTGCTGATAAGCTCAGGTATTTTGAGGCACGGATTACTTGCAGACACATTCCAGACGTTTCAGCCATCACACTCCCATAGAAAAAGACACAATGGCCAAAACGTAGGGAATGTACCTGGAAGTTTTAAAAGGCTTAAATTTGCTCAGGTCATCTTTTAGCCTTTTTCAAAATTACGTACTGAGGATGCCTGTGGCCTATTCCAAGCAAAAGTCAAGAAACAAAGAGATATGTTGCAATACGCTCAGTTGAAGAAGAAAACTGATGACGAGTAAGTGCTCAGAAATAATTCTGTCATGATACTAGGAACTATCCTTTTGAAATTTTGGGAAAGCTCAACCAAGAAACCAATCCAGCTTATTAAATGAAGGTGACTTTTGTTTCGGGTTTTCCCCTGACATTCAATAGCTTATTACTTGAAAATACTGTGAAAACATTGTGTTTCACAGTAACATTTTTCATTTGCTTGTCACAGTTACAGAAAGAGTAAAGGCAAAATACATTTGCTAAGCAAAATCCTGATTCATCATTTTGAGTGCAAACAACACCAAAAACACCAAGGCAGTCAGGACAGCCACACCAAAGTTTAAACACAGTGAGCTTAATCTAGGAGCACAGCGTGTTACTGAATCTTTATATATATAAATCCAACAGTAGTCTAACTTAATGAGAAAGAAGTACAATGCAGACATGGCCTTCATTGGCAGAAATTCTTTTCCAGTGTTTGTGGAAGATAGGTCCCGTTTAGGTGTAGCATTTACTGAGCTCTCTGCAAGTCCCCCAATAGCTGCCAGTGCCCACACCAGGCTGCAGAGGCCCACAGCATCCTCTGCAACAGTAGCACTCCAAAGGAAGCGTGGCTGCGAGACCAGAGACTTGTCTTCCTCACAGCCAACAAAAACAACAGCAATGTTCAGAAGGGAAGGGAAAACATTCCTCTCCCTGGATCTTAAAAGCCAAACTTTGCAGCAATGTTTTTTAATGCTCATTAGCACCTAAGCTCATGAAACAGCTGTCTGCACACAGGAGAAGGAGCAACATAAACATGAGGCTCTCCTCCCACAGAGCACTGTGCACTGGATGAATGTCCAGAGAGACGGGAAGCTGTGACGGAAGATTTTTGCAATACTGAAACCAATACCATTGCCTAGTAGTTAACATTCAGTCACTCAACAAACATTTATTTAGGGACGATGCAACACGCTCACTCCAGAGCTTTGGATTTTAAAACCAGCCAGGTTACGTTTCTTTGATATATCTGTGTGTTTTATTGTAGGAACATAAATACCATTGGAAGTGCTGCTCTGAAATCTTTTCATCTCTGGCAGTTACTTCTACAAGTTCGAGTACTGTTTTTATTCCTCAAAGACTCTAACTAAAGATCTCAAAAACTGTTTATTTTGAATAGTCATTCTTAAATTACTGACGTTCAACGAAAGCACTGAACCTGTTAACCCTGTGGATACTTGTCACCTAAAGAATTTGACAAATTATAGTAAAACTGGAAGAAATAAAAAAAATTCTCCAGATACTGCAATACAAAATGATAAATCCCTGATCAAAAAGCCACTTCCTTTACTGGGAACTGAAAATGGTCAGAAAAAAAAAATATATAAAAGATCTGTTTATCATTGCATCATTTGAAAATATTACTAGAGATCCTAGACTTCTTGACCTTTCTCTTATTGCTCTAAAAAAGATTTTTTTAAAAAATATGTGGGGTTATTGAAATCTGAGTCCAAAGTTACTCTGTGCAACTCCCAAATGTATTCTGGATAATTTAAGCCTCAACCAATTCCAGAAAGCAAAAGATATTCACAGAGGATAATCTCAACTAAGTCAATGAAGAAACTTTACATCCATGAAAGAGTGCTTTAGAGCAAGAGCCTGACTGGGATCTCACTGACACATGGGACATAGCCTGCACCTACCTACTGCAACAACCAAATCGCTCCTGAGCTATCTCCTCAAACTGTGTAATTACTGTACCCTGATTACTTAAAGTGCTAGTAGCAGTCATCTTCTTCTCCTTCACCCTGAAATCTGTTCTATTTTGGGGAACCACTGCAGGACCCATTTAGCATGGGGCCTTACATCTCAAGTAGATGTGCTCCTGGAAATATGAACAGAATCATAGAATCACTCAGGTTAGATAAGATCTTAAAGATCATCGAGTCCAACCATGACCTAACCATACTACCCTAACTCTGAGCACCACATCCAAATGGTTTTTAAACACATCCAGGGATGGTGACTCAACCAACCTCCCTAGGGAGCCTATTCCAGAGCTTAACAACCCTTTCTGTAAATAAGCATTTCCTGATATCCAACCTAAACTTACCCTGGTGCAACTTGAGGCCATTTCCCCTCGTCCTGTCACCAGTGAGAAGAGACCAGCCCCACTCTCGCTGTAAGCAACTTTCAGATATTGAAACAGAGCAATAAGGTTTCTCCTCAGCCTCCTTTTCCCCAGACTAATCAGCCCCAGTTCCTTCAGTCTCTCCTCATAGGACATATTCTCCAAGCCCTTCACAAGCCTTGTTGCCCTTCTTTGGGCCTGCTCCAGCACCTCAATGTCCTTTCTGTACTGAGGTGCCCAAAACTGAACACAGTACTCAAGGTGAGGCCTCACCAGTGCCAGGTACAGGGGCAGGATGACTTCCCTAGTCCTGCTCACCACACCGTTCCTGATACAAGCCAGGATGCCATTGGCCTTCCTGATCACCTGGGCACACTGCTGGCTCATATTCAGCCAACTGTCCATCAGTACACCAAGGACCCTTTCTATCAGGTAACTTTTGAGCCACTCCTCCCCAAGCCTGTAGGGTTGATCGGGGCTGTTGTGACAAAAATGCAGGACCCAACACTTGGCCCTATTGAAACTCATAAGGTTTGCCTTGGCCCGTCAATCCAGTCTATCCAGGTCCCTCTGCAGTGCCCTTCTCCCCTCAGGCAGATCAACACTCCCTCCCAACTTGGTGTCATCTGCAAACTTACTGAGGGTGCACTCAAACCCCTCATCAAGATCCTTAAAAACAATGTCAAATAAAAGCGGCCCCAGTATCAAGCCATGGGGGACACCACTCGTGACCAGCAGCCAACTGGATTTAACTCCATGGACCTCAACTCTATGGGCCTGGCCATCCAGCCAGTGTTTCACCCAGCGGAGTATTTGCTGGTCCAAACCATGGGCAGTGAGCTTCTCCATGAGAATGTTGTGGGGGACAGTGTCAAAGGCCTTACTAGTGTCCAGGTAGACCACATCAACAGCCTTACCCTCATCCACTAAGCGGGTCACCTTGTCATAGAATGAAAATAGACTCTTAAGTACTGATAACGTGAGATATTGTTCCCAAAGCCCACTCTGAGTTTTGCATTTTCCTTCCATTTCTACATACTACACTCTTTGCATGAAGCACCAGTAATGACCTTGACTGTGCATACTGCTCTTCATTAACATTAGATTACAATATACAATTTATGATACAGTTTAATCTGGCAGGTGTCTCAGCACTGCAATTATTTGCTCTACCTGCCATCCCACTAGGATAGGGGAGAGAGTAGAAAAAAACAAAGTAGAACTCCTGGGATGAGATAAAACTAATATAGTGAAAAGGAAAAGTATAACAGTTATGACTATGTTATATACATTCATATACGCAAGTTATGCACAAGCAGTTGTTCACCACACCACAACCAAAGCCCAGCTAGCCCCCTCACAGAGAGGAAGAGAGTGAGATCAAATCCCACCTCCTTCAAAACTCCTTCTGCATGATGCCATATGGTACGGAATATCCCTCAGCCAGCTTAAGTCAATTGTCCTAATTCTGTTCCCTCCTAGCAACTTGGGCTCTTCTATGAGAATGGCCTTGTCTCTTTACCACACTGCTTAGCAGCAGCTAGAAACTTCAGTGTATTATCAACAATGTTTTTCTCCTGTAACCAAAATCATAGCGTCATATCAGACGTTCTGAAGAAAACGCTTCCATCCCAGGTTGAAACTAAAACACCCCAACACTTAACTCTTGGATTTCAGTTGTCATTAGAGTGAAAATTAAAAGAATCATTAAAGAAGCTTAGTTTAATTAACAATGAACTCAAAACAATTTAATCTAACAACATGGTATTTGGTCTGGACACATGCATTCAAATAAAAATTAATTCCAGTTTTTTGCATACACAAAATCAATACTAAGCAGCAGCACAAACAAGAAGAAACACTTATATTTCTACAAAACCAAAACTTGAGATAACACAAATATCATTTAGGTCATCACTGGTTCCAAGTCACTCTTCATTTACATTGATACAATTAGATTTCAAGTATCTGAAAATCCTGCTCAGTAAAATAGATTCCATACACAATTTTTCTTCTGTCTACACCAGTGACAGGAACTGGACCAAAGAGTTGCATCATCCTTCAGCCACCTTCAAATTAAGTTTAAAAAAATGCTCTAAGCTCTCCATTCTCCAAGAAGTTTTTCAGTGCTCTCCATCTACCTTTCCATTCGAGCCATGGAAGTTGTTGAGTTATGAATTTTATACATCCCATTCATAACACAAGTGCAGCAGCAAAAGGAAGGAGAACTGTTTTCCAACAAAGAGTCTGTGAACCCAGCTAAAACCTCCAACTACATTTTTCAAATAGCGGACAGAGCATGTTAGGCCAGTATGGCCCAAAATCTTGGCCAGCCTGACAGGCTCAGCAGGTTTGCTCCCTGGATTGTGTCACCAACCTTGAGACAAGTATAGCAGAACCACAGACATGCCTTGCATCAGAAGGGAACAATAAGCAACACAAATACTGCACTCAAGTTTTCAGAGACACATAGGTGGAAACTTTGCTCGAAGAGTCCTATAGAACATCAACACAAATTATGGCTCTGAAAACAGCCTGTCTCCTCCCCCCTCCAACATTAAAGGCATCTACCTCAGCCAGTTTAAGACATTTTCCACTGCCAGTCATTTTCATTAGGCTAAATGATTACAGCTGGATTTTCCAAAGTCCTCACTGACACAAGCTTTCAATAAAAGCAGCAGGATTTTGAAATTACACCACCAATTGGTATCACAACAATTCAGCTCAAAACCACTTCTGATACAGAATTGTAGAATCATATGTTTCCACGTGCTGATTTAGTTATCCAGGCACACACTTTACTAGAAGCCTTTCAAGCTACATCACACAGTGCATCTGAACCTCAGCTTTTGAAAGTCTGCACAAAATGTATTGCCAAAAAAAAAACTTTCATATTTTGTAGCAGTGTCCAAAGGTAAGGTAACAACGGGGAAATCAGCATCTTAAATAAACCCTGATTTGTTCTGAGCACAGGAAAGAACTTAAAAAACTGAAGTCCTTCATTGACTGGGAGCTCATATGACTTGGCTTAACACAGGGTGCTGGCATATGTCCAAAGTTACAGGCAGACAAATGACTCCAGCAGTTCTCTGAGAAGCTGAATTATGCCAATGTTCACATTATTTACAAAGCAAAAGCCATGTTAATTAGTTTTTTTTAAATGTATTTTATTTAAACTTCATTTTGTATGTTCTGTAGCTTTGTCTCCTAAATTATTCTGAAAGAGAAGTTGCTTATGAACAGAAGCTTTTTAATGTAATCTGTAATTTTTGCACTCTGAATACATGTAACAGAGAAGTTTATATTCAACTCGCTAGCTAATTCACCTAGAAGTTACTGCATATACTCCAGAAAGTGATCTTCCCCAGGAAACACCTGATATCCCTTACCACGCAACCTAAAGCAATGAAAAACAGAAAGACAAGACTCAAACGTGGCCTCTGAAGTCAATTTTCAATTCTTTCCTAGTTAAAGTTGGGATATATAAGAGAATTAATCTACTGAGAGATGAAAATGCAGTATATGTCAAAATTTAAATTTCTTTAATAGATAACAGACATAGATTATGAAGGATTCTGATGAAAGAGCTGTGACCAGAAGTTGTGTAAGCATAAAATATATGATTTTATGAGCAAGTATCACAACAAAACCAGGCTTACTCCTAAAATCAGAGATTAGTGTTCATACCCCCTATTTATACGAGGTAACTTTCACTTTCTAGCTAAGAGTTTTGGTCTTGAAACAGCATGGATGGTTAGTTCCTATTAGTTTCAAACAGAAAGCAGCCCATGAAATGCCATTTTAGCAACATGGAAATTTCAGCCACAAAGTAAGGTTTCAAGCAGGTAGTGGACTCAGGAATATAACAGCAAGGCAAAAAGAAACAAGAGGGAAAAAAAAGAAAGGAAGAAAAATAATAAAAAAGAAAATGGGATCTTCAGCAGCTTAAAGTTGCACCAAAGGTGGGAGGAAGCAAAGCACTCTTTAGAGATGGCCACAGGACTACCCCTTCAGCCAGTCCCATGGCTTTGTTTGCCTGTCAGGGCTAGTTTTTACGTCTTGCAGGAGTACTGATGAGATGCCTGCTCTCTACCACCCTTTAAATCCTCATTCCCCGTTCCCTCCCTCCCTCTTAAAAAATGGAAGTTCCATTCCATACTCCTCTGTCAGTTCTCTCTGCCCCCACTGCTCTTCATGATTTTCTCAAATTGATAGTTTACTTTCACTCAAAATGCTCCAATTAAAAGACTCAATAATACAGTTGTCATAAATCCATAGATAAAAGTCAATAAAAAGGCATATCCCAGGAAGTTTCCTAGTGTATTTTAAATTCTTAGTGAAAAAACATCATAACTCTTGGTAACATTTCTCACGTTTTATCTTCCCAGTTATAAAGTGACACTAAGTGTGAAATTGCTTGTCTTTTACAACATCTATTGTCATATGTTTCTAAATAAAAAATAAGATTTCCTCAAGTTAATTCACTTTTCCTGGAGAGGTGCTCATGATCTGTTGCCTGGTCAGCACTTGTGCTCCTGCTTGACTCTTGAGGAAATTATATTCTTTCTTGATCCATCACAAGCACAGTTTTCTGCTCTTTTGGTTGTTTACAGATGGATCTCCTGCAATTTCTATAGCAGACTATCTGCGAAGTTCTATAAAAGCATCCCCTGTGTCAAATACAGAGCAAACATAGAAAATCTTGATAACAAACTGCAATTCTTGTGTTCAGTCCTTAAAACAATCAGAACTGGAATAAACTAGACCTTATCAAACCTTTCCAGAAAGAGTCCCTATACACGGTCGCACTTTGAGACCTACCAGTCAAGCAGTTTTAACCTACTCAGTGTCTGCAACTCAATTAGGTCACTGTAATTAATAACTGAAATAATGTATGAGTAATTCAAACGTTTTATAGGAAGAAGACGACTTTACTACAATACTAATGTTTTTGTTAGCAAAACTTACAGGAAGATTTTGTTTATAGGATGTATGTCACGCTGCAGTACTATTGCATAGCACTAACTTCTGCTAATTCTTCATCAGTTTGCATACTGTTTATTTTCCCACAGAATACACCCATAATTTATGTTCTAAAAGTGATGCTGCAATGTTTCTGGTCAAATCTCTTCATCTTTTCCATGGTTTCAAAAAGCTATTTGAGGAAGGTGAGGGGGAAGAAATCAGCATCTGAGAGACCCATTCAACTCTCAGATGCAAGTCATCTGAGTGCTAATGCACAAGTCAAGAAACTTCTGCTTTGCATCCTTTCTTTGTTACAAATGATAGTGAAACACTTTTGATTTCTTCCTGTCATTTTTATATCACCAGATTTCTCTCAAGCAAAAAACAAAAATACAAAAGCCCAATATCACTGCTTATTCTTGCATTTTCTTTACATTTAAGTGAATAGCATTTTTTTTTTTAATTCATATTTTTAGATCCTCTTCCTCACAGGTGCTATTGTTTTAATTTTCTCTTCTTGAAAGTACTCTGTCATCAGCTTACTGATATGCATTAGTCATTAGCTTTTTCAGCACGGGCAGCCTTCTTACTGCAGCTCCAAAAGTAGTAACTTCCTGAGAACATTGCAACACTCTTAGGGAAATCTCACCAGCACTATGAAAAAATAGAGTGATGACTCCAAATGACAAATCAGCCACCTGATCTGATGCCAAGGAAGTTGAAATGTTCAACAGCATCTTTGTATCAGCCAGAAGCCAGCTTGAGTAGGTTGCTTGTATAGCAACACTAGTGACAAACATTACGTATCTAGTAGAACAGGGAAAGAATTAGTAAGAGAATACTTAAGTTAAAAAACTTTCACCTCATCTTCATCCTACAGTGCTTACAGATTTGGCTGATGTAAGCTTGGAATCTCCAAGGGTTATCTTTTGAAGCTAACGGAGTGGTTGCTGTACAAGAAAACTGGAAAAGACAAATTCGGTGGCTCCTTCTAAAAAGGGTGTGTTAAAAAAGAAAGGAGTGAGAAGGAAGCTACATGAGGATTGCTAGGCTTAACTTAAATCCCCAGAATATAGTAAATAATTGAACAAATCTGCTTTAGAAGGAAACAGAGTAACAACAGTTCTTTTGGATTCATCAGCAACAAATCTTGCTCATCCTAATAAAGAACTCAATTGCAGATAGGAAGTCATGGCCATTATGTTTCTCAGATCTGGACAGAGCCAGAGAAAGAACAGCAGATATCAACAAGAATGATCAAATGTTAGAAGTTTCTTTTTCTTTCTTTTTCTTTCTTTCTTTTTTTTTTTTTCCTAATTGCTAACCAATAACATGCTTCAAATATAGAAAGACTTCTACAAAAAATAAAAGAAAAAAAGATAATGTCTGCTACTCACCAGCTGTGGTAAGGACAGAACTGAGACTTCAGTTATACAAGTTCAGGTATCAGTGAAAACTAATTAATAATAGGAAGAGCAGAGATAAAATGAACTGTGACTAGACATTGACAAATGAACTTAGACAAGCACTTCTCAGAAAAGATGTGTAAGTAGCTGCTAGAAACAGAAATACAGCTGAAAGATCATCTCTTCAGGTGCCTTTGGTCCTGCATTTCCTGTGGTTGGCATTGGAAAGCCCACATTCAGTAGTGCAAAATTGACAAAAAAACATATAGGGAACTGGCTCACAAGATAGGGCAATTGGAAGAGAGTGAAAACATGATCAAAGCAATCTCACCATTTCTTCTCCATTAATTTTATAATAGAAGAGGAATTAAGATTGAATAGAAAATATTAAAGTTACATCATGTCTTTCATCCTCTCTGGTGCTGAGTATTCATTTTCTGCATTTGAAAACCTATCCTTTAGTATTTACCAATTGCTGAGATCTTGCAGCATGAAACAGCCATATACCACTTTTCCATAGTAACTTGTCACTTTTTATTGCGCAGTGCAAACCATGCACCAGCTTGACAAATCCTTTAACACCAATGATCTTTTGCACACAGTAGACAAAGTGGAACTATATCCCAATTCTTTCTATTCTAGAAAAATCAATTGATGTGTAAGTTCTGGTACACCAATTGCCATACTGCAAGAAAATTTTTTCAGGCTGAAAAGAATGTGCTCCTCTGGAGGAGTAGCAACCTAAATAGCTGCATAGCAAAAACATTTGGGAAGAAACATCTAAACAGTTCAGATACCTCACTTTGTACCTTTTGAAAAAGATTTTGTTACATTCTGATGTAATAATGGAGATTAGGTATGCTCAATAAGAAAGACTCTTCCAGTTTTACGTCCCTATATTATTTATGTAATAAATATTTTAAAAATATTTACTTCTACTATTCACTTCATTAGTGATAAGATTTCTTTAGATCCCATTGACAAAAACCAATTATTATGAGAAAACCTCACTTTTTTTTTTTTTAATGTTTCCAATTCTCACTTTTTCAGATTTTCAAAATCTTCAAAGATAACACAAAATCCCAGGAATTGAAAAGGAAACAGAGTAATAAAATCCACACAGTGGGAAAAACCTCAAAATGAAACAACAACAACAAAAAAAACCCCACAAGAATATGAGCGCTCTAATGCACTTCAAGGCAATGGTTCTGGATACATACTTTCCAATAAAATTGTCAATCAAAATCCTGTTTTTTTTTTTTTTCTTTCCTGGGGGAAGAAAAGTAAATAAATTGAAGACTTTTTCCCCTTAACACAGCACTCCAGTTAGTAATAGTGGAGAATTTCTTGAGAAGTCTATGGTATCAACAAACATCATAAAACCACGTGAATATTATTGAGCTCATTTTTACTGCATGAAATTCACAACCATGGTAAGACTGAGGAGTGGAGGTTTCTGAAGAGCTCAGTCGCTGCTGCAACAACAGAAGTGTGTGTACTTTTTCACACATTTCTAAACAAGTTTAAATAGGTATTTAGCAACGTCTACCTCCTGTTAGAGGAGAGCTAGGTGGCAGACACAGAGGCCAACACATGGGCAGAGGTATCTGTCAGGTTTCTGTACCTCATAGTGACTGTAATGAGTCATCCACCCACATGCATTTCAGAAAGGGCATGATTGCAAGCCTCAGTAGAAGATACACATGGACCCAACCTTCCTGAAGTAATTCACTGCCTCACAAGAAGTCCAACAAAAGTATACAGGTGATAGCTTTCAATTTTTCTCAGATGGTACAACACAGTACTTACAAAAACAAAGTGATAAACACTTAGCATCATTACTGTGCAGAAC
Organism: Chrysolophus pictus; assembly: GCA_037305975.1. Taxonomy (NCBI): domain Eukaryota; kingdom Metazoa; phylum Chordata; class Aves; order Galliformes; family Phasianidae; genus Chrysolophus; species Chrysolophus pictus. The sequence goes on from CM074578.1 coordinate 84,512,998, forward strand.
TACCTTTGAGCAGAAGTTTGTGACATAGAGATAACTGCATAGGATAGCTTAAACTAAAAGTTATGACACCCTAATGTTAATTGAGTTGAAATTGTCTGGCAAGTTTTGCCAGCAGTGTCAGATGCCTCCTTCACTGCCTATTCTTCTTTAAGAAACAACAGTGAAAAACTGGTTTTGAAGAGAAGATACAAGTGTCATTGAACTACTATACACCCGAGTACAAATGAATAGCACTGCAGTGACCTTCTGTCCTGGTGAGAGGATATCAGCCTCTGAGACCTTGCAGCTGGTTTCAGAGTGTGTTAGCCACAAACCTCATCATGATGAGCTTCTAGCCGTGACTAATTCCATTACAAGCTGCTGCCATGGGTAGCAGCCAAGATGATACATCTTTCTCTATATTATTATGATGTGCCATCTTCTGGTTATCAGTCAGGTTTTCTATTGTTCCCTTTAAAATAAAAACTAAATATATTTATTTGAGAGTTTTATATTATTGTCTCTGCAATAAACATCTCTATTTGCAAGCATAAATACTTGAATTCAGTGATGTGAAAAAAATCCATAAAGTTTTACAGGAAGAGCAGCATTAAATCTGTGATGTAAATAGCTGTAGCCCCAGACTCCACCTGGTACTCGATGCACAAGGAGCTGAGCCAGCGGAGGGAGGAAGCTGCTACAGCTGGGCTGAGAGAGTCCAAAGGAAGAAAAGATAGTAGTTGTACTCCATTTAAATGTAGATTGCTTGCCAAGTTCTCCAACTGCACTGCATGAGGATGTATTCCTTAATCAGTTAAAAAAAATTATGTGTATGCGTGTGGTTGTTCGAAATAGGGTGACTCCTCTGTCAACTGGTGTTTTCCTAGAAGGATTGATCAGCTCTTGAGATTAGTTTTCTAAGCGTTCTCTCAATTGTAAGAAAAATTCTAAGAAGGATTTTAATGGAGCTGTCTCACAGAAGTTTATCTCTTGTTTACAGTACATTTTGATACTGCCATTTAAGGACTAAGACAGAAACAAACAGGCATCTAAATATATCTTACTCATGGTTTGCAGAAAGTGATGAATTATTAACCACTTCCTGTCATCTTTTACACCGTTTTTCCTTGTAATTCTTGGATAGGAGGAGAAGTGAAAGAAATGCAAGAAAAAAAATCAACACGTGTTTAGACAGCAATATTCATACTTACATACAGACACTACCTGATGTTCAGAAACAACAGGGCAAATCTTCAGCAGAATTACATTGCTACTCTACCTGATGATCTGTCCTTTAGCCCATACAACAGATCCTATGGTTTTCAGCCTCTACAACAAGTTCTTACCATCGCTATCATCCTTTTTAAAATAAATACAGATATCATTTTGAAGCCAGAAAATCAGAAGTTGTCATTGAAGCTGAACCTCTATCACAAAAGTTGCTTGGTATTTTCACTATATTTAGGATCATTTTCAAGTTTATTTCCTTGCACAGTCACCCAGCTAACAGGGTAATAACAAGGCATTGCAGGCTTTAATCAATTCTCAAATAAAAATGTCAGATTTTTGCTAACTGCAGTAGAAATTAGATCAAATTAAATATCACACAAATTCCAGAGGTAGAGTGTAGTTCCAGTTTGCATACTTGATCAGCAGATAAGCTTTTGTCCTGCAAATTTCTGATTTTATAATCAATACTATAAATTCAGAGACTCCTAAAAATCAATTGCTTCCCATAACAATACAATAAACCAAACTTTTGCACACAGCATCTATTAACATGAAGGCAGAAACTGGCTTTGGTGGCCAGTGAATGTGGTTACAGCATAAGAAACCGTATTCTTAATTTATTTGCACAGGTCACATTAGTTACTTCCTGGCAGAGGAAGACAGGATACATGCTGATGCTCAGATGTTGTAGATCAGATGCCTCTGATCTGCAGAACATCATGATAAATGAACTCAGTCAATTTACAGTAGCTTACAGTTTCCTGCCCTGGAAACATCATATATAAATTCTCATAGCTCAGTAAATAAGACTGCAGTGTACACATGTATCATCCTCTCAACCTGAAAAAAATACTATGTTCTTTATTTGTTTACAGTATTATGGTATATAACCAAGAAAGCCAAGGAAATCCTACAATTATGCTTCAGTCCAATCATTCTGTTGTCATCATGTTTTACATCAGAAAAGCACATTAAGATGTACAAGGGAAGCACAACGAAACAGTAAGTCTGCCTGCCATGGATATACTAACGTATCTTCTTTTCACAGAAGTCTTCAGCACTGTTAGCATTGAGTTACACCCAGTGTGGGGATATTTCAACCAGAACTAGTGTACAGGATATCTAGGTTGAGTACTTCTCTGGACTGGGATTTGTTTACAGGAGTCCCCCAACTGCTCACACCATTACATTCTGTGTATGTGATCTCTGCACACAGATCTCTCTTGAGACACACAGGAGGAAGGGATACCACCCAGAGGGAACTTGACAGACTTGACAAGTGGACTCGTGCCAACTTCACGAAGTTCAACAAGGCCAAGTGCAAGGTCCTGTACCCAGCTCAGGGCAATTCCAACCACAAATAAAGGCTGGGGCAGAAACTGGTTTGAAAGCAGTTCTGAGGGAAAGGATTTAAGGCTGTTGGTTGACAAAAAAACTCAACATGAGCCAGAGATATGTACTTGCAGCCCAGAGAGCCAGCCATTCCTGTGCTGCATCAAAAGCAGTGTGACCAGCAAGAGGGAGGTGATTGTCCCCCTTTATGCTGCACTGGTGAGGCCCCATCTGGAGTATTGTATTCAGCTCTGAGGCCCCCAGCACCAGAAGGACAGGGATCTGATGGAGCGGGTCCAGAGGAGGGCCACCTGTCAAACAATAAAATACTTTACTCTTCCAAAATTTGGAGGTGGACAATGTCATCCAGCAAAAACACAGTTCTACTTTTATTGTCTTTGTTCTGATTCCTTTGTCCATCAACAAACCAAGGTTTTAGCCACTTTATTTTCAGATCTCAATGCATGGAGAAGATGACTGATTAGTCTTTTTTCCATAATCTTTAATACAACACACTGATCAAGAGAAAGTCATTTAGGTACTCATAGAAGATCAAAACAGCTAAGAAACGTGCTAAAAGAACTTGGAAGAAAAGCATTAGCTAAACCATTTATGACATTTAGTTATTTATCAACAGTTCAAGAGAGTGACTACCAGGCAACAGAACATGAATGCTCTTCCAAGACTTTGAGAAGAATAGGTTTGATAGCTCTGATGAGGAACAACTGATACGCTTATGGCTAGATAACAGTATATGGCTGTTAATGATTTCCTGTATGCCATCACACATAATTGTTTCTTTTATGCAGGCGTTTATCTCACTACTAAAAAAAGAATGCCTATTTCCTCCTTGCCAGTACATATCATAGTGCATAGCAGAAACAAGAAAACTGGAACAAGCTGGAAAGAGAACATGCTTTCTTATGTGTGCTTTTAAAATAGAAGAAGTGCCATCAGGCTACATGTGTTACAGCAGGCCTCACATCTTCATCCAGTGTGGTGGCTTTGCCATTGCCCCAGGGGCACACGTTCTACCATCAGAGCCCCATTGGCTCCAGTTGCTGTTGGGCCAGCCAAGGAGGAGGGCTGTCTCAGTCTGAGATACCAGCAGCAATTAAACCCTTCACATTCCTGTGATATACTCAGTATTTACTTTTGGCCAGATCATTAGCCAAAGACATGAGGGGATAATACTTTCTTTATCCCTTTATGAGCGGAGCAGCAAGGAACAATGTTAGGGGCATATAGGGTAAAGAACATTATATTTTGTGTAGACCTGTTCTTCATTTTTCATGAGGAGACTCTGCATTATCTACAATCAGGGAGAAACATATGCGTTTGCATCAGCATTTATAACTGTGCTAGTTAACTCAGTTTCGTTGGCAACCATCCCAAAAGTTATGACAGCAACAAACCATACAGATACAACATCTTGAATTCAGAAAGGCTGACCCCTTCAGCTGTTAAACAAAGTATGCGCCTAGTTGTCAGAGAATCTGCAAGTCCTGTAGCAACTCGTGGCTGAACACAAATTGGAACCTTCATTTCTAAACCATTTGTGTAAACCTCCTGGACATTCCCTAAGCAAAAAAGTTGTAGGAAATTACCTGCTTAGTCTCCTACTAACAAAAAAACCCCAGTCATTTCCCATTCTCTTAACCCTTCTGTTTAAAAGAAACATCTCAAACAGTTATACAACATTCATTTAAACTGGAACATTTCAGGCAAAGAAAAGAGGATTTGTTTTATAGAGCAAACCAGATGAAACAGTATGTGACGCTCTGCTTCATACCTAGGCTAGAGACCTAGATTAGAGATGAGGGTGTGGTAAGCATTTGCAGTATTTTAACTATGTCAGTAACAGTACTGGGTTTTTTAGCTCCTGGATTCTTTATCTGGTAACACATGGATGAAACTATTGTGCTCTGAATGTTTCATGATAGTTTCACCTCCAACCAGAAAAACAATCAAAAATCATCCAGTGTGATAGTCTCTACTCTGGACTGGCAGTCTGAACTCAAAGTTTTCCTTGCCTGGATGAGTGAGGTTTAGGTTTAGCTGTTTGGAGGTGGAGCATAAACATATCTACTTCTAACAAGAGCATTTGAGATTTTAGAGGGTACAGCCTGAGCACTTTGAAGATAAACATGGCAACTAATCAGTAGGATGAACCAACTAGTAGATGATTATTTTCAAAGGAAACCAAGTAAAAACAACAAACACTTCACTAAAAGGTAAGAAGCTAAGAGTTAAGGTTCCAACAGCAGTCAGCCATTTCAGAAACATTTCATAAAAAGTGTGTCACACAGAGCCTATCACAGAATTCCCCAAAGACTTTGAGCTTTGGATTTGGAGTATGTGGATTGAGCACCAGCCATCAAGTCATGAACATTCCCAGACTGTGTAATTACAGTCTTTTAACAGCGACCCTTCTCCTTTCCCCCATCTTCCCCCCTCCACCTTCTCCTAGTTTGGCACCAGTGTCTGGATGTAGCCACTTCAAGAATGGATCATTTCTCTCCTTTTCCCACCCCACAAGACACCCAAAGCACAACCCGGTGATAGAAATACAAGTCCCAAGGGAGCTTGACTAAGTAGGTTGCAGTCATGAAGCAGCAGATTCCTATGTTTCATCATTTGCTAAATATGTGCCATAGATATCAAATGGAAACACCACTGCAGCAACATTGCCTTCTAGCTGCATATTTTTCATGGGCTGACTCTGCAGTTCCCAGATAGGTTTAACCTTGCGCCATTCTAGACTGGATTTTGCATATAATACATTTGCAGTAATATTAAATGAGAGTTGCAGATGATAGAAATAGAGCTTTTATGTATTTTAAAGCACTGCATTAAAATACATTTAACAGTAATTATTTAACAGCAATTATTATAAAACAAAGGGTTTTGGTTTTTTTTTTTTTCCCTTCTTAAAATTTATCCCTGGTGTTAGTAATTATATTCTTGCATTTACACCAGCAATTCTTGAAAAATTCTTGAAAAGCATGTCTTTACTATGGGAACTTTGCTGTTTTTTTATATACTTTAGTACTGATTGTCTCAGTTGTTGGCAGTTATTGGTGATTTTGAAAAAAAGAAATCAAATGCCTGAAAATTTTGAGTCAGACAACACTGAGAATCCTCCACACTCCTACACCTGCACACAAGTTTTTGTAACACATTCCAGTATTTCAGAGGCCCTGACCAACAGGTGGGCAGCACTTTCTATTTCAGCAGGAGAGTGACTGGGGGGCCAAGGAATGCATTTGTCATACACCAGGAGCCCACCTCTCCTGGCCCTCCATCCCATTCCCAGGAGTCATCCAAAACACCAAGGAATAGTCCTGTGTCTCCATGACACCAAATGAGCCAAACTGCTCATCACAAGTGAAACCTCTTACACATTCCCATACATATTCCCATCTTGCATTATTGTCACACCTGATGCTCATTAGATTATTCTTACCTGTCACTTCAATTTATTAATCCAGGAAGAAATCAACCCACAAAAACAAGATAGATAATTCAGTCTAAATATCAGCAAAAGTAGCTGTTCCCCTTTGGAGTGGCCAACTGATACATCTGCTTTTTTCTCCTTCATGAAGCCAAAGCCTTGTCTGTCCTCTTGCATACCTGAATAATGTTACACAATGACCCAGGGCAGAAAGTTCTGGATCAAATCAAAACAAACAACTGGCTAGTGATTCCAGCTGTACGCCAGCAGTTCCTGATACATGATTCCATACAACTGCAACTCCCTCCTCAACAGAAGAAAAAGTACACAGGCTTCACTAAAGTGCAATGCTGGGAAAAAAAAAAAAAATCACAACTTCCATTGATTTTCTTAAGATCTTGGCTTTTGGGCTCCCTGGGATACCTCAGGAAATGTGGGTTTCCTCATCTAAACCAGCCAATCTTGTAAATTGGTACTGCAGAAACCAGCAGTGGGTGTGGTTAGCTCACAAAACCACTGGAGAAACAAACCATGGAGGCTCTCTAGCAATGCCACCAGTGTTTGTGCACAAGAGCAGCCACAGATGCTGTACTGAATTCTCTCATCTGAGCGGGAAAAACAATACCAGTCCTGCTCTCAAATTAAATTGCCTTACATCAGCTGCATACCAGCCCTACAGTGACTGCTGCTTTTCCACCAGTCACTTGGGCATACTGGTATGCGGGGCCATAAGCTGGCACTCTGTCTGGCGCCTCTTCCAAAAGGGTCAGAGAAGCAGGGCTGAGAAGCCCTTGGCCTTTCCAGGCAGCATCTACTTAAGCATGCTTTGAGCCACAGGAACAGCACAAAAAAGGTTGTGTATGTGCAGCACTGTCCTGTCAGATGCACTGATATGTAGAAAAGGTATTTTTTGTCAAACAAACCCTGGGACTGTAACCCACTGCACTGATATGTAGAAAAGGTATTTTTCGTCAAACAAACCCTGGGACTGTAACCCACTTACCTCTTACAGTAAACTGACCAAAAAAAAAAAAAAAAGTCTTAATATGGGATTTCTGGAACTTTGTGAAATACAATAAACGTTTTGTGAGTTTCCTCTGTGGCCATCTGCTAACAGCAGGTATAGATAGGCTGTTTCTAAGACTACAAAAGGTTTGGAAAAGCTGGCAGCATCCTTACTGATATCACCTGACATAATGCACTGAGATAAGCAGTAATGCAGTTCATTGTGTCTTCCAGATCATCTGCAAGTTTGTTGGCTTCTCTGCTTTGCTGTGGTTATCTTTGTTGCTTAGGATTACATTCTGCCCTTGTTCTAGAGCATTTGCTGCCTTGAACAGTCTCAATTTCCACAAAATCAAACATCTGTATGTGCTTCTACAAAGAAGAAAAGTGACTGAGTGCACTGAGTATATAGTAGGTACAAAACTGAGGTACTCTATCACAGCAAGCGTAAAACTTTTTTCAAACCATAACAAACATTCACCTGTGGCCATTAATATCTGAATTCACTATTAGCATCCTTGCTCACTGCCACAATCACACTTTAAAAACGGATGCAACATAACTAGTATTAGAGAGTATTCAACTAAATTGCTGAACTGGAGATCAGAGAGCTGTTGGACAATAGCTTTGTAATTATTCCAGCACGACAGAAATACTAAGACTTCATGGAGTCCAATTCGAGCAGAAAGAAACAAATCAATTATCAACTCCTATAACCTTATGTGGGGACACTGCAAACCTTGTTGTAGTGTAAGCTGATGAAACAAAACCTCCGATGGGCATTAAGAATTTGCCCTTGATCAAACCGTTTGGGTTAGCAAAGATAAAAGTGTATGAATATATGAACAAGAAGAGATGCTTCAGGACCTCATCTGCTTCACCACCACACACACACACACAATCTTTTTTGTTACTATTGTTAAATGATCTCTTGGGAACAATGGCAACCTCATGATTAGCTTCCCGAGAAAAGAATGAAATTTACAAAGACCTCATCTCATCCAGAAATTTTAAATTATATTGAAAGCAAACTTGAGTAGCATCTTAATTATAATCTACAGATGACACAGTGAACAGAAGAGAATAGAAAACATTAGAATTAAGCACAAACTTAAATGGAATAAAAACAGGGAAAACATCAGATATAAACAGGATTTGAAAAGAAAGTAATTTGATGGATATTAGATAAAACACAGCACATGAAGAACTCACCTGGGCCTGCTTCATCCCTTCTGCAAAGCTGAATCTTTTAAATTAAATTCCACTGTGAACCAATTCATGCAAGGAGAGCAGCAGCATAATGTGTGGCCAACACGGCAACCAGTTACATCTTTAGAGACTTGAATCAGAAAGACCAGAAAGTATTTCTTCGTAAGCCCAGAGACAACAGGATTTTCGTCTTCAGAGAGATGTAAACAATTGCAAGAAATTTTGGAGAAGAACTTCAAAACAATTACGTGGTTGGAGGAACTGAGTAAGGTTCCTTCAAAAGAGCTAAACATATCTTGTGTGGCTGAGCAGTCTCCAGCAGCAACGGGAGACAGACCTGAGAATTTTTGAAAGAGTCTTTGCCCAAAAGCAAACTGAAATTAATTAATAAATAATATTAGTTAATGAAATAATGAATGCAAAGCAAATTAGTACCATGGATTAAAACAAAACAATAGAAAGTAAGCTGGTAAGGAAAAGTATTTTCAAAAGGAAGATGATTCTACAGTGAAATAGGAAAGCAGTCATGTTGGTCCAGATTGTCAGATACTGCCCGAATTTGAGAGATGTTATTTATTGGAATCATAAAGAGATCTGATATGCAGTATATTTATTAAACAGATAACAGAAAACGTGAAGAATGAGATCAGAGGTTGTGAAGACAGACTTCTCGGTGTTTGCCAAATTCAAAGCCAAATGTTTCCCTCTCCATGTTCCTGAATTTAGCAGCATTTCAATTATTTCAAACATCTAGAGAACGCTTCACTAAAAAATGGACCGCTTGACCTATTTTACACAGAAAGGTCACCTCGAAAGGAAAGAAACAGTTACAACCAATAAGGGAAAACCATTTTACATGCACTGGTTCAGTGGTAAGTGTATTTCATGCAGTCTGTTTAAAGTACTGTAGAAGTCCTTGGAGCACAACTACAGCCAGCACATTTTGATCACACTGTCAGAATCTGAGGCCTTCCAAGTTTGCAGAAAAAGAAAAAAAAAAAAAAAAAACAAACTATGTGGGGGAAAGAGAGCATGTAATCCTGCTGTTTTTACCCCCATATCTGCAACATTGACTGATGCTTGAGTTGCAAAGGCTCATTTTTAATTATTTCGGTATTTAATTACATCAGCGCACACAGTTACATTACCAGATTGGTGTCTCACAGGGGATTCATCTACTGGCTGGAGCAAAAGGCTCCAGTGATCTAATAAGTGTTTTCCAACTCCTAGACCTACCATGTCTTCCTGAAAATTGGCAATGTTTCCTGCTTCTCATTCCAGTTTAAAATAAGCCCTAATTGTGGTCTCGCCTGAAGTTTGGCATCTGGTAGCTTTATGGCACACAGGTACACAAATACAGCAACATTTATTTTCTGTGTATTATTATCCCTCCATTTATGTTGATGAGAACCATTTTGCATCAACTCTTCCTCCAGTTCCTTTCCCTTCCCCACAGACACTTATCTGCACACAAACTACATTTTTCTTGTCTATTTTCTCTCTTAGCTCTGTTTCCCTCCCCTTTGGGAACAATAACTGAGACATAGAAACTTTCCACTTACATTTGTTTTTCCCCTCAGAAATTAAAATGATACACATTGGTAAAGGACAGCACAGTAGCAATTATGCTTATGTTGAGTACAACATTTGGGCTGCATATTTTGGTTGCCTTCTGAAGGTCCTTTTATTTTAGCCCCAGGCCTACTTGGCTCCAGTAGGTCACTTGTTTCCAACAGTAATAAAAATAAAAATAAAGAAACTGCCCTGAAAGGAGCACTCTGGTGTTGATTTTCTTTTTCAAGGATGTTGTTTTCTAGTCTGTCTCAGCTTCCGGTTCCCATGAACCAGCATGCTGCTGTTATGTTTGGATTCACTGCGCCATAGGAAAATGTTAAAGTACTTGCTTTCTTTTAAAAAAAAGCAAGGCAGACTTTAATAGAAACCACCTTGGTTTCCATGTCTTTTTTTTTTTTTAATCTAACATTTCAATCTTTTTCTCTCTATATATATACCCTTTCAGCTTTACTGAGAACTCGAATCGTACCCAATGGATGGGGCTCAGCTTCTTGCATCTGCTCACTTTCCCCATGGATAGCTCTGCTCTGTTGAGAGAAGTGAGCAAAGCTTTTCCCCTCCAACCAGTGTATCAGGAAAGAGGATTCTTTTAGCTAACCAGTAAAACAATGTAAAGGGCTACATCTGGGACCAGGACTAGAGCTTTGAGAACATTCAGGTCCTTATCCAACACACCTTTCTTCACTCCAAAGAGAGAAGTTGGGAGATAACAGCACAGTGGGTAATGAAAGCCCAAGGAACAGGCTTATTTCTCTGTGGTAATCATAGCTTGTATAAAACACACACATACATACATTAAAGCATGTATATTTATACATGCAAGATTTGCTATACCACGATCTTCAGTAATTACTGCAGGATTTAGATTCAATGGGTCTTTGTTTTGTTTTGGTAGCCTAGTTTCATAAGCTAAGATAGCTGGTCAGGTCATTGAACTAGAAGATGAACTCAACCCTCTTTCAATCTGAGTTGTCCTGTGATCCTTAAATACAATTCTCAGACCACTCCTCAACCTTAAATAGCTTCTGGACTTGACTGATGTCAACCCAGCTTGGCAAAGATATCAAAAGATTGTAAAGGTTCCAGAAACTTTTGTCAGAAAAAGGCAGGAGAGAGGAAGAAAAATCAGAAATTAGTTCCTCCCCTTCTCCCTCTTCCTTTTACTGGGAAAAAGCAGACTGATTTTTAATGGTATATACCAACAGAACATGTCTGAAGAGAACAGACTGGTTGATACATTTATGCCTATGACTTAAAGTCAAAGAGATACAAACTGTCACATCAAAGCCCCAGTTCCCTTCCCTGAGACCTTAACTTGTCTATAGCAGCACTCGCATTGATCTACCAGGCTTCATGCAGACCCACCCTCAGCTGCAGCTCCAGGCACTGGGGTTCTTTGGCATGCAGTGAGGTACACCATGTTCCTAAAAAACAGCCATAACTACCCATAGAAATGGCTTAGGCAAACCACGGAAGAGCTATCACTCACTTTAACATCAGTGACACAGATATGCTGCTTTTTTTTTTCTTTCCATTGCAGTTTCATTCCAGAGATGGCTATTATGTGCTCTGACAATTCTCATCTCAAAAACAGTGGTCTTGAAAACTTCAGGATGCCCCTGAAATGTTTTCAACCCTGAGGAAAGGTATGAGGTAGATGTGAAAGTGAGATTTTGAACCCAGTCAGCAAAACACCCTTGTATCTAGGGACATTATCTCACCCTGGGAGTAGCATACGTTAAAGTCTGAGAAATCAGCAGGAGCTGCCCTGGAGGCGACAGGTAAGGAGCTCCAACAGTGCCTGATGGCAAAGAATGTCTTATAAGTGCTGTGTTTACGGTGCCAGTGTCAGTAAAGAACACAGCTTTCCTACAGATAAGTGGATTGGAGATAATAGGATATCTCTCCAAAAACAGATGAGCTTTTCCACACAGGAGCTCCAGGTCCCAGTTTATAGCTTTCCAGTTTTTACTCCCCACTCCTCTCTATCTGATGTGAAATAAAAACATGCAATAGAGACTGAAAGCTTTAAGGAAATCCCTCATAGTTATTTATGCATCTGTTTAGGACACACAGTACATGATTTGGGGTTGGGCAAGAAAAACAAGGGCAAGAGTTATTCCCCAAGTACCATTCTTCATGACAGGGCAGAATTTGCTTCCAAGAAAAATCCTATTTACACCCATGCTGGGATTCCTGCTCCTGGATTCTGCCTGTGCTCTCCCATTTTCACTTATGGTGGTGACACCAAGAAAATCTGAAGGGCCAAACTGACATCCCACTGTACAGTGTGGTAATGCATTGATACTGCACCTTAAACAAAGGTGGACTTTTCTGTGAAACCAAGGGCAGCACAGCAGCTTGTCTCCCACAGGCTCATGCTGCCCTTATCCCTTCAAAAGGTCCAGAGTAGAGAACTCTGCACTGGAATATATTTAATTTTTCTGGTCTTCAAACGACAGCCAGCAAACTTGGGAAGCCTATATACAGTGTTTTCTCTGCATGTGCAGTTATTTGAGGCACTCTACTGCTTGTTTGCAAGGAGCCCTTTCTTGGGATACCATTAGTAGATGTTGGAATCTGCACAGTTGCCAGGAGCTGGTGGGTTATTCATAGTGCTTGTTGGCTACCATCTTGGAGGATCTTGCTCCCAGCTATTGGCTGTAGCACCCTCCAGTTGAACTCTTCCGCTTGGTATGTTGGTAGTTCCTCTCCCACATCTCACCTGAGGCCTCCAGCCCTGCCTCCGAGTCTCTCACAACACCCAAGGAATCCCATTTGATTCAGGGGGAAAAGCACAAGCGGGCCACATCACCATGTCAATGAGTCCCAGTTTACCGTCCAGTCAGTGGGGATTACTGTTGCTTCATGTGAGAAATTGTATACAGGCAGAACAAAATGCTGCCTGTCTGAAAGAGATGGATAGAGCTTAAGTAATTGCAAAAAAAAAAAAAAAAAAAAAAAAAAAAAAAAAAGAATTTGATGCAATAATCTCTTACATAATTGTTAGTAAATAATAAACCTAATTTTACTCAAATCACAGCAGTGACTCTAGTAGTGACAAGAGAGGAGATAACTATGAGAACATGCTGAACTGTTTGCTGTGATTTGATAAGCTTATCCTTCTTGAGCTTTCTATGTTGTTAATAAGCAATCCTTTTGGGGTCTCCCCTCCCTCATATTATTTGGGATTGTTAAGTAGGTTGTATCAAACACTTGATTTAACAGACTGATTGCAAACATTACAGCACAGATTCATGAACTATGTGTTGCTAGTATTGTAAGACATACAGACATATCAAGAGGGATCATCAGCTAACTTTTGCCTTGTCTCCTTCTAAAACCAAAGATAAAACCCTATTTAATTAAACAATAATATTTGGAAGTTGATATCCAACCAGTTGATCTGGGCCCTTTTAAAATCTATCTTGGCTGTCATTGCATTTCTTATTGAACAGGCTAGCGTTTATAAACTGTTTGCTTGTTCCAAAAACAAACAAAAAAAACCCACCCAAACCTCTCCTCCCCCAGCACACACCATCACCACCACAAAGAAAACACCTCAAAATTTGCTTGGTCAGGAAATAAACTGAATTTGTGATAAAACAGGATTATCAATTTTGGAGCCGTTTGAACTAAGAAAATGTTGTGGTTCCTCCTTCAAGAATTGTGACAAAAATCATAAATACCACAACAAAAACTTAAGAAGCCTCCTGAGAGAAAGCTTTAGACTACTCCTCCTTGACACAACACCTTTTCTGAGGAAAGCATTAAACTGATACTGCTATCATCCATACCTATTCTTTTCTACAGCTTTTCTACATGTTCTGGGGCAAGTTAGATTCAATAAGACACCCAGGTCTTCAATAGTTGAATGACTAAGAACAGGCATTCCAGAGGCAAAGAAAGGAAAGGAATTTAAATGCATTGAAATGCAACAGTTTCAGCCTCAAAGATATTAACAAAGAACTTGTGCTATAAAAGAATTTGCAAGGTCACAGCACAGTAAGAATATTCATATTCCTTGTAGACAGTGCCAACTGGATTTGCAAGCTTCTTTGAAACCTATTCTAAGTTACAGATTGCTTCGAGTTTTTGTCTCTCAACATACGTGCTAGTGCATTAGTAGTAACTGTAACCAAGGTAAGTTATTTGGGTATGTTTTGATTCGCTTTTAACAAACATGTTTGTTTACCAGATCATCTGTTTTTCCTCAGTTTGATGACAGAAGTCCCACCCAGATGTTAATTATAGAGAATACTTCAAAAGCACAGGCACTTCTCAGAATAATTTTGGAGGAAATGCATAGCGCACTTTTCAATTACAAGCTGAATTCACATTAATATTTTTGATGGAGGATCTACAGCTACTTACGCATTTGCTATTGTGCTGTATACTTAGTGAGGCAAGTAGTAGTTGTGGAAATATAAGAGCATAAGCACTGACATCACTCTTTCCATAACTCGTGTAAGTGTCTAACTTCTAATTAAATCTACATGATTTTTTTGCTTTTCAGTGTTTGACTTTAGAATACTAACAAAATTTTATTTTTATGTTCCCCCCCTTCTCCCCAACAAGAATGGCATTGCAACCTGGTCTAGTATCAGACATAGAGGTGGCAGAGGGGTAGGAACTTGATGATCCTTAAGGTCCCTTCCAACCCAACGTATTCTATGACTGCATGCATATTGTGACAACAACCACCATCTCAGTGGCCTTGTGGAGGCAGCACGTGGGTTCAGATTTGAGCAGCAGCACTGTAGCAGACATCCAGCATGCAGAGTGCTGGACCAGGTATTGCTGGATCACAGCATGACCCTGGATAAGGAATTTGACTGTTCAACTCCAGTTTTTCAGTTTGTGAAATGGGAATATTAATGTTTAACTACCTCAAACCAACAAGAACACTCAAATACCAAAAAGTCCACAGTGCTTCCATGTTTGAGCTACAGGTTGCATACAAGGAAGCTCCCTCCACCAAGGACCATTCCTTCCTCACTAGCCACCTCCAAAATGTTGTTCAGCAGAGCAGTACAGGATTGGCACAATGTCGTATAGTTAAGATGACTTAGGGATTTAACTTATCAAAGACAAGGTCAAAAGTTAACTTGATCACAATCTACAGGTACACACATAAAGAGAGAGTAGTTATAACTAGAGGGCTCCATCTCTTAGACAAAGGCAAAACAAGTACTAGAAATCCAAATTACCCAAGGCTGCAACAAGTGAGCCAGCAGTAACAATCTTCAGATCAAGGCTGAAGAGACGTTTCTGAGAGATATGCTAGGTTCACCCATAAGTCACCAGGTTACCTGCAGGCATTGCTGGCTGAGATTACACATACATTGTTTTCAAAGGTCAAGTTAGTCAACATTAATACATTCTTTCAATCTCAATCTAAAATATTATTTGTGAACAGCACAAATTGAATTAAAGATCTAAGAACATTTCTTGAGTTATAATCAGCCTTGGATATGGATAACTAATAGTGAGGCATTAATAATAGAACACTATTAAACTTTGCGTTGACCACAAAAATTAACAGCCTTAACATCAGCTCAGTATGGTTTAAAGTATTTTTCTTGGGGGCACATGGAGGAAACAGGAAGACAAATATTGCAGAAAGGGTTGGCGAGGAACGCAGATGGTGGAAGTCAGCCATATAGCACTCTGCTGGGTATGGGGGAGAAGGGAGGAACAAGCAGAACAAAGCGTGTGTCAAAGCCTTGGGAATGAGAAAAAAAGGCTTCACATCAGCTCCCTTACTTCTGGGGATACTGTCCTTCATTCAATTGTAAGTGGCCCATTTTCCTTTCTAACTTGAAATCTTTCTGTAAGAATGCACAAGAGTTTATGTGTTTTCCCCTTGCTTTCTTATTTTTGCCTAAAGTAATCAGCACTTATCCAATTCGAGCAGCACAGTCTTTTGAACAATTAATCCAGCTGAAAATAGCTGATAGTAAAGGCACTTCTTGGTTGCACACTTCTTTTGAACAAAGTTTATCAAATCTAGGCAGTCAAAGCCCTCCACTTTTAACCTTCCTTATCATGATTAAGATGTCTCCAGAATCCACAGGCAACATTACTCAGAAATGCATGCACCCTTTAAGGGCTAACAGAAGTTAAAAGTTCAGCTCTAGGCAGGGATAAATTTGGATAGTGTTACATAGCCTGCTATTCCACCACATATCCCTAACCTGCAGCTACGAGCTATCTTCTAAATGTATATTAATAAAGAAAAAAGGTAAATACCATAAAGTAGTGCCTAATTTATTGGAAACAGTCCTCTCTGGTGTTAGATGTCTAAACAGACTTCCCTTCCATGAAAAATGGAGGCATTCGTGCTCAGTGCTTTGTCTAGATACAGAGGGTTTAGTTTTAACCACTCCTTATCTGCATGATTTAGAATGTAAATTTAAACCTACATTTTCTATCTCTTGGAGACCCTACAGGCTACTGCACCATGAAGGTATTCTGGAGCAAATACTGGTGAAGATTATGTTGAAATGATGCACTGCCTCCAGTACTGCATTCCAAAATGATACCTTATTTACTGTAAACATCCATGAACTTTATGTACGTGTACTCTTATCTTCTGATTCAAAGGTAGCTGGCTGCATAGACCAACAGAAACTGAACCACAAACACAACACTTTGTGATTTGCTATTTACTTTCCATCATTTACCAGCACAGATCCATACCCATCTGGAAAGGGGCAAGACACTTTTTTTTTTTTTTAATTACTTGTACAAAATTGCAAGTTTCTAGACCCACAAAACATTATACTGCAAAGACAATAGTAAATAAGAACAGCTGAGAATATATACACATAAGCACTGTGACATCTTGTTCATTTCAACGTTCAATTTACTCTTTAGATATAAAAAATAATTCAATCTTTTAAAGTATTACAATTATAACACTGCTTGACCAAGAGGTTGAATGGGATCCTAATAAGAGATGTGAAGGTCTCTGCTGCACACTAAATCCCATTAAAAGGTTCTGGGAACTACTTTAGATGTCACTGATGGTCCCAGGACTCTTGTTAAAAATCCACTCTCTCACCAAAGACTTCACAGAGATCATAGAACACAGTTTCTAGGAGGCATTTAAATAAGCTTTTGGTAGAAGCTGAATATCTACCAGTCATTTGGAAACAAATTACTCTCCACTTGCAGGTATCTCAAGTACGGGGTACTTGCATTCCTACTATCAAAGTAAAAAGTCTTTCCTTATTTTGGGAAACACCCATTCACAGGTACTATAAGCTTAGAAAAGTACAGACCAAATATTGCATCATTCACATAACCCATGCAACACACGTGAGATAATCAGGGCTCTAAAGGATGAAATTTATTCCTTAAATGGGAATTACACTTCACCTGAAACGCATGTTCTGGATCTCATTAACAATAATCAAGTATAGATAAAGAGTGCAGATTTTTTACTGTTGTTGGTTAGGTTTTTATTGTGCCCTTATGCACCGCATTCTGCTATATCCTGTTCTGCATCAGCCTAAGGTCAGAAGAGGCCAGGCAACACCTTGTTTGCCCCCTAGTTCTGCTTTTGCATCCACCCAGATACCGTATCTGATCCAACTGGCTATCCACAGCTGGATTTACAGTGCATTCCATGAACAAGTGTTACCTAGGCCTTCTATGTCCAAACAGGTAGGCTTGTCCCAAGTGCACTCAATACTCATCTACAGAATTATAAAAAGGCAGCTGCTCAATCACAGAGATGAAAATTAAGGAACTCAGTAACATTTTCCATCTTCTCTGTAATCTAGCAGGTAAACTTTACCCCAGAGAGCACTCCAACCACAAGGCTTAGCTCTTCTGAAATTGTGGCATCTTACACAGGAATACAAAGGTCAAAATACAGCCTGATTTATTGTGCAGGATTTCAATAAGCAGAAATCTGTCAGAAGACACCCAGGTTGTCTCTTTGCTGGCAGGAGGTGCCCGATTCATGCCTGCAACATTGGAATGTGAAAAATCTAGTTCTCATCACTGCATCTGAGAGCATCTCCACCTCCAGACTGTGACAAAACTGCTCCAAGTGGCTTCCACTTCTCCCAACAGAGATCTTATCATAAAAGAGCGATCTTATCTTCTGGGTTCACAGTGGGTAACCAAATTTCTTTGCAGCTCTAAATTTAGTTAACCTCTGCCTTAACGTCGGTATGATCACAGTTATACCCCAATGCATAGCATTTTTTTTTTAGCCATCACTCTCTAAGATCATCATGTCTGGCTAGCGTTTGGTCGCTATGAGAAAACTCCCCCCACACTCAGTTTTGGTCACAGAAATAGCTGGCAATTGGTAACGAGATTGCAAGTGAGAGTTACTGGAGATAGACTTTAGGGCATGCAGTGTCATAGCATCCAAGTGTTTTTTATAGTAAGTAGTTTTCCTTGTCCTAAAACTAATAATTATTAAAGAAGTCTCTCCCTTACCCAATAGGGCTGCATCACAAAGAGGAAAATTTCATTTTGTAGCTATAAAAAGAACTTCTGCCTCCATCTAGTTAGATAAAGGTAACCCAACCCGGGTTCACCTCTGACTATACTTCAATCGCTAATGAGGCTTGACAACGGAGACCAGGTGCCTCTGCTGCCTATTCAGTTGCATTTTGATAAATCTCAAGCACAACATGTACTGCTCTGCTGCAGTAATCATTCTTACATTGTGGCTTGAAAGACTCACCTCAGTAGGGATACCAGCTTTAGCAACCCTCTGCCCAGTTTCCTCACTTTTTTCATTTGCTCTCTGCTGACTCTCATTCACATTAAGCTGTGCATGAGCAAACGACTCAGGTTAAAAATGGTAAAACTAAATATTTTTATTTTAGCTATGGGATTATTCATGGTTTAGTCCAACAAGCACAACTTAGTGTATTCCAGTAAGTGTGTAGAAGAGGAATAGAAAATAAACAGAAAGTAAATGTGAGGCTAAGAAAACTCACTTGGCAAGGTACGCTCAGTCTCCTCCCATAGCTTGCACCTTGCCCCCATCTATCTTTCTGCCTTAAACTGTGTTGTCAAAAGCCAAACAGGAAGACAAGAAGGATATGTAAATGGTTACTTCTGTGTTATTAAGCTGCCAGTTCTGCCACATGTATGCATACAGAGTCTGTTTGCCACCCATACACTAGGGAGTGAAGAACGACCATGGTACGGTCAGCCTTTCCTCTACTCCTCAGAGCACCCCTGCTCCCCCAAGACTGTGCCCCTTTGACACCACTCCCATCCTACTCTTCTGCAGACCCACTTAATTGGCAATATTGGTAAGCATTATTAAGAACTCTCTACCACCAAATTTGCTCTTTACCTCTCAGTTATGTGTTTCATTAGTCAAACAACACACATAGGTGAAGAGGATAAAGAGGCCCCAGAACAGCAACACATGCACATCAAAATAAAGACTGCAAGTGATATTGAATGATTGAGTGATGAATGTTCAAATATGCAAAAATACAAACCAACAAAACACACAAAAAAACAAAACAAAAAAACCCCAAATCTCATGTTCTTCTTGCAGCTCCAATCACCAAGCACAAACTCCCTGTTTTATAGGAATGTTTCACACTACAAACAAAACCAACTCTGCTCTTAGTCACCAAGATACAACCACTTGACTTGAAACTAAGATTCAAATAAAATAAATTGAAAATTGACAACCAAATAGCATGAGACTCACTAACTGCAGTTTTAGTTTTGTTTTCATACTTTTGATAAGAAAAAATGCAAGTGAGAATCCAGACCACCTGAAGGAGAAAGAAAATGGAAAAAGAGAGATAGCAGATGTTTGTATAAAAGAAGAATCAAGGAAGTATTTCTCAGTCTGCAGTTTGAAAGATTTTGGTGATTATCCAAACAACTAAGAAAAAGACAACCTACAAGCATTTTTACTTTTACAAGAAATAAAGTAGAGCAAGTAAAGCCAGTGTTCAAGACATAGTCTAGCATCTAATTTCTATTTAGAATTAGATTTTCCTGCAGATTATTATCCCCCAGGAAATTTCAGAAGCCTCACTATAGGCAACTAGCACATATTAAATCTTTTTCTTAATAGAGTTTGAGGGAATGATAATAAAATCCTGCAAGAAATAATAGATTATTATTATTATTATTTTAAATATATCTCCTCCAGAAGTTTAATCCTAAAGACTGCCACAGTTGCAAATATGTGCAGAGATGCTTCTTGATGTTTATAAATGCTGCTACCTGAGTGTCAGTGACAGCATCCTTCCTTCA
The DNA here is from genome assembly GCA_037305975.1 of Chrysolophus pictus. Classification (NCBI taxonomy): domain Eukaryota; kingdom Metazoa; phylum Chordata; class Aves; order Galliformes; family Phasianidae; genus Chrysolophus; species Chrysolophus pictus. The sequence continues at coordinate 84,533,042 of CM074578.1, forward strand.
AGTTAATTCTATTTCACAAAGACAAGAAAATACATCGAGAATTGTTTGTGCTGCAATATAAAATATTGTAAGAAGGTAGCTGCTTAAATGGGCATTGATCAAGAAAAAAAATTCAAGCAGAGTTGCTTTTGGGTCATTATTCTTATTTTCTTGTTTCTTTTTTTTATACATTTAAACTCAGACAAGATGGTGTAACTCCAATGTCATTTGGTCTATACAATCTCGCCTCTGTAAGCTCTCTGAGATCAAATTTTGCAAGTGTAAATCCTCTCTCACAGGCTCTAATATCACAAAAATTTTGGGACAGAAAGCTAGCTGGAGAAGTCCTCCCACCACTGCCAGTCCTGGTAGCTCATACAAATGAAGGCAGCACCAGGCAGAGGCACTAGGATCAGCTCAGACTCCTCTTTTCCTGCACAGTGGCAGAGCCACTGCAACCTACACCAGCTCCAAAGTGCTTGTGAGGCTTAATGTAAATGCAAGCTGAGCATAAGTGTTTATATTGCTTTAATTCACGCTTTCCATACCAGTGCTAGTATTCTACAGCTTCCCTCACTCCACTTCTCCACTCTTCTCCTCTGCAAGAGGTAGCATTTCCTAGTTGGCTCTACCTTCTGCTAAGATTTCCTCATACAGAGGAAGGGTTGGTCACAGCCTGGCTTAAACTACCTCCAGATGGCCTCTCCATTGTTGCCCAGAAAACTGGGCAAGTTCCCTGGGTCACTCTGACATGTAGTTTCCCACACAGAGACTTTCACATCATTTCAAATACCAATACAGAGAAATCACTTCTTGAAAACAACAGAGTGATGAAAAGAAAAGAAAAACAACACATGGTGGAGCAAAAGGGGTGGACTAAAGTGAGCTTCCATCTGCTTCCCAGCTGACAGCAGCTCACTACACATCATGTTAATCACAGAATCATTAGAATTGGAGTAGACCCTTAAAGGCCACCTGATCAGCTCTCCTGCACTGAACAGGGACACCTACAGCTACATCAGGGTGCTCAGAGACCCATTCCACCTGACCTCATGTGTCTTCAGGGGCATCCACTACCTCAAGGCAACCTGTTAGTAGCAAGCACTCTGACAGCTGAAAACAACTCAAGAGAGGTTTTCTAAAAGAACCACTTCATTTGTATGCCTATTCACTGTTGGCCCTCCTAGAAACAATATGGATAATTTCCTTATCCTTTTCACAGACTCCAGCATCAGGTGTGAAACCTCCTTTTCTCAAGGTAGTACCTCAACACAAGAGACCTTCTCTCTTGTTATCAGCAGACCAAGTGTTAGTCATCAGCCAGACTTAATGGTATTTTATCACTTCAGGTGCTTTGTGGCAAATCTAGCACAGGTCCTACACCTGCTGTGAGGATAATCACATGGTTACATTAAAAATAGAAGTTTCAATCAGAAAAAAAAAAAAGAGGAATATTCACAGTTAAACAAAGGGTAAGTTGTACACAAATGAATCCAGCCTGAACCTTCACCCATTAACTTTATTTATATCCTTCAAAAGATGCAAGGAAGTATTACTAATAGTCGGTTTTTGTACATGAGTGGAATGGGGCTGCTAACCTTCCAGCCTCCCTCTGCCACTGTGGAACTGCCAAAGCACAAAGAAACTGCATGCATAGCTCCTTTCTCTGGCCTTTAGCCATCTCTGAGTGAGAAAGGGGCAAGAATAGGCTACCCTTTACACCAGAGGATCCCATCTCAAAGCTTTTGCCTCTTTACTGCAACTGTGCAAAACAGCTTGCCCACGGGGACCAGCCTCTGATCTAGAGTTCACATAGCTTACCAAAATGATATAGCAAACCCACAGCAGAGATTAACACCAGATTATTGAAACTTTAGTACTGAAGAACAGTTTTTGTCTTTACTAGGTCCTCTTATTCTATTTTTCTGAGTAAAATAATAAAAGTGACCCTTTACATCAACATACAGTGAAGTGTAACAGCAACTTCTGCTAAAACTAAGAGTCTAACGTATGTATACTCTTTATGCTTGAGTGTAGGAAAGACCTCTCACATCATATTTTTCAGTATTGCATAGCATTCTTCCATTACATATCGACACAGTAGCATGCTTTATTTTTACTACATTCTATCATACCAAAGAACTCACAAAATATAAAGCATTTTGTATTTAGCAACAATAAGTAACTTTTTTTTTTTTTTTCTGGTGGGGCAGACTCAGATTCAGACATTTGAATGCAATCTAGTACAACAGAAATCTGACCGAAAATTTCATCAACTACTACAAGAAATAGTTCAGTCACAAATAAACCTGATCATCTTCCTCCCTTATATTAGAAAATCACTAGAAATCCTGAATGCTTGTGCAGACTGTATAACCAATACGAGGGAAATACACACTTCATATCCCAGAAGTTTTACAAGGAAACAGTGACTCCTGACTCCTTCCAACACTCCATCATATTTCACAACAAAGAAGCAATTTGACCAGCCTCTTCACTTAGTACACACATATGCAAATCATAGAATCACCAGGGTTAGAAAAGACCTCCAACATCATCCAGTGCAACCACTCACCCACCATCAATATTTCCCCACTAAATTGCGTCCCTTCACACAACATTTAAATGCCCTTACCTCTCAACTCCCCACCTTTCAAACTCACCCCTTACACTGCAACTACATTAAAAAACAAACAACAAAATACTGCTTGCTATAGTACCTGTATTTCTCCAGAAGCAGCCCTGCAAATCAAACTCAAGAGAAGAACGAAGGTACAGCTTCAAAACTAACAGCAAATCCTGTAATGGCTGCCACAGCCCTCAGCAATCCCAGCTGTTTGTGATGGTTTTGGCACAGCTGCTGCTCATGATAGCTCTACTGGCTTAACACCCCAGCACTGCACCTGTGTAGGGAGTGGGGCCAGTGTGCCTCTCCAGACTTATTTGGAGACAAAAAAATCTCCCAAACCCAAGTGCAGTATGTAGTATGAAGGCTTCTGATAAAAACCTTCCAAATAGGAACAAAAGTTGGAGTAGTTACTCCTTACTTACAGAATTGAGTTCAGAAGTGGAATCCTTGTGGGTCCTTACTAATTCAGGATATTTTATGAACTGCTATCAGTAATTAAAACATTACTGGAGTGGCAGCCGTCTCTAGGTAGGGAAGAGAACTTTATGTGTGGAAAGGCTGAACGGACAAAGAACACGACTCTTCCTTAGGGTGCATGTGGGCTATAGGTTGGATAAAACAGTGTGTCCAGGTGATACAGTAGGTAGGGTAAAAGGCTCAGCCAGGGGAAAGAAATACAACCTCTTCTGTGTGCTTATTTGTTCTGTCTTTCTCTAAGAGCTCGTCACAAGACAGCTCACCTCTCCCATTGTGTTATTTATCTCAGTAGAAGATCAAACCTACTCTTTGCTCTGCCAACATCTGATTCCCTTGCAATCCTTTAATTTCTTCTGAGCACCACCTTTGGTGTCCGTCAGCTCCCTATTTGAAACTCCCATTCTGTGCAATGCACATCAAGTGCAGCAGTGTGCTCACAGTTCTGACTGTAGCTATTGATTTTGAATCTACTTTTCAGAAACATCTCCTCTATTCCTTCCTTTGCTTTTCTCATCTATCTGTTCATTCCTCATTTTAGATTAGAAATGGGCTTTAGGGCAAGGACTGCCATATTGATTAAAAACAAAGGTTCCCCACACAGTAGGATCGTGATCTGTTTGGATATATGGCTAACAGCAGAGAAAACATTAATATCTCAAGTGGACAATATTTTTGCCCATCAGTTGCATCTGAGCTACAATGGGGTGTATGAATTAAATTCAACAGAGCTGTAAAGATTATTCCTCAAATAGAGGATAGGCACTGAGTGGTCATTACGGTAATATAGCTTTCACCAGCATGGCATTTTGTGGATGTAAAACTCCTGGAAAGTTCATGCTCAGAGTACAGAGGAAGCCAAGAGAGACAAAACACTTGGCAATGAAAATTAACCTGAGAGGTTTCGAGGTCAGATCTCTTTGTGGGCGCTGCACAGACAGACTGGAGATGCCTGGAGCTGGCCTAAGGAAGGGCTGCTAGATTGCAGTTCATACAAATTGCAGTTCTGCTGCTGCCTCTGCACAGCTAGCATGCTACTTCAGGAACAGAAGTACATGCTCCACTGTCAGACGCTGGATGGCATTTACACAGATTGCTGAGTAAAACTGAATCATTACAAAGCAGTCAAACTGATGCTCACTTTGCCACTCCTAATTATCATTGCATAACAGACAAAAGAAAGAGATGACAATACATGTTTTTGAAAACATATCACCATAACAGATGTCAGCCCTTCTTTTCCGTTGTACTTACGGCTATTGTACACTCAACAATGAAATCATCTGTCACTTCATCTATCCTTAGGAAAGAGAACTGCATATATTCACACTGACATGTCAAGCAAGAAGTAAATTTGTTGGATATCAGCAATATTAAAATTTACAATAAGAGGAAAAACTGTGCAGTTCTAAATGCTTGTAAAAAAATTCCTACTTTTTATAGCTTTCTAATTCCAATTTCCAAAGGAAAGCACAGGAAGGGGAAAAAAAAAAAGGAAGGACATGGCTGTGGAGAAGACAGATGATTAAATCCTGACTGATGCCTCCAAAAAACACAGACCTAATAACATAATTAAAGGCCTCCCTTCTTCAGGTATCATGGCTCACAGGTCTCTAGCAAGCACATCAGTGCTCTACTACCCCCAGCATGGGGATGTCAGCAGTACTCTGAATGCTGGTCCTAACAGGTGATATGCACCTGGGAAGCCAGTGTGCACTGGTTCCCACCCTGCCCCATGCTCCCTGCACTACAGGGGGTATGGCAGTGCAGGGCAAGACAACAGGATGCTCCGGCTGCAGAGATCAGAGAGAGCAGCTGCTGGGCTCTCACCGACTGTGCAAACTGGCAGAGGGAACAGCATGCACAACCCAGCAATGTCAGAAAGAGAGCCACCGGTCAGCAAAATAAACAACAGGAGACCAGTGCCAGGGGTCTTGTCATCCCCTCCTGAGCCAGGACTAAGAGATTGAGCAGTCTCAAGAAGAGGAAAGGAGAGGTAGCAGAGTTCTGACCTTAACTGCAGAAATTGTGGGGAAAAGCAGATGGAAAGGTCCTCTAATGAACTCTGTTTGTTCCCTGAGTGTTCTGGAGTATTTACAGTGTATTTACAGGACTTGGAGTAATTGTATTTGAGACTTCCAGGTCTTAAAGGCATATGTTGGAAGAATCACCTGTGTTGATTCACTCCCGTTAAAGTGCTAATAGGAGTCTTAATCTGGTCCACTCTTTATTTTAGTGTGCTGTACAGTACTATCACAGAACAAGCTCATAATAATGTGGTTTTTCATTGTAATTGTGGGGACAATACGGATTTCTTAATTTAGGGATAAGTTTACAAGGCCAATTCATCTGTCTTTTTACACTGTGAATCTCAAACACATTTCTTATTGTCAAAGAACTGCAGAGGACTGATCAGTAGTCACAACAGCTACCGACAAAGCCACAAGCATTTAGAGTAATTTTTTTTCCTGTTTACATAGATTACTTTTAAAAAGATTTCAAAGAGTCAATTAGTGTTTGGTCATTGGGCATCTGTGATAGAAGATGACTAAGTGAATCAGTAGTTCCTTTCACTTATAATCACTCATTGTGAGCACTGGATAGCAGTTGCACAAAAGTGTATGGCTACTTCTATTGAACATGAAAACTAGCTTTCAAAGCAAACCGAGGGACAAATGGGGCTGCTCAGAACACCCATTAGCTTCCTGATCAAATCTCTCTTTGATATCCAAAGAGGTACATTCCAGCAGCACATGCTATCGACTGCAATACCATGAAAACTGGCTGGCTCACATGCAGGATTGCAATTTTGGTAAATCTGTTTCCTTTAAAATACTTTTTGCAGTGAGGAGAGAAAGGGTTGCAGAGAAGAAAAGGCGAGTGAGGTAGTAAAACAAGGCAGAATGCCAACGTTTTCTTTCAGTCAGTGTTTGTACCTATTAAAACATTTTGCCAAATCAAGGAGAAGAATCACTTCACTGTTTCTGGAGTCTGATGCAACCCTTTTCATTCACTCTGAGACTGCAGTTAGCTGGTATCATTTTGCAGGCTGGGATAGCTGTAATTTACAGTCTGGGGGATATGAATTCAGCAATTGGATCACAAGTTTTTGGAACTTTCAAAGCACAACATTGGACATTTGTTCATTCAGGATGCGTTTTGGCAGATGGTGGTAGCCAAGGAAATTCATCCAGTCTTCTACCTCTATTAACTGCTGGCTGGTGGGTAACTAGTGCTCTGTGTTTATATACAGTTGGTAGTATTATCATTGTTCTGGGCTCCTGTAATGAAACGATTTCTTTGCTTCTCCTGCTGTGAATGACAGTGAATGAATTGTATTATTGTAGCCAAAGTCACAGCAGGCACTGGGTCAATGGGTAAAACTGTCCAGTGTAGGAGGGAATATCACCCAACAGCTCAAACTCCAGCTGTTGTTGTGAGCTAGAGGGAAAAAAAAAATAGAAAGTTGGGGGAAGAGACAAAATTAGTCTGAAAGAAAAGGAAATTAATAACGTCAATGGGAAAATAGCCATAAATGGACCAAACCCAAAGCAGCATATACACAAGACAGTCCAAGGGAATGCTTCTAATAGTAACTTTTGAATTTTCATGTTGAGGAGAAAGCAAATAGCTTAATAGTTTTGCAAGAATATTTGAGGTACTGAACTTCATGCTGAGTATTCACTCCAGTGAATTTAAGAGTTCTCTTTCCTCTCAAGACTTGAAGCTGCCATGCACCTCACAGGCCAGGCTCTTAATTCTCTGACCTTAAAAGAATGGCTCCAACCTTACATCATCTTGCTAGCCAAGGCTGTAGCTGAGCTGTGAGCTGGTAGCTTGAAAAGGGCTGGAAAATCCCCGTCCCACTCCATGGAAAGCATAGAAAGAAAGACAAGTTTCAGCAAAGCAGCTGGTAGTCCAACAGGTATTTGGTAAAATACTAAGCACGCTTCTTTGAAAATTATATGTACTAACTGGTAACCTACTGAGTCTGCCTAGAGGCTCTCAGGTCACCAAAGAATGCAAATTTGTTTGTAAAAACCAAAACCAAACAAAAACATAACTAACATGAACATCCCCTAAAATGGCACAGTTTTGTCAGCCCTATTATTTACTACTTTCTATATACTGGTAAGCGTGGAAAGAATGTGTGCCTATGTTCACACAGTAGCTGCCATAGCTCTGTATTCTGGCTGAAGCATGAAGGCTAAGTGGAGAATGGCAGTACATCGTACCCAGATGGATGATGTTTTTGATGTCTGAGTGGGAAGAGTGGCTGCTATTCAACCCTGGAGGTGATATAAGCTTCTTGGACAAGATATTCTTGACTGGGATCACTGGCAACTCTTCCCTCACCTCCACACAGTGAGCCTCATTAACATTTGTATTTTATCTTAATTCTCTATCAAATAAGTTTGCTGAAAAATATGGGCTTTCTTCTTGAGTATTCTTTTATAAAATCCACCTTTCAAGAACTTAATTTTATGTCTCATTTGAATCACTGCATTTGAATCACTACACATGAACTATTACCATTTCAGTAACTGCATCTTTGAAATCAGAACACCAGCACAAGACCAGCAAGGGTTCCAACACAGTGCAACACCCCACTGATAGACCAACTTAGTTTCCTGCAGCACAAGATTGCCCTTTATTTCTTTCTCATCTTTGCAATCACAGAATCACTCAGGTTGGAAAAGACCTTTAAGATTATCATGTCCAACCATGACCTAACCATTCTACCCTAACAATCCACTCCTAAATCATGTCCCTGAGCAGTGAGCAATGACCCTGAGAAATGGTGTCCCCTCAGTCTATTTAGATAAGAAGGGGTGAGGTTACCTCCCACTGCTTCAGACTTTCCACTTTCTACCTGCCATTCCACAACCTCACCACTTGCTTTTAGTAGTCCTGCATGCAGACAACCTTTTGAGGAACTAATTCAGCATCCTAAAATGAAAGAAAATTGACACAGACACGAAGTTAGCAGTTTTCTATCAGGTCTGCAAGCTGGATTGTTTCAAAAGAGGTCAGGCAATTGCCAAAGCCTGCACAAAGCAAGCAGTGCAAACAGGAAACTCTGAGAGGCAGGAAGGGAGAGTGCCTTCTTCATGCACTAGAGCGTGTTTAATCATCTCCACATATCGTGAGAGTGGATGCTGACCTACAGCATTTCCCATAAGAGCACTTCAGGGAACAGATAAACGCAGAGGAGGAATGGAGTATAGCACCTAGTACACTTGAATCCTAGCTCATAGTGCCTGCAAAGTTGGGATCATGTGGCTGAGAGCAGAAGATGAGCAGGATCACCCCTTTCAGCCACCAAGAGCTGACAAGCTGGCTTAGCTATTTCAACATGATCATTTAAGACCTTCCAGAATCAAAGAAAAATGAAAGAAATGGTTTTGCAAAGTACTACTTTTGTCAGTTTGGTTTACTGGTAACATTATGATAGCTTTCTTTTCCAAACAGTGAGCAAATATGAAGTAGAAGTTAGAGTATCAATAAATTAAAATGTCTTCTGACTACATACAATACTTGCTCTAAAATAATCTTTTCAATTGAAGCTGCATAGTTATTTAGTAGATCACAGATTTGTTTTATTGAATTGTTTTGTGTGTCCCTGTGGTGCAGGCCCACAATGGCAGTGAGGTAACAGCTGTCGACTGACATTGTAATTCTTCACCTTATGCTCTCCCAACCTTCTGTTAATGTTTCCATTATGACAAATCATACATATTTTCCTAGCATGAGGACATACAAAACACCAATAGTAACAGTTCCTTCTATTTCATGTTAAAACAACTCTGCTTTTTTTTTTTTTTTTCTGGGGGAAGATCCAGCACTTTGCCTACCCCAGATTTTTAACACACAGGTAATAAAATTTGGATTTCCTGCTTTGTTTCAAGTACATTCTATTCTATTGCTGGATCTAAAAATTATGCCCTTCTCTTAAAGGCCTGTGAGCATTATAAAATTCAAATGCTAATCCTGATAGAACAGACTAAGGGATGCATTCTTTATGAGCATGAAAACCTTTGAGATTTTATTCAGACGCTCCTCCAGTGTAAGTCAACACTGTGATTTAAAATAGTGCACAAATGAGCTGGGTTAGCTTTAAAGCAACTAGCTCTTTACTCCTGGTGATGTAATCAGCAGCCATCTCAGTTCTCTGCTGACCTCCCTTCCCACAGGTGACAGATAAATATTTGAACAAGAGGTTGCAGAGATGAGGTACTGGTATCCATGCTAGTTATTTTAAAAGCAGCTTGGGCATAACTTGGAGCAAACCTTCAAGGCATAGATATCCACTTTGCATTCCTCTTGTTCACTTCTACGTATAGCTTCTATCCAAGATCCATGTTTCCTCCTCCGATCACCTTTCAGCCCTTTCCTCAGCACTCAACGAAATCCTCTCCCAGTCCAAGGACATTTTTCCTTTTGGACTGTTGCTGCATTTTCTATCTTTCCCTTTCTCACCAACTTTTTCCTCATTTTTTCTGCTGTCCTTAAAATAACCTCCTTGTCCTTCCACTTAGTTCTTTGAATGCCTCCAATGACTTCCCGTTTCATGTCAGAGCAAGCTGAAATTGCGTGTCCACTTACTCCTGGCCCTGCACAGCTGCTATCTGAGAATGCCTGATAGCATGTTAACGAGGTGCTCATGCATCATGGCCATGTGTGGTTTACATATTTCCACTGGCAGCTCAGATGGGGTGTGTGTTTTCCCAGATGTTTGGCAGGAGGTGGCCTCAGCAGTTTCCTCACGCTCAGCAGTGCATCTCAAGGTCTTGCATTCTTCCACTTCCAGATTCTTTTACTGAGGAAACCATGTTCACTACTAAGTATTATTTTACCTTAGTAATGTATAGTTTCCAACAGAATTCCTGGAATCTGATGTTTACAGGCAGGGTCAGAGGTTATAGAAATACTTTCAATTTGCATAAGAGTAATATACCAGCAGTTTTTTGCCCACGCGTAATGTCTAATCTGTGTGACAACTACTTTTTATTGGTGTTGATAACCTCACTGGCTCTGAAATCAGCTTGCTCTGCTGTGTGGTTGGTTCAAATTATTTCTAGGCAGTTCAGTAAATGAAAATTAATACTCCCCACTCCTCTTCATACTCCAGACTTTTCTCCCAGTGCGAGCAAGAATACTAAGAAGAACAGAAACATTGGTATAGCTCTCATATTTGAACTCTCCCAGCTGGAGATCTCTGCCAGTATATCAACCAAATACACGGTGGCAGCATTATTATCCACTGCAAAATGTTCCTGCAGCATGTAACATTTATTCCTGTGCAAGCAAATGGAAAAAAAAAAAAAAAGGACAGTGTTACTGAGATGAGCATCTTGACAGTTCACAGCTGGGTATTGGCCCTCAGAAAACTGATGGCTTCTCAGGCATTCAGAAGGACTGTATGAAGAGGGTGTTCTATGCAAGCTGACTCCTCCTGTAGGCTAACGCTACTATTGTACCGCTTCAGCTCATCAGAATAGTAGTGTTCTGCAGTTTTCCATTTCTTCTCCCACTGAAGTCAACATGTTTCCAGCTGCTGACTGGTCATACAGGACTGGTAATGTGTAAAGGAAGGTAGGGTGACAGCGATCTCACATCTAGAGTAGTGCTAGATGACTGTGTAATCAATTTGAGGGACCTGCTGCAACATAGAGTTTGGATCAGAACTTTATGGCCCATACTTGGCAGATTGACTGAAAACTGATGATTTTAACACGCTCAGTGGTCAGAGATGTTTTACCTAGAGATACACATCATAGACTCTATTTCGAAGCTTTATTGAGGCAGTTGCTAACAAAACTGGTCCAAAATTTGGGACTGGAAAAGTGCTGAAAAGATCTGTTCTAGGACATGTGTTTTTCAGCCAGGATTTCTGCAGTCTGGGAGGACTGATTTCAGGGTTACCAAGGGACTTGGTTCAGCAGGGATGGCACACTTTCCTGTTTTTTGGGAAAGCAGCATGGTAAATTGTAAGAAGACTTCATAACAACATAATTTGAGATCTAAGAGGTTCAGTTTTTGTCTTTTAGAGAAAAACAAGAAGTGCAGTTGCAGTGCACTAGCATGTGAGGAGTGAGCACAACGTTTAATCAAAGAACAAATGCATCCACATTATCCCAGCAGGTAAAGTTTAAAGGTCTTTAGTTAACTTCTGAAACAGGACAGTGTTCATCTCCACCCTAACACAAACATTTACCTAAATGGCATTTGCATAATCTTTGTGGCCCTCATCTGTCCACCTTAATCAACCACACTGTTATTAGGAAAAATACTCCTCAATGTGCCTGATGTCTTTATATACTTCTCCTTGCTCATTAACCAAAAATAAACACAAACTGTTCTTTTTTTTTTTTTTTTTGATGTATCACAGACTTTGAGTGAATAGCTTTCCTGGAACACAAAAGTTCTCAAACTTTGCCTGGGTGTGACCATGTTTCAGTTACAAGCTTAGCTCATAGATGCATCTTCTCCCATTTTTACAACAAAAAACCTCACCTCCCTAATGTACTAAGTAATGCATTGTACCCAATTACAAACAGCTTTTGACTGTTGTTTGGTTTAGTAACCAAAAGAGGATTTTAAGGGTCTCCAAGCAGCCACAAAGCCTTTCCATGGGAGGCCATCTGCAGGTATTCTGTGAAGCACAGTCTGGAAACACTATGCTCAGAAACACCAGTACAGTAAGAGTAGGCACTGACACTAATGCTAGCACTAATGCTGACTATTCACACAACAATAGTCAAAGCACCACTGTGGCACCGTGGCTCAGTTTGTTGATTTGCAAGATGGACATGAAATATCTTTTCCTTTGTACAAATGAAAACTTTCAATCTCTCTGCCAGTCCTGTCGATGAAAACAGGAGGTTATTTAGACATACATGCTCATTTTTTTCTGTGTGAAAGGTCATAAGTAACAAGCACATTTCTGACATTTAGACAAGCTTCTTCAGGTTGATCTGTTGATATACCAGTCTTTCTCTATAACTGTCACCATCTGATAGATATATTTGTACAGGGATGTATATTTTGTCACTCAAGAACATCTGGCCTGTTCCCAAAAGGTCAAGTGAACAGTTACATACGGTGATCACACTAACACAAACTAGCTCATGTATGCCAAAGGCAGGACTCCTGTTCCTTCCTTCCCACCCTCCACTCGCTGCACCAGTCCTCAGTGCTTGATCATAACTCCTCTCTGGTCATAGATCTGGGGCCAACAGGTGCTTTGCTGAGCCAACCACATTTGCTCATCAAAACTCATTCACAGCAATATAATTTTGGGCATTGTTAGATTAATGAGTTGAATCAGCTCACAGAGGGTTTCAGTGAGCACCAGATCTAAGCATGGCCAGCATCAGAAATGCAGAGCTTGGTGTAGAGAGGGAAGGTAGCATGACTTTTCTCCTTTAATGACCAGTGAATTGCTAAAAAGATTGGCTCTGCCATAATGTGTAATTTCACCCAGTCTTGGTTTCAGGCTAAGTGTCTTTGAGACTTGATTGCTTCAGAACATGTAAAAGATGGCATATGAACCCACCTGTGATCTCTCTGCTTATAAGTACTTCATATAAGGGAAGTAGAATGATTTACATGGACCTCACATCACATAGCAACTATAAATGTACAAAAAGACAGTATGCAGTAAATGCATGAAAATAAAATCAAAGAAGGTTGTTTTTTTTTTTCTTCTTAAAACAAAGCAAGGAATTGTCTCCTGAATAGAAAATGGCGCAGTCAGGAGATCAACTCAACAATAACTTAATTTCTACAAAGACAACATACCACCAACATACTATACGTCTTACTTATAACAATGCACAAAATGGCACCATTTTGACTCGCTCAGGTTAGAGAAATGAAAATGTACTTTGGCACAGAAGAACATCAGCCTGGCACTGATTCTTGCTGTTACTAGCAGTGATAATCATGCTGTCTCCTGTAGTACATCAGTCGCTAAATCAAACTGGTGGTATTGGATAGTGATGACAGTTGTATGCAGTGCTCAAATCAGTTCTCAGGCTGGTGCCCAAATCAGCAATAGACTCCAGGTCACTGACTTTCTTTCTGTGGTTTTTTCTTTTTTTTTCCAAGGATTAAACATCCATGTACAAACCTGGAATTCTTTAATGCATTTCCAAATTCTGGAGGGGGTCTTGTGTAACAATTTCACAATATTTACAGTGGTAGCTTGTGTTCAACCTCAGGTTGCCGCTCTTATCTCTTGCTTCCACAGCAATGATGAGATAAAGGAAAGATGGACTGGAAATTATTTTGTCACATATACAGACACTTCAGCAAGCTTGGGGCCATGACCCTGGGCAGACTATTCCATGCCCATCACCCTCTGGTGCAGACCCTGTCCCTAACCCCCAGGTGCCCCTCCCCTTACAGCTCCATGCTGTTCCCTTGGGTCCTGTCACTGTCACACAGAGCAGAGCTCAGTGCTGCCCCTCTGCTCCATGTGAGGAGCTGTAGGCTGCTATTAGGTCTCCCCTCAGGTTCTCTGCTCAGGGCTGAACAAACCCAGTGATCTCAGCCTCAAACGTCTTGCCCTTCACCATCTTTGCCGCCCTCCTTTGGATGCTCTCTAATAGTTTTTTGTTCGTGCATTGTGGCAGCCAAACCTGCACCACAGTTGGCTCTTTGGCTGGCTAGACTCATGTTTACATTGCTGACTCATGTTCAACTTGCTGCCCACCAGAATCCTCAGATCCCTTTTCACAGGGCTGCTCTCTAGCCTCTTGTCCTCCAGTTTGTACATAAACCCAGGACTACCCTGTCCCAGGTGCAGAATCCAGCACTTGCTAGTACTAAAAACTTGATGCAGTTGGTGATTGCCCAGCCTACCAATTAGTCAAGAGCACTCTATAAAGCCTCCCTACCCCTGAAGAGTTCAACAGCTCCTCCCAATTTGTCTTGGCCACAAAATTCCTTAATATACCTTCAAGACCTGTATCAAGTTATTGATGAAAATATTAAAGGGAACTGGCACTAAAAGGGAACCCTGAGGAACCCTACCAGCTGCCAGCCTGGTGTAACTCTATTTGCTGTAACCCTTTGAGCTTAAAACATCACTGACTTGTTCACCCATCACATTATGCTTTTTCTAGCTTTATGCCAGACACTTCATCCGGACACTGTGAGAAAACATACTGAAAGCTTTGCTGAAATCCAGAAAGATTTTATCAGCTGGCTTCCACTATTCAACTTGGTGGGTAACCTTGTCATAAAAGGAAATTAAGCTCATTAAAAAGGACTTTCCCCTCGTGAACCTGTGTTGGTTGTGACCAATGATTGCATTGTCTTTCAGGTGTTTTTCAGTAACTCTCAGAATAATTTTCTCCCTAATTTTGCCAGACATTCAAGAAAAACAGACAGGCCTTTAATTACCAGGGTCTTCCTTCTTGTCCTTCTTGAACACTGGGACAACATTCACTAACTTCCAGTTGACTGAGATCTCTCCTGATTCCCAGGACTGTAGAAAAATAATTAAGAGAGGTCTCATGATGACATTAGCCAGCTCTTTGAGCACCCTTGGATGAATCCCATTAGGCCCCATACTTATATCCATCCAGCTGGAGCAGAAAGTCCCACATATTTGGGATTGGCTAGGAATTTATTTTTACTGCAGTCACGGTCCTCTGAATCAGAGCTCCAGGGTTCCTGGACCCATAATTCTTGTTGAAGACAGAGGTGTACTTTGTGTACCTATTTCTAAAGTTTGCTATTCTCATCAAGTAATGGACCAATGTAATCTCTGGTCCTCCTCTTGTTTTTTTGTTCTCTCCTAGCTTACTGTACCGCTTCAATACTAACTGAAGTTCAGCGGCATGAATTTTCTCCCTACAGTGGCTAACAGCTTCTCTGTAGAACTCCATGCTGTGTAACGTTATTCCCATATATATGCCTGTTTCTTTGTATTTAAGAGGTGGCACTTCAAGAGTAGCTGGCACTGTTGGACTCCAGTGCCTTCAAAAGCAGTTTCCCAAGGGACCTTGCCAACTAGTTCCCTGAGCAGCCTATAACCTGCCTTGTCTATATTCAGGGTTGAAGTTTTGGTGGCCGCTGCCGACCTATTTCCTATCACCAAAGATTTTAATCTTGACTACTTCACAGCCACTATGGCTCAGATGGCCACCAATCACCACTTTGTTTACAGACAACAAATCTAGGTGGGTACCTTTTCTAGTTGCCTCCTTTAGTACCTGCATCAAGGTATATCACCAGAGGTATTTTAGGAATCTCCTGGACTTGTTTGTAACAGCTGTCTTTCCAAATCTTGAAGTCCATCAGCAAGCACAAAAACTCTTATATGCATCACTTGTGTTCTGAAAAACTCTAAGACATTAGTTATAGCAGTAAGTGAAAACATCATATGGACTAATACGTTTGGAGACCAATTATGCCTGTTGTTTGTAGGATGATTTTTAAGTTCTTTAGATGCTTTAATTTTGCTAAGCATACTCTGAGAATTAAGATCTTACATAGTTGTTTAACTTGCATAGACCATGAAAAATGAAAGAATTTGGGGTTCAAATCAAAACACAATGAAATATTGAAATATTTCAGATAATGTCACATTGACAGACTAAGTTATATAAACCATTTAATAAAGTGTCTAAATAATTAAATCCCTAATTAAATAAATTAGACTTACACATACTAGTAATCCTTCTATTCAGTGAAATGGAAGACTAAAGTAGTCTCACATGTTTGCACGCAAAGTGCCTTACTGAGTTTCACCAGTACAGCTGAGAAAAATTTTGGGATCAGAGTGCTAGGACTCAGCAACCATTACTCAGTTGGTAAACACATAAAAGTCTGTAAACTCACCTGTTCAGTTTTGGGGACAAATATTATATTGTCCGAGATAAATGGATCACTCACTGTTACCTGTGTTTCTCTTGGAGTTTTTAGTTCTTCACAGATGAATCTCTTAACAAATTCCTCCCTTTGCCAAATGTCCACTCCTAAAATACAAGCTCATGGTACTTTGTACAACACGTAACAGGAAAAATATTCATCCTTCATCTTTGTTTCTCATGAAGACTTTGGGAAAAAAAATAAGATTTAACATCATTGTATTTATTAGGTTTTGAAACAATACACATTCACATCCTTTTGAATACAGTACATTTGGCACAGTAATAATGTTTACGATGAAATAACACTAATGAATGGCAAGAGATTCAAATTACATCCATAAGAAAAAAAAACCTGTACAAATAAATCCTCACAATAAAAAAAGCCTACCCCTTCCCTCCCCCCCGAAAACTGAATACATTTTATATTTAGCCAGAACTATTCTGCACATAATTTAAGAAGAGGTAATTTTTAATCCTTTTTTGGAGAGAATTATTTTTCACCCTATGGAGAAAAATGTGTTTCTCTTTTTTTAATAAAGTTTATTTGGAGGGAAAACAAGAAACAATGGATTCTTTATAATCATTATTATTATTAATAATCTTTTTGGCATTTTGCACTCATTTTACAAAGAAGGAACAGGAAAGATTTTACAGAACAGGCAGAAATGTAAATGTCCATTTTTAAGATTTATCTTTAAAAAATGTTCTAGGTAACAGACAAACCTTCTGATGTAAACCCAATGCAGAGGATCTAAGTAATTATATTGAAGAAATATCTGCCCATGCAAAAGTTTTTATCTCCTTGACTTTTCTCTTAGCATCCTACCAAATAATGCAGGTGTTGAGGCCTCCTGAAATACAAACATTTGCTGCTTATCTCTGTGTTAGAAATGGGAATATACCTTACTTTAGAAAAGCTTTATGGGATACTTTTATTCCTTCAAAATAAATGCTCATAGTTTTATGTAAAGGCCTCGTGTTGTACAAACAGTAGTGCACTATTCAATAACTTGCCTTCCTAGCCAGTCTACTCACCTATGGAAAGGAACACTTCAGCATTGTGATCAGTTCTTGCCTGGATGTCAAAAGCTAACTGTGATGAGAAATAAACAGAGCCAGTAGTGAGACATGAATTGATGGGCAGTTCTACAATATATTTCTAAAAGAGAAAGAAATTTAAACATTGAGATGATGAAATCATTAAGATGTTTCTGTGCTGGTACTCAGCTCCAGAAGCTAGTCTTTTCCCAGTACAAAAGATCACTGAAGATAAATTAAATTAAACTAAAGGCTTGATCCATTATTACACCTGTAGGCTAGACAACACATTAATTGATATATCATAATATTTAATATTTCGAAATCATCATAAGAATATATATAATAATTACACCTGAGTTTTAAAAACAAAACAAAATGGAACTGAATGTTGTCATCAGTAACAGGCTATGAGCAGCCAGACGTAAAACTGACACAAACTAACTCATCTGCTTGAGACCAAGATTATCTCTTAAAGCCAATGATTCATACTTTGTCCACCACAATTTGTAACATTCCTTCTCTTTCCTAGCTCTATCATATCGTAATAGAGTTGAAGAGAACTATACAGGAGATTTAGTATAGCTTAATATATGTCTACATCTTTTTATAACAAAAACCTCATCTCTCTGACAGTAACTTGAACCAATACACATACAAGAGTATTGCACATGGACATTATTATAATTATTCTTTCATAGACTAACATTTTAATAGTATGCCTGAACATGCAGCAGTTGATACCTCTATATTCAATGAATTCCACAGGCCTTGCAGCAAACACTATATACAAAATCTCACCTGTACAAAAGGCAAAAAAGCTTTTTAGTGCCACTTTGCCAATCACAAGTATATATATTTTTGTGCAGCTGGAAATCCATGTGCAACAATTAAAATGGATTCCAATGACCGCTCACTCAGTCCAGTAAAATATATAATAAAATGACCTCAGCGATACATGTACACAAAAAAACAGAAAACAAAAAACAAAACAAAAAAAAACCCCAAACAAACCACAGGGTACTTCTGGAAATATAAGTACATAACACTGTTAGCATATCTACAGGAGGTAACTTCACATTAGTAATATTGTCCACATGAGTTACCATTTCAATTAATACACAAAAAATTCAATTTACAGCTTTCAATAATGTCAGTTTGTAATGTTTGATCTTCAGTTTTTCAACACATTTCCACAAAATGCACGTGTAGCCTTATTTTGTGTCTTCTAAAAGCAGTTTTCTTTTTAAATTTCAAACATAAAAAAACAACAAACACAGTAGTATTATGGTTTTGTAAAAGTGTGCAAAAGTAACACACTGCTGAGAAAATAAATATAAATAAGAAATTATTTATCAACTTAGCTACAATGGAAAATGCAGATTTACAGTGTTTATAATTAACTTTTAATGTCAAATTAATTATAAACATTTGCAAGCTTGCCATCACATTAACGGTTCATTTAAATGGATATTCAATTTAGTAACATGGACCCAATTGCCTAAAAAACTGTAAAATGCCTATATATAGCTGTGTTAAAGCACTATAGGCTTTTCATTCTTTAGCCCTTTAATATCTATCCATATAGGATCTTTCTTTGAATAAAATTTCAGTTGTCGTAATTACTCTTTTTATTCCTAAAAGTTTTCCATACATTTTATGAGGAAATTCATTGAAAGTCTGAATTGATGTACTTCTTCTTCTGGACAGCTTTATTTTATGTTTGTACCTCACCTCAATAAGACATTCATAGTTGAGGACTACACCCCAAAGAATGCAGACTTCTTCACTTACTGAAGGGTAGGTAATATGTGACTTGTTCCACATTTGAGCACAGATCAAATGTGCGGAAGAAACAGGTCTCACCTTCTCAGCTTGAATTCATACAATTACATGACGTGATCTGTTAAATCACTTTTAATAGCATCACTCCATTTTCCATGAAAAGATGCAATTTTGTCCTGTGGGGAGATCTTTGGAATAATAGTTGCAAATATACGGCAGTGTGTTACATCTACAATTTCTGATACAAAATTGTTTTGCATTGCTTTGTGAGACAGAAATTAAGAGTGCTTTCATGTCAGAAGATTAAAGAAAAAAAAAACAAAACAATAAATATATACTTAAACTGGGGACATGGGCTCAGAGTAAGAGAAGTAGTTCTTGATCTACTGAGTCTCAGTAATCTGACGATCTCTTCAGAATCACTTCTTGCAGCATGATTCATCTGTCAGCCTAACGATGTCTATGGCAGTAGCTCTTCTCCAAAATAAGAGAACCCTTTAAATTCTTCTTGATTGATTTGTTTTATAATTGTCTCGTCCACTAGAGTTAATACCGGCTCTTCTCGTGTAAAGTCTTGATCAAAGTTATTTACATCCCTTTTGGTTTTCTGAGAAGAAAAATACAAACAAGGTGAATGGTAAAATAGCACAGCAAAATAAAATGTCCTCTTCCTGCTTTCCCAACCCCAAAAGGCTGAATTTTATGGAATGGTTGAAATAAAAGAGGAGCTACTTCACACAAATAATAACAGACGTATGAGAGAAGCTACAATAGCAAGTACTATAAATGAGTTCAGGAGAGGCCAGAGAAGCAGTACTATCAATGAGTTCCCAGAGACTCGCTGGTCTCTGACAGGCGAAGGAATAGCAGTATGATGATAAAGCAGGAAGCTGAGATCAGGACTAATTTAGACAGGGCATAGTTGGTGGCTGTTTCCTCATAGATTTGAACACAATGATATCTCATTTGAGAGGCAGAGAGTGAATTTGATTTCCCCAAAATATACCCAACTGTTTCAATTCTAATTTAACCATTTCTTTGTATCTGGATATGTTTGACCTTAAAATTAGATCAGAGCAGATCTCAGCCCAAAATTTTTGAGCTCAACATTGAGAAGTCCTAATGCAGACTAATGTAATTCAGAGCAACAGAGCAAAGCACAAAAGTCTAGCTACAAAGAAATCCATCTCAGAGTTCCCCATCTACAGGATTTCTCCATGGAAGACTAAAAAACCTTGGTCTTTCGGTAAATTTCGCCCAATGGGTTGCAATTGGAAATGCTTTGAGTGGGAGAAAAGTGTTAACTAGAGACAGAATTGAAAAGGCTGGCTCATTTTCCTTAGGGCACTCACAACAGTGACTATCTGTAACCACTTACATGTAAAGAACATCAGGCCACAGGGGAAAACGTTCCTTAAAGTCATTGTCCTATACCATTCATATTTTCCATGTTAGCAGCATATTTCAGGAATGTACAGGTTCAGGGAATTGGCACAAATATTTTTCTTTCCGTTTTTTGTCTATCCTTTCTCTTTGTTTCATGGAGTCTGAATGATACTTAATGGAGGCACAACAGCACTGTAAAAACCTACTTTGTGTCCATCCTCCACGTCTAAGATGAAGATGATACCAGAAATAGAATAGCTATTTGTTGTGCAAAGTTAAATGATAAACTCATGAAGTGATATATCATAAAGTATGACACATGATGTATTTCAAATTGATATACTGATGAATTCCAAATGGGGTAGAGGCCTTCTTTCAATGCAGACATATTTTCCTATAAATTAGATATAATATTGTATTTTCTTCATTAGATCTGCCTGAGACATACGTATAGCAAGCACCACCTGTGTAGCTTGTAAGAAGTTTATAACTACAGAAAAAACAGAGACTCTGTAAACCAAGTACTTTCTAAGTACAGACAATCAAAAATATACATTTTCTATCTTCAAATACAACAGTATTTTCACACACTCATACAATGAATTTGCTGCAAGTATTTTCACTAAAGCAGAAGATGGTGAATGTTTGTAAATAGTAAAATCCAAATTCTGTAGCTGTAGCTACATGCAGGAAAAACTTGCTTATACTCACACTTAAACCACTAGCTATTTGGGACAAATAAACTCTAGAGTGGCTGAAAACAATTTCATGATATGTGAATTATATTCAGTTTTTCATTCTGAACATATTTGGCAAAACTGTATTTTCTTTCTGAAATTAAAAGACTAAAATGAAAATTTCCCAGATTCCAACCGGGGCAATTGATTGATAATAGCTACTTTTCCCAGACCACCATTGCTGAGATCTATTAGGATGTTAAGTGAAAATGAGTGCAGGCGAGTACTTGTAAAAATCTAAATCCTGTTGATTACAAATAATTGCACTTCCAGTACAACTTTGAATTGCAAACACTTCTGAAGCAACAAATAAATGAATTTACTTAGATTTAAAAGCCTAGCATTACTTAAAGACTGCCTTCAAGGAGATATCCAAAGAAGGAGAAAAATATTTTACTTTCTTAGGAGAAACTATCTTTTTGGTAGCACAGATACAAATCAACCATTATTAACAAGATAGGTAGGAAACGATCTGAGGTTGCAAGGATATACTATCAAGCCTCTAACTAACCAACTAGTTCAGTGAGATTAAATAAACCACAGAGTACAAAATTGAAAGGATTAAGCCATAAGTCAAAAGGTAGAGGTCATAACGAGGCACTTTTCAAAGGAAAGATTTATTTGAGAAGTCTTCCTTAGAGACTGAGGCAGTTTCTTCCTGAAGCTATGGCTATTTTGCAAGGCTCCATCCTCTAAAATGAAACGGTCTGGCTACATTTCTGCTAACATTGCTATCTTGTACTTGCGCTGTGAATACTCTACAGATCAACAGCATAGTCAAAATATAGTTGTAGCATGAGGGCCCAACATAACGGTATGAAGGGCTGTGGCTGGCTCCGAGCAGAGAACAGAAAGATGATCTGCAAAGGTAGGCAGAGCATATGATAAAACTGACTATAGCTATTATCCAACTTCAAGTATTTAAAAAAAAAAATCACAAAGTGTGAAAGTCTTTAGATTGGCAAACAAATGCATACTAAAAAAGCAGTAATTAAATGGGTTATCTTCTTTTAGCCAAAAGCTCCTGAGTCTTTGAGAGATATTATTTTCATGTTTTCAAATGTTTTTCCAGAAAAAACTTCTTAATTTCAGACGACTGAAGAAACAATTGTTATTAGGAAACAAGAACCCCCCCCAAATCACAGCTGTCCCCAACACAAAAGCTTAATTTGGCTTCATATTCTGTTTTTAAATCTTTTTTCCTCAGCAGTCTGAAGACTTCATAGGTATCCCATCAGAGCATTGACCTCATGCACAACCAAGTTATCTTGGGAGACTTGATGAACCTACTACATCTGGCTGATACTATCTAATCAGATGAAGCACTGTTACGCCACAGAAATAGATCATCGTGATTTAATAAATATTAACATGACCTCATCATATTAACAAAATCTCATCAAGTATAACACTTTTAAGTCAAAGTCATGTTCTATTCTATTCACAGATTACTGTTTTGTGCAAAGAAGTAAAGATATTAGAGCTTTTAGAAGACAGTCTTCATAAAACATCATGTCATAGAATTGCTCAGGTTGGAAAAGATCAAGTCCAACCGCAGCCTAACCATGCTACCCTAACTACCCTCCGCTAAATCATGTCCCTGAGCACCACATCCAAACGGTTTTTAAACACATCCAGGGATGGTGACTCTACCATCTCCCTGGGGAGCCTATTCCAGTGCTTAACAACTCTTTCTGTAAAGAACTTTTTCCTGATATCCAACTTAAACTTACCCTGGCACAGCTTGAGGCCATTTCGCCTAATCAGCTTTTTCAGTTTTCCAGTACAGATTTGGAGAAAGACTGCTATTTAATGAGTAAAAATATTTTTTTCCCCTTAAATCTCTTCATATAATTATGAAAAGATTAAAAGGAACATAATGTGCTATAAATAACCACATATTAAACAATTTTTTATCAGACTGGGTTAATTTTCTCCATAATTTCAATGAGAAATTAATTTTCTACATTCAGCCACAAACTGAAGTTTAAAAAAAACTTCAGAACATGTTTAATAAGCTCTCCAGCATCAAGGATTACCAGCCTTTTCTGTTAATGATTACTAAATAATACTATATGAACTGCAACAGAGAAGAAAGAAATCTAAATTCGTGTTTTTAGCAACAAAAATACATTAAGAAGGCCAGAACTTGCCATTCATTTCATTACTCTTCTGAAGCAAATGTGAATGACAAAGAACCACTGGAACTGAAAAGCTGCAGAAATCCTTGCATGTGGCAGAAAGTAGTCCAAACCAGGGAACTCAGCACCTCCTCCGCTGTGCCACGAGGCCATGCCAAGAGGCTTGATGGACTCTGATGTCTAACAAGGATTAAATTAATTCTACAGCCTGGAGGCACTAGGAAATATGTGCCGCTATTTCATTATTCTATTTTGTTTAATTTGCAGAGAATCACTGAAAGCCTTTCATGTGCTTTGGATGCTCAATGCCTCCACTAAATTGGGCTGGAATTGTCCAATGGGTTCACAGGCAGAGCAGATGAAAGAAAGATAGAGTGGAAGCTAGAAAACAATACTGCCACAAAAGTCTTATTTTGTAGGAAAATCAGACTAAAATATAAATTTAAATGATGAGTTAAATATAAATTTGAATTAAATATAACTACAGGAATTGTTAAGTCAATTTGTATGGTTTTGCTCAGTTAAATAGAAAAAAGAGTTAATCCAGAGCAGACAGTTAAAATCAGCAGGTGAGGTAAGGAATGGTTAGTATAGCAACAAACTAATATGCTAGTTTTTTTATTTGTATATTTGTATTATTTGTATATTTGTATTATTTGTATATTTTATATTTGTATATATTTATTTGTAATTATTGTATTTTTCAGTAAGTTTATCTTTTGACACAAAACACATACAAAGCTCATCGATGGTTTTCACAGTTTCAGATACTGTCAACACTGTCCTTTAGATACACTGGACTTTCTATGTCACTGTATTACATTCTTTATCTTTACTCCACTGCAATTTGCTGCCAGGGGCAGTGCTTGACTCCTCAAGCCTACAGAGAAATTCTGGACTTTGTCATTCTGGGAAACTCTTCCACTGCAGCACATGGTGATGTCAACTGCATACCAGACATGTCATAGACACATTAAATTTGGGCAGGATGTTGCTACAGCTTTTGCTGTGCAGCTGCGGGGGCATGGGACAACAGCATAGAATGAATAGGATGGGCAGCAGGAAGTGAAAGATTTACACAGTATCATTCCATTTTATCCAGAATTTTGCTTCACTGAGAAATGGTTCCTAGGTTTGATAGTGTCACTGAGAAGAGGTCCTTCTCGTTTAGTATTTTGTTTCTACCAGCAAGATTTTCAGATTTTTTTAAAAGACAAATGAAAACTAAGGACATCAGACAAATCGGTTTGAAGCACAAGGTTATGTGGCTAACCTCACATCTATATCACTGTCCTCTCATTTCCCTCTCTTTATCATGAAAACAAAAACCGCAGCAGAGGCAGAGATCACTGCACCAATGAGTGGATTTCTTTTCATAAAGGTGCAACAGCTTCTAGAAAGTTGAGAAAAACCATAATGAGCACTCACTTTCACATATAACTCATACTATATAGAGAAATTCAGCACAAATACTGTGAAAGAAATAGGCTAAGAAGCAAAACACTTCAGGTTTATCTTTCTGTTTCTCGTGTTGATACCTCTTCACAGTATTTGCATGCACAGAGAGGCCATATGAGAATCCTAAGTATATTCTAGAATGTCTGATTTGAGAAGATAGGAAATGTCAGCTATCAGAATAACTGTACAAACTTGTATTTTTTATTTAGTATGTCAGTTACTCCATTCACGTGACAGTGAGTTGCAACAGATCAGACATAAACTACAGTGCATCAGCTAAAGGTTATGATGATAAAAAAGGTTTTTAATCCAAGTAGTTTTCAGAAGAATACCAACATTAATTACTTCCAAGTGGAGGGTGAGATGTTGTGCTTCTAGATTATTTATTCTTTCATTAGACATGAAGGACACCAAATTAAAAGAAAGAAATAGATAAAAAAGATATTCAGCAGATTTTAATAGACAGGCAGTATTTAGAAAGTATGCCAACCTATGTAGGCTGTAATCTAATCTGTTGTGGAAGTACGTAGACATTTAATAAACATCAACCTAATTCACTGAATTATGAATTTTAAGAGGAATAATTTCTGACCCAGGAAACTGAAACTATGTTTGTATCAAAACAGTATGTATTTTTCCTAGGAATGTAAAGTAGGTCAGGAGGGAAGGAGGAATAACCTGAAGAATTAGAAGATAGAAACATTTAATGATTATATGGCCAGGATGCCAACCATAGTACTTCACTTTTGCACAGCCTTTTTCTTATCCCATAAACCAAAAATACAACAATGACAGAAACAGCAAAGCAAAGAAGATCAAAGCTCTGCAAGTTCACTGACAGTCACCTTATGCTCACACTCTAGGCAATGAACCTCACCCATAATAAAATGCTCTAAACCACTGTACCTTATGACTATAAGTGGGTATGGGTTTTTGCTCAACAGAGCACACAGCACTAAAACTGTACATACTAAACTTCTTTTGTTCAGCCTGATTGCAAAAGCACAAGACTTGCCTCTGTTTAAAACATCTGTGAAGACAGAATTCACAGGAAGTGTACTGGAGGCCATCACTACAGCTTCTTGCCCATGGTCAATCCTTTACCAACAAGATCCACCTCATCCATCTTATTAGAGCTTGTTTCCTTTTCAACTTAATCATGACATAATCATGACATAATCATACAGCACAGAAGCTATGCTATGGTAGAAAGCATGCCTTTTTTAGAGTGAAAAAAGTTGCAGGGAAAAACGTCAACTTTTGCATTTCTGCTTTTCATTTTTCACCCTAAAAGTAGGTTTTTGAGGATTTAGCTATGTGGGAAATTATTTTATTTATCTTTGTGGGGAGGACTTGGGAGAAGAGAAAGAAATGGAACAGTCCTATTAAAATGCCTTTCATCTGCACAATACAATTCCTACTGCAATTTAATGATCCTCTCTGCAGAGCAGATTTTAAATGGGTGCCTCTCCAGTTCACATTTTATTGGCAAGCCTCCACCAAAATCCTCAGCTGTTCTAAGGTCATGACTGCTGAATGTCACCTCCCATCTTACATCCTGGCATACGTCCAAGGTTAGACCATTTTTGATCGTGAGCTCCTGAAAATGTGTTTTAACCATTGTTATTACAGCTGCATTATGGCAGTCAGGGCAGGTGCAGCTGCCACATGCTGAACCACCTGCTGCCAAGTCCTCACATACACGTGTAGAAACCTTTTTGTCTTACAGATTACTAACACTTAATTGCAAAGCAGTGGATAATCTCAGAAAATGGATCTGATTGGTATAGAAGAAGAAAAAGGTGTTGCAGGAGGGTTTGCAAGTCAAGGGCAAATCCTGGGTAAAGGATCTTAGAATTCCAGTGGTTTCCAGGAGCCATTTGATAAATCATGGAAAAAAATATAAAATATGGGAAGTTTAGCAGGGCAGTGAAATCATAGAATCACAGAATAGTCTGGGTAGGAAACGACCATAATGATCATCTAGTTTCAACCCCCATGCTACGTGCAGGGTCACCAACCACTAGAGAAGGTTCCCCAGAGTCACCAGACCACATCTGTTCTGTAAAGGATCTATAGTGCATAGAAATATTACTTAGAGCATAGCAGTCACAATTCTGCTACAGAATCTCAACAGTTTTCACAATAATCTTAACATTTTTTTTCACTTCAGGCACTTTAATAATGAACATTTTGATACTACTCAGCTTGTGACTTACAAGAAAATTGATGAATGCGATGCCAAGTGGTGAGATGCAGTGAAAAACTGCAGTGAAAATGTAGTGTGTATTAAAAAAACAATAACAAACAAACAAACAAACCCATGACAATAGTCAGAGAATGGTTGAGTTTGGCAGGGACTTCTGGAGGTCACCTGGTCTAATCCCTCCCACAGCCACTTGCCCAGGACCAGTACAGGCAGCTATTTAAGGTCTCCAAGAAGGGACTGTTCAACATTTCTGAGCAACCTGTACCAGTGCTGCCACTAGCACATTAAAAAAAAATGGTTTATGTTCAGATGGAGTCTTCTCTGTTCCAGTTTGTGCCCAGTGCCTCTTGCCTTGTCACTGGCTACCTCTAAAAAGAATCTGGATCCATTTTCTTTACGCTCATCTGACTAGAGCAAGCCTATGCTGCACAGAATGTAGGGAAGTCATCCATATCCTTCTCCATATACTGCTCATATAGCTGCTGCATGCTGCATATATGTTCATGTGTAATACTAAAATTACTTTCCTAATTTGGTAAATAGAAAATACCCTATTCACTTAACCCTCCTCTAAATCACTGTAATTTTAAAAATTAATTTTCACAAGAACGAAAAACAAATGGCTACTAGTTTAATTGTATTGCTACTAACTGTGGGGAGAACTTACAAGCTTACTCTGCTTTCCATGGGTTAAGCAAGCACAAAAACAAAAGAAATTCTAATACTACTCAATAGGTGACTGATGTAATTAGATATTGCCATGTATCCTGATTAAAACTGGCTGACTTTCCAGTGTTTTATTTCATCTACAGTCACCTGAACATTGTAACCACAGAAAAAAAAAAAAACAAAACAACCAACAACAAATAACAAATATATTATGAGAATCTTCCTGAACATAGTATGAAATTATAAATATATAGCAACATCATGTGATTCTGAGCCCCTCCTTCATAAGTAGAAGACACTAGATCCAATGTACCACTGTTCAGCATGGAAAGTAATAGCAAGCATGTGCAGTGGGAGCCTTATCCCCACTTATCAGCTACACATTAAAATGGGACAGTCTATGTGGTTTCACTACAAGCCATAGAGCAGAAATGCTACAGTTTTTTCCGTTCTTCTCCAGAAGATTTCAGATAATTCATGCACTATCTCATTAAGAATAAAGTTTCCAGCTTGAGAAAGATCACGCGTATGAATTCTTTTATCCTTTTTTTTTTTTTTTTTAATTATCTTACACAGAAGTGGTATTGCAGGTCTCACTTTATGCAAATGGAGAAAGCTAGACAAGCATGATTTAACACTAAGACTACTGAACTGTCAGCATGAATGTACAGTATCTCACTGTCACTTTCTGAACATGGTTTTCTTAAAAGTTCCCAGTAAGATTTAGCAGAGTTTGTAGTGGCAGGGGTTTCATTCTTGTTCTGCTACTTATCTGTATTAAACTTCTGCAATTTTCTCCTCACTACGGATCTAATATTCTTTCTATGTTTAATCACCTTTACATGAATATGTGTGATCTCTTGATTGTTTCTCATTGTGTACTTAAACAAGCTTTTGCACAGCTGGTGCCTCATCTTGCAGGGAACTTGAGATGTTACTGGGAACCTGAGGGCACAAATGTATTCAGTCAATTTCTCCTTCTTCCTATTCTTTTCAAATGATAACACAATCCTTCAGAGACTCATAGGCAATCAAGATCTTCAGGTTGTCTTTTTCTATACTCTGTAACCCGCAAATATTATTTACATGAACATAAAAATAAAATGTTTCTATTTAAACACTTAAGAACGTGCATTATCATAAGACATGATAATGCAATTTCACTTAATGGTTTAAATTGTTTTCTGAAAATAGGACTAGAGAAGATCGAAGCCAAGAAATGAAACAAAATCTGTCCTACTCTGAGGAAGTCTGAAAGGAAAGCAGAAACACTCTGGCTGCTTATCACTCCACTGCAATGGGCAGTAATTAAAAATATATGTTTAACAAATGGCTAAATGAACTTAATCATTGAATTTAAAAGAGTTTAGTGTGAAAAGACCAGGACTCAACAAAACAAGGTGTTGCTGGATCCCTGGTATAGAATCAAAAGAAACACTGGAATCCTATAGTAGCTTTCAAACTTCTATAATTCTAGCGTTGTGGCAATCACAGCTAAAAGCAGCTGCTGCAGAGATGCTGTAGAGAACAAGAAACATAAAATAAGACTGACTGAATGAGCACATTCTGAGAAACAGAGCCTTGTACATCTGAGCAAACATTACTGAAATTTGCTAAAAACAGCAGCTTGCTTACTCTCAGTGTCTTTTAGCTGTGAAACAAGCTGGATTTAAGTTTCTTGAAAGCTATCTACTCACACCTGAGAGAAGTTCACAGTTCTGCAGAGTTCTAAAGTATTTGAAGTGATTTGGAATCCAAGATCTTTTATCATTGCGGGGAGAGGCAGAAGGAGGCCAGACATCTCTGTCCTGCCCTGCCCAGATGCATTACTAGACCCACTGGTACAGGATAAATTGCTAGTAGTTCCGCTACTACTGCTCATGACCACCTGCTGCTAGCTAAACTGAGATGATGAACTTCATCATCCACCAGTTGTCAATGCTTCTTATCAGCAGTGAAGTGGCTAACACTGGAACCAGTAGCAGGAAAGTGGTACTTTTAGGAACCAGCTCACATGAAATACTCTAATTCATGATAGCCTTTTGGCACGGCTAGCACGTTGGACTTCAACAGCTATAAAGGTTTGTAATAAGAAGGCTAAGTGTCAACAATCCACAACCATTTTTCTTTAGCTTTTTTTTTTTTTTGAAGGATTTATGTTAGCAGTTCTGACAAATAAAGTCTTCCCTGTTCCCAAACTTTTTTTTTGTACACTAGTCTTAATCAACACAGGGTCACCCTCAGAAGAAATCTCACTATTTTCTTGCTCCTAAAATGCCTGCAGGGAAGTGGGAAATACATAATGTGCGATGTTTAACAATGGTATGTGAGTGTCTGAGGTCTCAGGATCCCACTCTGGTGTTTTGTCTAAGCAATAACACTTCATGCAAAAGCATGCAGGATAGCCCCTTGCGTGCCCACCTGCTAAATGCTCATTGCCATGCAGTGATGACCAAATGGAAATATATTATGGAACTGAAGGGACACCTCAAGGTTATTAGGCCTAAAAATGGACCTACCTTGATATTTTCCCCATATTGAAGGCCTTACCTTAAAGAGGGACATTCACACTGAAGCAAACTTGAAAAGAGAGAACATTTATACAAAAAGAAATTTACTTGGCCTGTAATTTCCTATGTTCTGTTTGGTGCTACTGAATGAAACTGCATTTTACAGGGCTTCTTCTCCACAATGCAAAGTCATAATTCTGCATGTATGACAATACAATCCACTGTCACCAAAAACAGAGGTGTGTAAAAAAAAAATCCCGATAAAACAGTATAATGACTTCTCAAATAGCAAGTTTAAAAACCCTCACTAAAAAGTAAAAATATATTTGTCTGTTAGCGGTCACGTATGGAAACAGATCTGAAAACTTGGGAAGATTGATGAGTCAAGTATCCGGCTAATATATTTTGAAGTTTTCTCCAGAAATGTGGTCCCTCTTTAAGGATTCCAGCCATTTCTCACAGTCAGCAGATGGCTGCTGCAGCAGTCTAAACACATTTGTCTCACTGAACACTTTTTGGGAGACATTCAGCGAGACACCAACCTATGTAGGAAGGTGCGGCTTCTGCCTGTTTGCCTGTGCAAGCAGACCAGCTGCACGCTCTGTATGCATTTGTATTTACTATTTCTTAATCAGTTTTCAAACACTGGTCATCCAGCTTGACACACAAGTCATAAAAGAAGTGCTTTTGAATTTTTTCCAGCTTTTCACTCATTTGGGAGAGAGAGAAAAAAAATTACCAGTGCTCAGAGACTCCAGTTGTAACACAATCATTGGCTAACACTAGAATTTGTTTTTTGGGATGATTTTGTGTCAAACCTTTGCTGCAGCGCAAAATTGAAAGAGGGCAGATTGCTGGCATCCTTAAGTCAAGACTTAACAAGGGTGTTTAGGTTTACAAGGGAACTGCATACAGACAACATGGCCCAGAAAGTGATAACTAAGGGGGGAGGGATTTCAATAACAGTTTGTGTTTATATTAGGGTTACAGGAGATAAGATACATGTAAATTATTGTAGGAAATTTGAGACTGAAGATCGAGATGAAATCTGCTAACACTGAGGTCTGGTATAGCATAGAACACTCTTCCAAGGGAAGTGCCACGTGTTCCACTAATTTAAAGCCTGGCTGACCATGAGCATTTAGATTTTAAGTCTTCTCAGTCATATCTTTTCACTGCCACAAAACTATGCTACTATTACCAGAGAGTGGAAACTGAGGCACAAAGGTGTTAGGTGACAAATCCTGGGCCACACCATGAGTTTCTAGAAAAGCTGTTGGCAGAACTTATTTATCCTGCACTTCTCAGATCTCTGGTTATAGTGCCAGACCAATCCTCTACCAATCCCCTAGTATCAGAACTGAAGAAAGAATGTACAAGTATTCAGAAAACATTCTCAGTGATATAACGGCAGGAATGGAAGAGACTGCAAAATGAAGAGAATCAAATCAGATGAACTAAATGGGCCCTTTTGGCAGCAGCTGCTGTTATTCAATACTGAAAGATAAAGTTCTGCAGTAGATTATCTTGCCCATCGTGTCTTTAATGCTCTTCAAGAAAGTGAGATTTAAAAATGTAAAATCAAGAAGTTATGAACTCACAGAGAAAATTAAAACAATGCATTTTTCTGTAAAAGCTGCACGCTCACAGTAAATCATCATAATGCAATTACTTTGTTAAATTCATCTTCATACAGCCACACTAAAATTGAATTGCCACAGGCACTGATAAAGCCATTAGAGATGAAACTTTGGCTTAATTGCTAGAAGGAAATACATATGGCAAACAGCTGTTTTACCAGCATTTTTTTTTGCCCTCTGACTCAGAGTTTCATCTTTTTCATGTAGAGGATGCCTTAGTCAAAGCCTCAAATATTCCCAACCTTGATATTTACAAAGAGGATACATAAAAAGGACAAGACTTCTTGTTTGTGTGTGTATAAAGGGTTGACAGAAAACTCAGCCTGGAAGAACAGGAATGGACAGGCTGGGAGGCTATCTTTGAAGCACAGTGCCTAACATCTCCCTATCACAGTTTCTCACAGCACACTGGGCTATTGTGACCAATGGCATAAGAAACATGAGAATAATTTCATTGAGCACATCTTGTTTTTACCAAAAACAAAAAAACAAAAAACAAAACAAAAAAAAAACCCACAAAAGAACAAAACAAAACATGAAGAAATTGAGGCTTACATGATGCTATCACTTCAGCCAAATGAGTGAAATTTGGTGCAGTAGTGTTCCTGTGCCCCTGCCAAGTCGAACTGGAATATTACACATTTGTATCAGCCTTTAGGACACCTGTGCACACCTTGTGAGTTTCCCTGCCTGATGTTAGTGGCACATCAGCTGGCTAGCTGTGTTCTCAGAAAAGACAGAAACAAACAAAATTTCTTCAGGGGATCTAGAGCAATACGGAGAGAATTAAGGTAAAAGCAAAATATTCCAAAATATACTTTTGCTTCACTGTTTCAAACATAAGCTTTTCCAATAAGTAACAACATAGGACAGTATAGATTTCATAAATACACATTCAAGGCAAATAGTAATCTGTTTCAATTACTATTTTTAATGTATGTTTTATTATTCTTTATGGGATAGACTGAATCATTCCATCATGGCACTACGCAAGATCTACCACAATATTAAAGACTTTAGCAAGAAATTAATAGAATGTTCCCTTGTTTTCATTATTAATATTGCAGATGTGCTTTGAAAATGAAAATAATCTAATTTAACCAAATGTAACCATGGAAACAAAGAAAGACAGAGAATAGAGAATCTCTGAATACTAACAATGCCTTTGTGGTTCTTGGGCAGTAAAACCATATTGGAAATCATAGCCTGGTGTTATGGCTAGTGTTATGCTGGTGTTATGGTTAGTGATTTGGGAGATTTATTTCTCTGAATAAAAATATTTTCAGAAAAATATTTCAACACAGGAATAAAGTGCCTCAGAGGGAGTTCTGTCTCATAACAAGTGCTTTGGAGAACAGATATCTGCCTGTACTAAAATGGTACTTCTTTCTTGCATATGCAATTACAAATCTATGTCTGAGTTAAGAGCAGCAGGGAAGAAAAACATTATTAAACAAATGTTAAGACAGTCTGTGAAACTGTAAGAATTATGTTTTCAGAACAGTGGAAATTATCTGTAAGAGATACTGTCAAGGTCACTGGTGCTTAGAAGTAATAAGTATCCTCTTCATATCTCCTCAATGTCTGCTTAATTTCTAGTGTACATGTTCATAGCTATTACCTTTTCTATAGCAGCTTAACCTTTATAATAGCTGCACATGGGAGAAACCCTTAGTATAATAAACAATAGCATATAGAAAAAGTAAATCAATTTTGTTCTGAATTTATGAGAGGAAGGGCTGATACATAATATGCATCATAGTACAATGCATTTTCATCTCTTCATGTCATCTTTTCCAAGTCATTACGCTGTAGTAGCAGTAAAAACCCTTCACAGCAGGTGTCAGGGACACCAAATCTATTTTCATTGTCTGTACTTCCTAGCACAACCTGGCATTTCATTCCCATCACTTCTTCAGGACATTAATGGTATATTTCTGGTATAGTGAAGAATATATTTGTATGCCTCCACAGTATGAATGAGATTTAGAAATAACTTTCAAAAGTCTGACTAATAAATAGTCACGCTGTATTTCTTCCAAGTACACTTGAAAAATTCAAAGCTCAGGCTGGCAGAATTGAAGAGACATAACTTGAACTATGGAGAAGCATAGGTGTAACAGTACCATGTGATACAGCTTTTTATAAAACCTATTATTTCAGAGCAAGGAAAAAAAGGTAAAAGAAAGAAAGGTTGTTGTGCTAACCAAGGAACCCATACATTTTTGGGATCAGTAGAGTAGTGATGCAGAACTGAAGCAACCAACATTTGTTTCCACCCTAGCACCTCTATGACCTCCCTTGGCAGATTATTCCATTGTTTGATGAGACCTCAGTGTTTGACCACTTTCCCTAATGACTTTGTTTAGTTTCAAGGTTGTACATTGTCCGCAGCTCATCTGAATAAACCCTATGTTTTATATTTTTAAAGTATATATGACAAAGAAATTATTTTTCCCCCCTTAGTCATCTTTCCTGTTGGGTCAGAAAATAGACTAATACCTGTGTAAACATATGCACTCTTGCATGAGTATATTTTTACAGGTGCATACAAATACCAGTTTGCATGCATGCATGACTATATATATGTATCACATGTTATTTTTTCTCTGCACCTATGTGTACTCACATCACATGCAAGAATGTCTGTTTTCTGAGTAATTTGGCTTCATTCGTAGATGTATTCATAGACCTAGGCTTTCCTGAACATAAAATTAAATATATTTTTTGTATCCCTTTCTAATGGTAGAAGTCACTTTGAAATAATCAACGGTCCTTTATCAATACTGAAAGATGTTAGAACCCAAAAAACATTCTAAACACATCATTACTTATGTTCAGTTAATCCATTGCTATGGAACTGTTGCATTTGCCTTTCCAAATCAGTGAATCTCAGTGCTATTCCCACTACTGAATTTAGAGACAAACTCTCTATGTAGATTTTAAAGTAGAATTTATTTTATTAGCTTTAAACATCTTACCTTTATTTTTCTTTTTTATTATTTTTCAAAGCAAATGCAATTTGTTCTAGCTTGCCACATATCCCAAATCACCTTTTCAGCACTTATAGAGAATTGTTCCCAAGAATCCTTTACAAATTCTGAGGTTGTATCATTAATAATTAGATACGTATGATCTTTCTGTTTGGGCATGTTTCAATTCTCAACTAATAAAGCATTAAATGTTAAGAAGACAAGCAAAAAATTTGGTATAATCTTGGTCAAAGATTTCTATACAACAAAAAAATCCAAACAGCTGTAAAATTTATACAACTGGTATAAAACAGCTGATGGATCATAAACATAGTGTAACTAGATAAACTATATCCTTTCTAAGTATAGAACAGTTATTAGTAAAATTGATAGGACGAGGTCACCAGGGAAGTTATTATAGAGAGAAAGTGAACTAAAGCCATGAAAATAACAGGGTTGCCTCTAATACAAACTACATACTATCTAAATTTACCACCATAAAGTAAGAGTTCAGAAAAAAATAAGCATACAGAACCACTAGGCAGCAGGAATCAAATTTGCTAGAACATAGAAAAGTTAACATATACGATTTAGACATAAATAGTATAAAAATCCAGTGCTATTGAAGCAGCCTGAAGAAAAATGAAGAAAAAGGTGTAAAGATGTATCATCCTAATAATTATTAGAGAGCAACCAGCCGTTTTAAAATTTTACCAAGAATTATTCTGAAATAATCTGAAATCACTACTAAAATGGAAATACTCAACCAATATATCAATATAGAAAACAGAAAAGAGGAAAGAAAGAAAACAGCAGGAATGAATAAAATAGGAATGGCTTTACAAAACAGCAGCAGTGAAATAATTACCAGAAAGAGACAGAAGCTGCACTGAGAAGGCAGAAGAAAAAGAATATTTGATATACCAAATCCCTCCTGACTTTTAAGAGCTACCACCATGAGAATATTTATAAAAATAATATGGACATTATGAGAATATCTGTTGTCAGAGTGGATTTGCATCTTTGATCATCAAAGGAAAACAGTCATTAAACAGAATAGATGTGAAGATTCTGAGACTTATTAGATGTAGGCATTAAGTGAAAACTAATCTGGAGTTGTACAGTCTGATTGATACCTGTAATTACCAAAACACTGATTTATACTGAGCAAAGCCACAAAAATGATCATGAGATGAAAGGCCAAACTCTTACGAAAACAGGAAGAGAGATACTATACATATGGCTTACTGCTAAACAATGAATAAGGCTGTCTGGAGCTCTCTGAGGAACCTGCCTGGAGAGCAGTTAGAGTATTAAACAAGCTTCAAACAGATGCCAGCAGGGTTAACCTGGGGTTTACACTTCCTGCAGCAGCACAGAGACTTGTAAATTGGCTCAGGCGCTAGATGTGATCCAGCCTCCAGAGAAGGGCTGGGCAGCAGGGTGAGGCAGCTAGGGGCTGGCTCTGGCAGCCCTGGGCCTGTAGCATTGCAAGGCTTGTATTCTCCAAGAAATATACTAAACAAAATATTCCTATATGATAACACTCTATCTTGCTCCTTGAAATTACTCCTAGGGTTGACTTTCACTTTGAGTTATCCAACCTACTGAGTTTTTCCTTCACAGCTACAGAGAGAGACACACATCTCCAAGTGCAGGCTCAGAGGAATTACTTTAGGCTCCTGTTTTGGGTGTCTCTGCATGGTTACCCCCACTTTTACACATGGGACTTAGGGAAGTATATCTTTCTGGACTTAAAGAAGATACATCAAAAGCAACAGATAGTAATTCTACAATGACAGAGAGGGCTCTCCACTCTAACATTAAGCTGGTACTCAGTGTTGAGACCAAATATTCATTATTCCTTTTTATTATTTTTTTAAACCTTCATACATTATCTAAAGAAGGAAAGAAAGAAGTATGATAACTATATTTACAGGCAAATCAAACATTATAATTAGGAATATGCAAAATCAAAAGATGAAAATCAGTCTCAAAGGATTTGTCATAAAATTATTCTCTTATACTGTTCAAGTATGAAATTTACTACACACATTCTCAGCTGGAAAGTTGACATTTTATGAATTGCAAGTGCAAACTACTTTTTGAGTAGTTTCATCCAGTGAAAGACAAAAATAAGCAAAGTGTTTTTGCTTGGCCTTTGTAGCATCTGCATGTGGGGCCAGTAATTTCATGTTTCTGCCAGTTTAAAATACAAATACTCGATTATTAATTACCAAAATGCAAATGTATCAATTTATCTAATCATGATGTACATTTATTTTCCCCAAGAGGCTGTTTCTTCAGGAATCTTTCAGTCTGAAATCCTTTCCTCCACCTTTTCCTGCAAAATCCACTGTCCATCAGCAATGCAGGACTTACACAGAAAGTTTATATCCAATTGAAATAATCTTTTCTACCAAGATATCTCTAGG
Source organism: Chrysolophus pictus (assembly GCA_037305975.1). Taxonomy (NCBI): domain Eukaryota; kingdom Metazoa; phylum Chordata; class Aves; order Galliformes; family Phasianidae; genus Chrysolophus; species Chrysolophus pictus. Next base: position 84,569,991 of record CM074578.1, read on the forward strand.
AATATGGGAAAATAATTAAAACAGGGCATTTACCCCTATCATGGTTTATGTGATTGAATGTGAATATCTTCCTGTGTGTTGCATCTATCCTTAGCACTTACCTTCACAGAAGAAATGGCAAGGCAATATTTTCTGCTTGCTTTTATGCTACTATTTCAACCCTCAAAGGTTGCATCAAGTAATTTCATGCCTTAAAAAAGCCAGCAACTAGAATAGTCAAACCATGTTTTCTATGAATCTTATGCAAGCTGCTACTTACAATCCGAGGTTTGAAGGGTGGCTTGATTTTCCTTTGTTCTAGAAGAACCCAGTCAATTTCCTTGAAAAACGGATGCTGCTTAATCGCATCTTCCCCATTTTGTGATGCCACACAGCCAAGTCGTTTATTTGGATTTTTTGTCATGAACTACAGGGTGGGGGAGGGAGAAGAGGAAAAAGTTAAAACATGAATGACAATGGCTGGAAACCATTTACAATTTAATTAGGAATTACTGTTCTTAAGGTTTAGTTTTTAGAGATAACCCCCTTTCAGAATGTTACTTTTCCTGGCAGAGCAACAAGGACACTTCTCCAAATTTCAGAGGCTACAGTCAAACTGGAAGATTCAGAACTCTAAAAATAAAGTTTCCTGCAGGAAAATTGTTCAGTTAACTTCTGCGACCTCCTAATTCCACCTGGCTGGGAGTGCTGCAGGAGAAGATTCTCTTTGCACCTTTGGCCAAAAATACCAAAGGAAACAAAGAATATATTAAAACCTCCAGTGACAGTTTATGAAAGGTTTATCTTGTTTGCACTACCTTAACTACTAATTTTGGAGACAAAGGCTAAATATTATTCTTGTTTTTTATTTTCTTTGGATCCATAGGCTTCATATAAATCCAATCCTTTCAAGCAAACACATGAAAGGTCTTAGTTCTCTTATTCATTTCTAGAATTTCTTTTTCATACAAATAGCATCTGTAGCCATAAAATTTACAGTTCTGCCTGTACATTTCAAAAAATACATGGAATATATTGAGAAACATCATAGCATGCTGATCCAAATATGAACATTTAGTCCTGTATTCAACTGTTCTGCAATTTTTTTTGCAAGCGGACAAGTGCTATCTAAATTACAGTCCATATTTTCTATAGGCAGGAGAAGCAAAGTATTAGTACACTTTGGTGAGGTCTCTTGGAAAACCACCAAAAGCATTCCTACACTCTCTGCTTTATTTCACCTCCAAGAGCCTCTGGTAACAGAGAGAGCACGCCAGGAATCATCAGCCATGCATTTTGTAGAAGCAGAACATGGAAATTACAGGGTACGCTTTTTGTACTCTGTAATCCAGGTATCAAAGAAGAAAATCTGATCCTACCTACTCTCTGCCATGCTCTATCTTTGTTTTAAGCTGCAGGCAGGGAAAACATCATCTCATATTTAACAAGCCCAGAACGTGGAAATATTACTATGTAATACAGTTTATCACTGTACTTCACAAACTTGGAAATGAATGATGAGAGAGAAAAAAATTTAGGAGCAAATACTTAAAACAAGTGTCATGTGCAAATGTGATGCAATAATCTCAGAATTCTGAAGCGGACATTTAATTCCATAAATTTCATACTCTGTGGTAAATATTGGCCTTTTTCAGCTTTTATTGCCATTTCTGAAGCACAAGCTGATGTTTACTTCCTGTTTATCAACAGCACCAACAATGATGCTACTGTCAGTGCCCTGACAGCTGCTAACTGTACTGTATTGGTGAGATGGTAGCCAGTAGGGCTTATTATACTTACAACACTTACAGTCACAGCCACACGTGCTGCCTATACTATGGCAGGAACCTCTTGTTTAAGTGAGAGCACTGAAGATCAGAGCTCCTAGTGACTTAAATGACAATGGGTTGCTGAGATATCCATGTAACTTAGGGCCTGAATTGAGGATCAGTAGGTTCCCAAAACTTTGCTTTGAAATAAGCAGCAGTGTTTAAAAGCAGAGTTCTGCCTCTGTAGCCAGAGATCTATGTCATCTGGATACACAGAGAGCATGCACTGTACACACAACCTTTCTCAATCACTTGCAAAGAAGCCCAGAGCTAATTTCAATGAGGAATTGTTTTCCTTACCGGACAGGAAAGAATTTTAAATAGCAATTCCTGTCAATTCACAGAAACAGAGCTAATAAGATTCCTGGGATTTCATGGGATAAGCAACATTCTGCCTAGCAATACTGAGCTGTAAAATTATCCTTGTTAGAATTCTGTTAGAATAAATGGGAAAACTGCTTCTTCATAAAAAAGATTGTTACTTGATGTAAGAGAACATCATGATATTAAAATCTCCTTACAGCTTGCTTGAAGGAGTGAAAAAAATACAAGATTTCTAAAGAATAAAACTGTCTCAAAGCACAATGTGAGGAAACGAAGTGTTCCAAAGCTAATCCCTTGCTAGCATTCAGCAGTAAAATACATAGACGCCTCTTTCTTTCCTCTGCTTTTCCTGTTCTTCATTTAACAGAATGCGGACAAGGATCAGATGCAGAGCACAAATTTCAAAAGTGTTTCACACCATAGCTGCATAGGCAGTAGGTTGTTAAATGTAAGGAATGTTCTTTTTACGGTGTTCCATTAAATTCTATCACTTTATGCCAGTCAAATCATCTTGCCTTATTAAGAGAAACTTATTACTACAGTGCAAATCTATTTTATGGATGTCACTCCCTTTTTAAGTTTTAAAATGGAATTAAGGACTAACTTTAGACAGAAAGATGTAAAAAATAGATTGTAGCAAAATATAAACCATCATGCCTACTATCAACATATAGACTCAGGAAAGTAGACTCATGAAAATGCATAGCAAAGTAAATTTTGAAAGAAATGTATAGTGTTGGACGCCTTTGCACTCATATTCACAAAATACATTGCTTACACCTGCAGTCCAATTCAGTGTCTCTATTTCTGTGCAGTTAATGAATGATGTATAAGATTAACAACTGGACATCTCGCTGCATGCACCACAAACAGTGAGACCGTAACTATCAAACCTGTTTTTCCCTTTCCTCTGTCAAACAAAAACCTTTTAGTTCCAGTGGTTCTTGCACTACACACTAGTCAAGGGTTATCAGAAAACTTCCCCCCTCCAGTGAATATTTCCATGATTCAGAATAACAGATAGACTGGTTAATGTTGACTCACAGAAAGCATCTTTGGATTGGAAGACAAAGGAACAGACCTTACGGAATATGAAACCAAAATGCTACAGAAAATCTCTGAAATTCTCTGCAATAGCCTAGAATAATCCTGAGTATCAGTCTGAATTCCTGAAGTTCAATTCCATACATCCTAGTTGCTGGACTGATAATAATTGAAGGCTTTAGGAATAAAAAGAGACACATGAAAGAATCATGTCAGCTAATAAAATGTCATCAGAGAGGCATCTGGAGGGAAACAGGTATGAAAGTCAGCTTTAATAAATCCTCCATGTTATCACTACCATGAATGGAGTAAAAGAGATACTCCAGAAAATAACTCAGAGATATTACCTTGGATTTCTGGTCTGAATCATTTTCTAGAACTCCCTCTCCACCTAGCCCCCTACGCTCTCTCAGGATAAGACTGAAGGTATTTTTATTAAAAGATTACAAAGTGCTACCTGTCCAGTGGTGTGAAAATCAGATTTTTTTCATTTTTCTATATAATTTCAAAAGATAATCCTGTATAAATGTAACTCAAAATGTAACTATTTAGGACTTCACATTAACAGCTGTCCTGTTCATTGAAAATTTCCTTTATTCCAGGCATTATCTGGGACAAAACAACTGCCCAGGAGTAAGACTACTTAATCTATGTGTTATGTGAATTAAAAAGTAGAACATTCAGCTGTAAATAAAAAGCTTTCAACCCATCTTGATAACGTAGGAAGAAAGGCATCAGGGTGGCAAATTCACCACTGGGTTAAATCAAAACACCAACTCTGTTTCTTTACACAGTGCTTTCCCAGCTCTGGGGAACATGCGGCATATGAAGTGTCAAAGTGACAGTACAGTTCTAGTTGGTTGGGTTTTCCCTGAAACATGAATCTGCAGTACACAGATTTATTCAGTGTACAACTGCGTGGAATACAAACATTCTGTTCCTTTCCCACAAGCGGTGTAATTTATCCCAGGCCCCATTATCCTAACAGTGGCACTCTGAACTGTGCTTGAACTCCCAGTGGTGACTGTTCTCAACAACTTGCAGCAAATTCAATTTTAATCAAGGGTAAAAAAAAAAAAGAAAAAAAAAAGAAAACCATGAAGTGCAGGAAAACAAGTAATGGAAGACTCACTGCTTTTAGAATGCTGACAGCTTCTTTACTGAGCCAGACTGGATATAAGACATCATCGTGAAGGATGGATTCAAAGAGATCGTCTTCATTGTCAGCTTCAAAGGGGGGTTGCCCAGCCATCATTTCGTACATGAGAACACCCAGAGCCCACCAATCTACTGAAGGGCCATACTCTAATTCCTGGAGAATCTGGTACAGAAAAAGAGATCAAAAAGAATAGTTTAGACAACATGATCAGATGCAACTTTACTGTTCCAACATGCTAGACTCCTTTTTTCCTCCAGGGCACGTGTAGGACTAAAACCCACACCGCTGTTGCTGAACAGCAGGCATGGTTTCTTACCAATACAATTTGCACAAACAGCTATGTGTCAATGTGTAGTTCTCAGAAGTATTAACTGAGTTTAGTAGTCCCATGGGTAAAAGGGTATGCTTGTCAGCAAAAGAGCTGTATATCCTTCCAAACTGTTTAAAGCAGGTCACGCTATAAGGGAAGAAAGATCACATATACAAAACAGACCGGTGGAAAATGTGAAACATTTCCTTGTCTCTATCTTGAATAAAACAAACGTAACCAACTTGTAATGTTGTACAGAGATCATCCAAGAGATTTATTCGCGTGCTTTAGGTAGGGCTGAAGGAATCTAAAAGCATTTTTGTTCAAGTTCTTTTTACAGTACTGAAATGCTGTACAATACATGGTTCTAGGACTCACTTTAATTGTGTTTGCTTTCAAGAAAAAAAAACTGGCAACAATTTTTCAGGTGGCACAAGTTCAACCTTCTAGCAAATGCCTTTAGTGGGGAGTAGTTGTTTAGCATGATGGATTTTTATTGTCTTAGAGTTACAGAATTATTGTACAAGGAACAAGTTCTTGGCTCCTCTCCACTGAAAAGAAGCTTGACGTTTGGCTGCAGTGTTTCAGCATGACAGGAGACTGGGAAAAGAAGAGTAGGTGGCTGTTTAAGGTGAAGATGACCAGCTTAAAATTGTTGGAATGGCAGCAACTCCATCATCTCTTTAAGAATATTAGTATTTCAGTCAGAAGCCTTGTGGTGAACTGCATTAGCTTAATAGTGTTCAGGAAAAATGATTGTAAAGTAATGTATAAAATTCAGTTTTAACCTAAAAACTGAAATTAGTTTAATGTTTGGATGTATCTATCTTGCTTCTGACTGGTTTTTTAGTTGATTGTATATTAAATTTTATACACATTAATAACAGAAAACAAAACTCTTCTCAAGTGTACTTTCTGAGTGTTCTGATTACTCCCTGTAAATCAGATATTGCTAAAGAAAAGGGAATTGAAACGTAGTACCATGGTGCAAGAGAAATAGAACCAAGAGGTATTCTGTAATCAAGATGACAAAATGGAAGCCTAAGCTACTGAATTCAGCAAGATGGGGATTTAATATAAAAGATCCTGGGATCTTATTATTGCCTTTTTTTTTTAGTAATATTTTTAAAAGAATTTGCCAAATGGTGCAATTATTATACTAAATCAGAAAAGAATTCATGTAAAACCAAATCCATCCCACTGGCATTTATTTTCTTTTATCTTCAGAATTCTTTTCAAATGCCACAAAACATGTTCATAGATGTCATGATAGTTACAAGATGATTCACACCTTAGCAGTTGTGCTACCAAAGCTTGACAGCCAAGAACTCTAACAACAATGATTTCTAATTTATTATCACCAGCAAATGATAAACTAATATTTTTCCCTGCTGTAAATTTATGGATGATGACAGACAAGCTAATGAAGCTTTTAAACTAGATAAGCACATTGAATCTTTGGCAAAAAAAAGCATGGATTACGAACTAAACAGAGCAGACAAAATCTGTCTAGCAGGGAAACTGTACAAAATAAACTCATTTGAGGCACTCAAAAATGCATCTCATAATATTAAAATTTAGGATATGTGAAATAAGTACAATTATCAGCAATTTCTTTTACCCAGTGAATGCCTAAAAAAGAAATAGGGTGTTGCCAACTGTACACTGCATGTGTATGAAAGGCTTCTACTTTTTTATGCAAGTATCTCTATTTTCTCCTCATTCATATGATATGAAGTACTACAAAGATAGTGTCTTTCACTCATGAACACTTTAAAGAAAGGAAAAATATACATTCCCACAAAACCTTATGGAAAATGACACCAAACCTATGGTCTCTTCTGTATGAATATGCCCTTTTAATTCTCATGAACAATTAGTATTGTTTTTTATAACTATTACTAGTGCTGATAGTAGTCAATTGCTTGCAGCTTCTTAAGAGCTTCTGTGAAAGCTTCTTGAAGTGTTTTCACGATAATGCTGTGAGAATGTTGAGAAAAATACTATTAAATTCAGGGAATAAATAACAGAAAATCCATGCTTTGTCTCTATGAACATGGAATACTGTTTGTGCCTTGTAGAGGAAACAATTCGTGCAGGGTTACCCCAGAAAATCTGTGGCACAGCCTAGCCTGCTTAATCTACTGCTTTCATCTACAGGTAAAAAGTGCCTAAAATTACACACGTTACAGTCCATCTGATGAATTATACTATACTGTATTCTGTATATACAGTATTAGCACTATGCAAAAACGTACCTCCGGAGCTATATAGTCAGGTGTGCCGCAGAAGGTTGTGGTGGTCACTCCATTCAGAATCCCTTCTTTGCACATCCCAAAGTCAGCCAGTTTACAGTGGCCTTCTGCATCTAGAAGAATATTGTCCAGTTTCAGGTCCCTGAAATAAAAAGACCAAAAATTATATTGACTTTCAAATTTTGAGCATGCACTCATGAATTTGAACAAACTATAAAACATCCAAACAGGTGGTTTCACAAACATCACTGAGTGTCTGGCCTTTGCATATGCACTTACTGAATAGATCTCAATAATGGCAATAAAGAACCAGGTAATGACAAACATTTTGCAAGACCATGCCTTTAATCTCTCTTCAGCTGCATGGAAGTGCAACTGTATTAAAAACAGAATCAGAAATGTTTGGAAAATATCTCATTCTCTTGATTGCTCTGAATCTAAGACTAAGTGAAATAGGTCAGTGATACCTAATAAAGCCACTCTCACTTTTTTCATCAGTACAGTGTAAGGAATACCAATTTAGCCTACTTATCAAATGGATTGAATTAATAGTTACTTTACAACATGGATTACTTTGAATTGGATTCTTAATGTATACCAGTAATTCAAAGTTCAGACTGCAATGAGAGAATTGGAAAAAAGTACTTAAATGTTTGGGAGAATTATTTTCTGCAGCTTAAAAAATGCTCAGAAATAATCTCACAGGAATACCTGGCATTCATTGATAAACAACATACCTTAGCAGGTGCTATGATCATTCTTTACACAAATGTCTTTGAGTTGAAAATACACAATTCTTTGGTTATTAAACTAGGTGAGGTCAATAACAGCTTGAGAAAGGGATATCTGCCTTTCCTGTCTTGCCCCCTGCACATATTCTAAATTTACCATTGACAATTATCTCATGATCCAACACAACAAATGCTAGGTACCGTTTAACTTAACCTGCCACTTGTCTTAGACTAAATTACAAAAGGATATGGAAAGCCAGTGAATAAAAGAATAATCTTTTGTATGGAAAAAACAAACAAACAAACAAACAAATAAAAAAAACCAAGAAAACAAAAGAAACAAACACAAAAAAAACAACAAAAAACCAACAAACCAGCAGAAATACTTTATCATATATTTTGTCATGATAAAACAAACAAAAATCAAAGACAGTGCAATCCACTGCTGGTCCCTTCCAACTTGGGATATTCTATGACTCACTGATAATGCATGGTCCATTATATTTTTCACTTCTATCTCAGCTCTGAATGCCTCTGTATTGTATTAAAAATTCACAGAAATAAATGAAGAGGTGAGAATCAAAAGCAGAACACGTATCCTTATGTGACTGTGTGGTCAGCTTCTGATCAGAACTTTTTGCTCCAGAGGTATTAAATAAATTTTCATAAAAGGAATTGAGGAGAAATAAGTATGAGCAGACAAATTCTTAATCAAACATATGAAGAAAATTGTATGCCAGCCTTTGTAAACAAATGGAGAACAGAAAGGTAGCTGGTGACAACCAAGGCAGCTTCAGTAAGGGCAACTCATGCCTGACAAATCTGACAGCCTTCTATGAGAAGGTCACAGTGCTGATGCATTAGGGAAGAGTAACTGATATAGTATTTGACACTGTTTCACACAGTATTCTTGTCTCTAAATTAAAGAGACACAGATTTGACAGATGGACCACTTGGTGGATAAGGGATTGGTTGTACGGTCACACTCAAAGAGTTGTGGTCAATGGCTCAATGTCCAAGTGAAGATCAGTGACAAACTGTGTTCCTTCAGGTGTCTGTATTGGGACTGGTACTATTTAACTTCTTTGCTAGTGACATGAACACAGTGGGATTGGGTCCCTCAGCAAGTCTTCAGAGGACACCACATTGTTGGGAAGTTATGTCATCCAGAAGGATCTTGACAGACCTAAGAGGTGGCCCCTGCAAACCTTATGAAGTTCAACAAGGCCAACTGCAATGTCCTGCATCTGTGTTGGAGCAATCCAAGACAGAATAAAGAATATATTGAGAGCAACCCTGAGGAGAAGGACTTGGGGATGTTGAGTGATAAAAAACTGAACACGTGCTGGCAAGGTGTACTTGCAACCCCAAAAGCTGACCATACCCTAGGCTGCATCAAAAGTGATGTAACAAGCAGGTCAGGGGAAGTGATTCTTCCTCTTTATTCTGCTCTTATGAGGCCCCACCTCACATTACTGTGTTCATCTCTGGGACCTCTAGTACAAGAAGGATGTGAACCAGTTCAAGTGGGTCCAGAGGCAGGCCACAAGTATGCTTAGAAAGCTGGATCACCTCTCCCGTGAAGAGAGGTTGAGAGAATTGGGGTTATTTAGCCTTGGAGAAGAGAAGGTTCCAGGGAGACCTTATAGCGGCCTGCTAATACCTAAATGGGGCTTACAAGAAAGCTGGAGAGGGACTTTTATTCAAGAGTATAGTGACGTGCCAAGAGGTAATGGTTTTAAATTAAAAGAGGGTAAATTTGGATTAGATATGCTGAAGAAATTCTTCTCTATGAGGATGGTGAGGCACTGGAAACGGCTGCCCAGAGAAGTTGTAGATACCCCATCCCTGAAGGTGTTCAAGAACCAAGATGGATGGGGCTTTGGGCAACCCAATTTAGTGGGAGGTGTCCCTGCCAATGGCAGGGAGGTTGGAACTAGGTTACCTTTAAGATCCCTTCCAATGCAAACTATTCTATGCTTCTATGAAAAGATACCGATTTTGTTTCCAAAATCCTTAATATCAACAAATTCCACCTGAGTGAGGGATTAGAAAAGCCTTTACTTTGCTCTGAAGACTTTCATTCAGAGAAATGCTGCCTTTCCAGTCCCTAGACTTTAGAACCACAATCATCATAGCACACTCAGACATTAAATAATTAAATAGCCTTTCCAAGGCTGCACTATTTGAGACATATCCAAGGCTACAGTGTTCTGAAATTTCTCCAGAGATGCTCTTTTCTCTCTATCACCCTTATTTCAGTAGGTAAAGTTATTTCTTTTTGATTGATTTTATCTTTTTTTTGATACTTGTTCAATATTTTTGGGTATGCTGGCCCACCTGTATCTAACTTATACCATGTCACAGAACGGCAAAAAAAAAATGAGGTACTTCTGGTACACAGTTGACGTACTACTTAAGGTCTGTGTAAAGATTGCACATATATACAGTGTGCATCAGACACTTCTGGGTAACACTTGATGACAATGTTGTAGAAATTAGTTGTGCTGTATACATACTACTGAGTGGTTTGTGCATTTGCAAGAAGTTTGAGATGGCCAAAGTCAGATTTCCCTCACTAACTGCAAATCCACCGTCTCTCCTGTACACTAGCCTTATCAAATACTTTTACGAAGCTGAAGAATATGTGGACTGTAGAAATGCTCCTTGCAATCAATATGCTTTACACCTGACTTTGCTCCAGGTCAGTTACACTACTCTAGTAGATACTCAGCTGGTCACACCCATGAGGCCCCTAGACTACATTTTATCATTTTTTAAGATCATCCTATTTATGAGTTCCCAAACAATCCAAGATCTAACTGGTTACAACATAATCACCTACATCTAATCATTTCACCCATCAATCACTTCTTGCTATCCCTTTATTTGCTTAAAGATTTGTGTAAGTAACAGAAACCAGAAATAAAAACTTGACAGTAGAGAAAGAGAATAAACAACCTGAACAAAGAGAAGAATATGAAATTCTGTTTAACTATGAAGACCAAAAGTGAAATTTTAAGCCTACCTACAGGAGGTTAAAAGGTAAGTTGGGAGTCTGCCAAAATGCCAAATTTATAGCTAGTATATGAGATTATCATGCACCGAAAACCATTTAAAAACAATTTTGTTAATTTGTATCTGACAGATCTTTTCTAAAAAGGTAAATTTTAAAAAAGAAAGCATAATAACTCAAGAAATGTAAGAGAGTAGGTAACATGCCACTCAATGCCTCAGAGGAAAAAAAAAAGACTAAATCAAAACACTGATAGATGAGGAAACAAATGAAATAGTAACAGGAAAGAATTCTCAAGGAAGCATTTTTTTTCAGTGCTGGTGAAAAAAGTTCTAGTTTAAGACCTCTATGTTTCCACAATTCCACCCAGCTCTCCTATCATTTCCAAAATTAAGAGCTATCCATCTCCAGAATGTAAATTCATTGTCTGTACAGAATAATCCATTTGGATCCATTCTGTCTTTTACTTGGTTCCTGGTATCAATGCCAGCTGTCTGCCTCTAAATCAGAGCTTACCAAATAATACAGTGTCAGATAGCTCCGTGACAGAGATCTATTACTTTCTTCTTTTTCCCATTTTGCATACTCTTTGTAGGAACTAAGAAAGTCATCTGTGTCTGACAAAATGAGCTCCTATAACCTGAGTAACTACTTGCAACTGCAAACAACCTAACCAGTTAAGCTAGGAAAATGCCCAGGTTGTTTGAATGTATTAATGATACATGAAGCTACTTCTCTCCTTTGTTTGTTTGCCAAGATACTTTGTACAGTCAGTTCAGTTGACTTGAGCAGTAAATTGCATAACTTAAGTATTGTTTTTTTTTTTTTAATCATTTCTTTTTCTCGGAAAATGTTAAAAGAAATTTAAGCCTTGGTTTCTACTTCTGGGCATTTGCCAGTATCACAGTCACCTCAGAAGCAGGAATGATTGGCAGGATCTCAAGAGATAATCAGGATTATAACAACAAGGTTTGTACATGTCAGAACAGAAGAGCAGGCTGACAGCAGGTAACCTGCAAGAAAGCTTCCATAATGCTCATTCATTCCTCTACATGCCAGTGTCATGAGACACCAAGCGTTCTCACTTCCCAGAAATGCTCCAGTGATGAGGACTTCACAGAACTGGGCTCTTCAAGTCTGACTTCAAACAGTAGCCAGTGAGATAACCACCTTGTGTGTGTGGCCATGTGTCACACATGTCATTTAGATAACAGGTAATGTTCTTGTTGAAAGTAAGACAATTAAACAGTCAAGATAGGCTTTGACCAGAAAGTCTGCCAAACATTACTAACAGTAGTCTTTGAATCAGGTAAACATTAGTAACTAAATAAAACCATATTTGAAGAACAGGATCAAGTAGCTACGAAACATGATCACATGTTGGTTTAAGCAATCACTTTACAATGAAACATCTCCACAGCACCTACTTCTACTTGCTGAATAATCAACCACATACATTTCAGCGTATAGGTCAGCATGGAGGTGAATGAACAGAAGTTTGGAAATAATAACTACATCAGAAACAGGTATATTTCTTTATAGGATTAAAATGAAGTGAAGGACAGCACCTTACTAAACATCTATAGAACATCAAAGCAACACAAGTCAAAAGTATGTAGCTACTGAACAACTGTCAAAGAAACAGATCCTTCATATTTTTTTTGTGTGTGTGACTTCCAGCTACAATAAACACTTTCAGAACTGAATTTGAAATTTTTGCCACTGCCATTGTTCCCCTGCATGGGAAAATTGCATCTTTTCTGAAGGCTTTGAATAGACAGGCTATTCACAGAAGGGACCACTGAAGGTAAAAAGGAAACATCCCCATAACAACACACAGAGAGCCAACAGAATAATTTTCCACTAATATAGTTATTGAAATTCATAACTGCAGGCAACATCCTCATTAAATCAATTAAAAATTTCAATTAGTAAGATGAAATTACTTTTTTAATGTTAATTAATATAAGACTTCTACATTCCTAGAGTTTTTAACTTACACAGTAGTATCCAAACTGCATTTGAGACAAAGATACTCTCTTGCATCTAGAGGGTCTCTCCTGTACCCACCACTAAATTTCTCTTTGCTGTAATTTTAGTTAGTTAATGTTGCATTTTCAACATAAACTTCAGTCAATAAATACAATAGAACATTTGTACTACGCTATCTGAAATGGTATTTTATGAATGACTGATAGACCCACCAAAATCTCTGTCTCAGTTCTTCAAACATATTGGTGATTCCAAAATACACAGATAACTAATGTACTAGATTCTGTTCTGACCAAGATGGAGTTATACAGAAAGCTGGTCAGAAAACCAAAATAAATTTCAATACTTATGTTCTGATGTTAAATTCTTTAGTGATTAAGTCTCACAGCCTAATATCAACTTTCATTTATAAGCTATGGGACAGATGTACTAGAAGTAATGTATTCTTTTGTTGCATTAAGTACTTCAATCACAACACATCAGTGAGGCTTTTTTTTACCTCCATGACAAATTGAAGATGAATGGCTAAAACCATAGCTTCTAAGAAAACACAAACAAATAACATTTTCTCCATTTCCAGACACTGTGGGGCAAGGAAGAAGCCTCTCATTTCTAATGATACTAAGCATAAAAATACAATTGTAATAGTGTCATTGGATGTCTGTTCTACCAGGTGATGCGATCTTCCTTACTCCATAGAGTAAAAAAAAATACAGTGTATGCTGGACTGTTCATGTTTATGAGTGGATTCATGACATTAGGGCAGATTTGGGGAGGAAGTAGACAGAAAACTGAGTGAGATTAACAGTGAAGAAAAAAATGGTTCTGCTGCTTTTATTTTAGGAGATTTCCTAAAACTTCCTAAGTTTTGGCAGTATTTATCTGCAAGTCTTGGGTTTTTTGTTTTGTTTTCATGTTGATCCATTAAGTAATTAACAGATTTATGAAAAGCATTTTCACAGAAGCACAGAATCATAGGGTTTGGAAGGGACTTCTGGGGATCATCTAGTCCATTCTCCTACTAAAGCAGGTTCCCTACAGTAGGTTGCACAGGAAAGCATCCAGGCGGGTTTTGAATATCTTCTAAGAAGGAGACTCTACATCTTCTATGGGCAGCCTGTTCCAGTGTTCTGTCACCCTCAAAGTAAAGGTGTTTTTCCTCATATTCGTATGCAACTTCTCATGTTCCAGTTCCAGTACACCTTGCCCCTTCTGTCACTGGGCACTGCTGAAAAGAGCCTAGCCCCATCCACAACACTTTCTGCCTTATAAGACCCCTTCTCAATCTTCTCTTCTACAGGCTGAACAGCCCCAGGTCTTTCAGCCTTTCCTTATAAGGGAGATGCTCCAGGTCCCTCATTATTGTTGTGGCCCTCCACTGGAGTCTCCAGAATTCCGTGTCTTTCATGAACTAAGAGCCCAGAACTGGACACAGTACTTGAGATGTGGCCTCACCAGGGCAGAATAGAGGAGGATGCCTTTTTGGTCACAAGACCATACTGCTGGCTTATGGACAACTTGTCCATTGGGATAACCAGCTCCTTCTCTGCAGAGCTCCTTTCCAGCAGGCCAGTCCCTAAACTGTACTGATGACTGCAGAACTGTACTGATTCCTCCTCAGAAAGAAGCAACCTGTGGCTCTGTAAACCCTACTCGTCAGAAAGCAAAAATGTGGCTTGTATGATGTACAATATTGCCTGTTCCTACAATGTACTTTGAGAGGACTTTCAGAAAAGAAAGGTCCTGGGAGGGAAAAGAGGGCTGTTTAGTCATGCAGCCCTAAATGTTCACCAATGTCTTAATGATGTATCAAACAAAAGTTTAATACTCCTTTCCAGGAGGTTAAAGAAAACACTGATTTGCTTGCAGCATAAAAACAAGTTTTATAAAATAATTTCTGTATATGGCTTTTTAATGGTTTTGACCATAACTTTATTACAATTGTCGGTAACAGCTTAGGACTTTACAGTGCATGATCTGCTTATCTTATTATGCTGAGTTTCCTTATAATAATGTGTAGACAAACTAATATATCATACTTAACAGCTTTCCTTTGTGCTGCTTTTCCTTTCATATTATTGTCACATTTTTATTTGTGAACACAAGAGAAACACCTAGAAGTTTTAACATGCATTACGTAAAATAGTCTTATAAATTGGCTATGGATATAAGAAAGCGATCTTTATTTCTTTTTCATGAGTGTTTCCTTCTACATTCACATTGTACTGCTTTTTAAATGTCATCCTTCCATGATTCCCACCTGGAAATGCAATGAGCCTTAGGCAGACATGGGATATAGTGTAACAATACTGCCTCATCAACTTTCAAGGCCTCAATTTAGTCAAATTTTGTGCTGGATTCCACAAGTATTCCTGCATTCCCATGGCCTGAAGGACAGCAATTTTTTTATCAGGTAAGAAAAGTCATGAATGGAGGTGGCTTCTGCCTCAGAAACATGCAGTTGCATCATATAGCAAGCAATCTTCTTTTGAAAAACTTCAGGTTTTAAAAGCCATTTGTGCTGAAAACACAGACTGCTCAAAGGTTTTTATGAAAGCAGCATGCAAACAGCCAGTGGCTTTGAGCACAGTCTTACTCCTGGAGCTGAGCAGTTTGGTCTCTCTGGGCCTCCAGCTGTGCATGTGTGTACCCTGACATTAAGGTTACTAACAGTTCAATAAGGGATTTACTTCTTTTATTCTCCACTTCATTTAAATACACCATTTCCTTTTTTTTTTTCTTTTTTTTCTTTCATCTCAAAGATTTTAGCTGGAAAAAGTCCTGAGAATGACAGGATGAATCTGTACTCCCACTGACAATATTTACTGTATCAGTCTCTGCTAAAAAAGCTTATGTTGAGCCATTGCTAAATGTGTAATGTGATACAACTTGTCCTCACTGACACCTCACTGATCCCACTGAGGACAATAGAGTCCTTAGGTTTAGCCAAGGACTAACTCAAGCTGAGGCATACTACTATGTGAAGTACAATGCTTTGTGCTCTTATTTTCATATCTCAAATAACAGAAGATTGCACACTGTAACAATAACTTAGGTGGAGCCCAAACTAGCAGTGCCTACTTATGTATGTCTATAATCCTTTTAAACAAAAAAATACTAAATCATTATTTGATAAATCCACTTGATGAAAGATGGTGAAAGGCTGGCATGAAGCTAGAAAAGCTTGTCAGATCAAGTTCAGAAAAATGAATTCTGAAAAAAATGGTAGCAGAATCTTAGATAGTAAATATATCAGCAGACATACTAATTAATTTTTCATATTTAGATCAGGTAAAAATTTGCCTTTGGAACTCAAATGCAGTGGTGACTTTCCTTAGTGGCCTTAGTAGATATGATAACAAACTCACTATATCATTTTGATGGTGGAATACAAATTATGCAAACATGAAGAAAATAAAAGAATACTTTGTATTCAGGCATGGTTTCTGTGGCTATGTGAAAAGGCAGATTTTTTTTTTCTCTCTTCTCTATTTTCTTCAAGTGAAGTTTTCTTAACAGAACAGAAAAACATTCAGCCAACAAATGCATGATTGTCCATGTAGCATCTTGCATTTCTGTAGTAGTCTTTGTTAACTATCATCTCAGCAATACAGCCTTGCAAATCTTAATAGCACAGAAGAAAATATATTACTGCCTCACACATGGTAGGAATTAAGAAGACATAACGTAATCAATCACAACTCATACCAACTCTTTTAAAAATTTATCTCAATCGTAAGTAACTAGAGCTGTGAAACATTTTGCTCTGTTGAGGTAGCACAACTTGGATCAGGCTACTTCCAGGGCCATTTCCAGGGGTATCTCCAATACGAATATATGAGTTGTGCAGATTCCTAAATAAACCTATCATTCTCTCTTGGTTAAACGCACTCCAGAACAATCAAGGTTGTGACCTGTGAGTTTCATTTGCATTCCTAAAGTTAGATGAGATGAATTTGAGACTTTGAGTATATTCAAGTATGTGCTGCTTCCCAGCTCTCTGTGTTCCAGATAGAGATTTATCCTGTTTTCATTCCAGTTAGTCATGAAACTTATTTTTGTAGGAGATAGCCAGACAAACACAGATTAAGAAAAAGAAAAGACCAGTATTCATTTGTCTGATAGAATTCTCCCTCTTTTTCTCTCTCTAACACAAACACATACACACAGTTTGCTAGTATTTGAAGTTATACGCTGTAAAACTTAATCTTTTTCAATTATGTCATATTGCATTTTCCTGACTGCAAAACCTCCCCTCCCAACACATATCAATCAAACAGCCATTCACTTAACTGCTTCTCTTGGACACACCAAATAAAAGGCCCCAAAGTGTTATTCTACATTGTTTCAGGCTCACAGAAAGAGCATTTAAAAAAAAATATGAAAACAACAGAGGAAAAGCTGCTACTGTAATCAGCAATGGTTGAAGCCATTTCCTGTATTTTGCTATCAAACCGGTTGTTTTTTCCATTACATGCTAAGTGAACTTTACTAAGGTCAAGACACCAAAGAAAAACAGGATCAGAATATATTTAATCAACCAGAGTTGACTACTTTAGTCTCTTTCTTTCAGATGTTTAGTCCTGGATCTCATCCCATGTCTCCAATTTTCTCCCTTAAATCACTGACGCATATGTCAGGCCCTTCAAATTCCGGATTAAGATGGTTGTTTTCAATGGCATTTAACTTGTTAGGCTTACACTTATCCTAGCCTAAAGGTCAATTAGCTTCACGTTGTGTGACAATACCAATATTGTTTTAGCATGATATGACTACAACAGAGGAGACAGATTTTCATTCACTATCACAGTACTGGGCCAAAACCTTCCCTTTTAGTTGGAAGTCCATTGTTTCTATAATGCCACCTATTAAGATCAAGTCTAAGATTTGAAATGATTATTAAATAAAAGTTGAAGCTACAATATCAGTTTAATTTGATCCAACTCTGTACATCATTATCATGCTGTCATACGCGCTCTACATACAAATGGTAGGAAGGTATATAGCATTCCTATTCTGTTCTCTGACCGTATTCTTTCTCTGGAGAAAAGTTGTCCTTGTTTCTTCGAGGAATGCCAAATGACATTTTTCTATTTGTTACATGACACAAATGTCAACACCTCCCTTAGAAATGACCAGTTCCAAATGTATTGTTGACCAAGTGAAGGGAGAAGGATGCCATGTTTTCCCAGCAAGTAAGAGAGCCCCACGCTCTGGTCCAGTTTTGTACAGAAAGGAGAACATTAGCCTGCCTGAGCTAAGACTGAAAACTGACTCATTCAGCCTTATTAACTACCCACAGAACAAAGAACTCAGTAAAGGCCACTTGTGCTAAAGATGGCCTCCAAAGCTCTCCTTAAGACCTGCTCTCTCCTGCAGCCCACCTTCTTTCTAGATTTGAAGCTTTACAGTTTCTATTTTTAATTCATCTGAAGCTGTTTATCAAAAGAAACTAATGAGATTCACATAAATCCCCATTTTTCAGCCACAGGGCCGAAACTTCAGCATGCTCAAACAAGATAAAACACAGTGAAAAGGAAGAACTCTTAAAATATTAGAATCATATGCTCATAAAGGGTAGTACAGATTTTATGCACCCTCAATAATACTTATTCTGCGCTCTGTCAGGATGAGATTAAACAATCATTCAGGAAAAAAAGAAACTTTTGCAATGCTGGAATCCAACACTGTAATTTGAATTCATTAATTTTCTTTCATTTCTTTTCTGAAATATCTGTCTACACCACAGACTTATAAAGAACAACATTTTCAAAGAGATTTTTTTATTTTGGCAACCATAACACTGGGCATACAATAAAATGGCCAAACATAGGTGACAGGGAACAAATCCTGAGCAAGACATTAATGTGCCAGCATGAATCTACATTTCAGCTCATTTCTTTACCAGACAAGGACCTCTGCAACTTTATAATGCATTGAAAGAATAAAGGAAAAGAATTGCTGAAGGTTTTTACATAGAGGGTCTCTTTCTATAAAAGAAACAAGTGTATCAGAATTCTCTTCCTTGTGCTCCCAAGGGTGTCCCAGCAGGGAACAAACAGAGCTCCTAGCAGTAAGCAGACTCCTGTTAAAGCTCCATATCACGTTTCCATGGAGTAGAATGCTTTCTTAGCCAGAAAAAACCGTCTTTGGTGAACTTTTGTACAGACACTGATTTTTCCAGCCTCACTTTGGCCTCAGTTCAGCCTCTTGGGTCTTTTTATGGAAAGCCTTTCCACAGGGTAGTGCTTGTAATATTACGCAGCATGGACTAAATAACTTATATAGCATAAGTGAAATGATGTAACTCAGCAAGAATTTTGCTTCTAACAAAATGCTTACTTATATGGAATCACTCAAGAAAAAGATTGTAATAATTTCTGCTTCTATTCTGATTTCAGGAGCATAGTTTACATGCCTGAACATCTTTTTACCCAATCACATGATCTGAATTGGGGAAGGTTACGCAGACTCTTAATTTAAAACTTTTTCTAATCCTACTGTATTTATAAAGATCAAAACAGCAGCAATCAGAAAAAAATTAATAGATTTCTGCAGAAATTCCTGTGAAACCAGCTAGTTAAATCTATTCTATTTTTAATCATTTAAAAGGTTTCCTTTACAGATATATTTGTCTTTCAAATTCTATATAGCTAATTTTCCATTATAGTTGATAGAAAATTGCTGCCATAGAGGGATTCTGGGAAAACTAAGACAAAACTTTATTATTTGTCTGTAAAGTATGATGAAGATGCCAGAGAAAAATGGCAGTTACTTTCTCTTCTATGTTAATCTATACATAAAATAAACCTCAGTACCATGTCAAGGTGGAGGTCACACAGAAGCTTGTGATTTGCTCTAATGGTCCCAACTGCAGCTCCAAACCTCGTTTTGATTCATAATTAAAAGAGGGTTACATATCTTATGTATTAAGATACACTTTTCAAACTACAGTTGCGTAGTGAAAACAAATTATTCTCCCAGCACCTCTGACAGCAAGCTGTACAAACACCCCCAGAAAATCTCTCTGGGCAGGAAGCTTCAGCTCCAACATAGTTCAAATGCAGCACAAATAGCTCCCCCAGTGTCCTCCTGAAAACAATTTCTCAGGAACACTTCTTTGGCTGTAGTGCCAACAGTATCATATCAGCACTAAAAATCTACTCATATAAAAGAATTCACTATTTTTAATTAATAGAAATGCTATGGAAAGGCGAGTCAAGTGAGTTACTCCCACGAAAAACGACAGGTCAAGGCTTAGGAAATGTACAGGTTATTCACTTTTACCAACATCAAGGTTAGCAAAGAGTGCTGTGCCAATTTGCCTTTAGTTGTAAAACAGAGAGGCTACACAGTAGGGTTCAACTGTCTAGCCCAAATGAAAATAAAGAGAGGTAATTCTGAAAAGAAGATTTAGGAGACTGAAATATGATTTTAATCTCTAATGTTTGATACTTACTGAGTAATCATTGCATGTAAATACTGACTTCAGCAGGATTACAACATGAATTGTTCACCAAAGCAAGATATTCTCAGACAATTTCTTCACATTAAAAAAACCCAAACAGCTGAATTTGAGCCTGAGAAGCTAACTTCAAAACTTGTGTGCACCTATCCAATACAATAATACTTCAGAGTCTTGCTAACCAGATTCTTTGCTCCAACAGGATCAGAAATTACCATGTAAATCTCCCAGATATTTACGTGGGCCAAGACTAGAAAGAAACCTAATTATACATCTCACAGATGAACTGTATGTAACATAAAGTTTCATTAAATTATACAGTTCAATAAAGTCTCTTTGCATCCTTTTGACAATCTTAAACTGAGTGCACTGAGTACAGTTCAATTCCACTGTAAAATTGCTTTGCTTTTCTGGTATCAGAAGCAGCTATTAATGTAAATGAGAATCTTGTTTTTTTTTTTTAAGAGGTAGTTTTTTACACAGCAGTAGCAGCCTCTATATATCCATGTCAACCTACAACCAAATTTATTACAGATTTTTGTTATGTATTATCACTTTCTGGATTCCAAATAAAAATACACAGACAATTGAATCTCAGAGAAAGATAATAATCAAAACACAATATAAAACAAAATGAGAGGGACCCTGCCATCTCACAAAGACATGCATACAATGAATTAGACTCGACTTTGGCATACTGAGGAGCAAATGAGGATCCTAGTTTATGGTCTCTGTGGCCAATTTGTAGCATTGTGTTAAGACTTGAATAGTAAATGAAATATCAAAGGGCACTACAATATGATTAACATCCAGTTTGGGCCATTACTATCCACCCTGCCTCAGCCATCATCCCTTCCACTTTCTTTCACAGTCCCATGCTACTATTGCTGTAAGAAGGTGAACATAACTGTGTCTGATCCTATAAATAAGATGTGTAAAAAATAAAATACTTTTTTTTTCTGTGGTTCAATTTGGGGATTTTAGTCAAGGTTTCTATCAGATTGGGTTTATACAAAGTATTATCGTGTCCTAACTATGAGCGCCCATATCCAAGACAGTAACTACTTACGTCTGAGATTTATCAATAGATTTGTAAGTTTCAGCTTAGTAATATCAGCTAATATTTTGTTGTTGTTGTTACTACATAGAGAATTTCCAGCATGCTGTTTCAAAATTTCCTCAGGCTCTTCTACTCATGCACAGAACAACTATGCAATTCTTTTCCTCTTGTGTCATCCACAGAAACACAAAGGTTTTATTCTACTGCTCATGTATCATATAATATGACCTTGTGGAGGCTGTCAAAGGACAATCTTCAGCCTTGTAGCAAGTGTATACTTCTGACCTGCTGTCTGCTTCCCCACTTCATAATTCAAGGATCTTTTTTATTCAATTAGGTATTCATAAATGAGATTTGGGGCCTCTTTATAATGATAACATAGAATAATAAACTGCACAGTCCCCTTTGGATTTATTAGAAATTAATAACAAATAAAGTGATTGACATTTGGTATGCCTTTTTTATTTCCTCAGTATACAGTACTACCATAAACACTTGCTGTCCACTTACTGGCGGTTAACTTTAGGTAAATATGTACTCAGGCAGTTTCTTAACTGCATATTATTTTTGCTCTACAAGTACTCCTTTAGAGCTGTTTCAGATTTATTGATGTTTGGAAGCTTTTAAATATCCATTACCCACTTCACTGACTGTAGCAATTCAATCTGACTCATTATTTGTGTTTGTTAGAATATATTTAGGCATTTTTTAAAATGGGTGTTAGTAGACCGTAGGATCTCCCTTGGAAACCTTATAATAAATCAAGTAAATAATTGCTGAAGTGCTATAATGTTTACTTGTTGCAACTTAATTTAATACTTAATATTCCAGGTTTTGCACACACAAAGTTCTGCTCAGGTTATTAGTCAGCTAGCTTTCTTTGTTTCTTTTTCTTAGGGCATTTCTTCTACGTTACTCAGTTTCATGCCAAAGTGCAACCATTCCACGTGCTACACTGCTAAGCCTTCTCATCCTTTCCTCCCCTCTGAATGGCAATCATACACCTAAGACTGGAATACTTCATGAAGAGTATTTTTCCAGTTTTTACTGTCAAATCAACATTAAAATATACACAACTGCATGTACTATTTGCATTTGACATACTCTGAAGAACTGTATTTTCTGACACTTTCATACATCAGAAGGAGTAAATTAAAGCCTGGAGGAAAAGATACACCTATGGAAGTATAGGCACTATTTCTCCCCCCTCTTTCACTGTTGTTTTGCAAGACTGACTAATGGAAACAAATTCCAGAAGCAAGAGGCAAGAAGTGAACATGTACCCGGCAAGTACATTGGAAGAAGTCACACTGAAGCTTCTCCTTATACATGAATATTATCTTTTTTTTTCTTTTCAATAAAAAACTTTATGTTGTCAAAGTAAGCAATCTGCTTATTTTTCACTTATCAGGGTTGTGAGGCCTACCTTCCATCTTTACATTTGTTTTTCAATCTGGCCACAGCAGGAGAACTGCCCTGCCTGGCTCCATCTGTCCCTGCATGTTTCAGGGTTCAGATAGTCCCAGGCCTCCTGTAGCAGTCGCAAGGAGAACAGTCCCTGGCAGAGGTGATCAACATGTGCAGCCGAGACAGCAACACTTAACTGAAACTGTGACAGCAGGAAGATCCCTTTCTATCACTGTATTTTTGCCCCTGGCTGCTGCTCTGGGCAGTTGCATGTTCGGAACCACTGACAGCAAAGGACAGGACAGACATTAATTTTGCCACAGGAAGCAAGCTGAGTGACTCTTTACACTCTATACACTCCACACTTGGCACTCTTCAGCTTTCAGGTGAATTTTGGCACATTCCTGACCACCTGATCTATTTTGTTCCATTTTCTGATTCTCTGGTTATACTGCACCTAGTCTGTCCAAGGTCCTTCTGATGTAATCCCAGTACTGTTTATTCTAGTGGCAGCAAAGAGTTTGAAGCACTCCCCAAAATGCTGGGTTCCTTACTGGCTGCCTTTTCTCTGGTTCAGCTCATTTGGACATTATATTTAACCTCCTAGAGAGCAGTATTATTTCTGTTCTCTTACATAAAATTATGAAGTTGCCAGCAAATTGGATGATTTTAATATTTTCAAAAGTTTCAATGGTCGTACAGTTATGTTGCCATTCTGATTAGCCTAAATTCTCCTTTTCCATAACCATTTGCAGAGATGAACAAAATAATTTTTTGTTTTTAAACAATAGTGAGGACTTCTATTTCAAAGTAAACACTTTTGTAATGATTAAAATTGAACCAAAGGGTCCTAAATCATACAGAAAGCTGCACAATACCCACATATGAGTAGTCTCACAGAGTCAAATCAGCCTATGAGTACAGTGATCTGCATGCAGAGACGTTTGCTGGAGCAGTGTCTAAGAGATAAGCTGTTTTATAACAAGCAGGGAGTGCAAAGTGGGGGGAAGATGGGTTTAAGAGACAAAATGCAAACCGTGAGCCGAATACAGAGAGATTCTGATCGAAACATAGAAGAAGTCATATGTAAATGCCTTCACCAAAATGTGTCATCCAATTTTTTTTAAAGGTGGTTTAGTATATTTAAAATTCTAAAAATGCTAAAGAGTGCTCCTTGCAAATTTTCATCTAACATTTTGCCTTCCTCTCCAATTTTTCTGTTGCATCCCAAGAGTATGACAAACACTCTATGAAATGCTTATCACCTTAGAACCACATTTGCTGTGCCCTTTTCTGTATTACTGTGAGACTTTGGCAGAAGCAGTTAATAGCATGCAAAAAGGCAAAGCCTCACCCTTAACATGACATAGTTTCAACACCACTGCAACTGAGTTATAGAAATATTTTCCATTGTTTGAAGACAAACATGACTGAAGGGCACAGCAAAATTCAGTCCTAACATTTGTCGGTTTGTAGCAGAATCAAATTTAGGAAGGAACTTCAGAGTTTTAATGCAAGGAGAAACAAAAACATTCTTTTCCTTCTCTTGGAAAATTGAAGACTGTGGCTTTGTTTGGAACCAGTGTAGTGTTTCTGGAGAAACAAAACTATGCCTCAGTGTTTTAGGGAAACTGCAGGGATTGCCTTATGTTGGTACATTTCAGTTTTACATGAGCTGTAACTCTTGTGATTTTTATTCTGTATAGGCTTCCCTCAGTTAAGATCTTCTTATCAATTGCAGAAAGATAACACATTTTTTCCTGTTATAAAAACAAAAGCACAAACATCAATCATCTAAAATCACTGACATTTATCCAGAAATAAATATAAACACGCTCTATAGCATTTAGCTGCCATTATCAGCTCAGAAGTGCTGTTGGCCTTTCTACTGAGAGTACCGGAACATGGCTGCCCTCGCTGGAATGTAAACTTGGCATTAACTCTGGCAGATTCCCACTCCCCGCCCTCTTTCATTTAATATTAACCCACTCCTATACTGTTATCAGAAGGTAAAGGTCATAGCTTTATTTACAGAATACAGCACTATACAAACGGTCATTAAACAAGAAAATCTTGCATCAAATAAACATGAAGCAAAAAAACAATGCTGACCTTGCTACTGGGAACTCCCCCTGGAAGTACCTTGTCATTCCCCAGATGAGATCAATGTTGCTGCTCTGTCCTTCTAACTATTTACTGCCCAGCACTGCTCCTCTGCATACCCAACTCCTACGCAAGCGCCAACTAAGGACTTTCTTATGTTACAAAACCAGGAGAAATTTAGAAAGCATTTTACTGTTGGCAAGACTGCAGGGTTCATATCCTATTCCCACAGTCTTTACTCATTCTTCCACAGCTGGAAACCTTGTCAAAGGCTCTCCTATCCAGCAGCATCCTTTAGCACAAAGCAGAAGCTAGGCAGATGGCAGGGTGGACTCCCTGGGTCCGAATGCCAGAAGCCTGGGAACCAACCCTTCTTCCTGCTTCACATCTCCCTCGGCCCAGCTCCTCTCCACCCCAGCCCACTGCCTTTTCCTGCGGGAAGACATCCTGCTTATTTATGCATTTCATGACTGCTGGTTTGCCTAGACCCAACAAGAAAAAGTGCAAAGAGGCCACTGAATAAAATCCCATCAGAACTCCCACCTGGTTTGGGAAACTTGGACCATACAGAGCAGAGCACACATGTACCCTGGGCCACAAATCTGGCAGGAAGAGTCAGTTCGGTAGTGCAGCTTTGGCAGCAGTCCCTGGGTGCTCTGGGACTCAGTCATACACTGCAGTGCAACTCACGCCTTGCCTCCTGCTGTCATCGAAGGGGATGGAAATAAATTGCTTATTGCTTACTTGAGCCAGAAGTAAACTAGCTTCTCTGAAGCAGACTCTTGCAATGGGCAGTTTAGGAGGGGAAGGGTCAGATTTCAGAATACTGCTGCACTTAGGTCTGAGTATGCTCTGTGAGGTACACGGTCTTTCTCGCCCTTGTTCATAGACCATGGCTCAAGAAACAATTTAATTGTTTAGGCTAACAGCAAGATGATCTTTACATACTTACAAGCACGTTCAATATGCTCCCTGCCTCCTAGTTTGAATTCTGTATTTTAAAGAGTCAAAAAGTGGGGGGAGAGGAATTTTATTTGGTCGCTGCCATTCAGAAATAACACAGTGAGGTAACATGGGAGAATGACAGCTTTTAAGGTGTTAACCACTGACCATGCAACATTTTCATCAGTGTAAATATAACTCCTCATTACTTTGCCAAGGTTGCACTGAATCATACGACCAACACTGAAGTCAGACTTTCTAAATATTCTTGTTTCAAGTAAAAACACACTAATGAAAGTGCTTTTAATTTTAGGTAGTTCTTCTCACTGAAATACCAGTGTGTGCTGATGGATGGGAATGCTGAGGGAACTGATAATCCAAGGAAAAATTGAGTTAGTGTTCAAGCAAGTTTTTAGGGTATTTGTGTAAAGAAAAAAAAAAAAAAAAGCCTGGAGGGATTAAAGGATTGGCACCAGAATATTAATATTCACTTTCTCCTCAATTTGGGGTTAATATATCCTTCATCGCAACCAACACACTAATTACAGAGTTCACAGAGCCTCAGAAAGCTACAGCAAGTTACAAGATGGATTGCTTCATATTGTTGAGTAACATGATAACCCAAAGTTATGAATGCAAACTCCTCTATAAACAGATGCTGGGCAATTTGAAGGCAATGTCTTCTCACAGACCTTACATTTGAAACCAAAAGAGTCATAGAATCATAGAACTGTTTGAGTACAAACAAACCTTTAAGATCATCTAGCTCCAACCCCCCTGCAATAGGCAGGGACACCTCCCTCTAGACCAGGTTGTTCAAAGCCCCATCTAGCCAGGCTTGAATGCTTCTGGGGGGGGCATTCACAACTTCTCTGGGCAATCTGTTCCAGTGTCTTACCGCTCTCACAGTAAAGAATTTCTTCCTAATATCTAGTCTAAATCTACCCTCTTCCAGTTTAAAACCATTTCTTCTCCTTTGTTGCTACATGCCCTTAAAAGATGTCCTTCCTCAGCTTTTCTGTAGGCTTCCTTCAGGTACTGGAAGGCCTCTATAAGGTCCCCCTGGAGCCTTCTCTTCTGCAGGCTGAAGAGCCCCAGCTCTCTCAAGTGGTTCTCTTAGGGGATCTCACGAGAACAGAATAGAGGGTCAGAATCACCTCCCTTGACCTGCTGGTCATGTTTCTCCTAATGCTACCCAGGATATAGTTGGCCTTCTATGCTGCAAGAGCACATTGCCAGATTATGTTGAGTCTTTCATCAACCAATGCCCCCAAATCCTTAACGTCAGGGCTGCTCTCAAGTCATTCTCCACCCAACCTGTATCTGTACTTGCCCCAACACAGATGCAAGACCATGCATTTGGCCTTGCTGAATTTCATGAAGTTGGCATGGACCCACTTCTCAAGCCTGTTCAGATCCCTCTAGATAGCACCCATTCCCTCTGATGTGTCAGCTGCATCACTCAGATTGGTGTCATAAAGAATGAGTTAAACCAAAGTAGGTGATACTAGTTTTCCAGTCAAGATATTTTTAATCCTTTCGGGTAAACTAAAATTGTTTATATTTAGTTTCCTTGTTCTGCATTTCAGAGACAGCATTCAACAGAATTATTTGAATGGTCTTGCATTATGCTAGAGGTCACCATGACATGCAAATGTTGGCACTGAAACAAGATTTGCAGTACACTCAGTTATTCCGTCTATCAAATATTAACAAGGGATGCTGGTTCCTGCGTTCAAGAGCTGGTGCCCCATCCTCATGCTGATGTTGTTGCCTGGGGAGACAACAGTTTTTCGCATGTATTTCAGGCCAGAATGGGCTATTGCATCACCTCACTTGGAAATGAGAGCCAGAGTCATTCATATGAGAATTCCTCTACTCAGCCCAACACTTGCAGGTTAAGTGAGAACGGGTCTCATTTACACATCTGTGGGATGTGCACCGCAATGCAGTTTAGGGTCAGTATAAGAAGAAAGTAAGGAAGTGGTGGTTTCTTAACACCCATTTTGGCATATCTTCCTTGTGTGAGAAGATACATTCAGCTGATGATCGCAACAGTCTCCAGAGACAGGTAACAGTGAATATTGAACACACACTTTCTTCATTGAGTTTTAAGTCCAATTCAGCTTGTAAGCAAAATGAGATTCATAGTCTTGCCCTTAATTCCTGAAGTTTGGATACATTTTTACAGAGTGGTGCAATCCCACAATACAAACAATGACAGCCAGAAACAGAGACAGAAAGTTTTGTTATTTCTGATTGACTCTACGTGTACTGTCAGGCCCAAACTTGACACTTGCCTGAATAGTGCATGCCAGATAAGAGGGAAGGTGGAAGGGATAAAGTTTATCTATCATGCAGTATGAATATTGTAACAGCAGAATCTTTATTTATAAAAATTGTGAGCTTAATCTTTATTTCCAATATAAACTCCATAAACAAAAGGAAAGTGCTTAACTGCAGCCAGCACATGGATAATTGGATAAGCCTGTGAACAGCTGTGCCAGTTGCTAAGATGTGAACCTACAGAATAATTTCTATTGCCAAACAGGGAGCTGGCTTTCTCTTTGAACTTCAGGGGAAATGAGGATAAACTAGTTATTAAAAAAGATGATCATTTAGTATCATCATAGCATTTTCTAAAAATCTAGCCAACAAGCCAAAGCATGAGCTAAAGCTAGCTATTTACTTCCAAAAATATAACTATGTTTAGTTCCAAACAAATACTTCCACATACATGGCTGAAAAAAGATCAGAAGCTACAGCAGCTATTTTGAAACCTGCATTTCCATCAAACATCTTAGTTTATTTATATATTCCCCATTTTCCTTGAAGTATTGCCCACATAAGCACCATTTCCCACTTTGGAGAATAACCATTAATTTCATACCACAATGTTTTTTCTGGAGATATAATTACACAGAAGACAAGTATTCTTTATTAAAATTTCTGAAGGCAGGTTAGGTAGTTATGACTAGTAGTTATTCAAGAGCATAGTTTTTTTTTTTTTTTTTCTCTTCCCTTGTTTGCCAGCTAATAGAAGTTTAGGAGATGTGGAAGAATGACTTGATCCCAATGCATTTTTCATATTGTAATAAGTGAGGCAAAGAGATTCCCAATAATCAGTCCAAAACTGGACATAATCATGTCCAGGTCTAAAAGCCTGTGCCAAAACAGAATACAACTGCATGTATTCTTAATGTTCTTCTTGTTGCTTTTTACAGTCACTACTTTCATTCTACAATACATGCTATTTCTCTTCTTTTGCCTCTTCTGATATTACACCCAATATAATATGCCACATGCAATTTTTGTGGTTTTTTATTTTTTTTTTCTACAGCATGCCATAGACATGTCAGCATAGTTTCTGAATCAGAACTTGAGAGAATCTTATAAAGTTTAAATTATAAAGCACTGCTTCATCATAATGACATTTTTCTGGGGATCAAAGTATTTTGAATTTAACAAAAAGTCACAGAAAGAACACATACACACCAGGTGACTCAATGCAGCCAGAAGCCAACACAGTAGAAGCTACACATAAGACAAGGAGAAATGGTGGGAGAAAAGAGAATAAGAGGAGTGAAAAGAGGAAAAGTTAAAGGATGGGAGAAGGAAAGGAGTAAGAATAATAAATTCATATAAAGATGTTAGAAGGTAATTTTACCAATTTGAATTTTGTTTCTTGCTGTTTCAAAGAAATCGCTGCACTGCACTGACTGCTGATTACAAAGGGTCTAAATTCCAGCTTTCAGAAAGAGAAAATAAGCTCAAGTCTTTTCATGGAAAAAAAATCCTCAAAATTCTTCACTTTTTAAAGCCTCCAACTGATCCCTTCTAGTGGATACTTAGAAAATTTTGGAATTTCCACATTCTATTATCTAAATATACAAATATATAGCTTTGAAAATAAATGCAGAGAAGGAGCAAAAAATATTCCACAGGCAAGAAAGGAAAAAATGTATTGGTTATTCAACACTTGAAAATAAATGTATGTCAAACGGTAGAGAATAAACTCCAACCCATTACACAAACATCATACCAGTATTAATAAAAGATCGCAGTATCACAGAACTATAGGGGATGAGAGGAACCTCTGCAGATCATCTAGTTCAACTCGCGGCTAAAGCAAGTTCCTTACAGGTTTCACAGGAAAGAATCCAGATGGGTTTTGAATATCTACAATAGAGAAGATTCCACCGTCCTTCTCGGCACTTCTTTCAGTGCTCTGTCACTCTTCAAGTAAAGACATTTTTCATTATGTTTGTATGGAACATTGTATGCTCCTCTCTGTGTCCACTGCCTCTTGTCCTATCGCTAGGCAACACTGAAAAGAGCCCAGCCCCATCCACATGACTCCAGCCCTTTTGATATTTATTGTAACTGTTTATGAGACCCCCTCTCAACTTTTTCTTCTCTAGGCTGAATAGCCCCAGAACTCAGCATTTCCTCATAAGGGAGATGCTCCAGGTCCCTCGACACCTTGAGTCCCTCTGCTGGGCTCTCTCTAGAAATTTCTCATCTTTCTTGAATTGAGGAGCCCAGAATTGGGGGGGAAGATGAAGAGCTAGTGTAGGTTTTCTAAAGAAGACTAAATTTTGACTGAAGGTCTGTTTTCACAGTAATTCCCATTTTCTTTACAAGATTCAATCTCCTGATGTTTTTGATGTTTCTGGAAAGGAGATTCTTTTTCTGGGAAGTTTCATCCCAGTTGGTAAGAAAGCCAATGGCTTCTTATTGAAGTTGCTGCTTAGCTCTGGTTATCAAACATTTATAATTCACTTTTAATTTCTAATACTTTTGAAAGCAGCATTAACGTGAATCCTGGGATGTGACAAATTCCATATCCACATAATGATGCTTCTGCTTAGGAAATGTCAGAATGTCTGTCCTACCTCAAATAAAAAATGATCATCCAGAAGAGGGTAAGAATATAAAAATTGTTCAAATTTATTTACTAGGTAGGTCAGACTTCTGTCACAAAACCTGTTACCCACCCTGTTTGTGAAAGCCTGAATTTCTCATGAGCACTGACAGTCTCCTGACAGCAAACAAAATGAAAGAAATGGATAAAATGTCAAGATAAAGGACTTACCAGCTGCATTGACAACAGATTGAAATTTTTCAAAGTGATTCCTTATTTTTAGTAGTAAAATACCTATACGTAAATACATTCTCCATAACATAACAAAACCACACTTCTTTTTGCGTACACACATGCTCAAGATTTGAGAATTGTGGGGGTGGGGGTTCAAGTGGATGTGGGTTACTGGCAAGCAAATCAAAATAGTCTGTAGAGAGCCACTTCCTGCTGGTGACTAAGGCTTCACCCAAACAGTCAAGAGGAAGGGGCATACGTAAAGCATTGCAGACTACTATCCCGATTGTATCAGAGCGAAGACAACTAGGACAAACAAACTCAGGAAGTGGCAGGGAGTTAGAAAACGAGAGGAAATCTATGGCACGGAGAGGAAAGTAAAGAGATTACACTGATCTGCAGAAAGGTCACCTCTGGTTCACAATGTGCCAAGCTTTTTCAAAAACGCTTTATTTGTACTATAATACAAAACTGGCACACACAGCTGGCGACCGCTGCAGAGGCTATTCAAATGTTAACATTCTCAATGATAAACAGCCAAAAAAGTTCTATGTAAGCAAATTGGAACAAACAACTAATCTAAATCTGGTTGCTAAGAGACAGAGGATTTTAGCCAAAACCAGCCCCGAGCCTCAAGAATACTTTATTTTTGACAAAAAAGTACCTGTAGATGACGCCATGTTGGTGAAGAAACATGAGTGCTGATGTGACCTCTGCTGCATAAAAGCGGGATCGAGGTTCGTCAAATTTGCGTGAGCGCTGGATTTGAAACATTAGGTCTCCTCCATTTACATATTCCATGACGAAAAAGAGGCGGTCCTGAAATTAATTAAACAGTGCTATTTAGCTAATTTCTTTTAGTCACACAAAGGACTGCTCTAAGCTGTACTTGAGGCAACTGCAGCATTTGCGTCAAGAAATGAAAGAAACAAAAGCTATGATTCTGAAAAAGCTAACACCCAAAGCCTTCAAACCTAAAGAAAATGAGACAAGATCTCAAAGTGAAATGACAAAAATTGAATAGAATCAAAATGTATTAACAAGCAATACGCGCGCACACACCCCTCCATGCATCAACAAGTAATAACATAGACCCTTAAATACTGTTGCTTGTTCTTTAATTCAGCCTTAACAATAAAGAGAGAAAGTCAATTTCATCAACTACTGAAGAGCTTCAGAGGAAATTTCAGGGTCCTTATTTCTTCTATTATCTCTTATCAGCTAGCTACTTTGTCTACAAAATATCTTTCTCAAGTTATGTAAAAATGAAATAGAATGGTTAAGCTATAGAAACCAGTGCTGCCAATCCCAAACACACTCATAACTTTTTAAATTGCCTCACACTCTCATAAGGCACTGAAATATAACTACACCATTAAAATATATATTGAGTTCTTTTTATTTACTTCTGATCCTTATCACTTCAGAGTTGAAGGTTTCAAGTCTTACTCCATGGAGAATCAGAAATGAACTTAATTTGTGAGCAGCAGCTGAGATTTTCAGATAACTATCACATCTTGTAATGTTTCAGAAAATGAAAAAATCCAGAATTCAAGTATTCAGCAAAACAGAAATGAGGGGAAAAAAAAAAAAAAAAGAAAAAAACAAACAAACCCAACAACCTCAACATCTATCCACTTGGTATAATTTAAGTCCTGCATTTTAGCAGTTTCTTACAGATTTGCACAGTTCACCCTAATCTGTGCTAACAGCCTTAAATTCTCAGCTCTGCACATTCACCCTGGGTTTGTAAGTCTACTACCAGATTATTTAATTTTGTACTGTTAGCTACGTACATCTGTATGTGCAAGAATTTAGACAGAGGTGGAAGTAACTCTCAATTGACATGAGAACAGGTCCAAGCATGTAAAGCTCTGCATTAGCTCATGGGAAACAAACATTTTGTCATCTGGTCAGACAGTACACTGGTTTTCAAACATGGTAACAGAGCCCCTCTCCAACTTCCAATTAACACTGCAGTTTAACTCTGGTGTCTGCTTGAAGAAAAAGAGATAGCATGCAGCATTGCTTTGGACAAGCAAAACCAACAAGATGGAACTTAATAAGCTTCCTAACAGTGAATCCATTCCTGCAGATTACACAGTTTATAGATACGAGTCCAGAAATTCATAAATGTTTTCTGTTTGCCTTTAATCATCTACTCTAGGGCTCAGATTCAAAGCATAGCACTTAAAATATGCCTAACCTTAAATACACACATTAATCCTACTCATTAAGTGCCTTAATACCATATCTATCTATCAGGGTTGTTTCCTGGAGGAGGCTAGATATGTTGGGCTTACATTTTGCTTACATTTTGCTTACTTACAGAAAGAGGATGCAGAAAAAAAAAACGTGTGCCTTTCCACCTGTATCTTGGAGATACAAAACTTTCAAGATCACGATGCAGATCACTTAACCTTTTTGGAGAGTTTAAAAACCTCTGAGGATTCCAGAAGCTAGTGGTTAAGGATAAGACAATACGCAGTCAGCTTTGTAATAGAGAAGTAAAAACTTTGATGATATTGGTGCTGTCACGTAACAAAAGAAGATACAACATCTCTAAGCAGAAGATACAGGGATTGTCCTTCATTAGGCTCCTCATCACCACACTAGAGGCAGAACACCTCTGGTGAGTACTCCTGGTAGGAGTATCGCTTTGCAACACGTTGCAATACATTATATCTTACATGGAAGGATACAGTGCAGTGTTTCATGCACATGAACTATTTGGACTGAAGGCTGGGGAAAGTCTAACATTTGGCTGAAATTTGCTGAAACTGAATACTCTTATGTTGCTATTTTAAACTTTCCAAAATCAGTTGCCAGTAATGCACAAAAGTAACGGCTGGCATAGAGAACTTTTTAGATCAGGGCCATTTCCTAACAGATCAGTATGCATATTTAATCACTTTTATATTGGATGCTTCTATTTTTGAGCCAAACAAAATTTTTCTTAATATCCACTAAACATCTAACTAAATTCTAAATATCAGAAACTGTATTTAGTTCAAACTTCTGGGTTCAGCACTTTGTAGAATATTTCCAATTTAGCCAACTAAAAACTATCATCTGGATTGTTTAGTGCAGTATTCTGTCATCAGCTGGTCTGAGCAAAATATTTAGCAGCAGCTCCATTACCAGAGCTGGACTGCGCTCCCTATTGTTATTGTTATTATGATGCACATCTCATTCTCATGTGAAGGGATATTTCCATGAAATTCTCAGCTTAGTTAACTATCTCTTCAAAAGTATACCAACTAAAACTTCAGTTTATAAATCTATGATTGAAATCGCTCTTCTGTTGTATTTTTCTGCTACACATTTCTATTTCAAATTATTTTCCTAGCTTCTCTGAGTGTACATTTCAGCTTCCTAATCAGAATTCATAGGAAATATGAACACTTCAAAAATTCTTTTCTCTGTACTGTGTTGAGGAAAAAGTTTGATTTTTAGAGAAGAGAAATACTAATTCTCAGGCACACAAAAAAAACCTCCATGTACAACATACATGTGTACAGCAGGCTAGAGTTTTAACTTAGAAGACAGTATTTTTTGGATGAAATACAACCAGTCCCCATAAAAACTACTATCCTAAAACGACTCTCTGTTCT
Source organism: Chrysolophus pictus (assembly GCA_037305975.1). Taxonomy (NCBI): domain Eukaryota; kingdom Metazoa; phylum Chordata; class Aves; order Galliformes; family Phasianidae; genus Chrysolophus; species Chrysolophus pictus. Next base: position 84,604,319 of record CM074578.1, read on the forward strand.
GCTTTATTTTTCTTTCTTTCTTTCTTTTTGTTCTTTTTCACTTTTTGTTGGTCAGGAAAATGACATAATCTGCTAGGACTCAAATATACAGAGGATGCAAGAGAAGACAACATCTCATGAACATCAGCTGAGATTGGTAAGTCCATTTATTTTTTCTATCATTCTCACATCAACTAAAACAGAGACACAATTTTAATTCTTGCTAGGTAAACTTTTTTCCTTATCTTTCATCAGAAGTTAATGATTAAAATACAATTTCTTATCACTCACTCCGAATATGTGCTTTCTACCAGACCCAATAAAACCATTTTGAGTTCCATAAGGACAGGATTTCATCCTCAAATAGTAGTTATGAAGTAACTGAATTAAGTTTTACTCTAAATATTCTATGCACCATGCTACAAGTATCACCAGGATATAATCAAGTATTTAAGTGCGAGAAGATAGAGTGAACGCCCTGAAGAATTATGCATTATTGAAGAACAACATAGTGTTTACTTAGTTAAAAATGAGATACAAGTTGTGACTTTATTATTGATTCTGTTCCAAAAGAAAATTGAATGGATTTGGACTGCATTATTTTTGGACTACGTTTTCATAATATCTGAGAAGCATGTTTTGGTGAACAAAATAAATGTAAAGTAGTCCTGGGAAATATTTCATTACGTAAACTGAAATAAAAGGAAAGATCAGAAACAAAGATGTTGCAGATTAATATTTTCTTGGCATCTATATAGCAAAAAATGATGCAAAGAAAGTCTATAGGCTTTCTGAAGAAATTAGATTCTTTTGGAGGGTTTATTTTAGCTCTTAATCATACCTGCTTTTCATTGAGTTTTTGAAAAGGTATGGTTGAATAGGAATATTTGAAGTAATAAGTAGAAAGAAAAACAGAGCAGAGAGCACGGATAAGAGATTTTAAAAGTGGATATGAAGCAAACAGGCTAGAAATCAAGACAAAAAAAGAAGCCAACTTTACTTTGTATTTTCGTAGTATTTTCTGACTGTTGTTTTAACCATTATATTTTAACGCATGACTGCCTGCCTTAACACCTCTATTACCCCATACTCTCCTCTTGACTATCTTAATTACAATAGTCTTCTGGATGCTTTGTGTTTTCCAAACTAGACTCCAAAAGAGACTCCTCTAGCCTTTGTCACTGTCACAATTGGGTGAGAAAGCCCAGTTTTCACTTAACCCAGGGGTACGATTTAATCTTCTCTCTCTTTTTTTTACTATTGTATTTGCGCCTAAATTTTGGTTCTGTTGTTCAAAGAAGCCTTTCTTTTAGCTCTACAGAAAACTCTTCTAACACTTTACCCTTTATTCTGATTACTATCCATTACTTTCCCTCTTCAAAACTGCTTTCTCTAGTTTTTTAGTTGTATTTACAGATATTTTGTTAATATCATTGCATATATTAAGTCATCCTCCCTCCATCGACACTTTACATTTACTTGGCTTTAAGTTTTAAATGTTCCATTGGATAGAGCTTCTATATTTTGTTTATTCTGGAATAATGTGTAAGTTTTTATTTGGAAAAAGTGGGGTGATTTCCAGAAACATCAATAATAATAAACTCTCAGGTCATAACAAACTTGATTCAGTTCCTTTCTGTGGAGGTGTGATTAATGACTAAAGTCTTCCTACTACCAAGACTAAATAATCTTGCCAATCAGTTTTGATTTCACAGATGACACTGCACAGTGTATTATTTGTTTACCATTGTTTGGGAACTGACTTCTACGTAAACCCTCCATGAAAGTCTAGACATGGAATGACTTTGATGTAGTGTTTACATTAATTATTCTGTAGCCCTTTAAAGATATTTTCCAGTTGTTATCCATTAACCTGTCTGATCTTTGTTTGTTTGCCAATTAAAATCTCCTTAACATTAGATTGGAGCTTAAAAACAATGCATGGATAGACAGAGGCCAAATACAATTACCACTCACAATCTGAAGAATATAAACACTTTTTTTTTTCCTTTCAAACAACTCTTATCAACTGGGGGACCCAATGTGCAGTTCAGCAGAGACTCACTGTTGAAATATCACAAAAAAAAAATTTTTTTTTTAAATTTGTCTCTCAGTTTCAAATAGGAAATGTATGTCCATGCTACAAGCCTGAAAACAAATCTTTTCACTGTTTTTTGTTTTTCAGTTCATCCCTTATAACATTTAAAACATCAAACATGCACATCTTAAGTAACATTTGCTGTTGATAAGTCTACTCAAAAATACTAATTTTTCTATCATTTATATTTCTCATACAATTGAATGTGAATAAATTCTTCCTGATTTTCTTTAGCTTCCTAAACTAAGTTCTTTGTGTGAATACACTATTTTCCACTCAGTTTCAGAAAGCTGAATTAGGTTTCTTCAGAAGCTACTGGAATTATCATGGAAAATAATACGTATATTATAAATACAAAATATAATATAAATATAAATACAAAACAGTTCATAATCTAGTAGAGTAATGTTACGTAATGGGACATGTTCTGCCAGTAAACTTGTTACCAAAACAAAAGTCAAAGATATAACTTCTATTGCACAAGAAATCAAATAAATATGTCACAGCCTTGGAATGCTTTGTCAGATGGTATTTTATTCATATCATCCATGTATAGAATTTTTTTCGAACTATTACAAAACTGTGACTACTTAACTCTATTTAAACAGGATGCTCAGTTTGTTTAAAATTACCTAAAACTGCAGCAACTGTTCCACCCCTCAGAACTTGGATAAACATTTCCTTCTGATGGAAATTACACAGGCACATTGTATACAAAACTAAAAGAAAATCTTCAGACCTGAGCAGAAGAGTAACCAGAATAGTAGACTCATGTTCCACAATCACAGCATCAGGAGGGACAAATATAAAAACAAGAAAAATTCTCTCCCATTAATTTAGTTCCCCCTTGAAATTTAGAGTTACAGTTCTCAACAAGATACTGTGATACATAATCTGTCTCTGACTTCAGTATTTATTCTCATGACTAATTGTGATATTTATCCTGTTTTGTAGCAATGTTTTCACGGAGTTCCAAATAAGCTGGTGACAATTTCTATGAATCCTGGATTTTGTGGAATAAATGCCTGTTCATAGGAACTGATATCTTACACTTCCCAAGAACTACAAATATATGATTTGTATTTTCCAGTAAAACAATGTTTTTTATTACTTTTTTTTTTATTTTTTGCCAATCAGAAAGTTCGAATTTCTCTTAAGTTTTCTCTTAAGTTGGTGAAACTGTTATAGGTAGGGTTTTTGCTCAGTTTCACTCAGCTTTCCTCAGCATTCAAGTGAATCTTTTTTTTGTTATTGTTCTTGAAAGTAAAGATGTCCTCAAAGTCAAGACATAAACTGGAGCAAATAAGAACCATACAAAGAAGTCTTGCAAGGCCATCTATCTTATTCTGCAGATAATAGGCAGGCTGCACCTAGGCCAAGGGGAACTATAACCTTCTCAGAGCTGCAAGTCTGTCTCTTGGGGGTGTGGGCCACTGGTTTAACTGCAGAGCTGAACTGGATTTTACTTGGCTCACAAAGACCTAAGAACAGAAACTGCAAGTCTCAGTTAGTCTGATCTGCTGGAAGGAGAGTGGATTTGTCTGCACTGCATTGCAGTGGGGTCTCCTGTCATGCCAGAAATGTCCTGTCCCCTTTTCCCCTCCCTGAAGGGGGGACATCAGCAGCAGAAGCCTATTCTGCCTCGTAGGGGAGAAAAACACAGACCTAGGAATTGATTCAATTCTTGACATTACTCCAACTAGCTCTTGCAATCACCACTGATAACGATTCCTCGACCTCCAGTGTCATTCTATTGCAGTACTTGAGAAAATACCACTTCAAACTGTTTTCATTGCTGCAATTTATTTGCATTGCTTCTTGCACTTAACTTAGTCAAAATATCAATTCCTAGCTGCACTGCAAGTAACATATTACTTTTAGAGAATCTGTTCAGTGCTCTCCATATTTGTTTCTCATGCATAGAGTTGATTATTTTTACGGATTTTACAAACCAATCACAAAACATCTCTGTTTGTAGAGACCTCAGAGCCAGAGGTTCTCAAAATCTTTACACTGTATTACTATAAAAACTTGCATTGTAGCATTTACTGAACTATAATATGAGTCACTGGAAAAGAGTATTTAAGCAAGTTGTTTGCTTGAGATCTCTAATGGAAATAAAGCAGGCCTGGTATGTTGCTCTTGTCGTGGAAGATTTATGTTGCCTCCCTGTGGAATACCAATTCCTAGAAGAGAATGCGAGTTTTAGCATGTTTTTCATGCTCCTAACAAATCCCATAGCACTATTTAAAAAAGAAACCATAGCTAACCTATATACATTAAGATAAATTGTCTGGATGAGGTGGTGAGGAACTACTATGTACTGGCAGTATGTCACAGAACTACAAGTTAGATTCAGAACAGGAAAAATTAGCTAGGACATCATGACATCACCTAGTATCTTTAAAAAAAATATCAAGGGATGATTAAGTTTTACCTGAACTGCCACTCAAGAATGAAGTATTGTTCAATAATTTTTCCAAAGATAGATCAGATAATACTTTAAAATTGTCTAAAATGATGGAAAGTGTGGCTATCCCAAATATGTAAATAGAGAGACAAGAGCACAGTGTTATAAAAGTTTAGTTGATTATTTCAATTATTCAAACAATCTAACTCCACACTACTTTGACCAGCAAGATCCACTGACTTCAGTATCTCTTTTGAAATGTACAGATCCTCATCTTTACAGGTTTTCAAGTATAATAAGATATAGATACGAATAAGAACAATACTCTTAGAACTATCACATATAGCAGAATAATTGAGGACGGTTATATCCTTCACACATAACATTTTCCTGTGTAAAACACAAATGCCTTATGCTTCTTCCTTTTTTTCCACATAATTATTCAGATTACTATCTTGAATTCAGTCAATTATATATTTCCTTACATAGTGTATCAGACTCATACTACGACTAATTAAAAAAAATGCAGTTCAAAATTTCATTAATATTGTTATTAAAATGATAAAGTTTAGACTATTTCAATGTAGCACGAAAACATTGGGTGGACAGTTGTTAGCCTGCTCCCCATATAACTTTCATTTCACTCCATGGGCATATGATGTAAAATTCTGGCTCACCTTGAATTTCCTTAACAGACTAAAAGATCATACTGTGATTCTTAAACATAATCATGTGGATTTAAACATCTTCATTTTTATAGTTATTTTTCACTTCACAAAATAATTACAATTTTTTGTTTTCCCACATTTCTGCATACATGTGTTCTGTGACATATGTAATATAATATTTAATTAATTAATGTTCTGACACATTTTAATGGTCAGATGGGGCTTAGATAAGGATTAAATGTGGATTTGGTTAGTCAAAGGCTTGCAATGAAGGTGCATGGTCATTTTCATTTCATCAGTTCAGTCTCCTACCTTCTACCTTTAGAAATGAACTGAAACAAAAGACTTCCATCTTTGAGAAAATCTTTAACCTCAAATTATTCTGGAGAGAGATGTGTTCTTTACGTAATGGACTGTTCTGGGAATTGATGCAAATCTTTCAATCTCTCCCCATGCTGAAGTGTTGGGAATCATGAACTCCATGGTGAGTTCAGGGAAAGGTCAACCCCTGCCTGCTCCCAAATGCCCAGGCATACCCTGGGATGAGAACAGGATCCCCAGAATTGTGCCAGCTGGTGCAGGATGCTTTTTGTGCTCTTTCTCTGAAACAACTGGAGAAACACAACTGGAATCCTCGACAGAAAAGGTATGTTTTGTGGTTCTAGTCACTTCAAAAGCGGTATCAAGTAGGAAAAGCTTCTCAGGCCATTTCACTAATACCTTCATTTGACAACTGATAAGCTGTGAAAAGAGCCTTTTATGAAATTCTTTGATCTCACTATTTTTCTGTGTTGTTTGGAAAGAAGAATAGTTCTGGTAAGATAATTTTAAAGACCTCTCAGTTATTGGCGTGATGCACACTGTGGAAAATTTTATCAAGCCTGCAAAATGTCATTTTGCAGAAAATGTTACAATGTACAGGCAACTATTAATATTCCTTTGTTCTGATTCTTATAGGAAAAATATAAACTCTGTCTTGCAATTAGAACTGACTGTATAGTTTTTGAAGGCGCTTAAGAATTTCTAAGAACAATTTTCAACCTGCTGATATTTTACCGGGGAGCTTGGACAGAGGTGCCACATGTATTTCCTCAGCCTCTGGTCTGGTTGGGTTCATTATATTTTCTCTTTTCCTGTGGTACCTGGTCATCTATTTCATGTCTTTGAGCGCATGGGAAAATTCATTCCATGCTATACAGCTAACAGAAAACTCCTTACAGAATGGGGCCAATTGGCCTATTAGCAGTGATATCACATGGGAAAGGAACTTAGCTAAGAAAGATAATTAAAATAATGGGATAAAATACTCATCTGACAATAATTTTATGAGAAAGTATTCATTATTTCTGGAAAAGAAAAAAGAGGCAATTAGATGAGAAGGAAAGTCTTTATATCACAGATATACTGCAGCAGTACTTTTTGTTTCTAGGGTTCTGGGCAACTAACTGAAAAGTTAGCAAATCAAGTCCTAAAACAAAGCCAGATAAGTTTCTGGAGTGTGTGAAATTGCTGAATACAAAACACTATGCATCTGCAGGTGGGTCAGTGAGTAATCCTACATTATTTTGCTATGTGTAACACGATTGTTTTGGTTGTAATAATAAGAACCTGAAGAACATGCAAAGGGATGCTCTTATGGGAACATAAATTATAAATAACTTACTGATGACTTCAAGCAAGATGCTAGTCAGCCAGAAACAAGCTAGTGACTCTTACAGGACATTTTGTGAGATTAAGTGATAAGAAACTGGCTCATTTGTACTATAGAAAGTTTGCAGTGGGAGAGGACAGGGAATCCTGTGCTCTATTCAAAAGAAGTAGATGAATGAAGTCTTTGGCTACATAAAAAAACAGCCCTTCTCTATGATGTGAAGCTTTTCAGTAATGTTCCCACGTACTTAAAAACAAAGGTCAGCCAGTGACAACAGTTGGTTCTAGTCCGACAACACAGCAAGAAATTTCTACTGCACTGTGATCATCCAGATGGAAAATTTATGAGTTACTGTTGTATCAGTTCACAAACTGTGCCCTGGGTGCCAGAAATAACTTATATTCTGCAGTTTACTTGAACATGATGTCCTGAATAGTAAAAAAAAAAGTTGCATTTGTACTAAGAAAACCTTGCAGAAGATTTCAAGTTCCTTAAAATGACACATTAACTTGAGTAACTGTGTCTTTAATCACATAGAAGAAAAAACGTGTACTATTATTTTGTAGTTGTTAAAGAGGAAGCTTTCATTTTGGGAACTCAGCTGATCCAGATCAAAATAAATATAACAGCAAAATTAGATGTGTTTTAGCTCTGAAGTAAGTTAAGAAACATTTTATTCAGATATATCTAATTGAGCTTTTCTTTTAGGACCCTTCTTTCCTTCTTTTCATGTACCCATTAATTCATTTACTCTGATAATGACAGGCTCAATAACATTTTGGTCCTCAGTTCTTCATATTCAAGTTCATTCTTTCAGATTGTACATATACAAATAAATATGTTGAGCTCAAATGCATACTATTGTTAGTTGTAAAGTACCATAACAAGAACAAATGACAGGGACTCAAGTATTTGCCAAGGGGTGCAATTAGGATGGGCAGAAACAGTGAGACAACTACTCAAAAGAATGCTTAGAAAAGTGCCTGCTGCTCAACCTGAGTGCAGTGCAGACTTTACTGAGGGCTGGTTGTTGTTGCTGGAACCTCAGGAATTGCCTCATGTTGCTGAGCTGCAAGGAGTGCTCACATCAGGCTTCGGTTTACAGGAGCCCAACCTATCTCTCACAGGGCACGCTTCATTGAATTGACCACAGCAAAGAACGAAGAGATACTCATCTACACTTTAGGAAGTATATCCTTAATTCATAGGGTCCAATTATACAAAATTATCACTGAATAATTATCACTATATAGAAAAAGAGACACTGAAAGACCTTTTGCTGACCTCAAGCATGGTGCAAGGCCAAACTCAAAGCTGTGTCCTCTCCTTATTTCATTTTCTATAATGCTTAAACTGACCTAGGCAACAGTTAATAATAATTTAATTAGATGTTGATATTATGTAAGAATCCAGAGAATTTCTAAAGATTTTTCAGTGTTTTTCCTGAAACACTTATGCAGAAACACAACATCTTCAGAATTCCCTTATCGTCCTGAAGATGGAGGTCAGCATGAATGGCAGCTAACAGGCAGAATGTCAACACTGGGTAAATGTTCTTAACAAATCCCTGTGGAGCCTCTGTTGCTAAGCAGATCTGTTCTGCTATAGAGCAGCTGCCAAAGAGGGAAACTTAACCTTCACATGCTCTCATGTTTCTTGTGCACACCACTATTACACCTACCAACTCAGAGTTTCATGCTTTGCTTTGCACTCATGCTGTAAGAAAACTCAAAACAACAAAAAGGGAGAATGAAATTACAATAAAGTAACTAAGGAGTAAAAAAAGTTAACATTTTAACATAGTTAATCTAAATTCAAATAAATATGTCCATTTTGAAATATCTAATGTAAGCACACACTCTCCCACACAGCAAATGCTAGGAGAGCAACATACAAAGCTATTGCTAAAGGGAGGTGGGGACCTTGAAGTACTGCCTCAGTACAGGACTTTCTCTGAGCTGAACGAAGTCATCACCTCCTGCACTGAATATAACATTTAATCCCTTTCAGTGCTAAGCTCACTCTAAGACCCAGTAACATCCTAGTAGGTTTTAAAAAAGGACCAACAAGTTTCCCCTGAAATAAGGAGTGGATATACATCCGGATATACAGTTAGGACACTACCAGCAGCCACCAACCTCTGACTTGGGCAAACTTTTGTTCAGTCAGACTTGCACCCACTGCCTGGAGTCACATCTGTATAAACTTGTGTACAAGCACTGGACAGATTCAGTGCTTGTATCTGCAGATAACTACACATTTTGAATATATATATACACACATATTTTATAAATGCCTAAATTGAGGCAAGTTTGTCTGCTATCCACTCAGCGAAATTCTATCTTTCAGAGTGGGAAAGTGTTTTGATACATAGCAAACACAGACTTCAACTTATCTACTGTGTCTATATTCTTTTAAAATTATCTAGAAATCTGTTTCTTTGACTTGTCCTTTAACTGGTTAAAGGTTAAAATCTTTAAAGATCACGGTATTTATTGCAACATCAAAGATGATTACAGAATAGCCTGGCAGTTTACTTCTCAGGAGAATGACCATAAAAAAGAAAGATGTGTGCATCAGGAATTTGCAGAATGTGTTTCACTAACAGATAAACTGAAAAAGGAATGTATGTGCATGGATACAGTAAAGTTCCTATTTTGACAATTACTGAAAAGCTGAAGAGGCAATACTTTCTTCTATGTATAGAAGGTAAGACTTTATTGGAAAACAGTTAGATGACAGAATGAATTCTGTTCAGAAAAGATTAATTTCAGGTTACATGGAAAATATAACACAATTCAAAGCACAAGAGAAAGAAAATGCAAGGTAGAAATATTCAGTTTACATTAAATTCTTGGCATTGTTACAGTCACTAAACTTCCGATCACATGAGACATTGCAAGCAGATACTGTAACTGAACAATGTGAATTAACTTCAGAAGAAAAGACCTGGACATCGTTTAGGATCTTCGGTAAATGTTCCTTGTTCAAAAATTTCAGTAAATCTTTGAATTAAAATCCCATTAAAACAACTTTTTATGTAGTAAAACATCAACTCAAGTTCACACCAACTCCTACTTTTAATAATAATCATGCAGGACTCCTACAGTTGGAATTCCACTGCCCAATAGCCTGCAGCTTCTCTCTTACCCAGAATTAGGACAAATATTTTCTTTCTAAGGGAAAATATCTGAAACCACATCTACGTGATACTGACCTTGGAACTGAGAGTTAAAGCTTTGTAGAAGCAAATTGTGCTTTGTTTGTTTTTGACAGTTCTTCAAATCACTGTCAGTGTTTAAAAAAAAAAAAAGACCACAAAATATTGAGTAGCATTTGGAAGGATAAAGACTGGGAAAAAGAATGAGCATTCTGCTGCTATGTAAAATTTCTGCGTTGTCACATGTTGAGTATTGTGTGCTCTGATGGCCTCCGTGACTCAAAAAAGATGCAGTAGCAGTAAACAGAGTACAGAGAAGGGTAACTGAAATGATTACAGGGATGAAACAGCTGCCATACATTTGGTGACAAAAAATTTGTGGGCTAAGGAAGGATACAGGTAGGAACAATATAATTGCAAAGCTGGTGGATAAACTATATCCACCTATATACAAAATCCTTCAATACTAGAACTTAGAAACTTACTGAAAGTAGAAAAACAGGTTAAAAAAAAAACCATCAGTGAAAACAACATAAAACAAACCAAACAAACTTCACACAGTGATTTACCAACTTTAGGAATTCACTGTTGTAGCTATGGAAGCAGACTGTATCAGCTACTTCAAAGAGGCAGAAAAATTCATGGATGGCTCAATAAGAATGTAATAAAAAGCATAAGGTAAAGAAGTCCATTTTAAAATCTGTCTACAGTTTTAGATACTGGTGTCTGTAGAAAACGGTACCTACGTGGTCTCTCTAAAGCATCTTTTATTTCATTGTGCCAGCAGCGACATAACACAGTAGATAAACCACTATCTGGCCTGGAAGGACAGTTCTTAATTTCACATACTACAAAAAGATCTTTCATTGTTTATATACATACAGATATATACATTCTATATAAAGACATACACAAAATAGATTTTTAAAAATTTCTTTATCTTATTGAAAGTGGCAACATATATAAGTAATAATTTCATTTATCATAGTCATCCTTTAAAAGAACAGCGGAGGATGTGACATAGCCATTTTAAGGACAAAGACTGAAATTATAAATGCAGCAGTTTGAAAGAAGACTGAAATATATAAAGCAAAGGCCATCTTTTAGAAAAGAAACTGAATTTTTTTCATTTACGACACCTTGAACAACATGTCTTATAGACTTTCAAATGTCAACTTGCTTTTTATGCACAGATCCATACAGTATAGTGGAACATTATGGTTGTGCCAGATAATCCTTCCAAGAGAATACTTGAAACTGGAAGTGATAAAGACTAATACTATAAAGTAATTTCAAAGCAGTGCATAACCACTTTTGCTTACAAAATCTTTTTCAAAACATACACCATTTGTCTTGTGACATGGGAACACTCTTTGTTTCAGCACATAGGAAAAATTTAAACTCAAAGAACCTCAAAAGCCATTAAAAAAAGAAATGTTTCCATTCTCCCATCAGGTGGGCTCTTTTGCATCTTAACTTCAAAGAAAATCAAAAAAAGTTTTCTATGTCCATAGAGAGCAGGAATAAGACTAGTAGAGTAGAGTAGAATAAAACTAGTATAGTTCTAAGTAGAACTATAACAGCTGCTGTTCAGGAAATAGATCACAAACATAATGTTGAAATAAGAAAGAAGCAAAACTCCTAGCTTTCTGCCTCCCATTTTTCTTTTCACACTTACTAACCTGCTGCTATGTAATTAACATGCTAGAAATAGACCTTAGATCATTTTAAGGATGATATTGGTTTGCTAACTTGAATGCACTTTCTGGTCAAAGCATTCAGATCAAGTTCTCATTAGCTTGCAGTCACCCTGTGAGTAAGCACACAAACTGCATTCATGTGCAGCAGTTTGTGTGTTGCACTATTGCTGAAATTCCAGAAAATACAGAGATTTTGAGAACATAGCAGAAGAAAAGATCCTCAGTCTTGAAAGTTCAACTGTAAGGCACTTTCTATAACAAAGTTGTCATAAGAATGAGAAAGGATTCTCCACTCAAGGCAGGAAATCCTTCAGCTGGCTATCATTTAAAGCATAATTCTTGCGTACTGCCCAGCTAGCATTCTGCCACCACAAGCGACACACTTCTTGTGGAACCATTTCATCCATTTCCCCTTACAGCTTCCTTTTGCTTTCAAAATCAGTGCAGTATCGGGGATAACTTCCACTTCAGTGCAACTTGCAGGTTGTGCTCATTAAAACATAGCCATATAGCAAGACAGTTCAGTTTAAATGACCTCTGTCCTTCATTCTTATTAAATTATCAACCAGCTCAGTAAGCCCACTGTTTTACTAGGTGAGGCTTAAAAGTTACCCCTTTTAGATTATTTAAACGTAGCCTTGTTTTATTGAACAAATATTTAACATCCTGGGCAGTGAATTGGTTGCTTCCAAATTTTTTTTACACCACTATTTGCTGGACATTTGCCATACTGAGCTTGGTTTATGGAGGGAAAAGGCACTTATCATTCAGAAAGTAGCAGCCATGGAAATGTCCTGAGTTGCACTGTGCTCTCTGCAGCTTGCATAGTGTACAGAGCTGCTTTGTTTATGTCTTAGCAGAGTAGAAAACATGCAAGTTTAAGTAAATTGAGGTCACAAGATGTAGTAAGGTTCTACAAATCCAACGTGGTATTAAGATCTTAGCAAGCTTCCAGAAACATGACCTCATATTAAAAAAATATCCTATTTGGTGGTACATGCGGACTAAACTCACTTAAATCAGTGGACCTGTGCCTACTTAGACCAGATATAAAGGTGACGCACAAGGGCTGCTCCAAACTGAATGCTTCCTATTTTATTATGTTGGTCCGCAATTGTCAGAGGTCCGCAATGGAGATATGGCAGTAGAAGTTAAAGTTTCCCAGTGATATTCCATTACATTTTGTTCCTGTGTGAAAGATGGCAGCATAGAGGCAGTCTGACTAAATGGTATCTGAAATGGAAGTGTATAATAAGCAATAATGTATCACTGAATTCCTCCATGAAGAAAAGATGGCACCCACTGACATTCATTCACGTTTGGTGAATGTTTATGGAGAACAAACAGTGGATGTGATCACAGTGAACATTTGGGTGGTATATGTTTCTGCAGTGGCGACAGTGACAGTGGGTCACCTCCACTGGTGCAGATTTTCATGAGCATGGCGTGCAGGTTCAACTCTGGTGAAAATGCCCAGGAAATGTTAGTGACCATGTTGAAAACTAGTCTTTTGTAGTTGAGAACTTGCTCTAATAATGTTCTTGTGCTCCTTGCATCTGTTGTATTTTCCATGGTAATAAACAATAAGAGGCATTACTTTCTGAGTGACCGATGTACTTTTAATGTACATTTAACTCTCTTCAACACTAACCAAGTAAACCGCAGTAATACTGACAAGAAAATTTCTAGACTATGCCCACTCAGTCGTATCTCATTTTTAACTTCTGTTAAACTTCACAAAGTTCTAAAAGACTTTCACTTTTACTAAATTCAGAAGAGGAAGAAAACCTTTGCTCCAGACACTTTTCTAAAAAGTCATAAAAAACTAAATTACATGAAACCTAATAAGCTCAGAAATGATAACCAGGTAATAACCATTCTGGGGAGACAGAAGTTCTTTTTGACAGAGATTCTTCTCATTAATCACGCAGTTTTGAAAACACATAATGCTGGAGATATAAAGTGAAACACTACATCAACGTTATATAAAATATCCAGGAAACGAGGTGATAAAAGATCTGAAAAAAGACCTTAATTTTATCTTTCAGGTCAGGTGAATCTGAATAGATGCAATGAAAATGCAAATGACAAACTAGGAGGTGATAACAATGCTTAAATTCTTCCATTAATTAACACAAATGTTACTGAAATTTTTCTGATAAAGCAATTTATCACAGGTTTCAGACACATCAACGTAGATTTCACTTTACTTGAGATTTACAACCGCTTTTGCAAATACAATGCAACAAATAATATATATGAAAATACTTAAAGACAAGCACAGTCTGAAACTAGGGTCAGAACTAAAGTGCTAAGCTTAATTTCTCAGTACTGTAAATGCATGTATGCAAGTAAAAATATGCAAAATACTCAAAAAAGCCAAATACTCAAATACCAAGACATTAATAGTGACATCCGAAGATAAAGATTATTTTTACAGAATATCAAATAGTAAGACTGAAAAAATAACAATATGGTCTGACACAATTTCATTCCATCCAGCTTAAAGACAGCTAACAAAGTCTAGTTTCACAGTACTGTTAATCTCCGCTCCCTTCTTTAAGATAGAGTTTATCTTCAATTTTAGCACTACAGGTAAGCAGAATCGATCTAGGTTCAGATGTCTACTACACAAACAAAACTGTTGGAGATGATGAACTCCTTTCATGCCTAAAGTCTCCAGTTGTAAAATGGCCATATCAGCTTCTGCTGATAGGGAAAGGGAACTCCTTTTTGTTGTTGTTGTTTGCTGAAGCATTCAGGCAATCAGATAGGTAAAAGAACTATAAATATATTCACTAGGAAATTAATTAACATAAGGTCGACACCTAATGCATATGTAGGACATCACTCTCACCCTCACAGATATAGAAAAAGACAACAATTTTACAGCTGTACTACAGCAATGGGATAAAAGTGTAAACCAACATGGACTAAAGGAGGCAACACACTGAATGCTCAGAAGGCTGTATGACACAGGAAATCTCAGAACATTAATGAATATTACTAACGGCATTAAAGCATTCTTTTTTAACCACTCCTGGATGGACTTAAGTATGGGTGAATCACCTGGTTAACATATTTTGAGGAGCTATCATGAAAATTCTTGTATTAAAAATTCTGTCCAAGTACAAGATTTTAAACAGAACCTTAAGACAGTAGGGCAACAGTAAGAAAATTAAAACTATAATCTTCCTAGAAGATCTCAATGACTTCCCACAGAGCCAGAATTTCACCTTGCTCTACACTTTTGGACAGGAAAATTCTCCCAGCGGAAGGGAAACCAGTCTTGGTATAGCTGGCTAACATTAAGTCAACTTTAGAAATTGTTGTCTAAGTAACTTGGTAAAAGACTGTTTATGCCTTTGAAGGCACGCCTCTCAGTGTCTAGGGACATGTTACATTGGGAGTGCTGATGGAGCAGGGACATTTTTAACCTTGGGAGGGGTAAGATACGGAGCTTAACAATGAGTAGTTTTCTTTTAAGCAGCAGCTGATTTTTTGAACTTCACTTAATTGAGGAAGTAGCATCCTGCTGGGTTATTGCTCTAAAAAAGGCCTTGAATAGCACAAAAAAGAGGTAGGGCAGAAAAGACAGGAAGAAAAAATTTTGACTTCTTATATAAGATACTTTGTATTCCAGCACACTTTCTCAAACCTATTCATTTCTGGAATTCTCTCCGCTAAAGTTGTTGCTACAGAAAAACTTGGGCTTGAGCAATTTCAAAAATTTGAAACAAATTGTTTCTAAGAAATAAAAAAGCAACTAGAAGTAATGATGTTGCTTCATAGGAGAGGAATAGTTAGCAGGAACACTATTGTGATAAGTGCCATGTAAGGAGATACACTCAGAAAAGATGCCCCCCCTTCTGCCCAAGGATTCTTGGATATCTCAGCAACATCTATTTTAGGCCTATCAGAAATAGGAGTAGGGAAGGAAAAAAAAAAAAAAAAAAAAAAAAAAAAAGCTCAGCAGCTTTGAAGAGCTCAGAACTCACCCTCCCAGACCAGAGGCAGTAATTCAGATGGGGGTGTCAGCCAGAAATTAACTCTCTGAAAGTCTTCCCAAATATTGCTGCTACATGTTATTCTGGCACATTTCAAGCAAAACCAAATTAATAGCATTAAGTTAGAGGTGGTTCAGTAAGAAAGAGTCCCAGTATGAGAATGTAAAAGGTATACACATTCTAAATATAAAAGAAGATGATCTTTAAACTCTGAAAGTAGTAGCCAACCTCCTGACAGTCCTTGTCCAAGTATTGTTCAGAGTCCTTGAAAACACATTTTAGAGGAGATTGCCAACTATACACATGGAGTTTTACTCTTTGAATGGATCTTTTTTTCTAGGATGGAGAAAAGAAAACCAACATAACAAGAACCATAGGTAGCAGTTAAAACCACTATCACCAATTACACATAGGTGACTTTTAAAGCTCTGACAAAGAAGAAATAAAGCAATGACTTTTCTGTGCTATTGTAATCCTCAACTAAAAACTTCCAAGTCGCAACACCAAAGCCAAGAAGTTGCAAGCAAGCAAGAAGTTACACAAGCAATTCCCCTTGTATCAAAATGAAGATGTGACATACCTCTCAAAATGCCCAGATTGTTCTTGACTCTAATCCAGAAACTTCAAAGACAAAACACACAAGAAGTGGAAGTCTGGATATCTACTAAGAAAAACAATATACCCGTTCTATCAGGCTGTTCCTAAACATCAACAACTTCTGTGTCCTGTAAGTTACAGCTGTGGAGTTCATATAACAGATTTTACAAGAGTTATGAACTAACATGACACAGTAAGATAACAGTGGCGGCTTAATGACAGCTTTGGCTTTTAGATTCTTTGAGTTTGGAAAATCTATGAGGTTATAAAATATATGTGATATTCACCAGGAATGATCATTCTGGTCCAACATATATGCCAGATTTTCCAGAGGTTCTGATAGCCTGAACACAAGTAAAAGTGTTTAAGCAGTACTTCCATTTTGCACTCTTTCATCCTTATCCACAAATATGTACAACTGCATATTCATGAAAATATTACACAGCTAATGCATTCCTGACACATGGATTTCCTTATAAAATCTTAACATAGAGTAAACTGATCATGAGACTTATCCTGCAGAAACTTTATTTATTATCAAAGAATCACAGGGGTTGGACACTGCTAACTCCCTCCAGTAAGTTGTGCAGGAAAGTATCCAGATAGGTTTTGAATATCTCCAGAGAAGGAGACACCACAACCTCTCTGCACAGCCTGTTCCTGTGCACTGTCACACTCACAGTAAAGATGTTTTTCCACATGGTTATATGAAACTTTACATCTTCCAATTTGCCCCTTGTCCTGTGGCTGGGCCACTGACAAGAGGCTGGCTTCCTCCACTTGACTCCCACCCTTTTGATATTTATAAGTTTTGATAAGATTCCCTCTTTATCTTCTCCAGGCTGAACAGTCTCAGGTCTCTCAGCCTTTGCTCATAAGGGAGATGCTCCAAGTCCCTCAACATCACTGTGGCTCTCCACTGGACTCTCTAGAAGGACCCTGAATGGAGAGGCCAGAACTGGACACAGTACTTCAGATGTGGTCTCATCAGGGCAGAGCAGAGGGGAAGATCACCTCCCTCGAACTGCTGGCCACACTCTGTTTAATGCACCCAAGATACCATTGGCCTTCTTGGCCACAAGGCGCCTTGCTCACTCATGGCTAATCTGTTGTTCACCAGAATGCATAGGTCCTTCTCTGCAGAACTCTTTCCAGCATGTCAACCCCTAACCTGTACTGATGCACCTGGCTATTCCTGCCCAAGTGTAGAATTCTGCACTTGCCCCTTGTTGAATCTCACAAGGTTCTTTTCTACACAACTCTCCAGTCTGTCCTTGTAGAATGGCAGCACAACCTTCTGGTGTGTTAGCCCCTCCTCTCAGCTTCATATCATTTATTACTCTCCCACTGAATATGTTCCAGTTTCTTTTCTAATGGGCAGAACTACTGTCAACATTAACATTTGCTTGCAAAATCAAGGTGAGAAAACTTGTGGCTCTGGGAAGATTGATCAACTTAGCCCAGCACTCAGTGCACATATTCATCTTTCTGTGGTCCCTTCTAAGCCTAAATATTACACACAGAGAAAAAGATTTGTTAAATGAAAATAAAAAACAGTTTCTCCTTTTTATTCTTCTTACCACTTGTATTATAATAACGATCATATTAATGAAAAACTTATAACTACATTCCATTGCCCAGGCAAGAATGCATAGGAATGGTTTAATTTTTCCATTATTGTAATTGTATTCCTCCTTTCATGGACTCCACTAAGGAAATGCAGACGCACAGTGTGAAAAGTCAATACAGAAATCACAGAAACAGCAAGGTTGGAAAAGACTTACAAGATCATCCAGTCCAACCACCCACCTATCACCAATAGTTCTCACTAAACCATATTCCTTAACACAAAATCCAAACCCTCCTTCAACACCTCCAGGGTCGGTGACTCCACCACCTCCGTGGGCAGCCCATTTCAGTCCTGACCACTCTTTCAGAAAAGTAGTATTTCCTAACATCCAGCCTAAATCTCCCCTGATGCAGCTTGAAGCCATTCCCTCTAGTTCTAGCACCAGTTACACAAGAGAAGAGGCTGACCCCCAGCTCACTACAACCTCCCTTCAAGTAGTCATAGAGAGCAATAAGGTTTCCCCTGAGCATCATCTTTTCCAGACTGAACAATCCCAGCTCCTTCAGCTGCTTCTCATAAGGCCTGTGCTCCATACCCCTCACCAGCTTTGTTGCCCTTCTTTGAACGCACTCCAGGGCCTCAATGTCTTTCTTGCAGTGAGGGACCCAAAACTGGACACAATACTTGAGGTGCAGCCTCACCAGAGCTGAGTACAGGGGGACAAACATTTCCCTATTCCTGCTGGCAACACCGTTTCTGATGCAAGCAAACTATTCTAAATAACCTCTACAGGCACTGATTTTTATGACTTGTATATGCCAAATGGTTTTTATTTCAATAAGAAAACAACATGATAGTTTTCTAAATTACCAATATAAAACAGTGCAAGTAATTTTGAGGTACAGTAAGTTTCAATCTGTTAGAACCTGATTTCATAAAAAAGATAAAGCTTGCGATAGCTTTGATTTCACAAACTCAAATTTACAGGATACCAGTCCTTGGATTATAAAGTCAATATTTTTCAGAGCTGTACATAAAACTATTTTTTGAGATTTAAAGCTCAATGTTTTAAAAAAATATATATTTTGTTAACTCAATCTCTTAAGTTTCTTTTTAGAAAATTAGATCATAACTTGTTGCACGCATGATTTTTCCCCTATGTCAATGTTGGAGTGCACGATGTTTTTCCTTTCACATAAGCATGTCTATAAGAAGTCCAAACAAGTTCAGAAAGAGTTATATAACATTTTTTGCATTTTTGGGGACTATAATTAAAGTGATAAGATTATGGCATAGATCCTAGAACAGATTAAGTGCAGAATTCTATGATGAATGAAAGTTTGGGTCATTAAAAGTGCAGACCTAGATTTTTTTTTTTGTTGCTGTTGTTAAACCACACACAGTTCAACATCTAGGACATAAAACCTTGCACTGAACAAACGCCCTTATTGGAGATCAGCAAGAGTGCTAGTGCATAAGTGAAAAGAAAGAGAAAACAACAAAAAAATTATTACTAGCAAGCCTGACCCAAAACTTCTATCAAGACAGAAAGTAATTAAGTATATAGCTGTAAGAAAAGATTGCACTAATTCTTGGGGAAAAAAATCTCCAAAACAATACCTAACAGAGATAATTTGGATGTACACAGCAGTCTCTGAATCTTGGTAAATCAACAGTTTAATAGATCTATAAAGTTGTCTGAACACAACGCTTAATATTTAGTTTAGTATATTGGAAGTGCTAGAAATAGAAAGACGAAAAATTCTGTGGATTGAAAACTGGTAGAAAAATAAAGTCACTTAGCCTCCACCAGGTTTGGTTTGTTTTTCAGTGAAGATTCTCTCCATAGAAAAATATATAAGAGCAGCTTAGTGGAGTAATATACTGCTCAGTGTTTGTCTTTTTACTGACAGTTTTCTCCGTGATAGAAATGTGACCGGACATTGTAACACAGAAAACTATCCACACGGACATCTGTTGCGACCCTTCCATTACTGAAAGATGACTGGCTGTTAACATTTTCCAATATCACCATCAGAAGCCTTTAACACTGAGCTTTCTTCTTCTAAATGCCAATGAGTTTCAGTGTGTTTTTCCAAGTACAAAGCATTTAATGAGGAGTTTGAATTGTTTTTCAGTGCTGAGTCATACAGAAACGCATAATAAAATCTTCCATTAGTTCAATTATTAAATTTAAGTAGAACCCATGTTTAAAATCACTTCAGTAGATTTAACTTTGATCTGCAGTAGGGTTTTTAATCATGGAGATACATATGAAAATTCAAATCAGCTCAAGAAGGAAGCCAAAATTTTTTTGGAGAGTGATGACAAAATTAAAAAAAGAAACTTTTTTAAAGAGGTCCAAAAGATTTAAAATTATAACAGACATATTAAGGGAAAGGTTATGAAAATAACTAACCTGTGCACAGTAGAGGCTGCTGAACTACTAGGACAGAAGTATATTTTAACAGAAGCATAGGTGCTTGAGTACATGAATATATAAATACATTCCTGCAAATGTTTTCTACACATGATTTTGTTATAAAAAAATGTCAGTCACACCTCTTTTATCCTCTTGAAATATCCCACCCTTCAGTCTCTTTGATGGTTTAGAATAGGAAGCAGAAGCTGTGCTAAAATTACAGACAGAACTAAGTGCAAATGCAAAGTCAGTTGGGTTTCAAGATTTACACGAAGACACTTCATGATACTCAATCAAAATAGCAGTGGAAAACTCACTTGCGCATACCTTTCATATCGCTTTGTCTATCTGGCTTTCCTATTTTATCCATTTCATCCCTCAGACTCACATAACAGTGGATAAGACACAAAGTGAGTGTAGCCAACAGGTTAAGACTTGTATCTATCAGTCTGAGTCAGGCCTTGTTCAAACACAGAATGTCAAGACTGCAGACTTCAAACCAGCAGCCATGTGCTTGGCAGTGATGCTAAGCAGAGCAGCTGGCTGGGAGCAGAGCTGGTCCTGCCTGGAAAGCTCACAGCTCTGCAAGATGATAGTGACAGGCAGTCACAGTGGATATCTGAGACAATTCAGACAGAATTGCCTGAAGAAAGAAAAACATGCAAAGACATACAAGTTCCCAAAAGATCAACTTGTCTTAAAAGTGCCAACGCCAGTGTAGACTATGATACAATTACTCTTTTCCAAATTCACTGCTGCATTTGTAGACAGAAGCTTACAGTCTCATCTTTTTTTCTGTCCTTTTTAGAAATCAACATTCAGATCTTTTACATTCTACTTGGGATCAAGACTAATAAATGCTCTCCCGCGTAGGTAACATACTGCCTAATCCTAACCTAATACTATACAGAAGTGAAACAATTACTTCCAAAGATGAACAGGGGAAATGATAGCATAACAGCTTGAGAGTATAATTGTTTTATGTGTAACAATTACTACCATGGTTTCATTGGCTACAAATAGTGGAATTAAAAACAAACAAAAACCAAAATGAAAACAGCAATTGCATATGCTGCTCACACACCTACAGTGCCAAAAGCTCAATTTTAAGCAGATGACAAAATGACATCTCATCTGCGATGCATGCTTCTCGTAATGGCAAAAGACCTCCAGGCTGGTGTTTCTGATCCTTCTGGAGTCAGTGAGAATTTTAACCATTATTCTCAAAAGAATCAAAATTGACCCACAAGTCTTGTTTTCCATTTTCCTGAGCAACTTAATAGTAATCACGACAATAAATGATTTAGGATCACTTCAAAGGTGATTACAACCACAAAACATAAACATGAATAAACTGCAGTTCAGACTTTCTTCTTATTCTTTTGAGATGAAAATTCATTTCTGTATAGAGAAGTCAGGTTATCTACAATTTCACAGCTGGCTTGCTGTCCAAACAGTGAACTGCTACAGAGCAGAGCAAGTCACTTCCCCTCTTGTTGCATCTCAGGCACCCAACAATGTCAGACAGGTTAAGCTCACTGATACATAGATTTTTCTTTTTCATTTTTAATTTTTTGGAACTTTAGTTTTTGCCTCTATCAGCAAATGGATCTGATTCATCCATGACAGGGCTTGCTGGAATGGATGAAATGAAATTTTGGGTACTCCAGGAGGAGGGTACAAAGCAAGAGATCTCTTCTTTCAGCAGCAGCTTATGGTCTTAGATCAATGCCCACACCTACTATGTGAAGTTATATTATTAATTGTTCACTGTTCACATGGCATGGAAAAAAAAATACTGGTGTTTTGTTTTTGTACAGATTAAAACAATGCTTATTTTCATTTTTTTTTCCTCCAATAGTTAATTGCACTTTTCACCGTCACTGAATTAAATGTAGTCATTATGAAAACAAACAAAAAAAAACCCCCCGACAACCCTACCTCACACAAGTTGGGCAACATCCTGAAAAAAGTTTTCAGTTACTTATGCGTGACTGTCAGATATAGACTCAGAAGACTT
This sequence comes from Chrysolophus pictus, assembly GCA_037305975.1. Taxonomy (NCBI): domain Eukaryota; kingdom Metazoa; phylum Chordata; class Aves; order Galliformes; family Phasianidae; genus Chrysolophus; species Chrysolophus pictus. The sequence continues at coordinate 84,626,601 of CM074578.1, forward strand.
TCTGTATTCTTTCCATAAACATTCTTATTAGGTGACCGCCTGTGACAGTAAAATGTTATACAACATTGTGAAAAAATATATGGTGACATCACATGGTATCTTGCTTCCATCATTATGAGCCTGATTAAAAGCTAAGCAACTTTTATGAGTTCTGGATCAAATTACAATTGCAGCAATAATTTACATAGCTTCACTTAATTGTTCCACACAAACAGTGATGAGAACTTTTTAAGAAATTAGAATTTTTTAAGAAATGACTTTAATGATGGAGTTTTCAGTACCAATTTTCAGCATCGAGGTTGACTACAAAGAATATATGAAGGTTTAAAACATGTAAAAATAAGTGTAGGTTTTGATAAGCAGTAAGAAAAAGGGAAGAATTTTTATACACTTAGTTGTATGGCTTACAGGTCAAAAAACTCATGCCATGTGTGCAACACTGATAAATTTTAAAGTAGGTCCACCAGTTTTTTATATTACGAAAACAAGCTATTAGTTTGTCGAACTATGAAAATCTCAATAGTATTTATGAATAGTAGATTGCTGGAAATGTCATAATTGTTCGAGAAAATTCCTGTCAAATTTTATTTTGTTGCAAATGCAAAGTTAAGACAAACTGCCTTTCTTTGAATGATGCATGGATAATGCATTCTCTTTGGATAACACAAACAGGATTGCAACTAAACTTTTAAAAAGACCACCACTTATATATAAATGAACAGTTATATCTATGACTCAATCTACCTTACTCTCATGTAGATAGATACACTTAAGTTTGAGCGCACACACACACACACAAAAGCTATCTTATTTTTAATTATAGATTACTTTATTTTATTCTGTGTATGTCAGTGAAGTATGCATATATGTGTTCTTTGAATCTTATTTATTTTATACTTTAAATTTCAGGCTGTGGAATGTTCTGTCCCTAAAATAGCAAATGTTTTCAGCATATCAAAGAACATAATATATGAACAGTTTTTGTTCACGGTTATTGATGCCTTGGAATCAACAATTGGTGAGTTGTGCATTTCAAAACTAATGTCAAAGCTTCACATAAATCATTTGACAATAAACACAAAAATAATATATGCTGTAAGTCCTAATAAAATATTTACTTTTGCTCCATAGCAGCTGTGGTGTTACATGAAACAAGGCAAAGAGAAAGCAAAGTTTATATCTTTCTTACTTCATGAAAGATCAAAAACTAAGATCAGGACACAAGAAATGACGGACAAACACGACAAGCTGCTAAGGCAGAATGATGCAATCGGTTTGTTAGCTATTAAGAACACAAAAAATCTCATGTTTTACTGAAAAAATGAACGTGCTCAATGGGATATATTTCTAGCTCAGTAAGATTACAAAATGCCGGACTTGTAGCTTACGTACTCCCAGTGGTTACACACTGCATTTTTAGCACTATTCCTGGACTAAAATGCATCCAATGAATACAACATGCCATAACCTCAGTCTTGTGCAATTTTTCATTCTAAGAAAAAGTATATTAATCATTAAAATATGTTCTCTGGAATTAGGAACAAAAGAGCAGTGGTAACAATTTGCATGAGCTTTGCCTTTTGTGATTCAGTAAATACACCAGCAGTGATCTGAAGCTTCCCATTTGGTACTTTGTAGTCATACTAACCTAGCATTTCAAAGCACATGTCAGCTGAACTGACACAATTTCCCATGTCTTCAGTTCCAGAGGAGAGAGAAGATCTTTTTGAAATTTTCCTGTACATTCATCTTGAGGTTTCATGAAACTCCTTTGAAGTTTATAACCAAAGGTTTCTATGGGACAATTTACATAAATCATAAGTGAGTTTTAAATAATGATTGCAAACTTCCCTCTTTTAAATTAACAGATATACATACATAGAGGGGAAAAAAGTGAGATTTTTTATTTTCAGATTACAACACTTTTAATCATCCTACTCAAATCCTCAAGTAAATTTATTTGTAGTCAGTATATCTTTCCGAGGCCCTCAGTAATTTGACAAAGACAGTAACTTGCAAGAAAAACTTGTGGGCAGGACAAAAAAATAATGTAATTCTTCACTGCATCATGATAAGGTCTGGGAACTTTTTTCATAGTTTAGATTTAATTATTCAAATATGACACAGTTAGTTTGCCAAGACACAATGTTCTCTCCGCAATCTGGGAAATAAGTTGAGTAATGTAATTTAGCATTTACTTCAAGAATATTTTCAAGAAGAATCCATAAACTCATATGTCCTTTAGCCTCTTCAAACAGTAGCTTCCGCATTTCCTCAAAGAATGTAAACAACATTAGAAACAGCATACTACTAATGGATAAAACATTACTTTGCTCTGGGACAAGGCCAGTAAATAAACTTCATTTCTGTCAATGCTATTTGCAGAATGATCTTAACCATGCAATCAGATAATGGTTAACAAATTTTAATGAAGCTGTATTGTGTACAAATTCTGAAAAAGATGATATTTTAGGTTCAAGGGAGCTGTCTGTGGCTTCTTAAACCCAAGTCATCAGTCTAAATCCAGTTAAAAACCAAAGTGAAACAATACTCAGATATTGGGTTACACATGTGGCTGAGATTACATGTTAGCCTAAGGGATATTTGAATCACACCGGTGTTTTATATAATAATACAACATTGAACTGTACTGTGGAAACCAGTTAATCTCCTCAGGCACATCACCCAGCAACAATTCTTTCTTAACTTTTCCCACAGGTTCATGGCAAATTTCCAAAAGTTCAGAGGTTTTGTGAGTTTAAGCCACTCTAAATTCAGATTCCTATCTAAAATTCTGTCATTTCTGTTCCCAAAATCTTACTAGATAGGATCTTCCTGTTTCTTGTTATGCCAGAAAAGCTCTGCAGGCTTCCTCTCCGATGCTGTTGTGAGTACAGCAGTTACCGTTAGAGAACTTGGTCTTGAATACTGTATGCATGGAAAGGATGTTTATATATATAATCAATAAAGCAAACTTGTAGCACCAGCCAGTCTGAATGACAACTCAGCAATATGACTACCAAGTTTCTCGCACCTGAATGCAACTGAAAAGAACCAGGGATTAAATATATCATCTGGAATACTGAATTTTAACTCCTTGAAGAAAGGTCCTTTTCCTGCCTAAAACTTGTTTCCCTTTCACTCTAAAATTATCTAAAAATACAAATGAGAATTCTTGGATGTCCAAACAAGCTAAGTAAAAGCTCTTTTAGAACATGTTTCCTATTGTATGGCTCCACAAATGGATCCATGGGCTCTACTCATCAATTTATCCAACACAGCTACTATTACTTATGGAAGAGATGTCTACACTCTACACTTATGATAAGCAATGCTCAGATAGAAGTGTTAAATAATCACTGAAATAAATTTAAAAATACCTTTAATTCATTTATATCTCAGAAACTCAAGAAAAGAACACTGCAGACTGAAAATCTGAAAGAGAAGGGCAACACTGTTCGGCATTCTTTTTAATGAAGTCTACTGCATTATGCATAATGCCCTTTTGGCTCTGTCATGACATTGCCAGCTGTGGTTTGTTGCCTATTCTACTGATGGGAAAACTCAAGATAATGTAATACTTGCATCTTTCTTTTACCACCTTAACTCTCAGTGCTGGAAAACGTAACTCGAGACTGTTCTATCAGATTTATTATGTATTATTTACCTGTACTATACTATGCAATATTTGTTGTATTCATTACAGAAAGCACATCAATCCATCTGATGGAAATGCTTGTTTCCTCTGTCTTAGAAACTGCAGCATATTTAACTGCTAATGAGGTAGTCAGGTGCAGTAATTCACTGTTGTAAAACACTATGGAGAAATAAAGCAGCTTGGAGAACTTTTATGTCATAGACAGTACTTTCAGGTATACTGTTATAAAGAAATTGTATAAATGCTGCACTATCGGATTGTCTATTTGCAGATGTGTTATTTAGGAGGACATTCCAACTAAAAAGAGAACTATGCTCTACATCATTTACATTTCTATAGTTTTCCAGTTTTCTGCATAGTTTTTCACTCTTAACACTTGCCACAAGCTGTATTATGTGCGAAGATGTCACCTCATTGAACACCATCTTTGGCTCATGAAATATTGGAGTTGCACTTCTCCTGATACTGGAAGAGTATCTTGAAAAATGGCATAATCCTCTGCCTACATTCTTCCTGCACATCATCTTTGGTATCATTAGAGACAGGATACTGGGTTGAACAAATCTTTGGCTGTTTTTATGTCTTATTCAGTGTTTCATGAGATCAAATCCTTATATTACCTTTTTTGTGGCTCTCTGTATAATTTAGCTTTCCAAAAGAGTATGAAAAAAATGTCATAAAAGGTTAAAAAAAATCACATTTGAAGAGGCAAATTATGAGCACACAGAATAATGAAAACTGATAAATACATGCAGAATTCTTAGTTGACATACAACATTCTCTGTTCAATGCATTTTCATAATCCTTCCTAAAAATGAAGGGCTTCATAGTTATTTATTGATTTATGTAAGCACCACATATTGATTTTTTTTTTGTTCCAAATGATAAACATAAGTTACCTGAGCCAGGCTTTTCCAATACCTATTGAAAGTCATTATTTGTACACCTCTCTACACTGTCTGGATTTCTGTAGTTCTATAAATGCAACAGTGAACTTTGAAAGCATTAACTGGATCTACTTTCTTTTCCATATTTTCCTGTTTCCAGAACATGATTAATTTTCAGTAAAGCATATGCTTCACACAGCTGAAATCCCTGGCAATTCAGAAGTATGAATTAATCAGAAAACAGAAAATACTGCCCAAAAATGTAATGATTTCAGACATCATCTGTAGTAAAGCAGTGCAGAAGAGAAGACATGCTCTCATCTCTAAGACATAGTTCTTTTTCTACACTTCTGGATGCAGTTTGAAGGAGTAGAATTGTGTGTGATTATTTTAGGTTTTTAAAACAGAAAATAAGTGCCATTGATTTTTGAAGAAACATCACAACTAAAGCATTTAAAATTACTTATCATGGCTGCTTTTTACAAAAAATATATTTACAGAAGTTTATAAAATCCCCTTCATCCTTTTATCTGCTGAACTAAAAGTACCTAAAAGTAAAACTTTTTTTTTTTTCCTTTCTTGTGCAGTTGGCAAGGCATATGTACTCTAAAGAGCAAAGTTCAGAGATACCATGGAAACACAGGCATGCAAGAGACACATCACTTGATCTACTCTGAAGAGTCATTTCTCTTAAATGCTAGGTCTGTGTTATGATCAGCTTCCTTGTCATCTTTTTAAGGAGATAAACAATGCACTGAATACTTCCGAGCTTAAAGAATGTCTTGGACCCACCCAACATGGGAAAACAAAGAAGCCCTTTACTCATTTCCCCACATATAAGCATGAGGCTAAACATTACTGTAGCAGGCAAAAGCCAACCCTTCTGCAACAAAAAAGTGCTTGTGTGTGTGTGTGTTGCTGCTAAAATTACTCAGGACTGAAACTGACATAAAACTCAAGTCTTTTAACTCTTCTAATGCACCTATTAACTTTGTAAAAATAATCTGATTATGGTGTGGTATTGAGAAACAGAGATTAGACAAAATACATTCTAAGTTACACCCTACTTGAGTTTGATCTGCCTCGAACATGGTGTATGTGCAGATGACATTCTATGCCAACATTAAAACTATTCAGTCTGGCCCACAACAATATATTAAAATGTGAGATAAGACTGAATTTAAAATTATTACTGTGCACATTTCAAAAAAGCAGTGAACATTTTAATAAAGATGCAAACAATTATTTTGTAAATTCCACTTCTTTCTCATGGCAAAATTCTCTTGTGTACAATTATCAACTACTAAGCTTACTGCTATTGCAAAAGAAAACAAAAAAAAAGTATTAAAACGCCCAAATTAATCCATGAATCCCAATGAGAATAATTTCCTGCATTTAGGAAAGAAGCTTAAGAAGAATCAAATTTGATATACCACTTCCTTTTTCTCTTCCTGTGGGATGAGTTACTTGTTTACTTGTATGAGCAACACCATAAAAACGCACTATAAAATGTTGTCCCACTATCACTTATGTAAAATGGACTTTCTTTAAATAGTTCTTAAACAGTTAACCAGCATAAACAGGGCATCCTGACAGCAACCTGTGTAAACATTACGTTTCCACTTATTTTAAAGATAGGTTTTATCATTATAAATTCATTGTTGTATGGAACCCATTAGAGGTAAATTGTGAGTAGTGCTTTATGCTGTAAAATACAAGGAAGAGCACGAAGTGTACTAGTAGGGCAACAGTAGTCATGAACTCAAGTATCATGACCAAATGGTTGGGGGAAAGGAGTTCTGCACCAGGCCTAAGGATGATCTCAAGATGTGAAGAGGAAGAACAGGAAAGAGGGTCATGGCACATGGCTGCAGAGTGATATACCCTGATACAAACCCATCAGGCATATTTCTTTCAAGCGATACTGTCATAGCATTGATTACTTCTATTTTTCCTACTCCTCTCTCCCAAGACGAAACTAAACTAAAAGCCACAATTACAGGATTTTTTTTTTTTAAGCATCTTTGTCCAATTATCCTGTTGAATGATGGGTATTCCACTGGGTACTCCATTCCCCCCAAATTTACTAAATTAGGTATATCAGAACCAACTAGCATGATGTTAAGACAGCAGTAAGACAGAGCTTCTATAGTGATTTTACAGACTCAGTAAGCAATGGATATCCTCCAGTTCTATTCAAAATTGGCTATCCCCTTTGCCCTGTTTGGACGACAATATTCCCAGTTCCTCTGATCTCTGCTTAAACATGGTGTACAAGACAGACAGAATTGCCAGGAAAGTTACTGGCAAAGGATACGATATATTCTGAAAGCTCTTCCCTCAAACATGCCTCAACTGGAGCAAGAAGTTTTTTTCAAGGGGAAAAGTGTGCAGTGTGTAGTTCCAGATAATCTGTTCAAGAGATATGCAAACAGTACTGAAAAAGGTCCTCACCTCCACCTGTTATTCTTAAAGCCTCCTGTTTGCACATGATCACAGCAGAACTAAAATTATGAAACTGAATTTTACACTTGGCTACATAAGATACATGCAACACTACTGGCAGCATTAACTCTAAAATCCTAATGTACTGGCATTAGGTAAATAAAATCAGTACAAATTATAATTCACCCTCAACTATTTCATGACAGTAGTTACACTGAATTCTGGCTGCAGATGCTGAGTCAGGGCTATTCCCAGGATTTGTTGAGGCCTCAAAAGGTTACAGCACAGCAAAAAACATGGAGCTGCAGCTGCAGCTCTCACTTTTATATATGCAAGCTAGGAACAAGCCCTAGCTTTGAGAGGGTGTGAAAGAGTCCCGTTCAGTTTGGGTGCTGCATCACAAAATAAAAGTCTTTCCGGTCTGAAAGAGAAGCATTTAGACTTTCCTGATTGATGCCTTCTCTATGCTGGAGGAGCAGTTTCTCCTGCAGGCCCTTGATGAGTCTGGCTGCACTGATAGCCTGACTTGAAGTATAACTCTAAAAGGACTAATGTGAACAATGAGTCTTTAGTGACCTAACCAGGCTTTAATAATCTTCAAGAACAGCTAGCAATAACTGAGCAGCATAATAGCAAGTTTCCAAAACCGGGTCATCATGCTGGAAACAGGGGCTTGTGTGTGTGAGAGAGACAATGATTACAGTATTTAATCAGCAGCTTCACCGTTTCAACTATTTTTGACCACAGCGTCTACTTTTAGACAATAAACTGATTACAGTCAATGAATTCATGCTCTATAGCAGTCAATAAGAAATCTAAATTTAACATACGCATTACTCAAAAGTTTGAAAAACCTTTTTCTGCCAAAATTTCCTATATATACAGGACTTTGATGGTATGATATAAGAGATATTACTCTGAGTGCTTTGTGACATGTTCTGAAGAATGACTTTACTGCAATATTTGTGATATAGAATGGAAAAGAAGTTTGGAATAAAAAGATAACCATTATTGTACACATTCTGTCCATACACATATTTAATAATACAGTTAAAATATTCAAAAGAATTCTGAATATAAATAAGTACAGATGGATATAAAACACCTACCATTTTATTCTACCTTTTTACTGTAGTTAGCACTTTCAATTAAGAAATAGTTATCAAAAAAATTTCTATTTAGATTGCATTAAAATATTTTAGCACCGAAATAGCTAAAAAGACAGGGGTTAATTTAGTCTTTTGTTACACACATGTACAAATCCAGTGAAGCAGGGATAATAAGAAACAGAATTGGAACCTAAAAAGTTCTAATTTGACACTAATCAGTAATAAAAGGCAATGCAAACTTGTGCTAATCTGATTACACCCATATAGCAATATCTGCATAATGGCTTTAGCTGCTTAGCAACAAAAATACAAGAATACCAGATAAAACAGATTATAAACTCTGATTATTCCCAGATGAATATTACAGTGGCCAGTCAGTTAGGTCAATTTGCACTGTATATCATAAATGGCACAGAAGACATTTTTTTTTGTACAAATATATGTAAGAAAAATAAGACCAGCTTTTACATTAGCCAAGACAGTTTTGGTTAAATATTACAATGCTTCTTCTTGAATTAATTTAGAAAGCAAGGCTTAAGGACATCATAAATACACGAGTCTCTTCCTTTACACTTCTACATTTCCTGACAAAAGTATGTCACTTTAAAAATGTAATTTCATTTTGTATCTTTTGAAACATTCCACTTTTTGATACTACAGCAGAACACTACTATTCCAAATGCTCCCTGGAAGCATTTAAATACATAGGTCACCCTGGAAGTAAGGTCTCCTATTCATCTCCATGGAAAATACAACACACACAAGAAGGACAAGAACTATTTGATAGAGCAAATTCTCAGCTACAAAATACAATTTTTCAACACAGTCACCAGCAGCACCAGCTAAGCATTTTCATGAGCAATGACCAAGAGCTTGCAAGCTGAGCTCATAACAATCTGCAACTGCAGAGGTGACCCACAGTTGCTGTCACCACCACAAAAATGCACCACCCATTGCCTCACTGTGCTCACATCCATTGTTTGGTCTCTATAAACATTCTGCAAGTGTCAATGGATGTCAATGGGTGCCATTTATTTTCACATGGAGGATTTCAGTTCCATACCTTTCCTTCATATGAACATCAATGTCAAGTACAATTTTGTCAGACTGCCCCTCTGCTGCCAACAGCTGCACAACAAAATGTAATTGAATACTGACGGAATGGTTCAGTTCCTACTGCCTTACTGCCAGCATCCACCTCTAACATTATGGGCCAACATAATAAGATAGCAGGCCTTGCTTTTAGAGCAGCCCTCATTCAGACCATGAGTAGAAGAAAGACTGAAAGAAGACTTTTGTTTTTGACAAAGAGGGTTTTGATGCAGAAGGAAGCTCAGAGATATGGCAAAAATTAGAAAGTAACAGCATGACTGCTGAAACTGAAACAAAATCTCCTAATTCTTAGTTTTAAAACCCATCAGCCTTACCCGAAGCACTCTAGACATTGTGCAAATGCACTGAGAGGAGTGGTACCTGAACCACAGTACCCAGGCAAAGAAGTACTAAGCCTCTAGGTAGAACATAATAGTTAACAGATAGGCATATTGGTAATTGGCTCATTACTGCCTGTTCATAAATGTCCCCGAGGTCTTTCACCATTATGTGGCTACCTTGTAGTATCAGAATATAGAGGAAAATCAAATTGCATTGCAGGTCTGTTCCAGAACTATGCACAATGAATAGATAGGCTGCAGTGAACATGAAGCCAATTGCATGGAAATAAAGAACTTTTCAGGGTTGGATAAGTCTAACATTTTAACTGTAGTAATATTTCTGACTCACTGTAACCTTAGTTCAATTGTTTTCTCTAACAAAAATAACTGTAATGCTGACTAAGGGTCCTTATTAATTCAATTAATTCCTTATAATTCATTATAAAAATTGCTCTATACTTGTAGCACTCTCTAGTACTCTGTACTATGGCTGTCCAGAAAGCAATTTTGTTGAAGATAGTAATCTAAATAGAACAGGAGGGCCCCAGTCTCAAATTTAACTAATTTCATGAAGTTGGATAAAAAAAACAAATGGTTGATGTTAGAAGCAGTGGCTCTCTAGTGTTTTAAATTTATTATGATTATCATAATCTTCCCATCTTAAATATTTAAAAAAAAAAACACATTTTCTTTCTAAAGCGTTAAGATAATTTATTATAAAACATGGAGCGTGAACATACATGTGTATATATGTATATCTCATATGATAGAGTTCTACAGAATTTTAATACTATAAGGAAAGTTGAAAGGGGCAGATGAGGAATAAGGTGAAGATATCTATACCTACGTTTTGCAGAATCTCAACTTTCCATTGAAAAATCTTTAATATTCAGAGTTCTAATACTTCCAACTACAAACAGAATATTGCATTCAAGAATGCCTTCAGAGAACACAGCTCTAGTACTTAAGACTCCCTCACCAGCCATCTGACTGAAGCAGTATCAACCAAGCCTAATGCTGACACTGTCCCACAGCTGATCACTGAAGCAAGGCATAAGGTTGAAGTGAAGAGGATATGAAAGAGGGGAAAAGGGCAATGTCAGAATTGTTGTCAGAGAGACAGAATACAGAAGAGAAAAAGAAGGTACAAGGAAAATGTGAAAAAAAAAAAAGTATGCAAACAGAAATGGACCTGAACCTTCCCTTTCCCCATGTCTGACATTTTCTCAGTAAAAGACATGAAGCTCCTGAATAAATCAAAGATGATGATAAGAAACTGTAAGCTCTTACAAAAACGCTGTACACTGTATGCTGAGCTTTGTGCAAGTTTCTGTGAGTGTCTTATACAGAATGCAAAATTATTTATTTACATCTCAGTTTTATGACTGAAAGCTTTGCTTATAAGTTTAGGCTTATAAAGCAGGCCTCTGAAAACACTGACAGTTACTTTGACCATAGACTGGCCAAAACAGAAAGGAATCATATACAATTTGATATGGTTTTAGAATGCATGCTTCACTAAAACACTTGAACTCCTTCTCCATAAAAACGCACGTCAGCTGTGGTTGTGCCAGTAGATTTTACACTCTTTTTAATGTGTGGGACTGGGTCACAGAGTTCATACCTCAACTACTGCAGACAAAACATCATATATCAGCCTCACACACTTTATCTCAAGCTCTAGAATAGAACCCAGCTCGCTTGACTTCCAGGTCACTTTAGAAGACCACAGCACTCCCTAAAGTACAACATTTATATGCATATAATTTAAATATAGAATGCTGATTTTCTGGCTCATTTTTGATGGAATTAGAGTAAATTGGTTTCATCAAACAAAGTTACTTACTGAGCTAAGCAAATAGGAAACAGAACTTGTATTTTATAAATAAACTTTTAGAACTTTATTAGTCTTTCAACTGAAGGCTCAATTTCTGAAAAGTACATTTAATTCTCTGGAAAACTTTGACCTGTACATAGCTTTGAGATTAACTGAGTGAAAGTATGTGCTTATATTAGACAGGAATATTCTGATGAATTGAGGGCACAAAAAGATTACGATACTAATCCTGAGTTTAGAAGAATTATTCCTGTATTTAAATTAGTGATGCATATAAGCTGTTCTTTGTACCAATGCCTGTAACTTGCAGAATTTTCATCTGCAGAAAGGAATGCAAAAGGTAGGTTTGGATATAGAAAGCAAAAAACACAGTATGTTGTTATTAGCCAGTATTTGGCATGATTTCTGAATATTAAATTCTTCTAAAATATGATCTTTTGTTTATTTGTGATGAAAACCACTGAATTTAGTAAATGATACTAATGAAAATCTGCTTTATGGAAAAAAAAACCTGAAGCATACTGACTGTGCGATGCACGTTAGGCAACTTTTCTTTAGTAATAATGTGAAGACACAGAGGGAAAACACTGCAATACCTAAAGCTGAACTCTTACATTTAAATTTTTGTGGAAGAGGAACAAAGCAAGCAATTTTATTGCATAAAATAAACCTCTGAGAGCTTTGGCAATGAATACTGAGTCAATCTTCCCATTAATTAGGGTGTATGCAACAAATAAGCTCGACTTGAAACTTAGACTTCCAGCATTGATCACTTCAATGACCAGTTCTGTAAAATACAGCAGCAATGATCTGGCATACAACTGCAATGTAATTAACTAGATACTACTGTTCAACACATTTTAAACTCTATCATACAATGGCCTTTCTCTCAGTAAAGCTACTTTAACCATAGACCAAATATGGTCTAGTTAACAAGCTTTCCCATCTGTTTTTCTACTAAATGCAAGCAAATCATTAATTGACTCATTCACTTAGTGCTGTTTCTTTTTTTTTTTTTCATTCATAAATATTTTATAGCTTTAACAGATATTTTAATTATTAATTCCTATTAGAATTAATTTTAGTTTTTACATTTTTGCTTCCTCATAGAGTTCTTTGCAAATTGCTTATAGGCTTGAAAACCACTGATTTTTCAGCTATGCATTTGATTGGGTATCATTCAAAGCAGTTTTGATGGCATAGTGTCATTGGCCTACGATTTGTAACTCTATACATTACCTAAATATCAATTCTTCTGAGTTCATGAAAAAAGAACACAAATTACAATCTTGTTATATCTTTTCACTGCTAGAACAAAGTAGCTTAGTTTCTCTGAGTAAGAGATCTGGGAAGAGAGAAGATGGTAAGAAGAATTTCTGAATACCTTGCTTTGATAAACAGCCCTGGGGAATGGTGAAGAAGACAAAAAGCACAATACAAAAGAAGCGAGAACAAATGGAAAACAAAACAAAACAAAACAAAACAAAACAACCAAAAGGAATAAAATCTCCAGAAAACCAGAAGAGTAGCTGGAGAAACTTCTGGCATAACTCACTTCACATAAACTGTTTTTTACTGATATGTTCTGCTACATGATACACAACAGTGATACATTTATTTGTGTTTCAGAGTGCGTGGTTTTCTTTAGCCCTAAAGATTCCCCTCTGTTCATGGAGTTTATCCCTTAACCTTACTACAATCTTTCTATCACTTTCTTCATCTAAAATCGCCATTATGCTCAGTGACAGGAACACATTTTACAATATTTAAATGAACACACATATATTCAAATGAAATTAAAGTCTCAATAAGTGAAAGAAACACCTTTTGTGGACAACATGGAAGAATCTTTCTTGTACACGCTTTCCTGGGCCATTTTTTTTTGTGTGTGTGTGTTAACTTCAAAGTGTATAAAACACTAATGCTTTTTCTGTATTTTTGGAACTTTCAAGTCATATTAGGCATTTGCTATCAGAATATTTGAACACAATACAATTTTGCTTCTACTAAACTGGCTTTTTTTTTCTCCTCTGGCTTTCACACTGTTCCATTTATTTTTCCTGACAACTTGTAAATAATTCTAAACAAGCACTTCAGTAATTCATTTGTACAATGCACATTTTTAGCTACAGCACAGAAATGATTGGCAATATATAGACATTTACGTAAGCACACACATATGGTAATATGTGCCATTATGTACTCTTATTTTTGTTTAATATGCAAATTTAATTATTCCTTTAATCTAACATACATCTGTTTTCATTAAATTGACTCAACTGCTCAAATGCAACATCTTGATGAAAGAAAATAAACCCAGTAGCTTGGATCTATATGATGACTGGTAATTGAAATTAATTTTCAAGTATGTTATTTAAATTTTATATATAAACATATATATATACACACATATATGTGTGTGTATATGTATATTCACTAGATTTGTTCCCTATAAGTCAAAGGCTGATCCTGTTGAAATGAATGGCATGTTTACTTTGATTGGCAAAGTTCAAACCCTTATGCTTAGAAATAGTAAACATTTTATCAGACAATTCAAAAATAAAAGATGCTTCTGTAAATTCAGTTGTACACAACTGATATTCTATTTGCAAGACAGATTCACCTTATGTACATTTTGTCAATAAAGCTCTTTGAACAATTAAGTAAAAACTGTCAGATAAGGTGAATGATGAGAGAAATAAGGGGCAAAAACAATGATAAACAGTAGCAGTCTGTGACATAAATTGGGTCTCACGCAGTTAGACTGATTGGATTCAGAGATCCTAGATAGTCAGCCACAGCATCCAAACATTTGCTTCATCTCAAGGAGCAAATACAAAACATATGCTAAAACAAGGAATATTTAAAGAAAAGTTACCAGCAAAGAAAACACCATGGGAATAGGCTCTCATTATCAGTTCCTTCCACCTTTCCTTTCCCTGCTGCTCAAGTATTAGCCTTATACAATGGCCAGCACTAGCGTTATAGGAACTTATTTGATAAGCAGCATACATTGATTTTATACTACATACCACAAGAATGAAACAGGTGAGCATTCTGCCATAATCTTATTTCTAACAAAATCATTTTAGAATTTTCCCTCTGAACACTAGATATTAAAAACATTTGCACTCAATTCAATAGATGTATGCATTATAAATGTATACAAGAAACCCAGAAAATGGCACCTCGGCAGTCTTTTTGGTGTTTTATTTATTTATTTATTTATTTGAACTCATTTACTGCCATCTCCTGGTACTTACAGGGTAACAGCGTTTTTGCTACTTAGCAGCAGCCAATACTCCCATTCAGCACTACTGAAATGCTGAAATATCTGCTCAGAAATGATTTTGCATTGTGGCTATACTTTCTATGTTGCTATCTGTTATTCTGGAAATATTACATATTGTGCTGTGGAAACAAACTGGTAGAAGGCTCATGTAGCTTACCTTTGTCTGGAAGCAGCAGTAAAGTTGTGTTAGGTATGGATGTTTCCGTGCTAACGCCAGAATTCTCTTTTCTGTCATCGTGCAGTCTACGTCATCATCTTGAAGTATGACATCTTTTTTCAAGACTTTCACTGCATATACTTCATCTTTTCCTTTTAGTTCAGCTAACATTACCTAAAACAAACAAAAATCCCATGTACACAAAAGCAACACATACCATAAACGGCTGTGTATGAGTTTGAACGCTCTGGAAATACAATGAATAAATAATGCAACAGTGCAATGTTAGTTACAATTTTATCAAGGCAAGTATATTTGCTTATAAAATTAAATAATTGTAATTTTAGGGAAAGATCTCTCCGGTATTCTTTAAATTTGAGACAAGGCATAGGCATACATAGTTATTTGAGAATGCAGAGAACGAGAAGTTTTTATTCCTTTATTTGCATATCTTAAAGTGTCCCTATTAATGAGATCTCAAAAACTAAAAAAAGAAGAAACATAAATTAATTCCCCCCTTTTCGCTCCTACTTATGCTTGAGAGACTTGTATGTGACGAACCTGATATGCAACTCCCACACTACCCTGGCCGTTTTAGAACTCTTGATTTGAACTGTTATAATTTAAGAGTCAAGTTCTGTGCTCTGTTTAAGGTTAGTTCTGGCTTGGAGCCAGGGCAAGCTTCAGAGAACAGATCAGAAAACAGGGAGACAAAAAAGAACTGCTTCAGCACTGTGCCTTTACATCTGCAGTTCCCATATATCAAGGAAGGAAGAGAGTACTTGTGAAGCAGATTCACATTTCAGCTCTCCTTTTAGGTTCCATAGTGCATAACATTGTGAAAAGAAAATCTGTAAGCAGTGTAAATAAAGCCCCTTCTAACTTTGTCAATTCCCTATTGTGGGAAGGTATCTGGTGAATTATGTCATACCTAGTCTTTCCAGGAGCTTTTAAACTCCCTTATACTCATTGTATCACGTAAATTATTCAGTGAAGTGAGTAAATTTGAACTGGGTATTATCTAGAGAGGAAATGAACTCAGAACTGCACAGTGTTATTCCTGGGCTGATTTTTCCTGCTTAACCAAAACTATTTCAGTGACAAAATGAAGGTCAGTGAAGATGTGGGCCCTCTCTGGAAGGAAACTGGAGACCTGGTCACAAGGAATACAGAAAAGGCTGAGGTGCTCAATGACTTCTTTGCCTCAGTCTTCACTGGCAAGAGCCCTAGCCACACTGCCCAAGATTCAGAAAGCAACAGTAAGAACCTGGAGAATGTAGATCTGCTTGTGGTAAGTGAAGATCAGATCTGAGACCATTTAAAGAACCTGAAGGTGCACAAGTCCATGAAACCCAAAGAGATTCATCCACGGCTTCTGAGGAATCTGGACAATGTTTCCAAGCCCACTCTATATCATATTTGAAAAATCATGGCAATCTGGTGAAGTTCCCAGTGACTGGAAAAGGGAAACATAATCCAATTTTCAAGAAGGGAAAAAAAGAAGACCCGGGAAGCTACGGGCCAGTCAGTCTCACATCTGTGACTGGCAAGATCATGGAGCAGTTCTTCCTGAAAACCCTACTAAGGCACATGGAAAATAAAGACAAGGTGATTGCTGGTAATCAACACAGCTTCAGCAAGGGCAAGACATGCCTGACAAACTTGGTGGCCTTTTATAATGGAGTTACAGCATGAGTAGATAAAGGAAGACCAACTGACATCATCTATCTGGACAAGGGGAAAAGGATTAAAACTGGAAGAGGGTAGATTTAGACTAGATAGCAGGAAGGAATTCTTTATTTGTGAGGATGGTGAGGCACTGGAACAAGTTGCCTAGTGAGGCTGTGAATTTCTCCTCCCTGGAAGCATTCAAGGCCAAGCTGGATGGGGCTTTGAGCAACCTGGCCTGGAGAGAGGTGTCCCTGCCTATAGCAATGATGAAGCACTGACAATTCTGTTTCACAATACTTGACCTTAATTACTGTAGTGAGACAGAACATGGAAATTCCAGCTGATCAGCAGACTGATATTCATGACTGTCACTGCAAATGTGTCTTTTAACCCATGCATAAAGTATGTTAGAAAACCATCAAGGTAAAAACACTTACTGAATATCAGTATGAGTATTTTCCAAGTAGTACAGTCATAAATAAGCTACATACCAAGGGAAAAAAAATAAAAGTATCTGCCTACCTTGCCAAAGCTGCCTTTCCCTAACACTTTGATGAAGTTGAATTCCTCAAGGCCTATTCGCTTGGTCTGTGCTTGTTTGACCTCCCCATTTTCACCATTCTCCCCGGGTTTGTTAAGCTGGTTGTCTGCTGATGTTGTAGCGGTTGCTCTGTGCTCCTCTCCCCGGTTGTCAAATGATAATGCTTTCCTAATGTTGTTTTCCAGCTCTTTGATTTCTATGGAAACAAGAAAAAATTTTAAACACCTTAAGCACAATCTGTATTAGTCCGTATCAGTTTGGAATGCCCTTGAAGGCATTCTGCAGCTAAATATACATATTTAGCAAACTATTTCTTCACTTTACAGTAATCTGTTAAAAACCTGCTGCAATAGGAAGAGCAGCCTTTTGAAATGAAGCTAAGACACATCCAAAATGTGAATTATAAGTCAGAAGAGTGGCCAAATAATTGTTGTAGTGATTTTTTTGGGTGTTTCACTACCACAACAGTACTTTGCTTTGAATCCTCTATCTTCCTGTAGAACTTAATCACCTTCCTGCTTGGGTATTTCAAAGCCATTTCTTCAAAAGTTCAAAGGATAGCTGGGCATCCCAATCCTTGGAAGCCAACATGATCTCAGTATCTTACTCAACTCCAGCTCTTATCAGACACAAGTCAATGAAGTATTTGACAACTTGTTAGTGCTCCTTCACGTAGCAATTGTGTAAATCTGCTAAATGGTTTTCAAGGTTTCTAAACACTAAAATACAGTGAGTCCTGATGGTTAAGGTACCTCAGAATCTGCCTCAAGCTTTTACATAGTACTTCTGCCTTATGGCGTTGGAAGCAAAAACTGGGTATCTGAAAGACTGAAATGTAGAAGAGTATATAGACAAATTCTTTATTCTTATTTTAACCAAAACATCAAATATTTCAAAATTATTATTTAATTAATATGTTGCCTCTGAAACCTAAAGGTTGAGAAATTTAAATCAGTTCTGGACTCAACTTTGGCAAGCTTTCCCCTTAAGGGTGATAAATTTCTCAACTGTAAATAATTTTCAAAGAACTTAACACAAAAATATTCTTTTGCCTTGGTGGAAGATATTGCATTGACTAGTTTACAGACGCAGCGGTACAGAAGATGCATTCACAGACAATTAATGTTCAAAAATATCAGCTGGATCAGATTCTAAACATTGTGCTGACGTACATGTTCAGTCAATCGAAATGTTCAGCTCAAGGAAAAAAAATGTAATATCAGTGACAGTTAAAAGTATTTGTCTCTAAATCCTATAGAGAATGCATAGATACACTAGCATGCCCTAGAAGCTGTGGAAGCTTTTATTATCACAAATGTTCAACATGGAAAAGAGGTAATTTTAGCTCAGAAACTTATTAAAAGACAAGAGGCGTTTCTGAGATAGATAAGAACACTTAAGTTCTGTGCTACTATTTAAAATGCTATCACTCTCACAATAGCACAACTTCCCTACATTAAGGTATTTAGTTAGGCAAGGACTCATCTGGTAAACTTACAAATATTTTGAGAGTTTTATAATTCTACTTTTCACAGATTTTAAAGAAATGAGAGCAAGCCTTCAAAAACAAGTTTTTACAGTTTGTATCTTTCTCAGTAAGTGCTTCATTTTCTTGTAGCTACTTAGTTAATCAGGTTCTACAAAGGCTGGAGGTGTTAGCTTTTTTACTCCTTATAAAGAAGGGCAGTATGTGACAGTACGTATGAGAAAATAAAAAGTTCAACCTTGATCACATGGAGAAGTCGGTGCTGACTTTGACCTATCTTCTTCTGATGATGTGCTTCCAGGAACTGGTTGCTGATTCTCTGCACCTGCAATTAGCTAAAAACGAAACCAAAAAGGGTACTAAGCTATAAGGTTCTCCAGAGTAGGGCACTGAGTGGAAATTTATCGATATTAATTCACAAGTAGAAATATAAAGAAAACTGGAAATGTTCTAGCCCTTCTGACTCTCACTGGCAGAACCTCAACCATCAAGAGATGGCATCACACCAAATAAAGACCAGAATACAAACAGAAAGAACCAACAGTTTAAAAGAAAACAGGTTCTTCAGATGAAATAAATGTAATAATCATATCCAATGGGAGAGAAAGTTTTAAAAAACCACCCTGAACCTGTGTAAAAATCAATCCAATAAATAGATTTAACAGTATATCAGTAAGCATTGTAAACTCACTCCTGGAGTAATAACGTGAAAATATCTTTTCCCAGGAGTCTAATATAAATTAATTTCTGAATCTTCTCTGTTTCTGTACCATTTTGAAACAACATACATGGGGTTCCAAGTACACGGTAATTGAAAAATGTAAACAAGAAAGGGACAATGTTTTATGAAATTATGCCTAAAATTTGCCTATTCCTGCAAGTGAGTGCAAACTGAGATAGAACATGTGGCCACATTCTGATCCAGGATATGTAAGTCCACAATAACTCCAGCAACTTTGGATATAGTTGGTTGGCTTTCATTTAAAGAATATCAGTCTAGTTCTTATTATAATAACAATGATAACTCTGGAACCATCATCTGATGAACAGTTCCTTTTTATGAGCATCAACACATTGTTCATTTACTATCACTTATTAATAACGCTATGGAGTAGCACAGTGTCTCAAACAATCAATTATGCCAATTTTGAGTCAGAGACACATTTATGTTTTTATGAACTGATGTGTCAGATATTGTCTCTCTGTCAAATCTCCCGTCTTAGAATTAAAAAGGAGAAATATTTCCAGACTATAGAGTCTCCAGCTCCACAAAATTACATCAGCTCAAAATAAATTTCATATCAAAGTTCAGAATAAAAGAATAACTTAATGGCCAAAGGCTTAGTTATGCACTAACTTTAAATAAATAAATAAATAAATAATCTTTTGTGCTAATCAAGTGAGTGGGATTGAACTCTAGCTTGTGAGTCTACAGCACAGCCATAGTAGTCTCATTTTTATACCAAAATTACCTTTTTCCTCCTCTGTCCACTGTTAGTGATCTTATCTGGAGTAACTCCAAGATCAGCAAGAACTTTAGCTATGCCTCTAGCGTCCACTCCACAGTTTGGTGCCACATTTGTTTCACAGCGTCGATGTACATTCATCTTGCAAACTGCAAAGAAATGTAACAAAATAGCATAAATACTATCTTATCATTTTGACTTACTTAAATCAAATCTCATCGGATCTACCAATAGTTTTTTCAAATAAATATAATTTCGGTAGAAAAATACTTAGGTGGATTTGTAACGACGCTTGAACGCTACTATAAAATGACTAACCTAGTTGTTATTCTTCTGCTATGAAAATACAGAACTTACAGTTCTGATACAGTCTTCACACAGTCCCCAGACAGGCACAGGAACAAATGAAAACATCTGATAATACTATAAAAATCCTATATAGAATTTAAAATACAAGAAAAATTTCTCAGAGCTTGGACTTTAGACATCCATTTGCTCTCATTCTGTATGTTGCTTCTTGCTCAGTTTTACTCAGGAAAATTTATTGCTACTGCAGGCAGGCCTAAAAATCATCAGTGCTTTAAGTTCTTTGGTACTTTCAAACATTCTCTACCCTGCAGTGGTAATCCACTTACTAAACTTTTTCTCTTAAATACCATCTCCTGAAACTAGCATACCAGTAGGAGGGCAGTAACAAGTAAGGTTACAATGAGTAAGAAGTAGCAAGGAGAACATAGCTCTATTAAAAATAGCATAGAGTAAGGAAACAGATGGCTTATTTTAGATTTCACTGCCCTCTTGTGGAATAAGGCATAAAGAAAGCAAAACAGAAACTGTAGTTAAATGCTAGATAAACATTCAAGTGATCTAATTCCTCACTTCGTTATTTTTTGACCAAACTCAAAAAAAAAAAAAAATCTAAAAGTTTTATAAATCTGCGCTTTGTTATATTGTTACTCAGTGGCAGTGTCACTGCATAAACCCTAAAGAAAAAAACATTTGCCTCAGACAATGACAGCAGTGCAGATAACCTTTAGAAGTAATCATGCACTTCAGAAAGCAGGTTTCTAAATATACTCCTATTTCCATGTATGTTTCAGCGCAGAAGGAGAGCAAAAAGAAATTGCTACACATGGTACTTTTAGCATATGTATGTTCAGTGACAAGAGCTAGGTGGTAGGATTCATAAGAGAGGACACTGAAGAGCTGAAAGCAGGACATTTCTGCGTACTCCAACTTCACATTCGTGTATTCAAATAAAAAATGCAGTGGCGAAAAAAATACAAAACAAACAAAAACCAAAACCAGGAAAAAAATAGCTCTGCAATACATGGTATTAATAATTACACTGGGCAAGCAAGTACACCTCTGAACAAGTAAATATTGTTCAGCGCTTGTTAAAAAAAGAAAAGAAAGCATGGGAAAAATTACAACTCCAGCTTGGAAGAATATTAGATTTCATGAAGATAATATTGCATTTTTATATGTTTTAGTTTTATAAAAATGTAGAAAATAACATAGGATCTCTGAACTATTGCATCCACAGTCAATTCATGCGCACGAGACGTAACATTATTCTCTGTAGTTGAGAATTGTGGTATCTAAGAGAGAATATGCCAGTGAACTAATAAATTCACAGGTTAAGTGGAGAGATACTATAGTTCTGATTAAAAATTAAGGGGAAAAAAAAAAAGAATCCCCACTGCAATTAAAATAGCAATTTGAACAGAATCTTTAACATTTACAAAAAAAGAGAATTTCAAGTTATTTTATCGCTAAGCACTAGCTAGAATCACAAGGTTAGGGTGGAATTTCACAGTGCTCTTAATGTTCATCACTTAGCCATGAAAGGCACGTCTTCTTTCTCTTACTGATCAGCAATATGTGACATGAAACATTAAGTCTGACCTTCACCTATAATTATACCTCATCTTAAATAACTGCAAAAGACAGTATTTCAGAATTATACATTTACATGTAAATAGAGGGCTGCTGTGAAAGTAATGCCTCCTATTTCAGGATGCTGGCCCGCAATGTCAACCATGTTGATGGTACGGCAGCAGAGGTTGAACCTTTCCACCAATATCCCATTACATGTTGTTGCTGTGTGGCAGATAGCAGCAGAGGGGCAGTCTGACAGAAGGGCATTTAACATGGAACCGCATATGGAGTAAAGGCATTTGAATTCTTTCATGTAGAAAAAATGGCATCCAGTGACATTCATCAACACTTGCTGAACTTTTATGTAGACCAGACAGTGGATGGGAGCACAGTGGGTAATGTGTTTCAGCAGTGGCGATAGTGACATTGGGGCACCTCTGCTGGTGCAATGTTTACAAAAACAGCATTAAGTTTTTGTTCATTGCTGTTGAAAACACACAGCTAACTGTGGTGAATGTGTTGGAAAAATAGTCTTTTGTAGCTGAGAATTTGCTCAATCAAATCATGTTATTGCATTCTATGTATCTGTTGTAGTTTACGTGGTAATAAATAGGAGGCGTTATTTTGAGCAATGTTCATACTTATGAAGATGACCTTTCCTTTTATAAAGGTATAATACAATGAAAGTTTGTAATGTTTGTAATGTTTGTTACGTACTACCCTCTAAAGATCTGACAATCTTCATGACATCATAACACTAATTGCAGTACTTTGTTTACTGTTTCTAAAATAATATTTTTCCATTTTAAGTGTTTATATTGTTTTCTCCCTTTTAGAACAGTTCTTCTGTTCCAAAAACAATCAGATATGGAAAGCCCAATCATTTCTATCTGTTGGGTAAAATGACACAAACATTCCTTCCAAGAGTTACTTCATATACAGTCCAGATTATACAGATTTTCAGGTGCAGAACACTGAGTCTTTTGCCTTTTTTTTCTATATGGTGCTAGGCAGACCATCACAAAACAATTCAGCTAGATATCAAAACCTCTCATCTTCTGGATGTAGACATATGACTGGTTCAGACTAGCCTTCAATACAGAGGAAAAGACAGAGTAATTTGGAAGTAGCAGTATTTTTTTTATTAAATCAAAGAAGGTCTTGCCAAATCTGCTACACTCACAAAGAAAAAGAAAAGCTCTAAAGCTCTTTACCTTTGCATTGTAAACCTTGTCTCAAAAGACCCCAGAGCAATGAACCACAGTGGTCACAGAAGGTGGGCACTTTGTAATTGTGAATGCTAAACTTGTGAGGCATGTTGACACTGAAACGCTGAGATCCCACTTGCTGAAAAAGAAGAGCACAACACAATTCATTCTAATTAATCTTTCTATACTCAGTGTACAACAAGGCCTTTTATGTTTTGAAACCACACAGAATTCAAAAAAATGAAATAGTCATATACTCAAAAGATGATCTTTGTCCAAGAGAAAAAGTCTAAAGTATAGTTCCTAGTACTTCTGGAAACAATAAATACATAGCTATCAGGAAAGATCTCTTAATGTGGAAAGCAAGGAAGTCACTCCCAATTGTTCGAGGAGCAGAAGGCAGAACTAATACAGGACTAAGAAAGAGATATATATCACAACCCATTTACTCTTCTCATATCTCACTGTTCTTTAGATGATGAAAATGACAACAATTAATTGTGTTTAGGGATTCCAAAGTTTGATTACTTACTAATTAAAGGATGTCACTGATAAGTTTTTATAGTGGCCACTGTACAGCAGGAGATTTATTTCAGTATTTTTCCTTCCCTTTCCTATTACCACTGGCTTCTCTCCAATGATCGAGTACCCATTCTAAACAATGAGAGCATTATATCAGCAAAGCATGCAAGTCTCCACCAGACTGGAGCCTGGGAATATAAATCCACACAAGATTTCATATCTTCCTGTGGATATCATGCATAAACAGCACTAGATAAACACAGTCCTTTATCACAATCCTATACAAGAGATCAGTTTCTGAGCATTAAATACTTATTGTGAACCACATATTGAAGAGCAGTTCTAATATGAAAAATGGCAGTGAAGTGCCCAGGAAGAACGAGAATATTCAATGTTTCAGACAAATTCAAATCAAAGTTGCAAGATTGGCTCAAAAACTGTAGTTACGCGTAGTTTTTCTGACATATAGTCTTTTAACAGTCTGGAACAAAAATATATTTCTTCTAAACAGCCAATGAACTGGGATCATTCACATGCTGCCTCATCTGAGCCTACAGTGAAGGACAGGCCCATTTTGCACAAAATTCAGCCATGCGGTACCTTGCCATACTAGTGTTGTCTTATACAATTCCAGGAGCCTTCTTTACTACATGGATGACTTTTATTTTACATTTTGACAGGTTGGATGCAGTGTTTGTAGAAGTTTTATGAGCAACGGTGTGTTTGGTTTTTTTTTATGTTGACATAAGATATCCAAGCTTACTGCCTATCCAATCTGCTAGTAACTCACCCACACAAAAATGCAGTGAAATGTTTAGTCTGGAGAAGAGAAGGGTTCACGGAGCCATGATTGGAGCTGTCCAGTACCTGAAGGTAACTTATAAGCAGGAGGGGGACCACCTATTCACACAGTTTTAAAAATGATTGGACATGGGAGAATGGCTTTAAACTAAAAGAAGAAAGATTTAGGTTAGATGTTAGGAGGAAATTTTTTACTCAGAGGGTGGTGAGGTACTGGCACAGGCTGTCCAGAGAGACTGTGGATGCCTCATCTCTGGAGGTGTTCAAGGCAATGTTGAAAGGGTCCCTAGGCAGCCTGAGCTGGTGGGCAGCAACCCTGCCCATGGCAGGGGTTGGAACTGGATGATCTTTAAAGTGTCCTCCAAACTAAAACATTCTATAATTCTATAAAAAGTTTACTAATTAAAATTAAATTGTTTTATAATAATTTCCATGTAAATTAAACTATTGTCATAATCTGTCATTCTAAAGTAAGTTCTACATCACAACAGGACAAGAAAGGCACAAAGAAGTTTACAAAATTTACTGATTACATACAGAACACAACACTAATATGAACAGATGGAAGATAGAATCTAGAAAATGTTTTTTTAATAAACATTTACCTCATCATGGGTTTCCTGTTTTTTTAAGCCAGCACACTTCGTTATTATAAGTTCATGGCATCTCTTGTGGACTACACAAGTGCAAACTGTAAACAACAACAAAAAAAAACACCAACAGATTTTAAAAAAGAGATTTCATGAAGACTAATTTAAAACTAATTTGAAGACTAAAAGTGCTGGGATGTTAAATACAGACTGCAGATGACTGTGACTTGGTAAGCTGTATCCAGCAAGCCTCACTTACAAAGTCAGACAACAATGAACTTTTGAGAACAATAAGGGTTAAGAAAACTAAAGCATATCTGCCAAAATCTCAAGATGTATAACCACTACTAAAATACTAGCCATGTTTTTTCCTGATTTTTTTTCATAACATTTATTTGATAAAATCCATGATTTCCAAATTGTAAGAGACACAAAGATAAAAACCAATTTTCTGAAGAGACTCTAGTGAAAAAAAGATACAAAGGTAATTGACTGCAAAATTCAAAGAAGTAAAAAGGAAGGTGAACTCTCCTTCTGTAATACATTACCAAATGTTGATAAAAATAAAAGTATTTCAAGAGGCAGAAATATTTTGTCTATATTTGTACTGATTACTTAAGCAATTAATAACATTTGCAGATATGACAGATTAAAAATTACAAGGACTATATTCAAGGTCATTAATCTGAGGGGAAAAAAACGCATTGAGGTAAAAGAATGAATTTGATTTTCCTCTTGCATTGGTCATTGCCGAGAGAAAAAAAAAACAACAACAAAACCTCAGGGAATCTCAATTGTTCATTAAAGCAGTGTTTCTTATTGTAGCATGTAAAATCATTTATTGCATTTATTTATTTACAGTGAAATTTCATCAAGCCTTTTGTAATGAAAAATCATCACTAACTTGATCATTTTTACTTGTCACATGAGAATTAGCTGATAAACATCATCCCAAGAGGTGACTGCATAAAAAAAAATTAAGAGTACAAGAAATTCAGATGAAAAGTTGAGTTCAAAATGAAGCATTTGTGCAGTCTCTGCTATAACCTTCTTTAATTATGACCTCTATAATTATCTCATCTATTTAATTACAGTCTATGCAATTACCTGGCATTTTCAAACAGTAATTCTTAAGTTGAATAAAGACTTAAGGAGAATGAAGACAATTTTAAAATGCGTGAGATGAAAAACAAAGAAGCCTACATCCCCAGACATGCCATCCTAGTTGAATGTGCAGAGAAGAGAGCTAGGATTTGCTGTTCAGAGATGTTAACTGTGCTGCTATTTCACATATACTGCCTACGACCAAACAGCCTTGAAAATCTTACTGTGACTTAAAGACTGAATCTTTGGTGAGACCAAAATATTCAAAATAACTTGTGTTAAATCCTTATCATTGTACATAAAAATTGTTTGATGAAAATATTATATATTATTAATATATTACAACATGTGTATTCAAACTGTTTCCCCGTACACTTTCTCTTACCTTGACATTGGTATCCCTGTTTTCCTATTACACCCCTGAAAATAAAACAGTGTTTTAGAGAGCAGAATATATATCTATAAAAATAAAAAACATTTCCCTCCCTTTTTTACTAGATATCTACAGGCTTAAAATAATTAATAAATCACTAATCTGATATTTGCATTCCTGTAAAGAGGTTAGTTTAAGCAGGTACCCCATTTCAGTCACTAAGCAGTACCAAGTTGGAATATAGTCTGTGAAGGGATTCAGAAGTAAAGACATTTACTATAGCAAAAAAGGTAAAGCCAAGGGACACAGAGAGAAACTAAAATGGTCATTGAGCAATTTTATAAATTGACGAAAGACTGCATTTGCCAATGCTGTTGCTTGAAATTATCTTCACTAACCTAAGGCCTAAACTGCAGACTTTTCTTAAAGAATGTAGTTGAATTCATGTACAGTGTAATTGCATTGTTTCACACTGATGAAGACTCATTCACTTCACACTCTTACAAAATTCTACTTATGGATCATATCAGATCTTGTATGCATTAATGTGCAAATCAGTATCTCTGGGTAGCTGTAGAAAACATCAATAGAGTTGCTGAAAACTCGAAACCAAATGACTCCACCCTTTATCTGAAAATTGTGAGTGCTAAACATGAACTTTTTTCCTAAAAGGGAGTTCTCGATGTATACTGCAATGACAGAGACTGTGCACTAAGTATCCTTAAAATGGGAACTTCAGAAATTTAATGTTCCCATATTCCTTTATCTTCAGTAACAGTTGTAGAAGCTTGCCATTTCCTAGGAGAAATGTGGTAGTACTCAAGTTTCTAAATAAAAGTTCAGACATCTTGGCAAAATGTAATTGTCCAGTAATAGGTCCAAATTCACGCTTACAAAGTTACAAAGAAAACCAAACCAAAGTTACTTCATACCATATAAAATCTCTGCAATGTGAACAGTATGTTGGTTGTCTAAGATACGTGGCCATAAACTTGTGGCCATTGACCTGATGCACTCTGCGTCGTACAGCACCCTGCCGCTTTCTGGGGCGCATCCGTTCCCGAAATACACGTTCTTCATTGTCCTTGGGTGCTGAAACAGAAGAAAAAAAGAATATGTACTGGCTGTATGATTATGGTCTGAGCTTCAGGCTCTAGTAATCTACTTAGGTACTAACACACTTTCAGCAAAATTTTCAAAGGAAAGAAGCTGTTCCTCTGAACCACTTCCTGTTTGGTTGTATATGAGATTTTAATGGTAGAGGAAACGAAAACTAAAGTTACTATATCTCAGATATGTCTCAGAATGAAAACCTTTGGAAAAATCCATCATAATACATTGGGTACTTTTCCTAAAATATAATTTTGAAAAGTGTCTCTAATACCTCCATTATTCTATATTCACATTAGAAATGAAGAATAGTGCACAGTCATTAATGAAAGACAATATTTTATGAGCTCCCTAGAACCACCCATATCTTTCGAAATTAGAATACCAGACTTAGGAAGGTCAAAATCCAATCATGCACCGAATCTAAGCACTGGCCTTCCTAAATCAGTGAATATAACACTAAAGTATTAATACTTGTTTCTCAGTTAAACTGAATCATTATAATAGCATAAAGACATGTAGAGTTAGACATCTCCAAGTACTAATACAACATTTAACAATAATGCACTGGAAATAAATCATCGAAGAACAGCTCAAATCTGTAGCAATCTCATTGTGTTACAAATATTTAAGTAGTCCCTATTTTTGAGGAATTAATCCATCAAAATAACTCATATTGTTGTAAATTTGAAAGGTATTTATTTAGAAATTCTTAGAAAATGATTTTAAATTAAGCTGATGAAAACAGTTCAGAGAATCAGAAATCAAAATCAATTTCTTTCAGTGCACAGCAAGGGCAAAAAAACCATAATATCGTCGAATTCATTTACACCCTAGAAATATCATGTTCCTTACACAGTAATATCATACAGAACATCTCAACTGAAAGTGAGATTTCACCACACCAGATCCATCTGTGGGATGGCCAGAATAGCATTTCTTTTATATTCTGAGCTTTCAGTAGATAAGTGCTGACTTACACGCAATGCTACCCCTTTTGTTATGTCAAAGAGCAACCAAAATAATGGCTCTAATTCTCCTTCAAGAAAGAGATATGAAATAATAACTAATTATTTTTATGCATTAAGTAAAATTCCAACTTCTAAGAAATACCACAGTCTATTGGGAGAAAAAACACCTTTCACAGACTAAGCATAGCAGGTAGTTGGAAATCCTATCAAATACTCTTATTTCCAGCTTCTGAACCAATTAATCACTTTAAAATGCTGCAGGAAAGTCTTTCCTGTCTTAAAAAAAAAAAAAAAAAAAAAAAAAAAAAAAAAAAAAAAAAAGATATTGTGAAAAATAATTCTATAGGTAACATGGAACATCTCCTCTGTTCATCACCCAGATTTTAGAAATTGCTGAAGTATGCAGTCTGGATATGAGAAAGCTAACACACCACTCTCTTGGAAAGGTTTCACAGACAGTTATCTGTTTTTATGAAAAGAACAAGATGTTCTGAGAGTGCACAGCTCACAGTTGGTATGATAATCAGTCTACAATGTCACTTTTCTCCTTTTTGCTTTTTTTTTTTTTTTTGATCTCAAAAGTAACTGTTAACAGATAAAGCACATGTAATTCTACAGAGTAGATGAAAATCTTTTGACTAGATCAACAAAACATCATGACACTAGGGTTAGTTTTTGTTTGCTTTTTATCAACACATCTCTAAAAATAATTGCATTACTTAAATTTCTATCCTGAACGCTTTTATGAAGCTTCATTTTTTCACTTACAATTTTTACAGTTAAAATAACAGACCTGTGTCTTTTTCAGAAATGAACTGACTTAAAAACTGATAGAAGCAATACACCAGTCCTGAAATTTCCAGCTTAAACAGCAGGCCTCCACCACACTGGCCATCAGCCTTTCATCAAATAGATCAAGGCACAAGAACAATGAATCCACCCAGGAGCTTTATGCTCAGTTTTCCTCTCAGTTAACATTAAGTTCTGCTAGCTCGGTCACTGTTACTGTTACTCAACGAGAACACATTAGCAAAGCCTTTCTACAGTCTTAAAACTGTCTTGCAGAATCACAGTGATGTTCAGAACAAGAGACCTAAACCAACGCTGTTACTTTCCAGGTGATTCAGGTCAGGATGAAGTGCCCACAGGATCATGCCCAGGGCTGTAAGTCACTCTATAAGCACTGTGAGCACCCTTACTTTAAATCCATTTAACTCATATGTGACCAGTCACATCAGAGACATTCATTCAGTTTTCTCAAGACAACCATTTAAAACTGAGCCCCCAAATTTTCTCAATTTTCATGAGCAGGAAAGTCACAATCTCAGAAAACAGTGAGTGGTCAGGAAAAAAATGGAAACATTTTGCTGAGAGAGCCAACTAGCATTTTCAAGTCTTATTTTGGAAACTCTGGCAACACAAACAAAACTGGCCTTTAAAAGTTATTTTTAAAGGAAAAAGTCTTACAGTGATATATAACAGAAAATACTATTAAGATATAGCACAGTGTCCAATCATGTCATTTTTATTCATAGCAGAGGAGTTCAAACGAAAATTAAGTGAATCTGTCATAGTCAGGCTATAAGCACTTCCAACATAAAGAAAAATTTCTTCACACAACACTTCTAAACAGTCACAGAGGCTTATCATTTCCTCAGTAAAAGCTGTGGGTTTTTTTGGTTTGGTTTTTTTCTTTCTTTCCTTTTTTTTTTTTTTTTTTGTAAAATACATTCTGTTCCATGTTTTGGAGTCCTTCAACTCTTTGTATTATTCAGTTTACCCTATTCAAATTTCATTCTGAAAGGAGAAGTAAGGAAAGCTCATGATCATTTCAGAGTATTCATGGAGAATACTTACAATGCAGCATATTGATTTTAGGCTTTCTGTGACGGCACTTGAGAACTGCCAAATTTAGGACTAATTTGCCTTATACTGTACCCATTAATGCCTCTGCATCTTTTCACTGCAGCCAAGTATAACTCTCAGTTATTTGGAAAACAATACGACATAATTGTTTTTACATACCCATATGTACATACAAGTATATTGCCTACAATTCCAAAGTACACAGTCCTGAAGTCTTGCAGGCTTAACTTCAAAGCACTTGAAGCACTATAAAAATCAACTGAAATATCTAGAATTCAAAATTCCATGAAATTCATGAATACTTGCAGAAATTGCAAAATGGATGTTTAAATGAGCTGTTCAGAACTTCATTTAATACTGTTAATCACACAGTTTCTGTTCAGTACATTTTATACCTTAACTTAAAAGACAAGAAAGTAATACAGAGTACTCCATAATCCTCAAAGAGGGCAAGACTGGAGGATAAAGACTCTGAACACTAAATAACACTAAATAACAAAAGCTGATACATGTTAGGACTCTTTTATAATGCGGTTTGAGCATAAATGAGAAAGGTTTTTTTACACTTATGACAGGTACAGAAAGAGCATGCAATTTTTGTAAGCCTTTTCCTAAAAGCATACACTTTCCAGTCAATTTCACTAGTAAAGAGCAAACACAAAGATTTTACTTACTATATCTTGCCTACATGTATTTAAAGACTTCCCCTGACATATGAACAAATGAAAAGTGATTGAAGTGTGAGAGGAACATTCTGTTTCAGGGCCTGTTTTACTTTCCTTTTTTAAAAATACTTTAAATACATCCTCAGTTGCCTCATACCGAGCCATTATTTACTCCTGGCTCATACCTTCTCTACTCTTATCCCAAATATATTCATTACTTCCTCAGAGCAGAAAGAAAAGTGACATCCTTTCAAGTGGAAATACTTTCACAGTTGATTCAATCAGTAAAGCTGGTCATAAAGTAAAAAACTACTAAAAAGTCTAATGGGTACCAAAGATACTACAGCAATTTCAGCGTACCGAGAAGTTTTATTCAATTTTCAGAAATTTCCCAGCCCCATTGGCTGGCAGCAACATGGAGCTAGTGCTCACAAACTGACATGTCGAGCCTGAAAGGACACTGACACCACAGCCATGGCCTGCCCACTGTGCTGAAGGAGAGGTTGGTGGTGAAGAAGACCTAGGCCCTGTACTTGCTTGAGCAAAGTTCTCCATTAAATGACACCGAGACTTTCCGTCAGAAAGCAAGTGAAATGAGCCCTCACGTCACGCTGAGTTCCTTCTACACAAAGCCCACAAAGTTGGTGACAATCTTGAGGTATTAACAACATGGAGTCATGTGAGGTTTTCTTCAGAACACACAGAGTATTTTAATATATCTAAGATCTAATGAACAGACTTCTATTGTATAGGATCTGCTGACAGGGCAACCAGTAGGTTGAGTGCCAAAATCTGTGTTTTAGACCCCACTCTCTCAGAGAGGGGAAGTTCACTGAGAGACATAAATGATGGGTTCCCGCCTTCATCAAAGAGGCAAGAATTGAAATCCCTGTACATAAATACTTGTAAAATCCACAAAGTAAAAAAATCGGTGACAAATTCCTCCTTCTTCCTCTCAGTTTCTTTGCTGGTGGTATTTAATACTCACAATTTTAAGAAATATGGTTTTCATGAAGAAAATAATAACTATGATTTTTAATTTACTCTTTGTTATATTACTGAAAATACCTTAGGGAAGTTATTGCTATGTGAGGTTTTCTGAAAAGTTCATTTCATGTTTCAAGGCTGTTAAGATAAAAAATTAACATTAAACACATTTTCCAGAGAGCGAGAATTAGAGTGTTTTCAGTTTAAAAGGTGACAAAATCACAGACAATGGGACAAAAGAAGTCGATGCTATCTAGGGTTACTTCAGTCTTGCACTGTTATCCTTTAGGAGAAACATTCTCACTTTGAACACAGTGTCTTTATGCCAGAAAATCTGCAATTGAAATCAGAGAGGTGAAAATGTATTCTACATACGGCAAATATGGAAGCTGTTATTCAGGAGAGAAACCTTACTCCAGTGAATGTAATTGGTCTACTCATGTTTAAAAGTATAGAGTGTACAATAATAACACGTAAAATGTAGAACAGTTTTTGTGGCATAAGTTGACCTCATAAGCTAACAGGGGAGATCATGAATTTAGTTTGTGATAGTGAAATTCAAACCATGTTGATCCAGACATGAATAACGAATAGTATTAGTTGCCTGATGTTAGTATTGATAGTGTTAAGTCCTGGTAAGCAAGCAAGTACAATATCTCTCATTAAATCAATCATTTACAAACACTGAAACAAGTAGATCTTTTGAATGAACAAACTATATGTACAATACACTATAATATACTAAGATTATAACAATGATTATGCCAAAAGCCATCCCTGGGACCAGATTTCCATGTTTACTGCTGTATGTCCGCAGACTTGACCTGCAATACGCTTGCAGCATGCTCCTGAGAGCGTGCCCAGCTGCTTGAGATGGTGGATAGTCTGGTGATACACGTTCCTATTGACTATCCTTTGTTTGGCTTGAAGGAAAGAAGGAAAGTAGGACACAACATCACGGTCAAGGCTTTTGTAGAAAACAGCCTTTCAAAATGGTTTATCCATGAACACTTATTTTAACTGAGCCCCAGGCAGGATGAGCTGAGCCACTGGCTTTTGTCACCTCCTGGAAAGGAAATGATGTTGTGATGCTAAGAAAGAAAACCAGCATTGTGAGAATCCCAGAACAA
The DNA here is from genome assembly GCA_037305975.1 of Chrysolophus pictus. Taxonomy (NCBI): domain Eukaryota; kingdom Metazoa; phylum Chordata; class Aves; order Galliformes; family Phasianidae; genus Chrysolophus; species Chrysolophus pictus. The sequence continues at coordinate 84,659,791 of CM074578.1, forward strand.
AGCCCTTTTCCCACAGGAAACCATTAAACCAGATAGATTCTGAATGACAGTATTTTAAGCACGTGTTTGTGATAGATCAGAATAGCTCACGACTCTTTTTCTAATAGTTGCATAAGCTGTGTAGAGCTTGTATGACAGGGATTTTAAGTCTTTCAGAAGATCATAGTTTCTCAAATATTTTTTCAACCCCAGTTTTGTTTCTTCACTGCAGAATAACAAAAACATGCATGACAGGCACCTAGGAGATGCCCCAGACTCCTGCAGTGGGGAAGTGTCTTGTGCACTTCAAGTCTCAGCCAGTATTTTTCTGACAGTTCTTGAAAATCTCTAGTGAGGGAAATTCCACAGCATCATATCTTGTTTCACTACTCTGGCAAGCAAGCTCTTTTGCTAATATCCAATCTAAATAATTTAGGAATAAGTTATTCTGAATGAGTGAATGGCCAACTCAAACAGAAATTTTCTTCCAGCACAAACTACTGAAGTATCTTTGAAGATTCCATATATATCTTATGCAAAAGACTACAGGCTAGGGATGGTCACAGATACAGCAAGATGACACAGAGAGGGGCGCTGCAGCAGCTATGTACACTACTCAAGCCACAGAAAGAAGGCAGCTGCTTTCAGCTAAACAGGTCCCCATGAACACCCCCATCATATATACATAATATACATAAATTATATTATGTATTTTATGAAGGCTGCACTAAAAGTAATACCTTCTATGTTATTTTGTTGGCCCATGACATCAGAGGCAGATGGTGTTGGTACGGCAGTAGAGGTTAAATCATCCCACCAATACCCCATTATATTTAGTTGCCACGTGACAGATGGCAGCAGAGGGACAGTATGACAAAATGGCACACGACATGGAAGCGCATATAGGTGTGGACCTGGTTTCCTGCATGTGGAAAAAATGGCACCCACTAACATTCTTTGACATCTGCTGAATGTTTCAGGAGAGCAAACAGTGTATGTGAGCACAGTGAGATGGTGAGTGGTGCATTTCAATAGTGACAACAGTGGGTCACCTCTGCTGGTGCAGATTTTTACGAGAGCAACATGCAAGTTCTTGTTCACTGCTGATGAAAACACACAGCTAACTGCAGTGACTATATTGAAAACAGTGTTTTGTAGCTGGGAATTTGCTCTATCAAATGGTGTTCTTGTGCATTTTGTACTCATTGTATTTTCCATGGTAAAAAATAGGAAGCACTACTTTTGGTTCAACCTAGCATATGTGGCCCAAGACAATTCCTCTTTACACAGCGCACTCCAAGCAAGTCAAAAGGTTGGACACCCATGAGCTAGCCTTAAAGCCAAAGCTCTGAAAAATAAGGAGGAATAATTGGGGATCAGGGTGTCACCAAAAGGTGCTTTGATGAAAGTCCCATCATGAGAGCCCAAGGCGCAGAAACTGCACCAAAGAGACCTCTGTGGCTGACAGCTAGTCAGCATGACAGCAAGGTCAATGTTTCTAATATAATTAAGAAGATTAAAGCATGTTTCTTTTTTCATCTTACTACTTATATCTTTTTACAGATAGCTCTCCACTTTAAAAAGATGTGGTCTTAACAAATACCATTGCTCTGCTACAAAGCGTGCAGAGCACTTGATGGGTAAAAGATGGGTCTTCATTTCAACTGCACAGATAATTTTTTCTTTTCCTGGGGGGAGGTTGCAGGAGTCCATAGGTAATCAACCTTTGCACTTTCCACCCCTCACAACTTTATTGCTGAACTGAATAAAACAACTGAAAGATATTAATGTCACTCACCACCTTAGAAAGGATTGTTCTCCAAGACAGATTCCACCAGTAAACATCTGTCACAATTTTTCCCTTTTTAGTCTGATGTATAACCCATAAGATACTTTTACCAGTGTTCCAACATCTTGCTCTTTCTGGTTTACATCTTCTCACTATGGGATATATTCTGACACCCCGGACGTCTTTTACAAGCCATCGCATCTGGTCCATTTTCTAACCATTTGTAATAGACTAAAAAAAAAAAAAAACTCCACAGCAAAATAACTCATTCCCTCTTTTCATCCCCTTCTTTGCAAATGTGGGAGGATATTCTGATAACTCACCTCGCCTCCCTTCCACTGTACAACAAAAGCTTAATTAGGAATGTCTCTGACTCACAAGCCGTGCAATTAAAGCAACTCTCCCATCTATGTCTTTCAATATTAAATATATTATTACTAATTTCAACTCAGTGAACAATAATAGATACATTATGTAAATTCTGAAGTATGATTTATTATCAGCACACTACTTAAAAAATTCAATTTAGCCAAGCATTTCTGAATATGGCTATATGAAAGAGCATATTCAATGTGTGATGGCTTTCAATGGAACTTTTCCAATATTTGAAGCACTACATACCTGCCCTGTTAGATGTTAACTCTAAGCATATATTGCAGCACTGTAAAAATGGAAGCATGTGCTAAGCAGTATGCTCTTTTTCCTTGTTAGGCTTTTGGGCACAAAAAACAGCTACCATGAGGTAGCTGTAAATGGTGAGTCTAAATACTGTCAGCAGTGCCTGAATGTGCTATATGATTCTTTTTTTCTGGGAAGGGTAGAGACAGGATGGGGAACACAAACTACACAATTGTCCTTATAACCTACCTTTGGCAGAAGAAGAGAATAAGTTTTTCAATAGCAAGATTAAATTAGAGAAGTTTTAAGGAACTAAGAAAAAGAACTCTAGTAGTACTTTTATCTATGCACTAGTTATATTACTTCAAATTACTATGGGGGCTGGTCAAATTGTGTCTTACCATATGACAAACACCATGACAGAAGACTAAACCAGGTTTGAAATGAGTTACAAAAACTTTTATGTTCCTGACATTTGCTGTCTTCTCGATATTCCAATCTTCCTTCCTCCAGCATTCCAGTATTTATTTAGTCCCTGTTCTCCAGTCTTTGGAGACACAGATGTATCAGGGTCTTTTATGTTTTTAGTGATTCAGTGAGCACATGGTCCAAGCCTTCATAAAAAAAAAGAGTACTTCTAGCTTATTAAAAGATTCTAAAATGGATGTTTAATTTCCAGCTGAGTCAGAATTTCAGAAAAGTGTTTAAGTATCAGCTGCCTGATGTAATCTAAGAGGACCTGAGGCACTTTTCTTAACCTACTGCAGATTATATCTCTAATAAAAATTATATTTATATAGGGAAAGAATTGGCAAACAGTCTTTAAAGAAGTAACATATGAGTTCATCTATATGTTTTGTTATTCAGAGCTCTGTAAAATTGATGCAAAATTCTGGAATGCTTCACTTACTGATGGAAGCAGCTGGGAAGTGGGAAGGGTGGGATATTGGATGATGAGGTATGTTACTGTGGCAATTGCGGAAATAAAAAAGAAGAAAGACAACCAAAATGGATGCAGACAGTTTTAATCCTTTCACTTTGCAGAACTCAGAGAAAAATAGGACAGAGGAAAAAAAAAAAAAAAAGAAGGAGGAAGGAATAAAAGCAAACCTAGGTCTGATGAAAGACAGCACATCAGAGAATATTCTTCTTGATCATTGTGGGAGAAACTGTGAGCAATGTGGCCCACATCAATCGATGTCTCAAACTTCAAGGCCAATCAGAAAACTGTTTTTTTTTTAATATTTGTTTTCAATAAGGGAAAGTTAACTCTCCCTGTTATGGAAAATTCATTCATAAGAATAAGCAGATTTAAGTGTATTTAAAGTTAGCTACATAAAAGAGCTGTCAAGATATGTATTTTTTTTTTTCTTTTCACATGGATCTAGAAACCTGTCTTGCACAGCTCTAGGAGAATCAATATTCTCATGCCTAAAGAAAATAGGTTAGACCTACTAAGGTCTTCTATAAGATACTCAAGCAATCAAGTCCATTGAAACAATTCCAAAAATAAGAAAGTGGTTTAGATCTGCTTTTGGTTTCTCCAGATATGTGACTGTGCCAACTAAAGCTATATTTATGCAGACAAGAATTGGTTTGGAAGAATAGCTTACCAAATTAAAACAGGTAACTATCTGTATCATTTCACAATACTCTAAACCAACTGATTTTTCTACTTCAGCATTACTTAACTTTCTCAGACTAAAAGCATTTCAGTACTAACAAATCCCCACAGCACTCACTGAAAGTTGACTTTTGAAATATATGACAAGACTCTATACAAGAATTAATCAATTTATGTGGGAGAAAATCTACTTCTAACATTTCTTAAAACTGTACACCTTCCAAGAAAAATATTTGTTAAATTCTGGGCAGTGCATCTGTATACTGTTGCTGGAAAAGAAAATTGAACATACAAAAAAAAAAAAAAAAAACTGAAATATTTTCTATTCTGCTTCAGCAAAAAAAAAAAAAAATCTATTTTTACTTAAAGTTCCTCACAACTTTCTCCCTGTTTAGTCCAGAAAGTAACTCAGACAATAAAAATGGAAACAAAGCAATTCTTGGAATTACTGCTGATTGAATGTTTCCCTCATTCTCCTGTTGTTCTGTTTTCCATTCAGCACTCGACTTGTCCCCTCCATCAGCAGTACTGACTTCAGCTATCATAAAGAGACAAAGCAGTTCTGATGCCACTGACAACAGCATCTCATCCAGATACCCATGTGCAGCGTGAGTCCAAACTGTAAGGATAAATACTGTTTTATCAATTGTAAAATACTAATCACTGTAATTCTCAATTTATTGTTTTGTTTATCAAGAGGCCAAGAGATAGCAGACACTTTAAAACAGCTTCTCCAAAGAAATTCAAGACAGTCTATGATCTCAAACTTTTCTGTCCAATTTAGTTTTCCATGCACCTCAACTCATATGCAAACACTCCATAATTCATTTTAACTTAGCCTTATCAGGTTGCTGAATAAGGATGTGAAAGTCAGCTGGCTGTAAGTTACAGGAAAATATTCGGTGCCTCCTTATTGCTGCTGTCACTGATATAGCTGTTCCCATGGTAAACTTCAATACTGCCCCAGGAAGCTGTACCACCTATCAGTTCACAAGTTGGGAAGTGTGGTGTACGGAGATTTGATTTAACAGATCCCAGAACTGTCTGCTTGTAGGATGTGGCAGTTGAAAGCTGCAGTGGAAGGCTGGATTACTTTTCCATTTTTTTCCTCCTTTTTTAAACTTGGAAAATCTCAAGAGAGCTATGACATATGGCAGCACTTCCAAGCCGGTTTCTAAGAGATTTTGATTTCCCACTTACTTTCTCTAAGTGTGAATTACCTAAGAAGGTGGCAGAGTTCCTCGAAAAAACCCCAACAGCAGTTGTCTTCAGAAAAGGACTTCTAGAGAGAAGTTCCCACTATTTTTTTTAAAAAGATTTTGACAGCTCTACAGCTTGAGATTCTGACTTGACTGTACATGACACATCACAGAACTCATGAATTATTTTTTTTACAATCATTTCAATTCAGAAAAAAATAAGCTTCTTCATTAACAACATGAAAATTATCTGGAAAAGATTATCACACAGCATAATGATATTGTCATTAGAAATTGCATAAGTAAGAGCTAATGTCTCCTTTGAAGCCTTCTTCTGGTGTAAATACATACCAAAATCAAATATATTCTTACACATGGAAAAGAATTTTCAGAACTCATTATCTTTTCCATTAGCAGTCAAATAAAAACTATTGCATTTTGAGAAATAGAAATAAAGATGTAAAAAAATATATTTTTGAAGCAATTAAGACTTAATAAAGCCTTTTCAATAGTCTGCCTTTTTCCTTGTTTCACAACCTAAAAATAGTAGCCAAAATATTCTAATAACCATGAAAAAAATAGTAAGATTATTTCCAAGAAGCGTTAAAAAACAGTGTTCCTTAATTAAAGTTCTCCAAAAATCTCTTGAAGTAAAAGATACGTTTTACTATTTGTCCTGGAGTTGTTACAAAGTTCACAGTAATACAGACCTTTCTTTTCAGTCTATCGAGCACACTCCTGAAAATCTAGTATCATTAAGTGAATCCAAGCTAATTATTTGTGCATAGCGATTTTGTGCTTCTCCACTATTAGGAACCCACAAAAAAAAACCTTACATTAAAAAATACAGGTTTTGTAAGATGCAGTGCAACCATTTGAATTCATTTCCTTGAAAGTGTCTTAAATCCTATATCCCAGACTGGAGGAATTCAGAATAGCTGCCTATATTCAGAAACTGGAGCCAACATGCCCATACTGCAGAATCAGGATGCTTATTCTCCTACATACATGGGTATCACCTTAGCACACAAAATATCTCTGATTTCTTGATGGAAAAAAGTCTTTGAAATGGGCTATAGAAAATTAGAGGAAGCTGAGTGACTTTCAGCCAGCCCACACAGAACATTAGGGGGAATAAAGTATTCCTCTGAGCAAGCATTAGCACTATTATTAGCAGCATCTAAACTTATTTAAAATAATTATTGCAGTATCTATTTCAGCAGGAAACACCAAGTGCACTTGTCCTTTAGAAAGCAAGAAACAAAATCATTAGAATATGATTCTCCATCTGCATTGTAACAATCTTTGCAAGAGACGTGGAAAACAGAATAGAAAGTGTTCCTGGAAACTAAGGGTAAAAATAAAACTTTATTTAACAGAAGACATTTCAAATATTAAGATCATTATGCTAGAAGTGTGCGTTTGAAAAAGGTGGATTAGAGATGGTCTAGAAAACTGTAGAAGGCTGCAGCACAAGTTAAAAGCAGAGATTTCAGAGTCTGACGTTTGTCCTGCGGAGCACATGAAGGTAAGAAAGGCATGCTGTTCACCACCAGAAGGAAAACAGCTGTAGCTCTATCACAGCAGCAGGAGTACTTTCTGAATCACTCATTCTGAAACCTGGAACCTTCACAGTAAACTAACATGGGTGTTTACAAGTTTCTTAATGACTGGAGCAATCATGAGATGAAAGGCTACAGACCAGCATAAGATTGTAGCTCTATTCTGAACAGCTTTCCCACTTCTTTCCATCTCCACAGATGAGTATCTTCACGCTGCCACTTCACAGCATCACCCATTTAGACATCCACACAACATGAGGCTGAACATCTACTAATGCCCACTGAAATACTGTGGAAAAGTTACCCTTTCTCAATTATATGATGTCATATCACTGGTCCTAAGTTATGAATTATTTCAGCCATTTTTTTTTTTTTTTAATGCTACAATGTTATTGCTTTCCTCTAAGTCAAAGTTCTGAAAAATGGCATCTCTTCCATGATCATTTTTTTTACTTCCAATAGAGTAAGCACTGATTCTCCCTTTTCTTCCACCACCTAGATTTTGGGGGTACAATAGCTGGAGCTATAGTATAGCTGTATACTATACGACAGCTCACAAGGATTTTTTATGCAGTAGTCACAGTGACTGTGATTGCTCAAACTTTTGGAATATTATTCAGTAATGAAATGAATCTTTGGCAGATAAAATGACAAAAAAACCCCATAAATTAAAAAATATTTTATACTATAGCAGTATTATTTTTAATTTCATAATAATATGCAAGTAAGGTTGATAATATCAAAGTGAACAACTACTAATAAAGAATAAATCAGAAATTTATTTTAATAAATCCATATATAAAAGCCAATTGACTTAGCGAGAATTTATCCCATTCCTATACCCCAAATACATGAAAAACATGCAAAATCTTTCTCTCAGATCTGGCTTGATGTCACAACCAGCCTAACTGAGTTCATGGGCAGAACAGCAGCCAGAGTATGCGGCATCCAGCAGCACCTCCCTGAAGCAGCATTTCAGAGCACAGCTAAGAGATTAAGAGACATTTTGTGATTTGCCCAAAACCACTCAGAAGGCTCAGAAGGCAAGGGTCCATTGGATACTGTCTCCGCACTTTGCCCCTTGGACCTTCGTCCCATCATTTCTAAGCACTATGAGACAGACAGGTGCTTATATCCAACATCAGAGAATCACTTAATCCTATATCCTCAATATCCTGCAGCTGTTCTATGAGCTTGGAAGAAAGCTGATACAAAGACTATAAAATAAACCTCTCCTAAACATTTAGAAGTTATGCCAACACTTTTTTTTCCCAATAAAACGCTTTTTTTTTTTTTTTTTTTTTTTTTTTGCAGACTGTCATCAACCAGAAGCATGATTACACTCTCACACACAATGTTTGTTAACAACAGGGTGATTCCGGTTGCAAGTCTCCAGACAGAGTCCTGCTCCAAGCAGGTTTGCAAATGGCAGATCCTTTAGAAAAAACATAAATGAAAAAACAGAAGCTAAAGCAACACCAATAAAAGCAGTTTATGTGCTGCTACATGTTAAAGTGCCTAACAGAAGAAAGTGAGTTAATGCAGGAGGTCCAAGGAAATTTACTACTGGTTACAGCTAGGACATATGCCTAAAACCTCTGTGGACATCACTTGAGGATGACTACTATGATCTTCTCAATACTTGCTTTCTCTTCATTTCAGCATGAGCACATTATTCTGAAGTCTAAATTAAATGCACAGAGGAGTCATTAAAGTGAATAAAACCTATTTACACAAGTTACATTTTCCACTAACACTACCTTGGCCATGACTGCCCCCAGTGCTCCTCTCCTTAAGAAAATCGTTTGTGCTATTTATATAGAAGCTGCCAAGATTTTTATATATCATTCACAATGAAGTGGGTAGGTAGGCAGATAGATCAATCAACTTTTTAAAAATAGTATGCGTGATTTATTGTGAAAGGAGATATTTTTCACAGGACAGAAGTTCAGGATTTTCTGTTTTATTTTTGGTTTTCACATCCTTCTAAGTGATCATGATTCATTCACTAGCCTTCAAGGAAGATCAGTGCACTTGTATGCTTTAAGTGCCTGCGCATTCTAACGATCATTTGCTGCAGTAAGATTGGAACTCTGATGGCATTTCTGCATGTGCAGCTGAAGAACCCTGCAACTTAAGATGGACTGAAGTTCTGCAGAAACCACACTGCAAATCAGCACATGATATAGAGGTTTTCATGACTGGACTGAACTTATGTTCCTATATGGAGTCTATAGCACAGGGAAGTGGATATGAAGTAAAGATTTAGAAAAAACAGGCAAGACATTAATTATCCTGTTATGTGGCACATTTTTATGGGCACACACAGTATGTGCACAGTCAAACCCGATAAAAGAATAGATATACTATCCTGTGATCTCCTGTCCTTGTGGAATTTATCAAAACATCTGACGTATGAAATCTGGAGGACTGCAGAAGAAAGCAAATTTAACAGCATACAAGTTCTATATTACAAACATTACTAACGTAAATCCCGTTCTGAAAGTGAGGTATGCCTTCAATTATCAGTTAGGTATTTTGTCAAATACTGGCAGAACTTTTTGGCCTCTTGTACAGAACCATCACCAAAGACCTAAGAGGCAGCAACATGTACAAATATTTTGCCTTTCCTGTAGCAGAAAATCTATTCCCCTTAGTGCTTATGGTTTCAAGACAGACAACTTCAGTTCAGTGACTTTCCATTAACTAGTACTCGACTTCCAATTGTAGCAAAATTACCAAGAATGTGAATTAACATTTAGAAATTTTAAGTAAGGGACTTCTAAGAACGGAGAATTCCTAGGAATCTTAGTCTCCCCAAGCACTAAAGCAGAATATTAATATTTAAAATAACGGAAGATGAAAAACAAGTAAATTATTAAAGAAGGCTACAAGAGCAACAAAAATCATGGGCATTTGAAAACAAGAAGATTCATAATCAAGGCAAACAAGCTTTTTGAACGCAAACCATATCCTTCACCTGTTTTCCACGCTTCAAGCTCTATAAACCTTTCAGTTAAAAGCACAAACACCACATAGACCCTATCAGATACAAAACTTTGTATAAGACTATAAGCAATATACAATATACAGTTGGGAATTTTAGGACTTTTTCTTCTGAGAGTAAGCAGCCACCATGGTGTATTGTATCACATCCATAAATCGCAAAGTATTATTTTTTAACTCAGTTTACCTGTTCACGTAACTCAAAAATTTTATCCTCAGACTAGCACATAAACTCAGTTCTACTTGGTACAGAGAAATCTAACAAGATTTTACCAGAAATACCATTCAAGCTAACATTCATTTGTCTAAATGTCACTTACTACAGTTTTTTCTTAATACAAGGTTTCAATTATTTGATTTTCCCATCCAGTCAGAAAACAGATGACAAACTGCCTCCAAAGAATATTAAAACTTACATGGAGAGACCACATGGGAAAAAATGAAACGGAATAATTATATGCAAAAATGCCATCCAAACATTTCAATTAGTTGAAGAAGCTTAATTTGATAAACATGGTTACATTTCAGATATTGTGCTAGACACATTACAATATAAGCTGTTATTAGTTGCAGCACTGTACTGTAATTTGTTCAAGTTATTTTCCTTTGCAGAGTGAACTGAATATGGAGTTTGCTTCTAAAATTGGAAACCCAGAAAGAAAAATTCAATTACCCTACTGAAAAACCTCACACCCACAACCATCAATGAGCATATTTTTTGTTTCAGGTGACTGCAGTACCTTTCCTGTTTAGAAGAACTCATTTAAAGACACTTTGAAGACTTGCTTCTAAACAGCTCTATGACCTAGTTTAAAGAAAATGTAAAAGGATTATATTTTTGGCTCTTTAAATCAAGGTTCTTTGGCATCTACAAACTTTGCTGAATCGTTTTGGCTGTGGTGCCTTTCCTTATCTGCCCAAGCAATACTCAGCAGTATGGAATTTTCTTCCAGTGCACACAAGAAGTGCTAGCGCTTTGCAAAAACCATTATTTTTTTAGTGAAACATCTTTCATTGTATTTTACAGCACGATGCTGAAGCCTTTTCAGTGCAGCCATACAAAGTCAATCAGCACAAAAGAAATGGACATAAATGCACCCAAGAAGACCTCCAGAGAGATTTGTGGGTCTATCACAAGCTGACCCAAAAACCACCACAAGACAGTGCTGTTGATTAATACATGACTGTGGGACTCAGGGCTTCCAGGAATGAATTCTGAGAATCAAACACTAAGCCTGCTTCTCTACAGAGACTGACTTACTCAAGGTTTCAAAATCTGCAAAATCAATTAAAAGAACCAAGTCTCCTTACTGAACATATTCCAACTAAATTAATAGCATAAGGCAGAAGAACTGGGCCTGATATTTAACCTCAGTAGAGTTAATAAAAAGGAGCTAAGATATTTAATTATACCTTTCAAATCTGCCTGCACACATACACACCACACTTCAACATTCGAACTTCGTTTCATCCCTTCCACTAAAAATATCTTTTATTACAGAGGAGTAAAAGTAAAAAGCTTATTCAGAACAAAAATTATAATTTCAGACAATGCATGGTGGGAAATGACATGTACCTTGCCATATTAATGAGTATTTCAGTAGCAGCACAGCTTACGTAATAATCATGGGGTTTATGGCAGCTGGTTATTTTGACAAGAAATCTGAAGGAGCTGTATGAAAATAGCACAGAAAGAAGGAAAAAAAAGCAATAGGTCTGACATGCTGGATGCACTTTTACAAAGCCTGCAAAGTTTGTCCTTTGTTACTTTTCTTGGTAATGATATCTGAGGTCCAATTTTGAATTCTGTGAATAGATAAAAAAAAATTGGCAGCAAAAAGACTTAAGGAATCCATCTGCAAACATTTTTCTGCAAGCTCCTCTCCCACTGAAGTTGGAAATCGTTAAATAGAGAGAGGGCACTTATTCATTTTTTAAGCAAAGGCAAACTTTTTCAATACATTATAAAGAAAGAAATTAAACTGTAGAATGTTTAATCTCTACTGTTTAGTGGTGATTTTGGAAAGTAACATTTGATTTCGGAATGTAGGTACCGACCCTCTTCTAAACCATCAAAGAGCTTGATTGCATCTTTTCAACATAGAAAGGGAAAAAATCAAAAATACATAACTTTACAGCAAATTCTGGCAGTTGAAGACAGACAATTTTGCTAATTGAAATCTTTTCTTCCAAACATGTATTTTGCAGTTTAATTTGTATAAACCAAACAACATAAGTTAACAAAGTCTGACCATGTGAAATCAAGCAATTGTGACAATGTCTAGCTAGCTTTTACAAAAGTGCAGCAGCGCATCTGTCTTAAAATGGTCGCAGGTTCTGAACAAGATAACCACATGGGGGCAGAAGAAACAACGTCTTGCTCAGGATCTCTACTGGAAAACGCGCAACACAATGGGTTCACACTGCAGGGTAAGCGATTTACGGATAACGATGTTGATGAAAAATGTATTGGTTCAATTGCAACTCCAGCCTTAAGACTAATGAAGGTAAATGCTTCCCCCTTGCCTTCTAGCTACTGCAGATTGAACGGTGACTTTGTAGATTTTCACTATTTTTTACAACCAGTACACTCTACAGTAAGATCGGATTGTTTTATATCTAGCTGTAAATAAATTTTTAGAACAATATTTTTTAAGATCCCACATCTAGTTTAAAAATCTGAAAGAACTCCCATTTGAAAACACAGCCCAAGCATGAGCATTTACTGAAAATTTTCTATCCCCATCCGTGAGCTCTGGGAGGTCTTTTATGGCTTTCAAAACAGACCACTAGCTAGATTTATGATCGAGGGCTCCTGATAACAGCCAGATTTATTGTTCTCTCCTCTATCTCATGCTAGAGGCAAGATTCTTCAGACCCAAGTACAGAGCTGGGGCCTTCCCCAGCCCAAGGAGCAGTGGCTGAGCTGTCAAGGCCAGACCCCTCTCAGCCACTGCACAGGAGCAGCCCCGCTCGGCTGACCAAGCGTTAGTCATAAAGCCAACAACCCACTGCTTGCACCTGCACAATGACAGGAACCATCTCCTCCACATCCCTTGTTCACAAGCTGGAAAACAAACTGCTAACTCAAAAGGCTGTGTCCTGAATCAGTCTGAAAGCTTCCCCAGCTCTCTGAGGTTGGATGAAATCAGGCAGAAAGCACACTGGAGCAAAGCTCCAGAGAATACCTGCTGCAAAATGCACTATGGTATCAGTATTACTATTATTTTTTATGAGCTAAAAAAAATTATTCTGTTTCGCAACTGAAAGCAAGGAACCACCTAAGAGATCTCATCAGCTTTTTACACAGCGCATTAAATATCATTGCTACTATTTATAACTTCAAATAATTACCCATATTGCTTATACCTCTCAACAGTGAATTCTCTTCTCAGCATTTCCTATCAAAACTGAAAATGCCCTCAGCTGTTTTGCAGCAAAATAAAAGAACAAGTAACAGCAGCTGTAGATCCCGTAATGGCTGACATTGATGAATTCTTGTCTTATTCATAGATATTAGATGAATTTGTAGCAAGATGATAACCTTACACGTAGGAAAACAGGACAGTGTAAAAGAGTACTTTTATAGTAACTGAGAAAGACATTGCAGTGGCATTTTTATCTGTGATGATGTCTTTTCTGAAGAACATCTGATGAACAACCACGTTTGTACACTTTGTTTTGCCCTATGGAGTGCTCTCAGAGAGCACAAAGTGGGCTCCTTTTCAATAAACCCAAGCCAGCAGATACGCTCCCGTAACTTTGAATCAACTTCCCATGCTACCAAGGCCCCCAGTCCCAGCTTCATCTGAGAACCACCCCAAAGCCTCCAGCACAGGCACAGTGTGAATGCTGTGCCCTCCAGCCCCGTCCTATTGTGCTAGACTGTGCACTCATGCAGCCATAGCAGATTTAGGAAACCCTTTTGGAAATCAGAAAAAAACAGCAGCATTGATGCTACCTCAAATTACTTTTACACTTCCTCTCTTCTGTATATTTCAACACAACTGTCACATTACACAGCTCATAATAACGTAGAATGTAAAAGTGTATTAAAACAGAAGAACCTCATACAAAATGCTACTAAATAAGTTCTACAAAACAAAAAATAAAAAATTTAACCTATTTCAACTCCTTGAAAATCCATACGACACCACTGATTTCAGCAAGGTTAGTGAAAAAATAAGCATAGAAACACAGGAAAATCCCCGAAAATTGTTTTGGCAATTGAATTATCCTATTCCAAATTACAACTACTACATAATGCTCAGAAAAAAAAGACACTACAATGGGAATCTGCAATAAATACTTTCAAAGAGGATATTTGCATGGCCAGTGTTTGATTAACAGAATGTTCACAGCAGCTAACTGCACTTGAGCTACGTCCCAGTACATGCCATGAAACAGAATGTTACTCTGTTTTTCTTCCAGTGATTTTCCTTCAAAAGGATTAAAATATGATAAAATGATAAAAGAAATATGCCACAGCTAAAATATAAATTGAACTTGAATAGAATAAAGTAAAAAGAGTACAAAAAACACTCATGGTAACAGGTTTTTAGCACTGCTCAGCAGAGCCATGGTAGAAGACATTAATTACTGAATTCCCATTACACATTTTCTATGTGATTGCTGTTGCTTGTTAGAAGGACAAAAGTTTGCATTTGCATAAGTTTATTTAAAGAATTATTTTTCTTGGATTTACAAGAAAAGTTTCAACTAGAAACCCTTACAGCAAGTTCTGTTCCTTACAATTATACAGAGAATCCTAACTCTGCAGCTGCTCTTCAGCTTGCTTCTCTGACAAGGTGCTTCTTCATGCACCACTAGTTGCTACACTGCACCCAAGAATGAGGGGTAGTACAGCACCACAACTGCGCACAAACATTCACAGAATAATTCCAGCTGGAAAAAAACCTTCATTCTGTCTGGAAAAGATGACCTTACAAGGTCATCTGGCTGAGAGCCCATCCAAAGTGGGACCAATCTCCAGCGTCAGTCGGAACTCAGAGCACTCCTCTGTGAAGGCTCTGTTTTTCTTTTGCAGCCTGGTGACATAAATTTGAATAATTCACAAGGTCTCAGGTTTCTCTAGCCACAGGACTAGAATAACAATAGTACATCATCTGTAAGTTGTGAAATATTGTACAAATGCTTATACATCCCTTGGAAAGGGGCAGGTGGCAGAAGTTGGGCAATCGCCAGCGCTTGTTCTCATGGGGGACTTCAACTTCCCTGATACATGCTGGAAATATAATACAGCACAGAAGAAGCGATCTGGAAGGTTTCTAGAGTGTATGGAAGAGAACTTCTTGACGCAGCTGGTGAGACAGCCTACCAGGGGAGGTGTCCCTCTAGACCTGCTGTTCACAGAGAAGGACTGGTGGGAGATGTGAAGGTCAGGAGCTGTCATGGACAGAGTGACCACAAAATGATAGAGTTTGCAATTCTTGGTGAGGTCAGGAGTGGGGACAGCTAAACCTCAGACTTCTGGAGGGCAGACTTTGAAATGTTCAGTACAGTGGTAGGGAGAATCCCTTGGGATTCAGTCCTGAAGGTTAAAGGGGCCCGGGAAGGTTGGTTACCCTTCAAGGAGGAAGTATGAGAGGCACAGGAGCAGGCTGTCCTCCTGTGCCGCAAGAGGAGCCTGTGGGGAGGAAGGCTGATGTGGATGAACAGAGAGCTTCTCCAGAGGCTCAAGGAGAAACAGAAAATCTATCTCCCATATAAGGGATGGGCAGTTCAGGGAGAGTGCAAAGAACTCGTTTGGATGCGAAGGGAGAAAATTAGAAAGGCAAAAAGCCCAGCTTGAACTCAACTTGGCCATTGGGGTAGAAGAGAACAAAAACCTTGTTTGCAAATAAATTAACAGTAAGAGGAGAGCCTTCAAACAGGAACCATGAGGCAGTACACCCACAAAACTCTCCAAAAGATGCCGCTAATATGATCTTACAAAATGGAGAGGAGAGGCTTCCTGTGCCCAGCAAGGAGACTAACAGACGTGCACTATTTAGATTTTTTTTTTTTATTATTGTGTAGAGATGCAATTCCAGGTACAATTCTGAACAGTGAAACATACTTGAATTTGTGCAACCTTTTTCCTGCTGGCAGCTCACTGCACTAAAATCTGCCACCCTGATGCCCCAACATTCTTTTCCCCTTCAGCAGAGCCCTGGAAAAGTAAGATGGCCACCAGAGAATAAAAGACGGAGATTTCAGAGCTAATAATTGGAGTGGCCCTTACTCATAAGCAGCAGTGCCAGCTTTGCTTTTCTTATACTTCAGAGAGCAGGAATGCTGCTTTTTCAAATCAGTTCCACATATTTTCACTTTTGTTCACCTTTCCTACATCAGAAAAAGGCTGACTTGTTACCCTTGGAATGGCAACATTTATTTTTGCTCATGTTTCTGCAATGAGCTAAATCTCATGAAGTGAGATCTGCCAGCACTCTTTTCCAAAGTCGTGAAAAGGTGATGTTGCCCTCTAGGTATCCAGTGAGAGCTGAAGCATTGCAACCCAAATCCTACACAAAAGCAGGACTCTAGCAGTATTTTCCCAGAAGAT
Organism: Chrysolophus pictus; assembly: GCA_037305975.1. Taxonomy (NCBI): domain Eukaryota; kingdom Metazoa; phylum Chordata; class Aves; order Galliformes; family Phasianidae; genus Chrysolophus; species Chrysolophus pictus. Next base: position 84,676,133 of record CM074578.1, read on the forward strand.
TTATACCAGCAAGATCTGGCTGGACTTGCATCAGAGAATGGATTTTAAACATACTTACTGAAATGAGAGGGGAGCCCTCTCTCACAAGGAACTTCACAGAACAGTCAGCTGTGTGAAGTAGCCCTTTCCTGGCACCAGCGCCCAGTACTATGCTGCTATTTAGCAGCAGTGTGGGAGAGCTGCCCCAATCTGCCTGTGATTATGCTTCTAGAAATATTATTTCAGCAATTCTGAAAGCTGCAACTGTGGCCTTCCTGCTGCTGGTAATTTGCAAAATTCAGTGACAAACCTAAGAAACAATTAATCCTACAAAGTTCAGAAAAGTAACAGGTAAAAAACTGACTGCTATAGAAAATAATTTTGGGCCAATTAATTTCCTCTCAGCATTCTGAATCTTAGGGATAAATCCAAACCTTAACATAAATTGGGAAAAAATAATGAAAAGCAGAAAAGCAGTTCCCAGGAACTCTTTTTTTTTTTTTTTTTTTGTGGATTTAAACAACTCAGGACAAAATGAGAGCTGGAGGGAGTTGCCTTGCAGAGCAAACAATAAATGCCTGCTGAAAGGGACAGAGAAAACTAAAAATTCTGCAGGTTGGAGAATGATTTATACCCATGCAGTAGACTGCACTGTTGATTGCCATTCAGGAGCTTAAGCTTCCTTACACAAGTGTTAGAAACTTGTGTTCTAACAGAGTACTATGGTCTATGCTAGTGAACAAACACAACTTGTTCGCTTGGGCCAGCTCCTCCTGTTTCCCATCTTCCATCCCCTTTCAAATTTCCCACTCCCCCTGCTGCATTGCATTCCACACATCTATCTCAAGGCAACAGCCAAAAAGAGATGAGAGAGTGCCAACACTCAGATCTTAGATAAAACCACATACTCACCAGCATGCTCTGCCTGAGGGCCTTCTGCCTCTCTGCATTTGGGGCCAGATTTTCCCCCTTCTGAGCCATTGATCAGCCACTGTTCTTTATGTCTCTTCATTTGCAACCAACTTTGCCTTTTTTTTTTTTCCCCCACTGCTATTAGTGCAAAGAACAGTGTCCCAAATGTGGCCCAGATTCTGAGGACCTAAATGCTATTCAAATCCCCAGGCTATGCTGGGATACCTCTGAAAGCAGGAAGGCAGCTGGTAGGGAGCATGAGGCCAAGTGACTTGGATGACACGAGGTTGCTTGACTTAAATGTTATCCCTTTCCTTCTTCAAAACAATGGTGTATTTCCAATACAGTCCAGACAATATGATGCAAAACTGAACCACTCTGTCTACTGTACTCTGTAAGTGCTATTAGAATCTAAATTGTAAATAGGAGAAAACAATAATGGAAAAGTTTATTCCAATATCCTGCAGAAATCTCACCAAACATCTAATCTAACGTTATCATTATTTACTTGCCACATTTGCTATCACAGGCTGCTGCTGAAGGACAGTAATTTTCTGTTTTAAAGCAGAGAGACATTTCATTTGGCAAATGTTACCCTTTTTTTGGCATATTATATACCAATGTCAGGACATCGATAACGAGTACATAAGACTCCAGAATGAGAAGAAGCGCTTTTCCATCCCCTTTGCTCACAAGCACAGTTGCAGAATCAGGAAACAAAAACTACCATCTCTGAGATGCAGGTTTGGGATTTTTTGTTTGTATTTGAAAGTGACTGATGAAAGTGTATTTTGAAAGTTCTGATGATTCATTAAAGCCTTATTTTTAAAGCTGAGAGACCATCTAGATAGGAAGAGTAAGCTGCAGACTTCCTGTTACTCTCTGTTGCCAAAGTTAGCTTGTACTTTAAAAATTCCTGGAAAAGCGAAGGACCACCTTACTTCCAGAGCAGCAACTGTGCCAGAGCTTCCTAAAAATTCCCAAGTTCAGTTTTTGGATCTTTGGATTTTGTCAGCAGACAAGATAGCTGCTGCTACAATATTCTTTTGAAACACAGTGGAAAGGTGACATTAATTACTAAGTAATAAGGAAAATATTACACACCAAAATCTATATTCTGAATTAAATCCTTAAAGAAGCATCACCCCAATTTTTTTTTCTTTCGTCTATGTTCACCTGTAAGTGTTTGAATATGGCAGTTCCATTTCCAGTTTTGATCTCATCTGGTCCTTTTCTGCTTAATATTTTTGTGGTTCCAACTAAACTCAAGATTACAAATGTTCTGATGGAACATCAGTTTACACCACCCCGCTCATGCAAAAGCATCTCATGCATCAGAGTTCCCAGAATAGGTTAGAGAAAATAATGCCCAAGGGCCTTTAATAGAGGTATGCTTTTTGTTGTTGTTGTTACATCTTTTATAAGGAATTGACTATTATTTTCAAAGGTGTTCTGTGAGTGAGAAGGGGATCTTCTGAATAATCAAAATGCTAATGATCACCACCATGATACCTGTCTTTATGGCCAAAGGGAGCCATAAGGGACAAAACCACAGACACTAATCAGGATGGGTAACTCCACCTATTCTTGTGCCTAAGTGCTCTGACAGAGCTTTTATTTATGTATTTTACATCTAGACTGAGAATAGAGATACTCGAAGAGCCACACATTTTGCAGAATTAATTTGCCTGGGTTTCAGCAACAGCACCTGCAGTTGCTCCTCGTTCTGTCTGCATGTTGGATATGGATAACAAATTTTATTTGTAAGCACTTATACAACACTTTTAAATAGCTTTCAAGTTACTATCAATACACTACATACAGCTTATAGACTTGCTTTGCTCATGACAAAGAACAGAGGTCAATTTCATTCAGCAAACACACGCTCAGAGCAGCCTGCATTATATGTTTTAATTATTCATCCACAGACTGCTGATCTAATGAAACGGTCCAGAAAAGTATCACGTAGGCTGTCTGCACATGCTCCCACTCTTTTTTTTTTTTTCCTTTACTAGTAAAAGACATTAATTCCAATTCTTTTCAAAAAAGAATCATCTTCTCAATGACATCTTACTGCATCTTTTACATCTTGAGTCTCTGCAAGACCAATTAACATGCAAAGCACTTTATGACCATTTCTGGACCATCTCAGGTCTTACAAGTTCTTCAAAAGCTCATTCAGAAATCTGTTGGAGCTATCCTGTCACTGGATTTCAGTATGCTGCAAACTAAACTCACAATAGCAAGCACAGTGATGGCAGATCAGGCTAATACTGAAACCTACTTTCAGCACAAGGTGAAGAGGACCAGTGAGAAGGAGAAGTCTCGCAGAGCTATCCCTGCTGGCAGAGCCAAACCCTTGGGATACCTTTCTAGATGTATCCCTGGGATCCATTTATCGCTCCTTGAAAGTGCCCAAATACGTAAATCCAAGATCAAAGCAAGATAAATTTAAAACAAGTTAATGTGAAATTTTAATTAACCATCAGATCTCTTGCCAGATCCTGAATGTAATTATAGTACTGAGCAAATTCTTGTTGCTGCACATGTCATCACTAAAACCTTGGACAAGTGCTTCTAAAGAACGCAGCTGTGAAAATGTCTGCACTGAGGCAGGCACGTGTTTATGTGACGCTTCTACTACTCCGGAGTTTTGTATAGAAACTAACGAGCGTCATGAAAAAAATAACATTTAAATTGCATTATTCATACAATAAACAAGTTCTTCATGTGTGGGCTGCTGTCTTTGAAGAGCCTCCCACTGTACTTTCATCTCCCAAAACCACTTATTTCAGGAAAAAAGAGATGTGTATTTCTTTCACCAAATCTATTTGCATCACTGTGAGCAAAAGTTTTCTTTTTATATAACTTGTTGCATTATTTGCTTAACAAATGGAAGTGTATTTTTGTTATGAAAATCATTTGATATTCCAATTTCAAGCTTGCCAGTTCATAGTCTGTCCATAACTTCACTCTATGTTTCATCTGCAACACCTATGGCATTAGTGTCATTAGTAATTCCATTAGAAGCACTAAAAGGAATTTTGCATAAATGCAATTTTCTAAACTCATTTATACAGCCAAGGTTTCCAGAGACTAAGTAAAAAGAAGAGTACTGCTCTATGATAGGCCATTAATTTTAAATTACCATTAAATCACAGCCTGGTCTAGCCCACATTGCTGGTTTGTAATCAACTGTTACTTGCACAGCTGTGATCTCTCATTGAGGGCCATTTGTTAAGAGAGCAGGAGGCACTAATGCAGAAGTGCAATAGGAACTTCCTGGGAGGATCCACCTTTTAAAAATTTCCTTACATCCCACCGTCAGACACTCACCCCTGCCAGAGAGGACTACTGCACAGCCCTGCCAGCAACAGGAGTGACAACCCCAGGTCACTGGGAATGCAGCAGAGTGGGGAGAGTTCTCTGCTGCTTCCTTGGGTGGGAAAGGAAATGGCTGAGTCCTTTGCTTGTGATTTCTCCAGCAGATAGGAGCCGCAGAGACAGGAAACTTTAGAACTGGCTTCTTCCCTATTCCATGGCACTCAGTGGAGTGAACACTGGGACTGCTGCTTCCCAGATGACCTCCCATGAAGAGTGGAGCAGATACCTCTTTTAAGTCTCAAATTTGAGAATATCAGAAGTATCTAACTTGGTCAAATGTCTGAAGATCTTGTTGTGAGATTCCTTCTTATTGTCTACCAGACCTGTGTGCTGGTACAGCATCATCTCCACTTGAGGTCCCACATCTCTACTGCCAGCCTCTGTTGTGATTTTGCCACTGCTTTGTTGCAAAACGGACAGTGGGTCCTCCATGTGAAAAAAAATGCATGTTGACACTCTACAGAAAAAACCCTGAGGTAATTTTCTCACAGACACTTAGTTTGTCACAAATACTACTTTAATTTCACCAGCATTTAAACGTTTTGCCTCATTCGGAGGAAGAACGTAGGAGAATTTCAGGGTTAAATGTTTACTCTTTACTTTGCCAATATATTTAGTGCACAAGTGCGACAAAATTGGATATAGATCTAGGGCTAACATTTGGATGCATCACAGGCAATAAAGGTGGTGTAGAAATGTAACTGTATATATATATATATACACGCAGATGTATTCATATGCACAATAAATATATATCAACCTCTTTCCTCCCCCCGTTTCAAGTCCTTCAGAACAATATGAAGGAAGTATTAGTAAGGTCCTGCAAATACAGAGAAAAAAAAAAAAGCAAACAAAACCACGCAAGCCTAAACCAAAAACTGCATATGCATTGCATCATGATTATATGTAGCAGATGCAATAGAAAAATTCTAGTACTGTGACTATCAAGATGCTCACATCATAACAAGGCACTCTTGATATGAATATTTTTCAGGGTAGAAATTTTCTGCACTCTCTATAAGGATTGCTTGCCTAGCATATTAATTCCTTTATGCTTTATAGTTAAGCTGCTAATTAATGTCATTTAAAGAGGCAAGATAATAAGAGAAATATACAAAATAAGAGCAGTAGCAGAGAAATAATTATACTATTTGAAAGTATTTTAATTCCACCTTTTTGGCAGAATGTTAATAAAGTGCCAAGTCAAAGTTCATGTTAATAAAAAGGAGGAATCAATCTGTTGTTTCGACAAATATGAGAAGAATTTGAAATGCAGAATGGATTGGATAAGGGTAGCCTAAGATAATCTGGAAACATCCAGCAGTCAGCATATTCCAAACTGCCTAAGAGTGATTTTTAAGAGAAGATATTAAAGCTAGCACTGGCTGAACAGCATAAGAACTCCAGCCACTTCTTGATGCAGCTAAACTTGTTTTGCTTTATAGAATAAATTAGGGAAATTAAAACCAAGCAAGCAGAAATTAAGAACAGCTCTATCAGCTGAGAACTACTGACTGAAAGGTAAATCTAATTTCAACCTAGATTACCCTGTTTTCCAATTTTTTTCTTCATTAAGAGCAGAAAACTTTTGGAGATCTATGTCCACACACATTTGGGCTTAATTCCAGTTATTTATATCTGGCCATCTGGTCTATTTAACTAAATCTAGTAAAAGCTGTTTGACTTAAGACCACACACTGAGAGAAGACAATTACAACAAGTAAACTGGATTTCTCACTTTGCAAATTACAGAGAGGGAAATTTTTCTCCTAGTAGCAGTAACAAAAAATGAGAACTGTCTGCATGAGGTATTCCCATAGCATTAGATAAGTTTACCCTTTCACCCTATGCCAGCCAGAAGCTTCTCTCTCTCTCTCTTTCTTTCTTTTGAGATGATGCTCTGATAATGCTGATATTTTTTATTTATTTATTTTAAATCAGCACCAGGATCTCAGATGCCACAAAAATGTTTTACAACAGATCAGCACATTATAGCATTCTCTCATCATTTTCAGGTAGACATGAAATCTGAAAGTCACAGAACTTTGCAGCTTTTTTCCACGAGGAGAATTTTGCCTTAGACAAAGGGGTTTGGCCAGGCTGCCATGGTCTGATTCCAGTAAGTTTGAAGAGTCTTTTGCAAAATCTAGTTTATGACTATGTGATAAATTGCCTTCTTTGTTTGCATATTACTGTGAAGATCACAACTGGAGGAGGTTAAAGGCTACACGGTAGAGACAGAGTAATATTTATTAAGTTAGCAAAAAAGCTCAACAAAGCTTTTACTTTTTATTTGCCCTTCTCCCAAAAAAAGACATACTTCACTTACTAAAATTCTACATAAACTCACATTTAAATTTCTAGAAAACTTCTAGAAAGAATAAAGAATTTCAAATGTTTATCTCAATGCCTGAACATATTTTAGCCTGGCCTTTCTACCTATTGCATTGCATGTCATAAAACCTTCACAGATCCCAAACCACAAGAAAACCACCACTGAGCATACATTATCAGTGTAGTCATAGCCCTGACGACAGATAGCTGAGGTAACAGGCCCAACAGGGGTACCTGTGGGCTTCTGGATGCCACACGGACAAAAGCAGCTTCAAACATTGCCCAGAACACATGGAGATGACAGAGCTGACGCACTGTGCCTGTTTACTATTAATCAGGTGTTTATATATCTGTCATAGTCTTGCATATTTACTAATGTCTCTCTTGAAATGTAGGCTTTAGACAAAGGTTGATAAAGCTATAAGTAGTTTTGCTGGGTTTGAACTAACAATACTGCTGAAATTATTTCCATTGAAACTTACACTTATTTAATAAAAATTAAATGCCAAGTTTATATGACTGAAGAGATGGTGAACACAGCCACATGCACAGATTGGAAATAGCAGATGATGACAATGCAAATGTCCTGAGAAACACTGAAATTTTTATCAACTCCTAGAGAAGCTGAGCCTCAGCCACAGCTGCAGGCATAATATTTAACCCCAACCCTAGGCATGTAAACTTCTGTTCTGCATCTCACAATCCTGAAATAAGCAGCCAAAAGTAATTCTCAGATCTAACACCTCTAAAAGTGCTGCAATGAGTTTACCCATACATTTTTGAAAAAGGAAGGAAGTAAATTTCTTTTATACTTCAGTTTTTAGAATAAAATAAAAAATAGTGCAAGTGCTACATCTATCTTCTTCATGTAGAGCTCTCATCCACAAAGATGACACCTATAACATGTTCACCAGTTTCCTACACTGGCTCTCCAAAGGGAATAAAGACCTCAAGCGTGACAGCATTAGTTATACTAAATTTGCTGAGACATAATTTTACTTTTGTGAGACAAATAATTCTGTGACACTGTAAAAGCATTGTTCTCTTACTTGAAATACTTGGCAGTTAAGTCATCTTGCAAAGAAAGATATATTCATACTCTTTAATATAATAGAGGTATTAAAGGGATACTTTTTTGCCATAATGTTAGCTTTTCTGATGATTCCTCACACTGAAATGAGAATAGTAAAGTTTCTTCTATTCATATAAAAACTCGTTGAATTTTATTTTTTAAAAGGCTTCTTTTGCCACTTTAAAAAAAATGTAGACTGATGAAGAATTAGTTGGAAGGAAAACTTCAGGAGTCCCACTGAAGCAGTTTATTCTGGAATACCATTTATAGAAATGCCATTTTGTCATTTTTACCATGAACAGAAACTGTATGTGATATTTCCACCCTTATACAACTGAACTCATTATACTGTTTCCATAACAACAAATAGCAGTACATGAAATTAGATCCCAATAAGATTCTGAGAAAATTAAGTTACATCCTGCTAATGTGTCTCTTCAAGACTCATACAGTGAGCGAGAAACCAAATCTGCAAAACTGACAATGCAGGTACCTAATAATAGGGGCACAAGAGGTTAATACTGACGAAGCAAATCAAGGAAGAGCTACCTTATTCCATACCCACTAGGTAGGAGAAATCTGCGTGTGACACAGTCACAAGAACTGCTATAGGGACTGACATATCTGTTTTATGAAGCATAGGCCTAAAAAAGAGATGCTTCAGAGAGGAAGAGGAACTACACCATGGGGCAGCCTTGTCAGACAATAGTTTGTTGGCTGGAGCTGTTGTTCCTGCTTCTTAAGGACTCCTGCAGTCCTCCCTTTCTGTTCCAGATAATACACACAGCTGAAGGGTATAAACTTCTACAATTGCCTCAACTGAATAATTAATTTTGGACACTACTATGATTTAGCAAAACAAAAGTGAAATCGTAGAACCACAGAATGACTCGGGTTGAAAAGGTCCATAATGATCATCTAGCTTCCTGCTACGTGCAGGGTCTCCAATCACTACACCAGATTGCCCAGAGCCACATCCAGCCTGGCCCTGAATGCCTCCAGGGATGAGGCATCCACAACCTCCTTGGGTTCCAGTGTGTCACTACCCTCTGAGTGAAATAAGCCCAGTGAAATTACTTCCTCTCAAAGGAATTCAGTCTAAGCATATATTGATGCAAAACCTACTGAACTCCAGTGCTAATCTCTGTTGCTACTCTAATCCAAATAATTTTAATTTTGCATTGACCTGCAACACCATCACCACACTCACAGTATGGCAAAGCATCATGTCTGTTACAAAATAGCAGGTAGGGAAAGGGCAGATTATCTACAGTAGTCTGTGCAATATTCTTTCTCTGTTCAACAATGACAGACAAAACCACATTAATAATTTTAACTGAGACTAACAAAGCATAACTACAAACTTATAAGCCAGTAGTAATTCCAGATCATAGAATCACTGAAGTTGGAAAAGACCACTAAGATCACCTAGTCCAACTATCAACCCATTACCACTGTGCCCACCGAACCATGTCCCTCATAATATTGTGATACTTATTCCTTGATCTCTCCTCTCCATCCTTCAGCTTCCATCAGCAAGCAGCTGTACTGTGTTTTGCTGATTCAGTGCATGAAGAGAAGCCCGGAGGTACCTACATCTCAATGGATGACACTGTACTTCAGAACTGTTTTTGGGACAAAGCACTTCCAGTTTTTCATACAGCAAGCAACATTCTGAGTCAGTACCTACAAGACCTGGTATGTCCAGATGGCAAAAAGAACAAATCCAAAATGAGATTCTTAGTCCAATGAACTGCTTGTTTCTGGCTCCTGGACAACATATTTTCAACATTTGAAAAATGTAAGCTGGTTAGCTAAGAACTGAACCTTAAGCTAGATTATAAGATTTTGTGGGCAAATTCCATCCAAAAGATTTTTATCTATCATTCATAGTGCTTCTCTACATAGCTGTAACAAATATTCAGAAGGCAGTAGTAGAGTAAGTGGATATCCTAGGGAGAGAACAGCAGTCAGAATGTTCGTCTGTGGGGAACACATAGCTAGCCAAACTGAAGGACTGAAATCCAGGCATTCTGCCACAACTCACATGACCTGAGGATCTAACAAAATCATAAATAAATAAATAAAAATAACCAAAATACAGGACACTGTCAAGGGCAGAAAGTCTAAAATTAGCCTGGGTAGCCATGTTTTCAGTCTGCATTATGCAAGACATTTTCTTTTCCAAGCATAGTCTCTTGTACTGGTCAGGTTAGAAATCAAAGCAGATGAATCCTTCTCATTATTATACAGAGACAAAACATTACTGTCTTTTGGCACCTGCTTTTTTCTCTGATTTAAATGAACAAGGAAGAAGAAAGGGTAGAGTGTTCATGCCTCTATCACAATGCTGTTCCCACTTCAAACCAGATGATGTAAAGAGATGCATAAAAGGGATGCCTTATTACAGCTTATGCCAGACATCTTTCTTTGTGGGAGATTGAATTGTCGGAGCAATAAAGGTTTTATTTATACCTTGCTAAAAAATATAAAAATGGCTCTTCAAAGCATAACAATTCATGAGGTTGAATCAGCTGGATTTCAAATATGTACTTCCTCACTTCTTAAAAACGTGTCTTGCTCCAGTTTTCTTGCAAGAGCTAAATTCCATCAAAAATTTTCCATCATCTTCTTATATTGTTCCTTAATATCAAAAATTTCAAAAGGCTTTATTCATCAAATATTTGTGCTGATTCAGAATAATATTATCATCATAGCAGCGTTCATAAAAATAGCGGCCTGGTTTAAAAATGTAGTTGTGAGAATATATACTGAAAAATAGCTCTTTCAGGGAAGGATTTGATAATACAAAAGTACTCTTATGTAAAACAAAACAAAAAAACAACCACAACAACAACAAAAAAAACACCTTAGTCTGACCTTGTTGTAATAAGCATTGCAAAGGTACAAATTTTTTTCCTGTCCTTACAGGAATAGTAACTACACTACAAAGCAGAAATACAGAGGTACATTTTCAACAGCTTACCATACCAAAATGGTTTAACAGCTTGTATAGAGGTATGTAAGCACAAAGCACAACAAACGTGATTTTTTTTTTTCCAGGAGAAAGCCATCCTGCTGGATAACTTATACCATGGTGATCCCATAGCCCCCAAATGGCATGCATGATGGGCGAAGGACTTCCTGCATTTCAATTTGAAATATTTCTGAAATGAGTAAAAATATTGCCTGTCACTGTAACCTGGATGCACACAAGGATTGTGAGCACCTTCCAGAAATTCACCCTACAATTAAGTACCAAACATGTAGCCAGGATAGCTACTAATTTTAATACCTCAAACAGAAACAGAGAAAGTAAGGTATCCTCTGGATGACAAAACAGTCACAGAATCACAGAATTGCCAGGGTTGGAAGGGACCTCAAGGATCATGAATCTCCAACCCCCCTGCCACATGCAGGGCCACCAACCATCCCACCTAATGCTTGACCAGGCTGCCCAGGGCCCCATCCAATCTGGCCTTGAACACCTCCAGGGATGGGGCATCCACAACCTCTCTGGGCAGCCTGTTCAGATACAGGAGGACACCAGAAAACAAAGAATGCGTATGGTCAAAAAGCCAAGCCTTTTTCACAAAACCAAACCAGGTCATTTCCACCATTTCATGCATCAGTTTGGCACATGGAACGGTAAGACTGGCTAAGAGAGGAGCAATGCTGAGGACTACTATCCAGTTTACAAGGCCAGATCAGGACAGTTACAGTTAATGAAGAATTCGTAGATACAAACAAATTACTATGATATTAAATATAAACTTGAATTAACAATTTGTCAACATGCCAGAAGGAAAGAGTATTAAGTACTTTGTATTTGCTTTAGGCCAAGAGTGCATAGACAACTATCATCAGCCTTAGTCGATAGTATTGTACTAGAAAATCTGATAAAACAAGATATGCCTGTTCCCAATCCATTACATCTATGCCCTCAACCTTTTCCCTTTTTTCTTTTTTAAACAATCACAGTAGTTAATGGTGAAGAAAATAATTTGCAACAGAAAAAATCAAATGTCTGCAAGCACAACAAAGCGCACTTAAGTAATATTACTTTTGATATCATCTTATTAGTTTTACAACAAATTGTTCCATCAGCCCAATGAATCAGACAGGAGAAAGAATAGCTACTACTCAGCAGAGAACCATATCTGCATTTCTGCAACTGCCTCACTGATTCTACAATAATATAAACTTTCACTATTGCAAAAATATAATTTCAATTCCTTGTAGGATAGATAGCCCCCTGCAACTGAGTAGATATGATGCCCAGAGCTCTTTTCAGACCAAAAGACAAAAAACAATGGACTACATAAAACAAACCAAACATACTTCCCTTAATGCTTTATCCCAATAATGACAACTTCATAATGATAGCAAATATCTTCTGATACACTGGTCATTCTAACAGAAAGAACCAACAGGCATATTCCTTGATAAAATGCTTACAGCTTGAGGAAAGTCACAATCTGTAAACATCAACTCCGCATCCATTCTTCCTGCAGGATTTCCCAAAAGGGATTACTTGCTTATTGAACAGAAAGTCACAGTGTGTGGTAAGTTCTCAAGATCTTAAGAGGACTACAGATAATTAAGCTGAACTTTTGGATTTTATGCACGAAAAGAAACTGTGACACTCATCAATTAAGGTCATTTTAGTCCTTTGAAATCCCTAATAAAAACAGTAGCTAAACAAATACACACACCCATACACACACTCACATACACACTCATATACACACACACAGTCACCCCACACTTCACCAATCCACTTCAAAAAAAAGAAAAAGCTAAAGCATGTGAAAATGTTAAGGGTTGGGTTATTGATGGCTTTTTTTTTTCATAACAGTTACTACTGGTACTCATATAGTATGCAACTAAAGTTAAATCTCTTGAGATTAATAACTTGACTTTCTTTCCCTAATAACTTTCATTTCAGAAAGATTCCATAATTTCCCCTTGCCTGAAGCATCCACAATTACTCTGAAAAAAAAAAAATAAAGTTTGCTAAAAAAAACCCACAACCATCAATGACTGGCAGTGACTTTCTCTGCTCTCTCCTCCTCTGTAGTAAAACCCAGAAATTGCTGATGGTCAAAAAAGATGAAAAATGTTTTATTTTTAAAGTTCTATTGAATATAGAAAGTATTAGCAGTTTAACTTAACCTGCCTTTTCATAAGTGCAGTAAAGATACTCAGAGCTGCTGCTGCCTTCACACATTTTGGACTTAATTATGTCATCAATATTGATGTCATTTGCTAAGAATTACCTTTCTAGTACTTTTCTGTGCTGGTACGCTGCAGATGATTAAGTCTAGCAAGGAAGCTGGAGAAAGAGTAGCATACTACATTTATCTTTACAGTTATGCACCAGTAAGTGAGAAAATATTAAATTCTAATAGATAATACATTTTAAGTTAAGAAATTAAAAATGTACGCGAGAGAGCATTAACAGGCGGTGAATTAGTTATAAAACTTTTAACAGCAATCCAGGAACCTGTAGTTACAATTAATTCAAATCCAGTGAGGACGCTGATGAAGTTGCAACTCTATACATTTTATCAGCGGGAAGAGCAAGGATAGTATATTGCTTAGCTGTGTGAAAATCATACATGCAGAGCTTAATTTTCTTTTCTTTTTTTTTTTTTTTTAACAGCTCTTTCCAATTTGTGGAATTTTAAAAGTACAGTATATATGAAGTATATATATGTATATTTATTTAAACAGACAGGCTTTCTAGTCTAATACAGATTTGTTTGATTCTCAGAAAAGAGCACCTTTTCCTGTATCTGAGAGAGTGGGAAGAAAGAAATTCACTCTTCAAGGACTACAATGGTTTGGTGAGGTTGCAATTAAATTAAAAGATAAGTATGTGGAGAGTTTAGCCTAAAAGTTGATATGCATAAGTAGTTTCCTATAATTGAAACGAATTGAGAGCACTAAACTAAAGAAACTAAAATATATTTTAAAGTTTTGCTGCAGAGGAAAAAAGAACCACATATAAAATGATTTTTGTGAACTGAAACAATACAGAAGGACCTTTTTCATCTTCAACAAAAATTCTGATCAATTCTCATTCCTTCTGGCACCTACTTAAAGTATATTAATCAAATAACAGCACACAAAGGACAGAGTCTTTCTCCCAGAGTTGTCTGTAATATAATAGATTTGAAAAGTTCATACAGCTGTGAATATGCAATTTAATGCACTGTTGTTTACTAAGGTAAATATATCATCTTTTGTGGATCATCTCAAAATTTGTTTAAAAATGGAAAGACAGAGATTACAACGTCCTCTCAAGCATCACAGCTTTACAGATATCTCCAAAAATGAAACCCAGTGCATAGAGGGCTTCTAACCAGTAGGAACAGAAAAATTCCCACAAGCATGGAAAGAAAAAGAATCAGTGATCTTTATTTATCTGCTTTTTGTCATCCTGCTGTTATTTACACTAGGGAACAAGGTAAGAGAAGGTGTCTCATCTGCATTTTACGTTTCTCCTTTTGCAAGCTCTCAGGTTTGAACTTTCAAAAAGGGTTGAGGTTATTAAGTGCTCCTGAAAGCTAAAGCCAGAGCACTTGGCAACTTAGCACATCTGAAAAACATCTTCTGAAAACCAACATTTATGTCAAGACTCTAATCTGGTGCTCTTCAGACTACCAGGAGCCATCCCTATTACTGCAGTTTGCTCTGGATAACGTTCTCCAGGAAATGTAGAAATTACAGGTGGAGCTTAGTTTTACTGGGTCTTCCTTAAGCTTTTGTCAGGAAACATTTACTGCAATTTGTTCTCCAACTGTTACTGCATATGCTGTATTTAATCATTGCTTTATTTTACTATAATAACTGGCAATATCCTCCTGATGTATAGAAGTCTATCAACAAATTTGCTTTCATTTTTTGGGGAATATCCTGCCGGTCCAATAGCCAGCCAATAAAAATATCATCAAAAAGAAAACACATTAAAGACTCATTTAACAATACTTTCTAATGCATTCATTATTGTCTCACTCCTTCCTTAGCATCACTTTGTATTTGTTTACTCATTATGTGCTGCAACGTCTTTGGTTTTGAACCACCAGATAATGACCTTATACCTGCAGGATTAAAGCCTTGTGAGCTAATCCACATCAACACCACTCTGGTCACCAAATACCAATTAATAACAACAATCCATCAATCATTATGCTTTAAAACAGTACAGAGACTTCTTAAAGCTAAGAGTAAAACCAAACCTTACTCCTATAATGAGACAAACTAGCACATGTCAGTAAAACTGTATGATTAATTTTTAGGAATTTGAGGTCAGATAGAAATTTTAAAATAGAAGTGAAAAGTTCTGTGGATTTGCAAACATGAGTATAGCAGGTATAGTTCCTAAATCATCTTCCCTAAACCTGAGTTATCTCAATGATGATTTAGCAAAACAGGCATGTACGAACACATTAATTCAAATTAGATTTAGCTGAAATGAAGGAAGCAATTCACACCTCATAGCTATTGTTTCAGGCTCTTTTGTAAACTCAGGAAATCATTTCAACACTTCTAAAGTTCTTTTCATGTTTGGAATGTTTTCTTTGCAACTATTTGAAAGGCCTCAAAAACCTAGCACTGTGTGTTACAACGCTAATACTGACTGTGCTCAACACAGCATTCCACATATTTGATCTCTGAAAACTTGATTATTGCATATATAAACACAGTAGTTGTGCAAAATTCTTGTATGATACCATTTCTTATGTAAGAAGCTCAAATTCCTGACCTCCCTAAGGAAAAATATTTGCTGTATTATTTCTATGTAAATCAAAGGACAAAACAAAACCACCTCAAACCACTCTAGTTTTCTGTCACCTCAGAGCTGTTAGGCACCTCGGCATGCTCAAGAGAAGCAGTGCAAGGCAAAAGAGATTTCCAGCCATACAATCAAGTAGAATTTAAATGTGTATGAAGAGATTATTTATTTATTGCAGAATCTTATTGCATTTGCCAATTTAAATCATGCATAGGAAGTTTACATTTTACATTCCCAGAAAGTCATGATATTTTTCATCAGTCAGCCCCATTACAATACTGTTAGAGCACCGCCAGCCACCACTCATAAATCATAAGTTGTATGATTGGATTTGTCTACTCACTGAATTCACAGGTTGAGTAATAGTGATATTATTCAATTGCAAATATCATTTTTGTCTAAATATTGAATTGTTATATTTAGCTGGTGGTGGGACAGCAGCAACACACCAAGAAGGAATGGAGTAGGATCTTTCTACTGTATTAATGTACAACGGAATTCCTTTATTTTATGAGGCATTATACCTTATTACAGTGCTAAAAACAAACCCTAATTCCCCTATTCTGTTGTCAATACTACCCTTATCAGAAATATTTTCAGTTGGCATAATTAGCCTACGTTTCTCCAAATGTTTAGTTGCCAAATTTATAAGAAAGAATACTTTACAGTGGTCCAAAAAGGATAGCAAGTACAATATAAGAGCTTGTCCACATGCTGAAGCAAGTTGGAAAGGCTGTTCCACAGCAGCTCCCACAGCAGATGCTCTTATTTCATGAGTGCTTTTTTTTTTTTTTTCCTACACATTAAGAAAAAGAGTAAAAGCCAAGGCACCCTGAGGCTTTGACTGTGTCAAGTAATATGACCCTCATAAAGAGTCGAAGTGAAAGAGTTGCTGTTTTTTGAATACATACACTACAGCATTTCATAGGCTTTCAATCTCTCCTCCTCTCTCCTTTCAGCCTCAGTAGACTAGTCTTAAGTGATTTGCAGGGCTTGATCAGGTTGAACAATGTTGTAGATACGAAAGGCTAACAGGAACGGGAGAGTATTCAATCTCCTGATCCAGGAGAGCTGGCCTGCATCATTTCAGACAGGTCATAAGAGCATGGCTGTGGGGCAAATTCACCATCTATACAGGGAGCAGAGCTACAGAGGGAAAATCATAGTTCTAAGATATTATGTAGCAAAGTCAAACAGATTTCCACTTTAAACAAGACAAAATTCTATTACATAAAGACAAAAAAAAAAAAAAAAAGCTAGACATTGAAAAATAATTGTAGGTCTTCATACTAAAACAATGCTGAATTAGGTAAATTTTCTTTTTTTTCCCCTGAAGGTGGTACAGAATTAATCCGCTATCTAAAAAGCAAAAAAGCACATTGATATTTCAGTTTTCTTTAAATATTTATATTGCTGCTTTAATTGTCTCTTTTCTCCCCCCACTTGTCACTGAAGATAACTGAAAGAAAAAATAACATCATATAATTTCTCAAAACCACTAGTTTTTCCGAATACCTGAAACAATAATCAATTGAGTCCACAAGTTTTATAGTGTCTTCAGCACACAGTTCCTCAGCTACAAGATCCAGTGGAAAAACTCACTTACACCTAGAAATGCACAAATACCTGGAGTCATCCAGACCTGAATGCATGTATATGCTAGCACATACAAATATGCTAGTGCATATATATATACGGGTGTGTGGGTGCTCTGATACTTAAGAGATCTTTGTTCAAAGTAGTTTATACTTTTTTTGTTTGTTTTCCAGGTAAGGGCCACTTTGCTCCCAAGATTAAAATCTCAATCTAGCAGTGGCATGCCCTTTCTATGTTTTGTTATATGCAGGTGTTACTTAGCCTTGATTTTTTTGAAATCCTCAAACTGAAGAAGTCTCAGAGCCTGGGCTGGAGTCTTATAGGAGAACAAAATAATAAATGCAGTGATGGGAGGCTGCTTAATGTAGCTCTCTGCTTGTCAAGCCCAAGTCTGTTATAGTGATCACGTTCCTTTAATATGCTGAATTGACCTCAAGTGGAGCAGGCTCATAACCAGCATGAAGTGATACCTCCTCCCCTAGACCTTCCCATACTGACTACACATCAGCGATTCATACAATTGTAATTGCAAGGCAGCAGTATATAGGGATTCAGAATTTTTATTTAAATTGCATTTCTTTTAAAATACTGATAACGGTGCAAGCAATGTTCAAGAATAATTTCTTGAACTACTCACAATATTATTAAAGGAAATGCAGCTAATAGGATTTAAACCAACCACACACAACAATAACAATTTCAGTTCTTTCTGCTTTGGAAATGACTTGGTAACAAACTTCATCTTTTACTCTCTTCATCAAGGATGTCTGCAGATATTGAAGAAGCAGCCACCAGAGGGCTCCTACTGTTTTTTTTTTCTATTAATGATAAAAAAAAAAAAAAAAAAAAAAAAGCTGAGATTAAGAAAACAAGCTTACAGATTTCACCTTACAAGTTTAAAATGCAGAACTGAAAGACAGGCAATAACAGACGATGATCTTAATGAGACACTTGGTAACAACAAAAATTGCTTAAGACAAAAATCCACAGGTTTTGAAGGCTGCTTTAATATGCATACATATAACTCTAAACAAAGTGGATCAGAAACTGTGAGCAACCTGTCAGAACTTCAGTTGAATGAAAACTGTAATTACTCTCTATGCCACCTGCCACAATCTCCCTAGAGACTGCTTGAAAGTTCTTTTTAAAAGAAGCCAGAAAAAACAGCCGAACAGACAAGAAACCCTAATAGTGCCTAGAAAAAATTCACTGAAGTGCCAAAAAGGGTCAAAAATTTACCTTCTGAGAGACAGCCTTCACATCAGCAGAAAAAACATTACCTTTTCAAGAACAAAGGGGAAAGCTAAAACCAGAACAAGTCTGTGCAAAGTTGCAAAATTGCACAAATATGCACACAGACACACAAATGGCACTAAAGCAGACAATTCCTTCTGTTCCAATTCATGAACTGAAGTGAACTGTTTGGTGGCTATGATGACAGAACATGCAAGGTCTGAATGACATGAACTGAGAACCCAATGGGCAGGAAAACTGGTGCTGTTCACACTCCAGGTGCAAAAGGTGCACTCACCCAATGCCCCGCTCTGTGCCCTGGAAAGTGTGCTAGGGGATGCTGAAGCCCAGTCAGCTGGGAACAGATCCCAGATGGCCTTGGGTTACAGAGATCTGAGCCTACAGCAGCAACTTAGCTCCTTTCCTATCTCTCATTTCTATGTGACACTTAAGACAGCCATCAAGATGCAGCACAGAAGTTATGTGGCCCGTAACTTGCTGGTGAGTGCGAAGAGCTGAATGTAACATTCTGATCAACTTAGTGCTAAGAGCATGAAAACAGCTGAGCAGGAATAAATACTTTTAGAGCCATACATTTACAGCTCACCATTTGGGACTAACAAAAGCAATAATTCAACATTAAAATGTATCCTCTATAATTTAAAACAATTGTTAATAAAACCATAGTAAGATCATGAGAGGATGGAAGGAATTTCTCATAAAGGAATTTCTCACCAAAGTTTGCATTCCTAGCTTTGTGTGAAAACGTACTTTATAAAACGACGGCAGAATGGAAACCATTTGTGAGATGGAGAAGCCATTTTAGATACAGGAATTCACAGAAATATAGCAAAATAAAATACCTACTTTATTAAGCTACATGCAAGGTATACAAGAAACGTCTACCCAATTAAGGAGAAGCTGTATTCTTCATGCTATTCTAGAAAAACATGTATTTAGGGATACGTGTTTAAGGAATATTAAGTGTAACTGAGTTCAGGGATATTAGCAATTTATTGTTTGCAGAGTGTGCAAAAAAGGGTGAAAAAATATTCTAGCTTCTGTTTATAATCCCCATATCCTGACAATCAACATAAAATAGAAAAAAAAATCAAGCTGTGAGTGAATTTATGAGATCTAGCTTCAAACCGTACAAATATATACAAATCCAAATTATGAAAACAATGCCAGACAGCAAAGTATCTTACTGGTGCAGCAAGAGAGAAGCAGAGTAATTCCCAGCGGAAAATGGTGTACATTGTTTTCAATAAGAAAATATGATATCAATTGTGCTGCGCCTTCAAGTCTTGGCATCAGTAATGAAACTACTGTAAGTGGTATTGAGATTTCGCATGGGGCTTTGAAACAGGAAGTGCAGCAGATGCACAGAGCTGGTAATACGTGCAGCATCCCAGCACTATTTGGAGCAAACAGAAGAGCCCCTCCAACATTTTTCTATAATCATACATCATAATATACCCCAAAATCAGTCTAACATCTCTTTATAACCCAAATAAAGAGTATTTACCGAACACCTAACCAAACGTCACACATTTTAGCTATGATATTTAACCGACAACAAAACAGCAAGTAACATTATTCCTTTGCAATTTCCAACTTGTATCTTCAAAATGACCTGCCTAATTTCCTCTGAACATCCCAAGCACAGTTCCTTGCTGGCATGAGACTCGCAGACGACAATATTCAGTCGCGCTGGTCTCATTTCAACTCTTAGACGATGGGTCAAAATAGGTCAGATACTGGAAAACCAGTCACAGCTATTGCTTTTTTTTTTCCTCTTTACTTTTCCATAAACAGCAAAGAAAACTGGCAACAAGCCAAATACTTATTTACAGACAACATTTATTTTTAGGGATTTATTTTTGTCACTGGAGAACAATTGCAGCTAAATGTACTTACTACTGTCTGGAAATCTATTTTTGAATTATCCTCTGTCAATTCAAATGTTTTTGTTGCCTCTGTATAGCTGTACCTACTACTCTGAGCACAGCTTACATCTAATAAGCATCAATATTTTCACAGCACTGATGTTACTTTGCCAGGGAAAATGCAAGTCCTGAGGTCCTTGCTTCATGTTTTGTACAAAAAAGCCCAAATTGCTCCATAGCATTTTTCTTAAGTAAATGCTGGAGCAGGAAGGAAGTTTCAGGGCTGTGCACTATTATTCGAGCAGACTGCTCTCTGCTAGCAGAGCCAAGCCTCTCACAGACCCTCTGCACACCAAGTGGACTGTGCTTGAAATGCAGAACCATTTGTTTCCAGTACTGAACCAGCATGACTGTGGTTCCCCTACTATATTTGCTGCTTCCACAGCCAAAACAGCATAAAACAAAAATCTTGCACACTGTTTTTACAGGCTATTTTTACTGAATTCACACTTAAAATGTCACGTTTCCATCATGGATTCATCTCTTGCTTGATAAAGCAATAATTTGTTTTCCATGTGTTTCCTGCATCTTTCTCCTTGCCCTCTCATTCAATTTGATCTTCACTCAGGACAAGACCTAAAAATGCCTGCAGTCCCAATATGTTTGCCAATTATTTATTGACACATACTCAGGTCAGCCTCCACAAGGAAAGAAATTCAGCTTTACCCTACTTTACCAATAGATAACTGAGTTGGAAGTTACACACTTATATAACAGGATGACAGGCACTCAAGCACTGTAATTTCAAGGCCACGTATTTCATCCTTACATTTCAGCTACCAGTAAAAATTTTGAGAATCTTCTATGCTATTTACAGGGTTTAGAGAGATCTAGATCCTGCCCTGAACACCAGACTAAATGGGCACAGAACAGCATGCATATGCACAAAGCAGCTTAACAGACACGACTCCTCACAAAACCCCCCCTGCAGAAATGAGAAAATCATCAGGACAAAAAAAAAAAAAAAAATCATGAAAATAAATAAATAATGATAATCCAGAGATCAGCAATTAAAATCACTGAGCATGCAAGATGCCAGTACACCATTCCAGCCTGTCCAGGTTCTGAGTGCTGCTGCGGTAGGTGAGAAATTACCCACTATCTGGCTTCTAATTTTCTTGTTCCATATTTGTTATTACTTTCTATTAAAGAGATGACATAATTCCTCATCTTTCGAACCACTGATTTTGCTGTGTATTGACCAGTGTAGTGAAACCAACATCTTTAGAAATGATGCGTGGGCAGAATGCAATGCAAGCCTCGCACATTTTTACCCTCCTGTAAATGTCATAATGGCTTTTTCATTATTGATGACATCTTCAAATGTTTCTAAATGCTTTAAGGTGGTTACTGGTCCCATTTCTACCTAGGCCATTAGCTGTTTCTCTGATCATATCAAAATGCATCTCAATTCCCCAGCTACCTCCTCACTACAATTGCTTCATCAATATTCATAAGATCCAAGAGCTTGATATTGATTACCGTAACTAATGGACTCATTATGCAAAGTCATCATGACCTCTGAAGCAGTTCTGCTTTTGCAGCTTATCTAGATGCCTGCTCACAGCATTTTGAAACATCGGTATAAGGCAGGAGCAAGCAGAGAGCACAAAACTCACAGCAGCTGATGATGCTCAGTTAGAATGGTCTTTGTCCTCATCTGCCTGAGATGTCACACAATACTGAAAGCTGTCACATTATCCTGAACTTAACAGGAGCCCTTGTTATCACACAGCAGAAAGGAGTAGTTAATATTAACTGATCATTATTAACATTCATTACGGAAAATCAATCTGATCATGCTACAACCTCCTGCTGCAGTCAGCTGAGTTATTCTGATATTTACATAATATTGAGCTCCTGCTAACCAAAATTATGGCAGTTATATAACATCTTTCAATATCATGGTGATTCTGCAAACAAAAATCTATTTCAGTTGTCAGCAACAAGGTATGCACTTGGCAAACAGTTTCTGATGATAAGGTTTTATGATTAACGTGTCCAAAATTAATAGTGGCAAGTATCCCTCTTTGGAAAGAATAAATTCAGTGCAGCCACAATGCGAGTTGACTTCCTGGTCTCAGGAATATCTATTTCTGGAAGAATGATATTTAATGAGAACTCTCTTTTAAAAATAAACAAATAAGCACTTTTTTTTTTTTTTTTTTTAAATAAAAGGAATTAAAAGCTGCAGTTAGACAAATGTTTTAATAGGAATTAGAAATACTGTATTAAACTAAAGCAATAGCTTGCAAGACTAAGTGACTTAGAAGAAAAGTGAGTACATTATCAACTGGATTCTTAAAAAATTAATCTTTAACTCAGAAATTATCATCCAGATGCAAGAATAATTTAGTAAAATATAAATGGTCTAAATGAAGCTGCCCCACTACAGTTAAGTAAGGAATTATTATTGGCATGTTTTCTGTTTGCTATATCTGACTACTTTTAAAATGGAAAAGAATTATGTGGTGGAATATGCATTTTCAGGGTTCCCTCTCCTTGAACTGTTTTTTTTGTACATTAATAATTGTCTACATCAAAGCTAACATTACTGTCAAATTCATTCTTTTCTGCTCCCTGAAATAATATTACTCAATCAAACATTGAAGTTCTCATTCATATTTCAACACTAAACCCAAATTTAATTTGAAGACTCTCAAAATAAATCTATTGACATTTTATAGTTTATATATACAGTTACACACACACACACAAAAAAAAATTATCCTGTTCTTTAATCAGAACACTGTTAAAGCCTTCTAGAAAATAACTGCACACTGTTTTTGGACTTGCCCAAGTGCGTCAAAGCATAACAGGTTTTGATTACCTTGCTTCAATCTTTACTGTAAATTAATCTAACCAAAACATAAGCTTCACGTACCTCAAATAATTTAGAGATACAATTCCCACATCCACACACATTTGGTAATCTGAACATCTTGTAATGGCAACAGGTTTCAGCCAAACTGAAATCAATTTAAATGAAAAAGACTGAAGAAAAATTTGTCAGCCACAGTCAGAGCAAGAGATTATTTCACCTTGCACGCATGGCAAGTGCATCCATAGCTAAATTGCTTGGATTAAAAGATGGCTTATGTAGCATGCACATCTTTAGAAGGAAGATACAGGAGAACATGATAAGATTAAAGCCATATTTGGCACATTTCATGGAACCCTTCAGATAGTTGCTTCAGAATTAGCTGAAACACACAAAAAATGATACAAACTAGGGACATGATTTAGCAGGAGGTTGTTAGGGTAGCATGGTTAGGTTGCGGTTGGACTTGATGATCTTTAAGGCCTTTACCAACCTGAGCAATTCTATGATTCTATAATTTGCCCTGATCTCTGCATTATTTTCATTCCTTACATCAAAGATAAATCTGCATTGTGCTACTGAATTTTAAAGTGTGGCTCCCAAAAGCATTCATCTACTTAGAATAACTCAGAGCTATGCCATTCACATTTGAGAGAATGGTGTAAAACATCAAATCTGATTTTCAGTCAGAAGTTTCCATTTTTGGAGCAATTAAGCAATGTAACCTAAAAGGACAACATTTTTCACAAGATGAGGAACCAAATTAATTATTCAAAGTACATACTCACACTTCATTTCTCAGTGAAATATCATCTACCAATTAACAACTCTGTCAGCAAAAACTTAACATTGCAAAAATTTCAAAGGTAGAACTAATTAGGAACTGAGGATAATGAATCCAAATTTTATAACTTCAACACTCTTTTTGGTATTTGGTGCATGTTTGAGAAAAGTACAAACATACCAAGGCATCTTTGATTTATTTAACTGAAAAAAATTCATTTCCCAAATGTAACTAGTACAGATGTGGTTGTTATTTATCACATAGTCAACATTAATACTTAAATACAAGTTCACTAACATATATAAATGACTGAATAATGATATCTTTATCACAACTTGGTTCATTCTACTAAAGACAAGTATGAAGGATATGCTTGAAGCATTTTTAGGGCACCAAGTAAATTTCAAGCACATACTGGTGCAGGAACTACACAAAATAATGGCAGTATGCAGGGAGAGGATAGAACTTTTCCCTGGAAGCCAGTCCAATGGAGAGAGCAGTTATTTTCTGCCTCCAAAATAGGCTTGGTAAATCTTAGCCAGCCAAGGGTAAGGCAGTACTCACTGTTAAGGAATGCAAATCTCACCCTTGAAAATTAAACTTCACTACTTACAAATGGACAGATATAGTTTATCACTTTATTATTCAATTCATTTCCTTAGGTTACTTTTGTTAAGCGCTAACAGTCATATTTGAATTCAAGACACTTAATTTACCTCATAAATCACAGAATCACATGCAGAATTACAGAATCGTAGAGGTTGGAGATCACCTAGTCCAAATCCCTTCTAAAGCAGTTCCTTACAGCTGTCGTCTATGAGAAAATCCAAGTCCTTCTCTGCATAACTCCTCTTCAGTAGGTCAGTTCCTAACCTGTACTAATGCAAGTGGTTATTCCTGCCCAAGTGTAGCATTCTGGGATTGGCCTTGTTTAACCTCATAAGGCTCCTCTCCATCCAGCTCTCTGGCCTGTCGCGTTTAATGCATCATTAACATCTACATACCTGCCATGTTTAATCTTAAATACATAATCATACCATAAATAATGTCTCCAATTTATTTCCATAGAAACTACAACAAATACAAAGAACACGGTAACATTTTTTAGAGATACAAGACACTATTTCTCAACATAGCTACAATCATTAGCAAGGATGAGCTGATTGAGATACTCTTCACTTTGTGGTGCAACAGCTGTACATGGGCATCCGGAATGTGATTTGTCTTCCGTTGCTGAAACACACCACCTACCACCTCACTGCCCTCACAACCACTGTTAGGTCTCCATAAACATTCAGTAAGCATCCATGAATGTCAATGATGCTTTTTTTTTTTTTTTTTTACCCTCCATGGAGGAATCTAATTCCACACCCTTACTCCATTCACCCTTCCATGTCAGATGCCATTTTGTCAGACTGGCCCTCCACTGCCACCTGTCACATAGCAACAAAATGTAATGTAATGTTGGTGGGAAGATTCAATCTCTACTCTTGTAAGACCAACATAATAAAATAAGAGGCATTACTTTCGGAGCAGCCCTCATATAATCCTACTCTGCATCTGCTTCTGAGACTGCCATACTCTTTGGCACAAAGGCTTCCAACTTCCGGTAAGATGCAGCGTTAAATTCTTCAAGTGTAATCATATGAATGAATTTGCCTAACATAATTTTGTGCCCTTCTGAAAAGCTATCAGCCTCTTGGATGTATTCCTCTTAGAGGAAGAACACATCTTTTAGATGCGCCCTGAATGCCAGCAGAATAAAATCAGGTCATGTACTCTACAAATTGCACAAATAAACGTAATGGTACACCAAGTTATGACTCCACTTTGTCTCTGATCACAGAATCTACATAAGCTCTGTTTAACAATTAAGTGATCACTAATTAATCTGTAAATTCACTGCTGACTTCTTCCCATTGTGGGAAGCCACAAACAACTGATGACAAACCAAAGTCCTCTATCAAAAAACCCAAACAGCCCCAACATTACTTCTGCATTTAGTCCCTTGTGAATGTGCTAAATATCTGTAAAATCAAGTTGCATAAGTTCAAATCAAAATCATTTGTACAGAAGAACCATAGTGATGTTCAAAGTCAAGGTCAAGAGCTCTGAGGGTCATCATAAAACTAAAGAGAAGCTACACAAAACTTTTCAAAGGCAGAAATAATCTTTGAAAAGTCATATACATTGACAAGATTTTTCGTGTGCCTAAACCTAGGTACTGTTATTGCCCAGTAGAAGTCTGAATATAACAATCAAAAACCAGTACTTAATGTGACACAATATGAAGTCACTCTTACGCTTCGTATCTTCTATCAACAGCTCCTAGACCTCAAGATCACTCCATCCTTTCAACAAAGTTCTTTGTAAGAAAGCGTACAAGGCAATCACAGAATTGTAGGGGTTGGAAGGGACCTCTAGAGATCATCGTGTCAAACCCTCCTGCAAAGCAGGCCCCCTACTGCAGGCTGCACCAGTAGGCATTCAGTCAGGTCTTGAACATCTCCAAAGAAGGAGAATCCACAACCTCCCTGGGCAGCCTGTTCCAGTGCTCCATCACCCTCACTGTGAAGAAGTTGCTTCGTGTATTGGCGCAGAACTTGCTATGCTCAAGTTTATAGTCAATTCCCCTTGTCCTGTCCCCACAGACTGCTGAAAAGAGGTTGGCCATGCCCCTTTGACTTCTACAGTTAACATATTTATAACTATTAATAAGATTACCTCACAGTCTTCTTTTCTCATGGTTGAACAGACTCAGGTCACTTAGCCTTTCCTCATAAGAGAGGTGCTCCAGAAATTTTATGATTTTTGTGGTCTTCTGCTGGAATCTTTCCAGAAGATCCCTGCCTTTTTTGTACCAGGGAGCCCAGAACTGGGTACAGTACTCCAGGTGAGGGAGGATCACCTCCTTTGACCTGCTGGCCACCCTCCTTTTAATACACCCAAGGATCCCTTTGGCCTTCTTGGCCACAAGGGCACATTGTTGACTCATGGCAACCTGTCATCCACCAGGACCCCCCAGGTCCTTATCTGCAGATCATGTCCCAGTCTGATACTTGCAGTTATTCTTCCCAGATATGCAAGCTCAGATGAGGCAAGATTTTCCTTACACCAATGCAGTGAACCATAGTCAAATTCATTTTTTGTAGATCTTTTCTGGTATATAAAGAAAGAATTGATTAAACATATTATGAAAATCCTAGTCAACCTAACCTATAAGAGTGCTATAGAAACTTCATATTTTAAAGATCTGTGTTACCACAATATTTATGTAACAAAGTGAGAAACGCAATTATAAACAAACAAAGAAACATATACATACAAAAGAAAACCAACAAAACAATTGGAAATGAGTTCAACTTCAGTAGACAATGATCTGGTAGTCTTAAAAACGCAGAGATTTGGTCATCTTGCTGGAAGAACAGACTTCCTGTTTTCTGAGATGCTCTTTTCATGAGATGGGTAGGTGGTCAAGCAACAGACCTGTTTCTTAAAGCTTTCAAACTCCTGCCAGGAATCACAGTGATGGATCAGGTATTTGTAACTTATGTATGGGACAGCTTCAAGACTTCAAGACAGGAATGCAACATTCTGTCAGAGCACTGCACTGAAATGTGTTCTTGGTTCAGTGAAGTATGGCAATTCTCACAGGCTGTGAAGCCGCTCAAATCACATGAAAGGGGCACAAGCGTAGCTTTAGGCAACAAGCAAAAGGGTAAAGAATCTAACTACCACATCCATCCCTGACACCAAAGTGATGAATCAACAACAAGACAGCATAAAGAAAGATCAAAGAGCACTAGATAGCTTACAAATAGTTTGTGCTTTTAAATAACATTTGCTTTGACAAATCTATGGTCAAGGAAAGAACATTTTTTTCAACAGTTCCTCTAAGGAGAAAAAAAAAAGCCTAGAAAGACAGCAGGTAAAATGAGTGAAGATACTGATGACATGGAAAAGTGCTTGCATTAGCCCTAGAATCACCTATTCCTACTTTCTTACCGATAAACATCACAAAGTGCTCCTAGAGTCCCCATGAAGGGCACACAGGGGTTCTCCTTCCTTCACAATGCTATTTCCACAGA
Source organism: Chrysolophus pictus (assembly GCA_037305975.1). Taxonomy (NCBI): domain Eukaryota; kingdom Metazoa; phylum Chordata; class Aves; order Galliformes; family Phasianidae; genus Chrysolophus; species Chrysolophus pictus. The sequence continues at coordinate 84,704,086 of CM074578.1, forward strand.
CTGTAGAAACAGAATTATTTTTGACGTTTCTATTTTGACACTTCTACTGCTCTGTCACATAAGAAGTCAACAGATTCAAAGCAGGAACAGTTTTTTCTTTATTAAGAAGGAGGGGTGCAGAACAGAGAAATGAAACAGCTTTGAAGCTCTGTCCAGCTAGGTAATGTATATTGGGGTATGGAGAGAAAACATGTGCTGCAAACATTGAGAAACAGAAGGTCTGAACAACATTTACGTTCTGTAGAGTGCTCCCTTTCAATCCATCCTTCAGGAATGAAAAAAATTGTCACTATTACCATGGAGATCTAGCACTTTAGAATGGTATCTACCTGGACATCCCATGTTTCAGATTTCCTCTATGAGTTCCTAGACTTAGAACAGCACATCCTGAAAGAACTTTCTGTTCTCAAATTATTTTGTCAAACTGCAAAGCTAAGTGGAAACGCTATTTGTAATAAATTCAACCAAAAAAAGTCCTGTGCTACTTCAGATTTTTATTAAAATTATTTAAAAATAATATTATTTGGGGACTCATTAAAAATGAGTGAGGAAGGATGGAAGGTGAAGGTTTTAACAAAACTGCATGCTTTCAGAGCTTCTATACAAGATATTTTGTTAAAATTCCTCCTAGGAGAAAAAAAAACAACAATTTCCTGTCCTGTTCTGGCATCTTGCCTTTGAATGGCCAATAATAACAGCCCAGTAAAAACAGACAGCAACACACAGGATCCAACTGTTTCCTCCAGATGCACCTGCAGATGTCCCTTTGCCTTATATGAGAAAAAGTACTGCCTCTCTTGAATCTCTTCTTTGGAGAATGATAGTTTGAAGGAAATGCATTTAATTCCTTCAACTAGATCTCTGACTGATTGTATCAGCTTCTCTATCCCATTCTACAAGTTATTCCACATGGAGGAGCACTCTAGATGTGAACAAAGTACAGTTTTGATCCACAGATGGCATATAAAACTTGATGTAAGCTCCGCAAAATTTCAGAATGAAATCAGAAGTGAAGCAAATGAGAAAGTCAGTTTAGATTAAGCATTTAAAGAATCAGCATTTGCTATTGGGAGTGGATGGAAAAGGCTTACCCCTTTTCCATTTATGCTTCCCCTTTTACTACTCTTAAATTCCACTATCACTGAAAATTTTTTAGATAACACTAACAATGTCTTCGCATAACACAGGAAAACTTGGGTAACAGAGGAAAACTTGTAACATGCTGATAAGAATTTTATTAAGTTTCATCACAGCAATTCTTGCTGAAGATGCATGGCGGAAGGCATCAGTCAAGCGACTTGCACTGAGTTTACAGAAGGTTTGTAAGAGGGTGAAGCAGAAGCATGCAGACTTTGGGCTGCATGACTGCTCAGCTAGGGCACCTCCCATTCCTGATTCCTGGTTTGCAGAATACTGGGAAACAGCAGAAGCAGAAACACGAATGGTTTGTTTAAAGTAAAACATCCTCCAACATGAAACGCCACCAGGCTGTAATACTCAGCAAGTATTTGAGCACTACAGGTGTTACTGCATAGGAAAAACACTGCACCAAAAAATGAGAGGACATACAGCATCAAGAAATTATTGCAGTTCAAAGGATTGGTATCTTTCTAAAATACAAAGAGAACGTGAAACATTCTCTTACTTATGTCAGACATCGAAATCAGACCATCTGCAGTATTCTTACCCACTTTAATAGTTTTAGACGATCACATAAAACCAAGCCTCTAGAAATAGCTGCAAAAATAATATTTATTCACATTAACCTGTTGTTTCTGAAACTTGATACATATAAGAACCATATAACACCACACAGAAAATGCACATTTATTTGTTGCCCATCTTAAATACACATTTTGCATTATCTATAAATTCTACTACATCTCACTTTTTTTTTTTTCCCTGAAAGCCACAGGGAAAAAAGAAAACGTAATGATTTTTTAAATCCCGAAGGATGAATTGAAAGGAAACACTCTACAGAAAGTAAATGCTGTTCAGGCCTTGATCTCTCAAGATTTGTAGCATGTGCTTTCCCTTCATGCCCCAATATACATTCTCCAGTTGGACAGAGCTTCAAAGCTGATCCATTTCTGTCTGCACCCCTACTTCTTAATAAAGAAAAACTGCACCGCTCCTGCTGCAAATCTGTTGTCTTATTTTCAAACTTAAAAAGCAATAGAAAAAAGAAAAAAAATACAAAAGTAATCAGTCTTCCTATATCTAAGTATATTTACTCAGTAAACCATTTACGTGTACAGTATTACTTCTCAAAAAACAGGATCATACTATAAAAAGCTAAATATAAACTTAGAGACTGATCCAGATTAACTAAGTAATGGAAAGTACTTTATTTTAAACTCTGCAAGAATCAGGTGGTTTTTTTTTTTGTTTTTTTTTTGTTTTTTTAATATTACCCTTTGAAATTAGAAAAAGCAATACTTTCTAAAGATGAGCCTCAGCCCCAAGAGCATCCTCCAAAGGGACCCTGGCTTAAGACAGTAATTCATAGAGTTCATTAACACCAAAACTAAATTTGTTTAACAAGACCTGAAACAGGTTGCTGTAGCAACATTGATGGGAACCAGATCTAATATCACCTTCTGACTACGTGGTAAATTAATAAGTTTCATAGAGCACCTAAGAGCAAAGGTTCATACTTTTTTATGCCCTTCTATTCTTCTTTAAATCCAACTTAATTTTTAAGCAATAATTTAAATAGTACTCAGGAATGCATTTAAAAATTGGTTTTAATATGGGATACGCTTTTCTCACATAATTAGAGTCACTGTAGACAGATGCAAGCAATCTGAAAATGAACATGGCTGTGTTTGCTGTTACCACCGTTCTTTAAAGAACTTCAAAGCAGAAGAAAGTGACAGCTTTATCTCCAGTATCAATAATATCCAATCAGAAGATATATCTATTCTTTCTAGAATTATATTTAATTGGCTAAAACTTCATGATGTTGTCTGCAGGAGCTTTCAATTTTCTCCAAGAAGCCAGTGTATTTATTTGGCTCCAATCAAGCACTCTGTGCATTTCCTCAGCCACACCCAAGAGGAGATAATGTCAGAGTGAAGTTCAGTGCTGCACTCATTCCATTTCCTTCTTTCAACTGACAGCAAAGAGCACTCTATGCTGTGAAAATACCACCTGGTATGCAGAATCCCAAAGCACATCAGATTTACCCATTGTTAGCTGAATTGGTAAGCTCTAGAGCAAGACATCTTTTTGGATTAAAGTATACTGCATTCCTAAAGGTAGGACATAATGATATTACTTTTCAAGGAATTTATTAAGTATCCAAAACCAACTTTGTGTTGCTAATTTTCTTGGTTTTCTCAGAAATCAGGAAGCAGCAGATAGAACTCTCTGCTCACTCTGTATTCACAAAATGATTTAAGGAAACTGAAATCCAGTAACTAAATAACACAGTGGGCACTATGAAGCTTTCTCTAGCAATATGGACAGCATCCCAGCAGAAGATAAATTTAAAGGTCGAGCACTTTCCTCCTCAACAGTTTGGTTCTCTTCCACCCTGAATGTATCAGCAAGGTTGTTGTTTATAACAAAGGGTTTTTTTTTGTTTGTTTTTGGTGTACCCACAAGGAATTGCAGCTAGACCACCAACTGATTACACACAGGCCACCCAAGTGTTCTCCAATATCAAAAGCAGGAAAAGATTGTTGGGAGTTCTTTTGGTTTTGTTTTTTTTTTTTTAATCTGAAGATTTTGCTTTTTTATAATATCAACAGTAATTTGATCCAGCAAGACACACCAAGGATTCAGGATTCCTCCTGTACATCAGAACAGAAGTGGTGCATAAACTCAAGGGCTGTTTGAAGGCCTGATGGAATCCCTGCATTGCAGGCAGCATTGACATCACAGCACTGTTCCCTCTGGAAAGTCAGTTTTCCGTGCCCTAGGCAAATGCACAACTGCCTTTTATCAGCACTATTAGTCGTTACCATGACAGAAATATAGGATGAAATCAGCATCCGTTACATTGCATAGTTACCTTAAATGCCATCCAACCACAGAAACACGGAGGGCTGGAAAATTACTTGGAGCAATATTGTGTTTTTGCGTGTGCCAGCACATTTTTCAGTTGATGCAAATGCATTAATACAGTTAATCAATGACAAATCAAAATCCATTCTCTGTATTACTGATGAATGCAACTTTGTTTTGGTAAAAGCATTGTGTTGAATTACTTCAACAAACATTAACAGTGTATAAATTATGAATAACAACAGCAGAACAAACTGCTGCAAGAATTTTCACTTTTAAAAGTATTTCTTCTATAACATAAAAGAAACTTGTTTTCTTCTATAAATATGTATTTCATATACCAATAATCATTTGAAGCTTCCTTACAAAAGTGGCTGAGAAGTAGCCAAGCAAGGATCTGAAGAACTGCCTTTCTACCTCTAAAAACATACATGCTGCCAATTTCAAACATCACCTTTTGCAGCTTGAAAGGATGTTGAGCTATTTTCATAATCAGCTGCTTTCTTCTTCAAGAGTTTTCAAGTAATGCAGTGTGGAAATTGAACCATCTGTATCTTCCATTACAGTGCACAGCACAAGAATAAAAGACTCTGCAAGAATGAGTTGATCTGATGCTGTGAAATTGGTAATATGGAAAATTCTATTAAAAAATGCCTGAAAATGTGACTACTAATTACGTGTTAATTAAGCTGCTGCTTTTTCTGTATTTGCATCATAAACAGACATATCCTAAAGAATGTGCACAATAAAGATTTGCACCTTGTACATCAGCAATCCCCACCTGCTCAATAAGGACCAATGTTGGATCCTGAACAGAGATTCAGCCATAATTCAATAGCTTCAAAACAAATTACTTTCCCATCAATATTATTACAAGAATTGACATCCAAAACTTGACTTTGTCCTCAAGGAGGTCACAGATAAATCATACTGTAGGTTTTAATGTGTCTCTGAAGAAACAAAGTGTTAACAGAAAAACTAAGAAAGCTGCCTATGGCTGATCCTATGGGAAAAAAATCTGAGAGCCAAATCTTTGTCTCAGCCTTTGTCAACAGCTAACAGGAAAAGGAAGCAGAGCAAACAGAACATGGACCAATAGCTTTTCCTCTCAACTGACAGAATGATTAGATATATATTTACATCACCTATGTACGCAATTCAGAAATTCAGTCAATTTAAAGTCACAACACTTCGGATACAGATTATTCTATAGTTTTCATTTAAGATTATAATAAATAGCATGTAGCTGATACCCTTCCTTTATAGATCTGAACACCAGCTCCAGTGTCTGACTGATAGAATGTAGCTCTTCTTTGGAGATTTGACCACAGCTTGATGGTCTAAGGTGAAAAGTAAAGCTCTTGGTATTAACCATAGGCTCTGATGTACTGAAATGGGAAAACTGAATAAAATCAAAGCTTCTAATGATATTTCCTTCCAGAAAAGAGCTTTCTTGTTAACAGAAGGAAATTAAAAGACTATGGTCAGTTACCTTCCAACACAGATATTATTAACTTCATGTAGCATTTTTCTTCTCAGTGCCTGAACGTATGACTTAAGGGCTGTCAGCACAGGCATCATGAGAATTGATCTCAGCTCCAACATGCTCCAGTCTCTTTGCAACCCTGCCTGCCTCATTCAATTTTCCGTGTATTTTAACCCTGGCCACCCAATGTAATAATGGAGTAGTGCTCACTCACAGACAAAACTGATGCATAACATAAAGTGATGATTTGTCTAAAGTCACAAATGCCTTTCGGCTGGGGCAGCTTCCCAAGTCCTGTATTCACTCACTTATTACTTCTATAATCCTCTCTGTCTCAGAGGAATTACAGCATCTCTGCCTCAGTTTTCCCATGTAAAAATGCATCTTCTGAAGATTTTGTAAAGCCTAGTGATGCTACATATATAACGTACAATGAACATTAAAAAATGCCATACAGATGCAGCCATTACCATACACAAAAAATCTTGGATTGTTTTCCACATAAAAGGCATGAACTATACCAGCAGAAGGAACAAGACCATACCTGTCAAGATCATGGTTTATAATAATACATTCTACCATTAAATTACACTACCTCATGTCCTGCAGCTTATTCGTAAAACCATTTTTAATACCCTGAAATAATGGGTGCTGATAAAATACTGAAAGTGCTTTACAAGCATATGTTTTGTTGCAAGAACACTTGCCACTTAAACTCTAGCTAGCTTTTCACGCTTCTGACTTGTAGAAACTCTTAGCTGTCTTCTGTTTTTCTTTTGGCCTTTTATTTAGTTTTCAGATAGCTTATTTAAGTGCTTTTGCCACAAACAATGTAAGAATTACTTCTAGGCCATAAACAGAAACAGGAAGCAAAAGCAGATAACCCAGTCTTAGAAAACAGTGTTATTATTCAGAAAACAATTTAAATATGAGATGTAGCCATCTTGATTTCAAATAAAGGAAGTGCTTTCTCTGGAGGTTTGTCACCAACTGTGATGGAAATACAAGATGGACATAAATTGCTTAGATTTTCTTCATTCAAATAAAGATGAACGTAGTGGGGCAGCAGGGTGTAAAATGGATCTGAAATGGGCACAGATACTTAAAAGAAAGCACAACACTGTGCAGCAGCTCAAAACTGACCAAATTAGCAATGGTCTATCTTGTGCACTCTAGAATTTTTCAGTTAAGAGAATTTATTACCCCTAGGAAGATTCCAGACAGGCACAACGATAGTCTAGAATTACAGCTGTGTCTTCAGTGATCTGAACACAAAAAGAATGCATGCTATATCACTATAAGTAAATACATATACTACTGTAATCATTATTATTATTGCATTTGATAAAACAATAATGAACTATATGTTTTTCTGATGCAAGGCACCAATCATTAACTTTATCCAGATACTCAGTATTTCAGTTACAGTTAATTGTTTAAACAATAACAAAAAACAACATATAAATGCAGTATAATTTCACTTTGCATCTTCCTCATGGATATAAAAAGCTCCTCCTATCTGGATTTTGCACATGCAAATGCATACAGTATAAAACTGAAACACCCTTTTATCCAAAGTCACTCCATATGCCTCAAAGTTTGTAAATAATTGCTCCTATTTTCACTGATAAGACCAGTATAGAAAAATACTTTTAAAGTATTTTTGTGTTTTTTCTATGGTAAGATTAATTTTGTATCCTAAACTGGAAGGTCTTTTGACAACAGGAGACCATAACTTATTTCTTCTTTTTTTCTCCCCCCCCCATACATTATGTTTATCTTCTCAAATGCAAAATGTACAAAAAGTGGCGATTCAGATAAGCATCATTTTCAGCACATAAAGGCAGGTTAATTCATCCCTAACACTTGTTTTAAAAATAGAAATATTACAATCTGCAGAGATGATTTCTCCAGCACTGTACCTCTAAATAGAGAGAAATAGTTTCCCTGGACTGTGTAGTAGCTTCACCCCACAGCAGTCAATTGTACATTTCAGCATCCTATCCAAGAGAAACTAAAACTCCACCATGCTGTTCAGTTGATTCACACACATAACTGCTATTATGTGTTGTAACTATAGCAAGCTTTAAAGATACCTTGCAAGGAAGGATTTACAAGAAGTTACAGCTCCAAATAACAATATCCCAGTGAGGGTCAGTGCTTGCTGGGCAGGGACTTCAGACTTTGGTTTGCCAAACTTTTTTCCAACTTCTGGAACTGAAGTTGGCAGGAAGTGGAAGGGGAAGTAACACACACCGGGACTGGATAAGCAGCACAGCAGGAAGCAAGCAAATGCAGTAACGGAGCAGGCAGTCAGCAAGATAATGAATTCAGTCTTACACTAATGAAGAGTAAAGGAAGCTTGAGTTTGATTCTTAGTTGTAAATTCAAACAACATGATTAATGGCCATCTGCTCTCTCTCATTGAAACAAAGCATAAAGCAAACTTTGTTTGGTTTAGCATTCAGAATAGAAGACAACACAACTCATGAACCGGTGCAAAGAGCAATGTGTAATCAAACTCTACATAAGCAGAAAACTGTGGGACAAAGTCAGGCTTTAGTGGCTGCAGACGCAGAAACCAGATGAGATTTTTTAAAAAGAATTTAAGTGAGACAGGTAGTTACATACCAGTGAAAATAATGAACAAAATGAAGAAATCCTCAGTTCCTTGCTGCCTTCCATAGAGAGGCATCTGCCTCAGGAGACCACAACTTTTCCACTGGCTTCTCTATCAAGAATCAAGAACTCTATTAAGATATCAAGATAACTATATCTTCAGTTATCAAGAATAGACACTACATGATAAAAGATAGATAATGCCCTGTGGACACACTATAGTAAGCTGAACTTATGCAAACAATGATATCATGTGCTTTACTTACGCATTAGAGAGTTCTTCAGTACTACACTTTTAACACCTAGTGAGGATGCATAATTCTATTAAATTAGAGATGAGAAAAAAAATGATAACAATCAGACTTCTGTTGATAATAATAAGTTTTGACATTTTACAATTGATTTATATGCAGTTGTGCTTGCACAGAGACTGCTGAAGGAAAACAATTTTTTAAATGAAACATAACACAATTAAAAGAAAACATCTTTTCATCGCAATTACTGAAGTTTTGTGCCATTTCTTACACAATGACCTTCTGAAAAGGCACTGATTACAGAGCAACATGAAAGCAACAGTAAATTTCAAAAAAAAAAAAAAAAAAAAAAAACCCCACACCAAAACCAAACAACATTAAGAACACTGTAAAAGAATCATTTCCAGCAGGAAATTACCTAATCTTAAACAACACACTAAGTTCAGCCCATCTGAGAAAGATATATCCCAACCTACAAGGTTAATCCTCAAATGCTATTTGAAGAAGCAGGACTAGAATGGAAAAGAAGGCAAATATTTAGTTGGGTGCCACAAAGTAATAATAAAGTTTATGTCCTACTGAATTTAACAATGCCATTATTTAACTTTTTTTTCCTCATAATGAGGAATCCTTAACAGAAACTTCCATTTTCTAATTAACAAAAATCTCAACCATATGTCTCCCAGGAATAGAGAACATAACAATGAATGAAAAGAAAACTCAACATCAAAACCAGCAAACTGAAAAATAGATTCCAGATGTCTAAGGACAGATTCTTTTCTTAGTCTTTTTAGTGTAGGTATGAAACTGGAAGATTGGACTCTTTCCATGTTCTCTTCCAGATCTTTTATTGATGTAAAAATGTTCCAGTGGAACTGGATTGACTTCATTAAAACCACAGATGAAATACTGGATGTCTCACGTTATCCAAATTTTCTCTGACAAAAAATGCTGCAATAATTTCACTTTCATCTGTACTATAGCAAAATCCAATCCACTTGAAGTCTTCCATGCACTCCTTTAATACTGCTAACTTCAGAAGTAGTCATGTTGTTGAAGGAATCACTTTTAGACTAGAACATATATAAAATCCTGTGACAACAGCTGAGACTTCACAGCTGAGACTTCAAGAGCATCTGATATTTGCAACTTAAAACAGAGTTGTATAAAAAAATTAATTCTGATAGTTAAAATAAATGAAGAAGATGCAATTCCTGAAATACAATTTTTAAAGCCTCTGTATTCGCTGCATAAACAGTAAAGGGAAGCTGTTTTCTTTACACTTACTATATGTTAAAATAGAAATCAGGAATCTTGTACCCTTGAAAAATAGTACCACTGGACAAAAACCAGTAGAGGCTGTGTTGGACAGTATTAGTTTCATTTCCAAAAAATGAAACCAAATACACCAGGTTATCTATGAATGATCTCTTAAGACCTTTCTTCTCCAAAGTCAGTACAATGAAATGAAACGCTCCAATACTTTCTACAGTTTGTTATGTGTAGCAAAGTTGGCACAGAGGGAAGTTGCGTGTATTTCCTCCTTGAAATCTTTCACTGACTTGCTGTTCTTTGTTTGTAAGCATGCCTCACAATCCAAGTTATCAGTCCAGCTCATGCTAAGAATACTAATGATTCTTCTTGAGGCCCAGGATTCACTTAATGTATGGAAAATCTGAAAAGCGTACAGAAACATAGGCATGCTCTTTGATAACTCAAGCCAGCCTTTCTGGAGCAGTGTAAGTTATAAATCTTTAAGTAATGAGAACTGTACAAAGAGTAGAGACATGAAAAGCAAGGTCACATCCAGTGTGCCAAACAGCTTGGCAAACTTAGAAGGAAACTCTATGAGCATACTTCAGAGAAGACATCCAGCATGATGCTACTGAGTTATGTGAAATCTCCTTCCTCTTCTCCCACTCAAAAAATTAGGAAAAAATACTTGAATGAGGTATGTTCTCCTTATTTAACTTTGTCAAATATTTAAGCGCAGATAAGGGAAATGCTTAATCTACCCAGGAGAAGCTAAAGAACTCAGTGATGTATCCATTATTCTCACAGAACTCGCTCAAATGTAGCTCCTTAAAATAAGAAATATGGTTTCTGACAATGAATCCATCCCAAGAATGAATGAAGTTGTAAAATATATCTTATGCATTTTAGATAGACTTTCTCGAATGCGTAAAATTCACACTAATTAACAATAAAAACCAGGCATGACAGTTTTTAAACCTATAATTATGAATTTTTCATCACTGAATGCTGAAGGCTGTCAGTATACACTTGAGGTCTTTTTTTCCTCCCCACTCTTTACCACTCCCTTTCGAGAAGATAAATTCAGTAACTACAGCCAGCAAAACATATTAATCAATAATGGATTCTTAACAAAAGTAAAAAACTAGAAGTTAATTTGGGATTCTGAAATAGGGATAAATTGTATCTTAATGACTGTAAGTGCATTACATCACCTTTTCCTCTACTCTTTCAATGAAGAGTAGGCAGTTAATTGAAAACGAGATATGGATCTCAATCTCAAATCTTTTTCCAGTATGTACCAAGCTCTTTCTCTAAAGGATAACTTCCACTTATTAGCAGTAGTCTCGCAGCACAATAGTTAGAAGTACTCTTGCTTCCCAGAGAAACCTGCTGATGCACAGAAGCATCTTGCCCAGTGTCAAGATGGCAAACAGATCACTCCAGTAAATGAGAAAAGAAAACCCAAAATCACTGGAATTTAAAAGCAATTGCTATTTAAATGTTGCTTACTGCATTTCTTTTCAATAAGAACCTTTGCTTCCTTTTTTCTCCCTTCAGTACGTTCCCCATGTGCTTCTCACACAGATGTACAAAACTTTGAAGTATTCGTGACCAATACTTCTGAATATAATATTAATTGACTATACAGAGGTGGTGGTGGTGAGCTGTTTATTTACTTAATCGACTGAAATGCACAGCACTTCTCTTGCAAAGAAGTCATCACTAAAGGAAGGCCTCAAAGCTCATCTTAGTATTCTGACCTCTGATTCTAAAAGTTTGTTCATGTGAAAACAAAAAGAAGTAGTCATCTGAATTTCACCAAGCCCAAGATAAAGTCCTTATCAGGAGAACTGTGCTGGTAAATTGGCAGCCTTTCAAAAAAGAAAACAGGATAGCTTCACTTCTTTGTCATACAATAATTATGGACTGCAAAATGTTTTTAATAAAGACTGAAGTAGATTTTTAAGCACACTGATCAAAATCTGAAATTATACATTCACAAAGTTTCACTGGGAGTTTAAATGAGAAAATAAGTTCTCTTCCCTTCTAGATCTTTCTTGTTTTATGATATAGTCATGGATATTACATTGCTCTGAAAAAGAGAGAAATACAGCTGTTTTCAGAATTGTAGTCAGAGATAGCCCTCCTAAACAACTGGTACACCAGGTTAGAAAATTCAAGAATTACAACTGAAAATGTTTCCTCTAAGCAACACCATTTGCAGCAGAGATTCCCAAAACGATGGCACAAAGAAAAAGCTAAGAACAAAAAGTACACTAAAGATTTTTTGAAACCAGTGAGCTTTGCAAAAAGAAAAGCATATGCTTGGGAGTTTACTGGAAAGATAACAATTTCCTGGTACTGATCTGGGAATTATAAACAGAGAATTAAGAAGAAAGGGAGTATGTCTCAGTGCTTCTTTACAACACTGTTATATAAAAGAGCTTTATTCCCCACAGTACCTTGTAGGAAGGAATCACACTGATGAAAACTGGAGTTAATAAAACACAGATTTATTCTTGTTGAGTATTTTGTCCCAGATTCGGATACTGATTTGCCATTTATTGATGGTTAAGCTTAGTGCGTGTTACAAAAATTATACCTTCCAGTATAGTGGACTACATGGAGTAGCTGGAAGTGCAACTTTTAGTTAGTTCACTTACTAAAATTGTTACTGGAGATTAAAATCTGCTATATTTTACTTTTGATATCACACAACACATTTTTAAGGAGAAACTCTAACAAAAAATGGCAGAAATAAGGAAAATGCTAGCATGAAAAGACAAAGGACTAAGCGACATTTTAATCAGAGTAGTTATCTCTGTTTCAGCCACAGCTTGCAATACTTTCCTTAGTATAGGCCATGTGGAAATCCAGGATGATGAATGGGCTTGAACTTCTTTGTCCAGCCTTGCACCAGCAAATCCAAAACTTGCAGAAGCACGAATACAGTATTCATACTAATTTCTACCAAGATCCATTTGCAGGATTTCTGAGAACACGTTACGGTTAGAGGAATCTTTAAAGAAAAAAATAAAACCACAACAGTCTGGGATAACAAAGTTCCAGTGCATTCTACTTTTGCATTATACAACCCACAGATTTAGTGAGCAATACATCTTGAAGATTAATCACAAAGACTAGCAAATTTTAAAAATATAAAAAACCCATATTTAATGATACCAAGTGCCCAGAGGTATAATCAAGTCTGAGCCCCTCCTAACAGTAGACACATTCACTAATGACAAGGGTTTTCCAAGAGTATGAGGCTTTTTTATTCTCATTTTCATCTCTAATTGTTAGGACACTCACCCTACTTCCTGAGTATCATCCCAAAACAAAAGTAATATATTTTGCTGATTTACAGAATAAGTAAGAAGTATTGTTTCCTCTAGTACTTTATCTTTACTACAATTCCAAATTATGCAACATGGGTTTTGAATATTGTTCATTTTCCCTTAACCTAAAGTGCAAAAGACTGAAATGATTTAAAAGCCTGTGGCAAATGAGCACAGTTAATACGGTTGTCTTTTAATCCACCTGCTTATTATTTCTAAGAAGTCTAAGTCAGAAATAGAGGCTATTACCTAAGAAACAATGACAATATTTCCCAGATAAATTATTCTTTTAAATAGTTTTTAGAACACACACACACAAAAAAGTTTTACCTGTGCTTAGTATAATACCATTCTTTCTTTTATGCTTATTTGCTAAGAATTCATGGAACAAATATTCAACTATATGCAAATTTTGAACCTCTATTGAAAGGAACATTCCTAAATTTCTCTGTTTCCAGCTATACTTATAAATATTTAAAGCATTCAAGACTATACTTTAAATATATATATCCTCCATCTGTTTTCAGTATTGAAAATCTCAAATTAAGAATATAAAATTTGATTTTTAAACTACTCTGAAGTTAATAATATTTAAAGGGACGTTAACATTCCCAAAACTTTTACAATCTCATGAATACATGGAATGGCCAGAAATAGAGTTAGAATCATCTTTAACTTGTGCATTACCACATACACTAAGCTTCTGATTAATTAATCAAGATGGACTGTGCTATAACATTTTCTCTCAATGATACTAACAAACAGAGTTGGCGGCTATTACTGAGGGAGGCAACAGGTGAAGATTGACTCAGAGGATGCTACTGAAACAACTGCAACTAGGTAGAGTAAGAAAACAAGAAAGTCTTAGAGTATAGGCATTGCATTCTATGAAGTGCAATGAAACAAAGAAACTGCAAAAGAAAGACATGCATATAAGCTACAATATTAATGTATTTTCATACCATAAGTCATCTCAGACAATGAGTGATCGGTTAATCCATGCCTACTGTGTCTTATGAAATAGCTAGACAAATACAGACTTCAAAAACTACATATTTTTATTCCAAACCTTTTTACTAGCTTGTGTACGTAACGGAAACAAAAGCACCAGTACAGTTTTTGATCTGACAGTTTTCATATTTTAAAAACATCCTACATATATGCAGTGGTAATATTAAACATGATTATTCCAAAGGTCTTGAATAATTTTGTAAGGAAAAAAATGCAACAAAACAACACCGAATGTGTGTACCACATAACTGGAGATAAGACAGACATCATTTTGTAAGCATGATATGTGTATGATTCACTATTTATTATTTATTATTACAGTCTTACGAAATTTTTCTTAAAAAAAAAAAAAAAAACAACACACAAACTCTTACAGTACAAGATAAAGGAGCCTTTAGAACTCCCAGTGTCTTGCTTTCTGTGAAGCACTTGTTTTGGCAAACAGCTAGAAGCCTGCCAAAAAAAGGTCATCAATCTTTGCCTGAAAAACTCAAGCCAGCTTTGTACAGTAAGGGCCTATTACAAACACAATGCTTACCAGATGTTCCATCAGCTAGCTGGATGCAATCCAAGGGATGGCTATAAATCCATGCAAAAATGTTCATTGGGAAGGTATTTGCCACAGAAATTGCATAAGCACCCTTTGGAGTGCCTGTTCACTGAGCATTGTGGTTCAGAATTGTCACCAAGTTTGCATTAATTTCTTTGAAGAGGTCTAGTTAGTCTGTAAGGTTCATTTTCCTAACCAAACGCCCGTGTCATTACTGAGGACAGCCTAACTTGAGTGTACAAAGAACTTTACATGGATTGTCACGCTATTATTTCGTTTGTCCTTCTTTGATTCTATTATCATTTGGGTAAAAATGGGCACGTACCTGTTTTCAGGTGCTAGGCTAACAACATGTGAAGTTTTGTCTCAGAATGTATGGCTCACCTACCCCATAAACATATAATTATTCACCAGTGTTACAGAAATTAGATTACTGACATTAAATCTTCTTTCCCAAATGTTAGATTAAGTTAAAATTTTATTTAAAAATTGTTTTAAATTTTCTAATTGAGAATCATAACCCTCAGTTTTCTATTTTAGTATGAAAGTACACGTTACCCTTATAATAGCTGTAATATTCTTGTTAAAATTTGTTGATTAATAAGCAACAAAACCATCAAGAATCTCAGCTGGTTTTTCTTTGTTTGCTTTACAACAGCTGACTAGAAACTCATGATCTGGCTGAACAAAGATTTCTTACAGCTATAAATATTGTCGTAAGTGAATAGCTCCGAGGAATAAAACAAATTCATTCTTGAAATAAGTTTTCACAATTTAACAGAGAATAATTCTAAGAATAAATCAAATAAAATCCAAGAGAAAAGACATCAGTAATTTTGATTTATGCTCCCTGAGAGAATGAAAGCATAGCAGAAGCAAAGTTTCAAAAATTAGAATTTAAGCTTCTTTTATGTCCTTGGTTTTATCTTTTTTGCCTAACCTGTGGTTTGAATAAGTTCTGATCTTTTGGTGCTAAAAACACGAGCAGTTGAATAGGAAAAAAAATCCCCAAATCCTAGTGACATAAAACCAAACCTTCAAAGGAAATAAATTCTCAGCTGGCACGCTGTATAATGAATTTTGAAAACAGAGTTTTTGGTTATGTTTAAAGTTGGCTCTCACACTACTACTTGCTCTGCTTCTATGAAACAGAAGGTGTACTCAAGAAAACCAAAAACACTGTAGTATTCTACCTTTGCTCAGGCTATGAGTAAAATCACTGCAAGCAGAATCCATACTGAGACAGAGCAGAGGAAAGCAAGTGTGTGCCTGGTTTCTCTGGTTATGTATTTTGCTTCACATCAAAAGAGGAGAAAAGCTATAAAATACAGTCACTACAAAGTTTATATCCCCAAGCACAAAATATTCTTTAAAGGGAAAGCTGCATGAGTAGGAAAGTTCTAATTCATAAATCCACCTGAGTCAAGTGACTTAAGACAGACACCATTCCTTAGTGCTGACAATTCAGTTTGGTCCTGTTCAGATCGTTTCAGACTACTTTAACTCTCAGAAAAAGCAACAACCTCAAGTCTAAAAGTATGAAGTTCGAGTGGTTTGCTGAATCTAAGTAAACAGTTTTCCCAGACATCAAGCAGCATCCTTACTCCTCGGATACTTTACATTTCATCCCTAGAGAAGGAAATCTGTCTGCTTCAATCCATGGCAGATCCATTTGAACAGATTATTCCTGCTCCACCTATTTACTGCACAGAAGCAGCAGAGCCTCATCAGGGCTCTGACTCCCCATTTGCTTCTCCCTGGCCTCTGTAACAGCAACCACCAGCATAATCTGGCTCTTTCCAACGCAATTCCAACACATCACCTTCCTCTATGACATTAAAATACAGAGGAAGATCAGGACACATGCTGCAAGCTCAAATTTTGAGTTCCAAAATAAGAGACAAAGGTCTCCACAGTTAAGTTAGTAAGTGTCTGTGCTTCTTTTCCCTGTTTTTACCATAAGCATGAGGGTTACAGGTCACTACCATAACCCTCATGACTGAAATCTCTTCCACTCATATTTTGCCTTTTGCATGACCTGATGTAGTCTGAAGTCTAAGGACACTGTTGGATATATCAAGGCAAAAAGCCAAATAATTAACCTAAACAAAATAATTTGTATTCACTAAATACTACCATCATTTAATCTGAGACTTTATTGTAAAGTGTGACCTTAAAATCTTCATCCTGTGCCTTACAAGCAGACGAATCTGAGGAGAATAGTATACCTGAAAATGTAAATTTTTGGGAGTATGCGGTTTGTAGACATTGCCCAGAATTTACAACAGGCTGCTTTTTGCAGTACCTTTCACTTCCAGCATGAGCTGTAGCATTTTATTGGAATTTAACTGCGCATTCTAAAGTGAAGAATCTTTAATTGTATAAAAAGATATTTTTATAGTGTGAATTTGAGCATCTAACAAGGATTAATAATCATCACAACTGATTAGACATATTAAGTAGGAAAAGTCTTGCATAGTTCTTAAATTTTTATTACTTACTGTCTATAATAAACAAAGGTAGAAAAAACCTCACGACCTGTTGAGGTTATTCTGCAAGTCATTCTGCATTTACTGATTCAATACTGACACACTACAGAAGGAACTTAATTTGTAAATTGATAGAGAACTATCATAAGTAACTGGACATATTATGTACAAGCCAATAATTCCGAAGAAATAAGAAATCTACAATGACAAATGCAGCAACGAGGTCACCAGTTTTAAATATAGTAGCATCAGTCTTTTAGACTATATAAAACTGAATTTATTGAAAATGTTTTTAATCATTCCTCAGACAATTTACCTTCTCATTTGATGGCCATCTGCTATCCCATTTTATGAAGTGAATCACAATGTCATCACATTACTTATGTTTTAAACATTCAGATTGTATTTGGATCTCAACCAGCTAGCTTCTAAATGTTTCTGAAATCATTCAGAAAATTTCATGCACAAGATTTTATAAGCACTGAAATAGATCAAAAAAGTACTGCCAAGCATGTCAATAAAAAAGTCAATGAGTGCACTTCAGCCTAGAAATAATGTCTATGCTACAGCAACACTGAATTAGTATAGAAAAATCAATATGACCTTGGACACAGATAAGCAATGAAGAAACAGACAGCATGTTTTAAAAGGGCCTCCTGTTCCTCCAAACGTTAATAAGCAGACATACTTTTATCCATAGCCCTGGTAGAAGCTGAAGATATAAGACAAAAAAACCTTTGTAATCATTACATGAATTTGTGAAGAAACCAGAATAGAAACGACAGACTTTTCCTAAGGAAATTACTTACAAACACTAATCTATTATAAGCATTTTTCTTGTAACTATATTTATACATATATACACACACTGTATATATGTATATACGTGTGTGTGTGTGTGTCTGTATAAAGTAGAGTTACCAGATGTTTGGTTAATAGCAAACTTGACTGATTACGTTAGCAAGTCTGGCAAAATATCTGGCAGAGTTTTAGAAGTGCTTATTCTTTAATGAAGATCCTATGTGCTTGCATTTTGTGCAGTACAAAATCCAATGAAGTCAATAAAAAAATCCAACAAATACTATTGCACACTGGTGTCAGGCCTACAGAAGCTATGCTTTTTTTCTGTTTGACCGCAGGTTTTCTTTTTTAAAATATCCTTTTAAGTTTTCAATGGACAGTTATTTGTCAACATTTTAAGAAACCCAATAGAAACACTAAAATTATAATCAAATATTTGTATAGATGGACTTTACTAATTAACTGTTGCATTTATTTTAACCTATAAATGGATACCTTACATTGTATTTGTACTTGGGAATTTTCCACTGACACAGCTGTTTGCATCCAAGGGAAATAATTGCATATTTACTCCAATTGCATAGAGCCATTTTAAATGAAATAAATCTCTAAAAGCTAAATCTTGCAGAACATTTTTGGTATAGAGTATAAGGAGCTGGGCCACAATTGTAATGAAAACATATAGAACAGTAGAATGGATAGAGTTAGAAGGGACCTTAGTTCCCATTCCCTTACCATTGGAGTATTGCCACCAAAATGGGGAATATAAAAATGTATTTTCAGAGCTGTTTGCTCTCCCTCTTCTTTCAGCAAAACATGCTAAACGTTTTTCAGGATTAGTTTGAAAAACACACTATTTGAGTTTTTGCAGAAAATCTGAAGTCCTGAGTTTAGATAACATCATCTTCAGTGCGATAAACTGTTCATTCAGCATTTTATTTTCAGAATGTGGGCCAGACAGTTCCTACTATGGAATTTACAAAAGATTGCTAAAATGTATAGTTACTCACCCTCCCTCTCAGCGCAGAACAAACATTCCAAAAATATAAGCAAGGCTTAAAACAGCATTAGTTGAAAAAAAAAGAAGTGATAAAAGCATTTCTATTGGACTTGAGTTTTGTGTAGCTTTTCATCCACTTCTCAGACTTGAATATTTGTGCTTTCCACAAATTTTCTGCTTCAACTTCTAGAAGTGAATGGGAGCAAGTTCTAAAAGTGACATTTTCAGAACAAATCCAAATACATTAAGATTTGAACATCAAGAGTTGGTATTGCTGCAAGATACACAGTGGAGAGCCACCTAAATCACCGGGCTTTTCAGGCAGCTCACAAGTGCAGTGTTACTGCTACAGTAGAGCTACTTCTCTAGGCAGCTTCTGAAGGAAGTTTTGCAATATAGGAAATGGAAAGAGAAGCTGACACAGCTCTATAAGTGCCTGTGGGTTTGTAGCTTGTCTTCAGAATTAGAGAAAAACTGCAAGTAGCAAATCCAACAACTCAACCCTTCTTTCAATAGTTTAAAAATACATCCCAGATGTCCGTATTGGTATCTAAGAGAGTCTCAATAAGTCTAGCAAATGTGACAAGGAGAGGCAGAAGTACTCTTTACCTCCTTTTGTAATCTCTCATATTTCCATCCTTTTCTGACACACAAGTGATGAAAGTCTGTGAATGATTCCACTTAGAGTTGGAAGAAGTTGTGTACTTTTGCTGAAGGAGTCAGCTTATAACAATGAACTATTTTTATTATTTTACCATACAACTGAAAGTAGTGCCAAGGGATGAGCAATTTGGCAGCTGTGATCATGGGACAATTTAATTTCAAAAGGAATATGGTAATGATGTTTTCTGTCAGTATCAAGTAAAAAGCTTAAACTATTGAGAATATACTACAAGCAAGAATGTTTCTCCTTTATACATCTTCTAGGACTTTAATTAATTTTTTTAAATTTATATAGCAGTTTATTCACATAGGAGATCAGCTGCAGAGTTAGGGCTGTTGCTTCTTAGGGGCAACTTAAATGCAGGCAAAGCTTTCTGCCTATGTTAATGGATTAATTTAATTTACCAAAATAGAACTTCCATCTTAAAATCTTTTAGAAGTGTCAAATAACTGAAATTACAGTATTCAAAGCTGATAATTTAGAAATTTCTTTTATGTGATACACGTAAGTCCAATTTGCAGTGCACAGAAATACAAGACAATACTAGTTTCTAAGAATACGTTACATCTCAATGGCTGCTGTCCGTTTATTGCCCATTCTATGACCTTTTTTAAAAAAATACTAAGAAACATGCAACATGATTATTTCTCCCAACTCAAATTATTGCTATAGGTTTTTTTTTTTTTTTTCCTAAATTGACATTTTCCCCTCAAGAATCTGATGCGAAACAGTGATAATAACAGGACTTAAAAGATTCAGTAGGAAGCTTCTGAGAATACACTATTTCTTTCATACTACCATACATTCCAAAGTAGGCAAGCTTGGGTTCCTAAACACACAGATAAACATTATGCTACATTTACAGAAGTTGTTACGATTTCAACCACTCAGGATGATACCTAGAAAGACAGACACATTGAAATAGGGCGCATAATTCCTGCTTGAAAGCATTGTGCACCTTCTCAGTGTAGGTACTTTCAATCTTTGATAACTTCCATAAGTGACTTTCTGATCTGCTTGGTACTCTTACATGTTTGGGTGACAGTTTGTAGTTCCTATGACTTCCTATTTAATTACAGTTATTTAGTAATGCTGGAAATCCGAAATTGTATGTTTGTAAAGAGTAGGTTGATTTAGATGTAGACCAGACATCATTGCATTTGCCCATCACATTCCTCTATTGGGAAAACCAACTTAGAGAGAAATCTGCCTGAATAGGCTGAAGCATCAAGCTCTGGGATACCACCAAATTTCAAAGACAACTGCCAGTAAATCCTAAAACTTAAAATAAAAATATTTCTGATTTTTTAAATTTCATTTATATTGTAAAAACACTTGTAATTTTATGTTGAGATCCATGCAGCATGTAGAGAATGCCATTTACTCTGATTCCATTTGCAGCAATGACTAGAATTCAAAACCAAGGCCCTGGCTAAAGAAATTAGATCAAGAGCAGGAAACAGCTCAACCAACACTAGTCATCCAAAAGTCATTATTTACTCTAACTTAGGATCGTTTTATATTCAACATATACAGATCAACTGAAATGAAAAGTCCCACAAAAATGCAAAAATATAAAAGGTGCTCTAAAAGTACTGGCTCCAATTTTGTGATGTTGGCCCACAACAGAAGTGGATGTGGGTGGTATGGCACCAGTATTGTTATATTTTGTTACCATAGAACAGATGGCAGCAGAGGGGCAGTCTGACAAAATGGTGTCTGACACGGAAGTGCACATGAAGTAAATGCGTGTCATTGAATTCCTCCCCTGACATTCGCTGACACTTACTGAACATTTGCAGAGATCAAATAGTGGATGTGAACACAGTGAAGTGGTGCATTTCAACAGTGGTAAAAGTGAGTTAATCTCTGCTGGTGCAGATATTTATGAGAATGCCATGTTCATTACTGGCATAAATGCATAGCTAGCAGTGGTGACTTAGTTGAAAAATACTGTTCTGTAGCTGAGTTCTATCAAATAGTGTTATTGTGCTCTTTGTATCAGTTGTAGTTTCCATTTGAAATAAATAGGAGACATTACTTTTGAAGCAACCTCTATTTACAGGTATATTCTATTTACATGTATATTTAGATATGTATGCAGAGAGATCAAATAGGCATTTTTGAAACAACAAGGTAAGTCTGTGCAAACAAATGTTTACTTGTTGACACTGGCAATGTTAAATTAGATGTTTTACTTTAAAGACAGTAAGTGAGAGGAGACTCTTTCAGAGTTAGATAGGCCTTAGCCCTAATAAGGCCATCTAAAAATAGAATTTCATAGTGTTGCTAACAAAAACACCATAAAACAAATCTAGAGACTGTTGTACAAAACCAATCCACTTTCACTTGTGAGGAAAACCACAGCTCTTCCAGAGAACTTGCAATGCTTCTATACAAAGCTTTTCCATGGTTACTCAAAAGCGGTAAAGCTCTAACACTACTTCTACTACATTTTGTAAGCAAAAGAACTTCTCTGCAGTTCTACCAAATTCATTTAACTAAAGTCTCAGTCTTCCCATAACAATATTTCATAAGCTTTTTTCCTCAGAGGCCTACTTCCATATGAACTCTCTTGTTTTTATGCTTTCCTTCAATAATAACATAGTAAAAACAAACAGCTCTGAATACTTCTTTCCAAGCATCTCTATGTTGTTAAGGGGTAATGCACCACATTGCATAGGAGACATTACCATAGCCTTTCGTCCCCCCTCCCTCCCCACACACAGAAGGTTAAAGAATTTTAAACATTTGAAGAACAAGACACCATTCTTTCTGTCTTTCAACCATCTGGCACACCTGAACACATCTTGTGATGGAATAGTAATGCTGTGCTTGCCTGGGTATCAACCAACTATAAATGGAAGCTTGGAAGAACATTTACTTGCTAACACATATTACAAACCAATACCATTCACCACATTTTTGTTCTTTTTTGACATAGCAATTAGTAAAATACATAGAAACTACTACTGAGATGATGGGTGCTACTTCAGTATGAAGCAGAGAAAAAGGCAAAGTCTAAATATTTCGTTTTGAAATTTAAAGATTTAGTGCAGCACAAGTTCTTGCAGGATACTGTTAGTAATTGGTAGGAGCACAGTATTCATTACAGAGAACAAATACATAAAACACATTCTTCCACTGTTTCTTAACTGTGCCAGGCAAAATAATTTTGTTTCACACCATTGCCAATTCAAGCTGCTGTCAGGGTTTACACAAAACTTCTTTCAGTATTCTGAAACTTGTTTAGCTGAGCTCTATGAGCTTGGGAAAACTGTTAAGATAACATCACTTAATGTTTAAAATGACTAAACCTAAACTGCCATCCTCATTTCAGCAGGTCAGGCAGTCATTTAAGAACCTGACCAATATACACAACACAATTGTTCCTTCATGAACTCTTATTCTTGGCGTGTACCATCCAACCCTGATGCCAATTAAACAGCAGAAAAGTGTCTTGCATTAATAAACACTACTTCAGCATCTTCCTTTATTTTTCCCAACATTCAACTAAAAATTAAAATACCTCTTATCATTACAATGTTGCACTCATTACTTTACATGGAAAAGAAAACATTTAGAAGAAATCTAAATATTACAGTAATTCTAAAAAGCAAATAAACACATCTCCCACCCTGTGACATCTCATCATTCTACCTAGAAATTAAGAATTTGACATTTTATTCTAGGAATCAATAATTCTAAACAGCTCATTTAATTACTGCACTTTTACTTGGTGTTGTTACCAACAATGACTACAGGTTAAGATGAACTGGAACTGCTCATTGACTCACTAGCATTTAATCAAAATGTGCTCACTGTAACTTAAGCTTGTACATATTAAGAGAGCATTAGCACGGACTTGCCTCTAATGCTTCTGCTGTTGAGGCCCTTTAATGATGGAATCTTCCAAGAATGAGAAAAAAATATTTAAAGTCCCTACCTTCACCTGATGATCCTGAAAGGTCTATGATGACATACACTCTCCCTTCTGGCTCCAAGTCAATCTGCAATCAAGAAAAGAAATAAAAGAAAACTTAGAGTGACCTCCAGATAAAGTGATTGCACATGCAAGGAAACCCAGTTTCCAAAACCTGTGAAGCCAAACTATGGGCAGGTCTACAGTTCACTACTAACAGAGTCTCCTTTTGCACAGAGGTGTTGAGGACCCTGCACCACTCTGAAGTAAAAAAAAAAAAAAAAAAAAAAAAAAAAAAAAAAAAAAAAGAGGCTTGAACCCAATGAATGTTTATAAATCAAATATTTAAAATACTGTTCTTGGATATAGTGTTTTTTGTACGGCAGGAATAAGAGAAGAAAGTTAAATAGCAATATCAAGGATCAAGGATTTTTTTTTTTTTAGATTTTTATTTTTAACTGCAATTTGCACCAAGCCCAGCTATGCAAATGTGAAAAACACTGTAACCTATTCAGATCTCAGCAAGACAGATCAGCACTGGTAGCAGAATAGGGGTAAAAATTAACACATGCAGCTCATATGGTCAGTTAACACGTGTTTATAATACTCCCTTTGTATCCTTACTGGGAGAAAGTAATACATGCTTTATCCTCTTTCTCTGAAATGCAAAATTCATTTATTTTTGCCACTGGTAGATTTTAATGAGTTTGCTTGTGTGGAAATTGCTTTCAGTGAGAACTATGGGTTCTCAGTATTAAGCTGTTGTACTTAAATGCTAATTCTTACAACCTGCAAAATCTTTACGTACAGCAATGAAGTTCTCATTATAATCCTTATGCGTTTTACACGCATCACCAATTCTACACACTGCTGGTTTTGCGTGCCTTAATGGTGCCCCACACATTATAGACAATTTTTGTAGTTGCTCATCTCTTAAAAATGAAACTGTAATTAAAACATTACACAATCAATAGCTCTGAATGCCGCGTTGCAGATCTCAGACAAATGCAGAGACTGCGAGTGAAGCCAACATGGTTTTCATTTACTTCATTTTCATTCTGTTCTGGTAAGTAAAGCACACAAAGTTGCATGGCTACTGCCAGGGCACTTCAATCATGAATGGCTTTGTCTGCCAGGGTCTGTCCCATTTTGCATTGCTCCAGCCAGGAGCAGAGCAGCCCCAGCGCTGGGCACCACGAGGCCAGGATAGAATGTGGGCCTGGCTTCTAGGACTTCATGAGGTCTGCTGTACAATAAGCAGAAGCAAGCAAGGAAATGAGAAAGGATGTACTCCCAGAAAGCTCCTTCTTTCCTCAAGTGGAAACATAGTAGGACTACAGGTCCTCCTGGACAATGTCAGAGGAGAGAGCATGCACGTCATTGCTGGCAGTCAGCAGCTCCTCACTGTGCACTGCAGGAGTCCAGTGCCTCTCCGAAGCCAATGCAACAGCACCTAGGACTCACAATCAGAAGCGGGAGTCATGTACTCTCACATCACCATGTTCCACTTCATGTTGCCCCACGGCAACAGAGAAGGTGGGTTTCGTCTCCTTCCACCAATGCCAGCCACCTCAACTGACACCAACAAGACAAAGATGTTTCTGAAGTTGCAAGTGACCTCAGGGAACGACACTGGGCTGGAATATTATGGCAATCAAGAGAATGCTAATTCCCATTAATAACCTGGTAGACCAATCAGTTCATGTTTGAAAATTAACAAGTAAATGAGTATACAAACCAGAACTCATAACACAAAGTATACTTTGATCATTTTGACAGCCACAATTTCAATTATTAATGATAGTAATTCAGAAGCTTGATAACTAGACAACTTACTACATCACATCATTTATTTAAGACACAAACACACTGACCATCAAATGAAATTATAATCTCAGGATTGTTCTGCCAAGAACTAGTTGGTTTTCTTCATAAGTGAGATTCTCCAAAAGGAGCATCAAAATCTGACCCTGTAGACAGCATTTGGAGTACACTGTAGATGGAAACTGTCCACATGTGTTGTAATGGACACCCAAGCTCAGCACTCTGCCCTGCTCTACCCTTTTGTATCACGGTCCTTCTGCTTCCAACTTTCCCTCAACATCTGAGAGGATCTTTACAGAGGATCTCATCTGGGCTACAGCTGCTGAATGCATCATGGCAACTCACGATCCTCCCTCCATGAGATAGCTTGCCACAAAAACCCTTTTGTACCTTTCAATAAAGAACCAGTAAAAATTTCACAGCTCTGATGTCATCAGAACAAAAACTAAGAAAATTACCTCAGCAGCTGTATTTTAAATAGATGAAGTAGGAAATAGATGTTAGCAAGGCCAGCAGTTACTCAGAGGAGGGGAAAATGAAAGTGCAGTCAAGCGTTATTCCATTTGTTGAATGTTGAGTAAAGACATCTTTAATTTCTGAACAGGCAGCATGAGTTGTTTTTACTGTTTGTTTTAAATAAAGCTACTGATCTTGAGATCTCTCTCCTATCCTTTTCCAGTTTTTAAATGCAGAATGTTAGAAGATCAGAAGCACAGGTGTATGGGTATACTTTGATGTCTGTGCTGAGGGTGGCTTTTGAAAAAAAACTGCGATAGTTCTCAACAGATGGCTATATTAAAGATGCATGTCAAATACTCTGCTTGTATCAGCATTATATACTGTTTGGTTAAGCTTTCAGTAAAGTACTTGCTGCAGTTAAAATCCCTGCATGTGCACACATAACCCTAACTCTACTCTGCAGAACAGTCATGCAGCTGAAGGAGCTGATGACCATCATTATGAAGTTTCCCTTCTACTCTTTTAAGCTCGAACAGCTTTAAGAGGAAAAACTGGCACACTGAACACAAGTTTCCATTATGCATCATATGGTTGAAAATTCTGCCTAATGATTGCAATTCAGAATTTTTGCTGATGCACCAAGCAGAATATATATTTTTTTTTAATAAAAAGGGATTCTCTTTTACAAAGGAAAGATTTTCCTGTCTTAAAATACTCTAATTCCAATGAAAATGAAATGGACATTTTTATTTACATATTTATAAAATATCCCCATTTCATTTCAAAAAGCACCTATGTTGACAGTCTCATCAGTCACATGAATTGGTACTTTCACCAGGAGCAGGCAGCTCAGTTACCTCAGCTGACCTATTGTATAACAGAACTTCCATCACTACCCCTCATCCTCTCAAAAACAGTAGAATCCTCCAAACTGTTGAGAAACCTTATGATCTCAGGTCCTTCACGTATAAAAGCCAACACAGAATGAAAAGGACTGATTCAAATCTAATTTTGCATAAAACATAATTGAATGCCTAGAAACACAACGGTATAAATACTCAAAAACAGTCAGGCTACTAGAATAAAAGCTGTGTGATTTTCTTTCAATCTATGTATTAAACTGTACTTTGAAAAAACTGCAGACTGTCCAGTGTCATTTCAACAAAAGATACATATAGCACAATCTGAAATTCCTTTTTTTTTTTTAGCAGTAGTTCACTATAATATTAATACTTTATACTAATATTAAGCCAGTGTTCTATGGCTATAGAATTTCCAAATTCAGCTGAACGTAACAGACATCCTCAAATACAGTGCAAATAGTCTAACCACAGCAGCTCTGATTTTCTCTTCTATTCTCTTACCAAAAAATACTTCTCCCTGAATGCAGCCAGGCATTTATACATGAGGAGAGGTGCTATGAGAAGATATCTAAGAAGATAAGACTGGTGCAAATGGCAACAAAAGAAGGAAAGATGCAAATGAGGAATGAGATCAAAGAATTGATCCAAAAGAGCTTTCCTGTTACCAGGATATATAGCAAAATATATCCCTTATACATACTGACCACATTCTCCGCGAGCAACAACTATCACCGAGCAAATCATTTGATCATAGAGGTGGTTTTTTTTTGTTACTGGCCTATGCTACTGTTATGGAACTTGTTAATACACAGAGTTATAGTAGGTGAAAGTAAGATTAATTGCAAAGGTACATGAGACAATTTCTATGTCACTAAAAAAAAATCCTTATGTTGTAGGTATTGATACAACAACTGGAAATGGAAAAATGCACCAATCTTGAAAAACTTAGGCACACATAAGACATTGATAGTTTGTTTGAGGGAACAAAAGGCAACCACGTATAAAGCTAGATATACTTTCAGAGGAAAAAACATAATGAAGCTATGGCTAAGTTTCAGCATATTGAAGCCATTTATATAGTTTCATAGTCATTAATGGATTTTATTTTCAACACCCTTTTGAGACAGTTCCCCATCTGTAAAAAACAACAGAAAAAAAAGATACTCCCAAAGGTACAAGCTAGACTCAATGACTTGCCAGAAATTCATACGAGAAATCTACAGTTAAACCAAAAACAAATTCTAAATTTCTGGAGACTGAGACTGCCCACCGAATCATTTGTCCTATTCCTCCCTTAAGTTTCACTTTGTCAAGCAATGCACATCCTGTCTTTCTGGTATATCAGTCAGAGACATTTAAGTACTACTTTTTGTTTGTTTGTTTTGTTTCTTTTTTAAACACAAGTTTAACGGGTACATCTCTAGGACACAATTCCTCGTTTCTTCCATTCATTTAACACTCACCAGTGGAAAAAAATAAAAGCAATCTCAAAAAAAAATTGCTTAAATATCTCTCCAACATTCCCAATGTAGCAAATCTGAAGCAAAATTTTTTCATTGTATGCAGAAGATTTTGAAAATACTTCAGCCTTTCATTACTTTCATTACATTTGCTTTCTTCAAGCTTTTAATTCATAAGAGGTCTTCTGAAAAACTGAGTTCTAAGCTTTTTTCCTCTTTAAGAAGCATTATAATTCCTACTCTCTAAAGATAGGAAACTCTGTCAGGATTCTTAGACAAGCAATCTGCTGAGGAAACTACACAAACTAATCCTATGGGGGCGAGGAAGAGTAAGAATATACTATCCTATTATTTGAGTTGCACTGATAGTTCACATCTGAATATGAAGACTTTGCATTCTTGACCAGTCTGAACAAATCCATTAATACTTGGGGCTGCTTGTTTTCATTTTAGCTGGTAGCCCCAGCACAGAGATTTTGCATGCCCTATGGAGAAAACCAAGGCCTGTTGTAAACCACTATCTTCAGTGGGCCTCATGCCCACTGTTTTCATCATCATCATCATCAGTTTTCATTTGACCATAAACAACAACACAGGAATGTCATCTAAGATTAAGTGCATTGTACTTATTTCCATGCTAACTTGTCTTGAGAGAAATCTAAATATTATCATTGACATAGAACTGAAATCTGAAATAAACAATAATTAAATAAGTGTATTTTTCATAACTGAATTTCCTAGTGATCCAAAGCTTGAGGAAGTTTTTTTTTTTTTTTTTTTTTTTTTTGATGTTCCCTATCTAGACAGAACGCAAAATACAGCAAGTGAGATTCTCCACTGCAAAGATGTTTAGGATTTTGGCAGCAGTAAGAATACAAATGGTCTGTATAAGCAACAGAAACAGAAAGAATTAAGTCAAAACATGCTTTGCACCTCTTGTTGTGATGTTCTAGGATTATCTGATATTTGGATAGCTTAAAGCATAAACCTCCAAGCACATGATCTATCACTGCAGATGGTTATTTGAATTACAGAGGATTTCAGAAGTCAGTATACATTAAGCTATACTGGACATAGGACAGCATTACAAAGTTTCTTTTCGAACAACTTCCCTGAGAGATTCTTTATACTGAATAAATAACCTTGTAAATGCTGGAGGCCTGCAGCTTCATTTTTTGAGAAGCGTTTATATCTCCAATATTTGTTGCATACCATTTCCATAAAGACTGCAAAATAATAATATCAGAACAGTAGTAATCTAGTAGAAAATGACTGGAGGAAGAAGCTGTGCTATTCCTTTGTTCTTGAACCAAATAACGTTTTCTGCTTTAACTTAAGTAGTTAATTGAGAGTTAATTTTAACTTATTTAACAGAAAACGTAACATTAATAGTGACAATTTTCAGTATATTCAAAGTGAAAACGAAGTACACCTGACAGAAACAATGCACTAGAAAACAGATGAAACTCGTATACTTTCCCCAGCATTCACACCCGAGTCCCCCAGCAAGCTCAACTGAAACTGACAGCTTTGCAATAGGCTATATAAGGTCAACAAAATAGCAGAGAAAATGTTAATAAATATCCAAAAGTGAACTGATTTCACAGGGTGCATGATTAATTAAATGAGGTAAACTTGACTTTTAAAGAAATTACACAGAGAACATTGTAATACGTTGAGTAAACTTCCCTTGAACCTCTGTTTGCCTCCACTCTTTTATTCTCCACCGCCTCTTGCTCTTCTGGCCAGAGAAATCAGGTCCCTACCAGAGCCACAAAGTTCACAAATCTGCCTTTCATTATAAGTGTTACATATTTGATTTTTATAATTACAGAGAAATTTAACACAGCTTGCTGCATTGTAATTGACCACAATGATATACATAAAAGTTAAGACATTTTGGCCACAGGGGATTCTATCATTTATTTACTTACACTCAAAAGTCAACAGAAAGACATCAAACATCTTGCATGACCTACAGAAAAGATCAAACACTTTCCAGTGCCAGACACATGTACAGACATAATACAGAACAGAAGTAGCCAGGGAAAAACAAGTTTCAGCTAAAATAGCAACAGTATTCAGAAATCAATTCTCAAACAAGAATCCTTCCATTACTTAATATAGCATATACAGATATTCAATGAAGTGTCCCAAACACGACTTTGATCTTCCATGACCTCAAAAGACCTCCCAGGCACCAGTGGAAGAATATTTTTGAATGTGTAGCATTATACAAATGCATGTGTTTGCACTCAAGCACACACATCACTCAAAAAATAACACACTTATTTTCTGTATTACAGGGTAAAACAACATTTGTGGATCGCTGCATTGGACTAGAGTGCTCATAGTTCATTTTCTGGTAGAGGCCAGAATGTGAACACAGACAGATGGCTGTATTTACATACAACAAAATAGCACAGCAGTACAAGTGGTTGCAATGGCATCAAGTAGCATGACCACACAAACATCACTGCAGAAAACCAAGTTTTTGACTCTGTGATCTGAAAAAGGAGAAAAGGAATACCTTCACTTTCTTGAAATCTGCAGGTAGCATTGGAGTATGTACAGCATCAGATCTCAGCCACAGCCCACCCTAGAGATCTTCATTTCATCTTTCTTTCATATTGAGAATATAGTACTAGAAAACTGTGTCTGTTTAACACAGTTCTATGCCCAAACAAGTTAAGGTTTTTTAACATCTGCTATAAAGGATTAAAGTATCTCTCCTATGAAGAAAGGCTGAAGGAGTTGAACATGTTCAGCCTGAAGAAGAGAAGGCTTGAGGGAGATCCCACTGTGGCTTTCCAGTACTCAAATGGGGCTTCATATAAGCCTCATGCTTATATGAGGGAGACTGACTTTTTTCTTAAAATAGTTTAATAGTAACAAGAAAATATTTAACCTAATTCTCCCCTTTTAGTTTTTTTATATTAAAAACTTTTAAAAAACTAAAAGGGGAGGTTTAGGTTAAATTTTAGGAGGAAATTCTTTACTCAGAGGGTGGTGAAGTGCTGGCACAGGCTCCCCAGAGACGTTGTGGGTTCCCCGTCCCTGGAGACATTCAAGGCCTTGCTGGACAGGGCCCTGGGCAATCTGGTAGGGGGCAGTCCTGCCCATGGCAAGGGGGCTGGAACTAGATTGTAACTAAGGTCCTTTCAACCCAAGCCATTCTATAATTCTGTTAATGAGAGGAAGATAAATCACTGAGTCATTTATTCATGACAAGAATGAGGGGTCAATAACCTTAAGAGAACAGATCACTCAGACTGCATTAAGGGCATTTAGCAAAGGACTGAGCCAACTGAGAATCACACCAGCCTAAGTGGTTCAGGCATGTGGCACGCTGGTTTGTAGGCTTATTTAATACAGTACAGTTATTCTGAGTATGTCGACGTCTGCAGCTATTATGGCTTATTTCCCTACCTTTAAGCTACACAGCATGTATATCCACTGTAGTATACTGCAACCATACTAGAAATGGAGGTTGCATTGTACTAGTACTAAAGTACAAAGAAGCAGTACAAGCCCATAGGTAAAATGAAGTAGGATGAGCAAGAGCTGGGTTTGGCTAAAGCAAACTCAACTAGATTGAGCGAAAGCTAAAGTCTGCATAAAGACTTGGATTTGAAACATCAGCTAAATATATGTATTTCAAGGAAAAACAACAGCAATCATTTTTCACCATACAATCAGTTAAGTCTGCTGGGGAAGGTGATATTTGATTTAAGAATAAAGAAACTCCATCACATGGCAAGAACCGATTTGTAATTTCATCACAATGCCTTTCAAAATCTGTTCTGTAACATACTGTAGCTAGCCCAGTGGAACTCTCTAGTCTGTAGGGGAATAATTAGCTGACAAAAATGTTTAAAAATATCTCCTACTTAGCTTATGGACATATTTTTTGATGTTGTGATGCACAATTGCAACCAGAAAGGTTTACCTACGCATGTAGGATCAAAACATTGACTTACTGCAAGGGTTAGCCGATTAATACAGATTAAAAAACAGATATGATCTGTTTAGAAATTATTTTGTTACAGTAAAATTTTGAATGATCGCTTGCTTTTACGTATAAACTAAGCTTAGATCTGCTATATTTCTCCAGGCTCAGGAGCTACCAAGACATGATGGCTTAACCGCACAGACATTTGATATTTCTCCTAAATTTCAATATAAAATTTTGGTGCACTATGCAGAACCCTATAGATTTAGTGTGTGAAGTCTCACACAATAATATTTCAAAGCAGCCCTGTTTCCTTTAAGACATTTTTCTTCTCTTTATGATAAATAACGTCTTCCTGCACTCTTCTCCTAGGTATACCATGGGAAACTTTGATAGTATGTAGTAGGAAATAACCACACAGCATCACTATGAATAAAGAAAACAACAGTGCTTATTTTTTAGACCTCAAAATTCAGTGAGATTAACAGCTGGAACACCTTAAGTGGCACAAACTCAAACTCTTCCTAAATGAAGTAGGATATTTCCAAAGGCAGGATATAAGTGCTAGAAAACCATAATATTTAGATGAGGTTAAGTTGCCCTTAATTTTGTCACATGTTAATCTAATTTTAGTTCCACAGTTATAAAAAGATTTCAGAAATTGTCTATTAACAAACCATATTTTAAATAAGAAGCTAGGAACGCAGCTGATGTCATTGTTGCAGTACTCCTCTAACCCATATTGGCAGAAAAATGTTCCCAGATCATCAGTTACAAATTAACACACCTTATATGAAATATCAGCAGAAAATGAAGCTCAGCATTCATCTCAGACCTTTCTACAAGAGTTTTGCACTAAGTATTTAAAACACTACTGCATGATTCCTTTCAGTAACTTTCCAGAGAGGTCATACTGAATTCGCAGTCATTAATTAACCAATTAGAAGAAAGCAGCAGGGAACTGAATCAATCTTAGTACAAATGTAAGTGAAGCTGTACTGGCTTTGTTCCAGGCAAAGAGCAACAAAACTCACATATATAAAAATAAACTAAAACAACTACTGTTTACGAGTTTGAGTTCAGTTCAGCTCCCTGGGAAGAAAGGAGAAAGGCTTTTCTTATCTGCAAGGCAACCACATAAAATGTTCTTTCCACTTGAACTCATGATAGAAATTAATCTTTCACAAGGAAGGAAGCATCTCAATCCAGCACGCTGCAAACAAACACACTGTACTTCTCTCACACTCACTAGGATTCCCAAGCAGCTCATTAGTGTTCAACACAGCCATCAGATGCAAGCAGAGTTCATCAGCAAACAAGAAAAAATTCCAGTTGGTAAATTCTTACTATTCTATTTTGCCAAGCTGATTTAGATACTAACAAGATTTTCATTTCTCTTCAATAAAGTGGCTGAAACTACAGAATATGCAGTTGTGATAGGCTGGGAGGTGGACCCAGAAGCATCTTTGATATCAGTAAATGGCTACGAATTAAACTTTTTCCCTCAAAATTTCCAGAAAATAAAACAATATTTTTTTTGTATAAAACATCTCTAAAAACTAGCAAGACCAGTCTGAAAATTCCCCAGCACTGCAGCCACTCCTCTTTCTGCAGGAGATAGGTCTCTTAATGCTACAAA
Source organism: Chrysolophus pictus (assembly GCA_037305975.1). NCBI lineage: Eukaryota > Metazoa > Chordata > Aves > Galliformes > Phasianidae > Chrysolophus > Chrysolophus pictus. Next base: position 84,737,685 of record CM074578.1, read on the forward strand.
ATCCCTGTTTCACTGTAGGTAGCTGAAGCGTATCCTTTGTCCAGTTTTGGCCAATGATCAATGCTGCATACAGCCCAGATGTGACAAGGAACTGTCATACCCAAAGCAGGTGTACATAAAATAATATTTCAAAAAGAAAGTTATGCTAAAATTACTTCAAAAATGTTACATTTCATTTTGGAAACAGAGACACATTACCTGTTAAATCTCATTCTTTAATGTTAGAATGATTCTCATTACTATTTCAGCTATCCTGCTTCATTAAAAGACCATTTTTCCCTAACAGGGCAAAGATTTTTAAAAGTAATGAAGAACTTCAAAACAATCTTTAAATCAAGACATCAAAAAAAAAAAGTGATGACTTAGGGTTTGTAATATTCCTTCATGAAATTACAAGCTTGTCACCTTGAAATAAAATTACTTAAATTTGGTTATGAAACAAGAGTTTGCAGAAGTGACACAAAAATACTTTTCTCGTTCCGATTTGTTTTGTTTTTAAATTCTTTCTCCAGCAAGCTCTAAAGATGAAAGCAAGAATACACAGGCTTCAAGAATAAACAATCTTTTGTCGGGTTAAAGATGGAAGGAAAAAGTATGTTCTACACAAATATTCTCTGCCCTTGCACATATGCATCTGTAACCTTAGCTGCTTTACAACAAACATGAACATTACAATAAACAAACATTGAATGATATACAAACCACAATAGAAAAAAACAGAATTGGCATCAAGTATTTAAACAAAAGTATCCTTCCTGGAAATAGCTCTCCTACTTATAGCATGCCAAGAATTGCATTGATTCAGAACCTTTGTTCAAGTTATACTAAAAGTTTAAAAGAAATTCAAAAGAAGAAACAAGAAAACAGAGTTAAGAAAATAAAAGCGACCTGCAGAAGTTTCTTTGTTTTCCATGTTTATTTGTTAGCTTAGAATGGAAGGCTTCATTCTGCCTGCACACGAGGTGACACAAGTTACAGAAATTGGCTTCCATGTCGATCTATCTGCCCTTTTTCATGCAGAACCCAAACACAGAAAGCATATGTAGGAGGACACCACACTTGCAGGTACCATTCCCAACCCTCCAGACTTCACTGTCCTAGGCCCCAAATTGGAAAGGGCCATTTAAGTAACATCACAAGAACAATCTTGGAGCTGCCACCTTTACAATGTAGGGTAAGCACAGTGAGTGCAAAATGGTTTGTGATTGCCCAGTAAACTCCATACAGTGCTTCTATAGAATATTTATGGTTCATGGCTGTTGCCTAACAGATCTCCAACCTGGTCAAAAGTTTTCCAGTGCATCAGGCCAAAACACAGTAAGAAAGTGGGAGTAGTGAAGTTCATCACTGTTTCAGACATCACTGAACTCTGAAGAGACAACACCCTCAATTCTGCTTTTCTTTAGCTAGTACTATAATAAGTTCTAAAGAAACCATTTTGCTGGGTTTTTTTGGTTACTGTTTTTGGTTGCTGTTTTTTGTTTTTTTGTTTTTTTGTTTTTTTAACATGTTCATCTAGCTCTGCTGATGGCTCACTGTGTTTAATTACCATATTAGAAAGATTAATGAAGCTAATTCTGTCAGCAAAGCAGCTATCCTGAGGACTAGAATTATCAGTGATTCACTTGGACTTCCTGGCAGCCTAAGCCATAACAAACCCAGAACAATTCTGAGATCCTCTAATGTCTGCTATGGAATACTGCTACAAAACAAAACTGCTCTAGTTCATGCTACCTGTGTGTGAAACCAGAAAGGGAAATCGACTGAAGTAAAATTTAGTAACTTGGCACATGCTGCCAGGGAAGTCATGTTCTATGAGTCAAACAAAGCAGAATGTAACATCTTGAATACAGAGATTACAGAAAAGGAAATAGCAAGAATACCCACTCCTATTATTACTGTTCCTGAAAAGTCAGATGATAGATTCCATTAATTAGGAGTGCAATACTAGCAAAAGATACATCCACATGTATGCTGTATTAATTGATATGTGGTTAGTATTTATATTTGTTTGTTGATAAGCTTCAAACTAGAGAAGCTGCAGAGTTCCCATATTAGATACAAATTGACACAGAGACATGCAAGATGCTGGCTCAAGATTTTAAATCTTACTCTGGTTTTTTAGATTTTCAGACACCTTTGTTTTTTGGTACTTCCTGGAGACAGAAGGGGAGAGGGCAACCTGTCATTTATCCTGCCCTATATTGTAGTGGTGTGGTCATTCCTCTTCAGTCTATAATGAAACAGAATGTCTGGTGTCATATACATGCACATTTCACTTTTTTTTTTTCCCTCCTCTCTCTTTTCCTCTTTTAAACAGAGATACTCAGATCTGCGTGATTTCTTTGGAAGAGCCTAGGATGGATTTTCAAGGTCCTGAAATTGAAATCAGAATAACTGAAGATCTAAATGAGCAAGAATTCTTTAGATTTAGTTCTAAATGAAGAAAAATCATTGTTTGTTATGGGAGGGCATAGTATGTTGCCTACTTCCTCATGTAAGATGTCAAACTAATAAATCTAAGCTAACGTATTCCAGAAAATGCTCTCAGTCTTCTCTGAAAATATCTTGGGATTAAGGATCTGTTGCGTCCCTTGCTAATTGGTTTCATTAGTTTATCAGCTTTAACGTGAAAAATTGATGCTTCACTGTTCATTTTCAGCACCATGGCTTACCATCAGTTCTTGTTTTACTCTTGTCAGATTAAAAAGCCATTTCTCTTTAATGGTACTTTTATATATCCAAATTAAATGATCTCCAATTGTTCCTTTTCAATAAACTAACTAGCGAGCTCCAAGTTTCTCCCTGGAAAGAATTTTCCCCACAATTTGAATGCTTCTATATGTTCCACTGTGAGGTCTGCTATTGACCAGCTGAGTTACCCTGAGCACAGAACTTCACTCACCTCCAGGTGCACAATTCACCTCTTATTGTTTTATTTAGAGTACACGTAAGGCTCTATAGTATCACATTTATACAATAAGACCCTGATCTTTTTGCTGTTATCTACACTGGAATTTATGAGTTCTAACCATGCTCCCATATTAGTAATATTATTTGAACTGCTAAATTGACTAGAAGTAAACAGCCATTATGGTAGCCTACTGATACACCTTCACATACTTCAGTATCTGCACAAATCATATCCCAAAAGCAATGACCCCTAATACTTGATTTACAGAAAAAAAAAATCTTAAATTCCATTTAGGGCTTACAAAATGAGGCACATAAATTTCATCCAAAAGAGGGCAGAGATGCAGCTCACAGCAAGATAAATCTATTTGGCCCCCAACGTATGCGGACTGCTCCAAAAGTAATGCCTCCTTTTTTTTTTAAATGCTAGATCATGACATCAGAGGTGGATGTTGGTGATATCGCAGTATGATTTCCCACCAATATTCCATTATATTTTGTTGCTGTATGGCAGATAGCAGCAGAGGGGCAGACTGACAAAATGGCATCTGATATGGAAGCAGATAAGAAGCAAAGGTGGGAGCAAATTATTACAAATGCAGCACACGAGCTCTTGTTCAGTGCTGACAAAAATACATACCTAAAGGTAGAATGGTAACATCTGTGTTGAAAAATAGGTTTGTAGTCAGGAATTTGCTCTACCAAATTATGTTTTTGTGCTCTTTGTATCTGTTGTAGTTTCTATGGAAATAAATAGGAGGCATTACTTTCAGGGCAAATTACATACTTTCTGCCTCAATTTCCAGCCAATCAGTTTTTAAAATACTAACTGGTTGTAAACTTCAAAAGAGAACAAATAATTTCAAATCTGGGTAAACTGCCATGAAAGATCTGCCATCTGCAACAAACACGGAAGTAGGCACTGCAGGCTGCTTTAGGAATGCATCTAAGTTTAAGATACCTTTCTTTCCTTGTTCCTCCATCCTCAGTCAACCTACAGTTTTCTTAAGCACTACCACACAGTTTGCCAAGATTTCAGATTTGAAGAACCCTATATTCATCTTCTATGGGTTCAAACTCAGTCCTATCCAAGTTTGTTTCAAAACCTCTCTCCAGTAGAAGGACTGAGCGGGAAACTACATATTTACATTTTTTAATAAAACCATAGAAACAGTTCCCAAAGATATGATCAGAGAAGCAGCAAGAGTCTCTTTACCACAGAGATTACTTCCAATTCTGTCTTTGAAAAGTTACATCACAGAAAGGCAGGTTTTTGGGGTACTTCTTTTCAATGCACTGGTTGTTTTTTATTTGGTTGGTTTTTTTTAATCCCCACAGTAATAAAGATGAGAATGATTCATGCACAAGTATGACCTTGTTAGCCGCCTGGCCTACCTCCCTTTAAATAAGGCTCTCTAGGGAATCCTATAGATCTCCACGATGTCTGCATAACATGCCTGAGTGTGAGTTTTGGACAGTTTCCATTCCTGATTCTCTGACCCTATCCAGTGTGCTGCATGTGACTCTGTCAAATATGTTGCATTTTAACTTTTCCCAGGAGTCTACAGAGTTTCTCCTTTGGATTGTTTCAGATTTCATTTTCTAAAAAGAAACTGCCTTTAAAAGTGCTTTCAATTTATCAAACTTCGAAGTCACTACCTTCAATGAAAAAAGTGCCCCAATTGAAAACCCTAAATGCATACAGGGTGCATGCCAATGAAGTTCCTAACTGTTGCAAATACAGATGCAGTGGAATTTAATAAACAAAAATATAAATGTTGGCATTCTCATGATCTGACTCAAATAGTAGTTGGTATTTGGCCACAGAGATTCATGGACTAATTCTGGGTAACTCAGTCCATTTTCTCATGCAGTCCTTAAAAAAAAGAAAGAAAGAGACAGTACAATGTTGGAACTCTGTCTTCAAAATGGAATTAATAAAACTTAACCAGGAAATTCTGCGGAAAAAAAACAAACATGCAGTTACCTCTTTACTGTTGGAGTTTCTTTAAGACTGTTGATTAATATATATACATATTTTTGGGAGTCAAACCTAAAGAAATACAGGTTGATTCTGAACCCTGATCAGCAATTCAATCTCATTTTCATCTTGGATCATTTAATAAGAAAATTGTTTTTAAGACAAGGAGCAGTCCCAACAATAACTCTGGAACAATGCTAGCTGCTTATCAATAGTGTAATAAAGGCTGCTTCCACTTCATGGCACAGCTGAACACTTTCTGTGTATCCTGGCAATGAGAAGAGCTGTTGCTTCTGGAACACCTGGGATCCTACATACATTCAAGTAACTTGTACAAAGCAGATACATCATGAAACACCCTACACCAGGAAGAGGAGGAAAGCACAATTCATCAGCTAGACCGAAACACTCCTAATACTACTCACTGATTTCACATTTCCCTGCAAACTGTAGCCTTTTCTTGGAGGAAGGACCACTTTTCTGACTGCTATCATGTATTTACCACAAAGGGGTACCACAAAGAAATTTTTACGTGGCTTTGCTTAAACAATATCAAAGGAAGGAACCAGATTTCTCTGATCCAGAGAAGTTTGAACTTGAGACCAGGCTAGCTTAACTGAATTTATTATCATTATAAAGGGTAGGGTTCTTATCCTCTCTTCAATTTTTGTAGTTAAAAAAAAAAAACATACAGTGAAACATACAAGCAACATCAAACATTCTGACATTAAAGCAACAGAAAGATTAGGTCATCTAACACACAGGCATATTGCACGGATTTCACAAGCTGTAACAGACATTTTGGCAAGAAAATTGGTTAGAAGAACAGATAATGCATACAAAGTAGAATCACCACTGCTTTGAGACCTGATGTTTTATCTAAACAACCAAAGATTCTCATGGATTTTTCAGGTACAAAAGTCACCCAACAAACTGGGGACTCAGTACTTCATTGAGAATTACTTTCAAAGCACATGGCTTTGATTAAATAACCATGAATCAAAGATATCATTAAAACAATTAAAAAAAAAAAAAGATATCTGTTAAATTCTGAAAACTGAAGCTAATTCTGAGCATTCAAGAATCAGTAGCTCATTCTGGGAACTGCTACTCAATTAACTTACATTAGTGCAGCAACTACTTCAAATACCTCCTACTCTGACTCTTGAATTCTTATTTTATTATAGTTTTTGCTATGAATTTAAGCTGCTTTTTAAAAAGATATTTTTATACAAATAATTACAGTAGCTAAGGAGAAAACGTTTTGCTTGCATTTAGTCATTACTATGTAAGTAATGCTATAGAAAATGAACATGTCAAGCTTTCTGAGAGCCATAAATCACTTATTTCTGTGCCATGTCAATATTTAGCAGAAATTTGTTTATAACTGGGTATGTTTAAGCTACTCAAATGGTAATATTATACATAAAAACATGACTTCCTTCTCACATGGCTAAGCAATTAGATCCCACGGCAAACCAAAATAGACTTTACTTTTGACCACTAATTCCTTCTTTCACCTTCCCTTACTTTGTATATAAATCAGAACTGCAGAACTCACTGTGGAAAAAACTCTGAATAATAAAGCTTACTGAAAGCCTGAGAGCTTTTCTGTTGGATCACACCTTGAAATATTGCTAGCTTATGGCAGCTTTGCCCTTCACACCATTGTAGATGATTGTGAAATACCATTTATAAAGATAAACTGAAAGCCAGTAATCTTCCAAAGAGCTTTGAGACATTATTTGAGGCTGAGACTGAAGGAAGCTTTTGGAGAATATGGCAATGGTCTTACTTGGCTGCAGTCTGGAACGGACAATTGATCCAGTCCTTAGAAATAAAACAAATTGAACTCCAAAGATATCTCAAAGATAATGAGATGCTCAAGAGCAAACTGCCAAACCTCTTACAGATTATAGTCTGTATTAAGTTGGCGCTAGTGACTGATTCTTTTCCACTGATGACTCTAGTAGATCAACATTCAGAGAGCATCCCAACAATGTCTGGGCTTAGCACAACATTTACTTCCACTCTTCCAAATCACATCCCTCTCATGATCATCTCTACTAAAGAACAGCACTTCAAAAAGGTGCATCATTTTAAAAAAGCATAAAAGGCTAACACACTTCAGGAAAGGATGTTTGGTCTCTGGAAAATCAGTGCTTCACAGCAGAAAAATCATGATATTATCTATTTCAAAATTACTCTCCTTGAAAATATCCAAATATCCATAACTACAGTAATGGTTAAAGGCATGCCCATGCTTTTCTTCTGTTTTACATTCTGTTGTTTCTGCAGCGTTGGTTTTACCAAGCATCTCTGAAGGAATGACACAACAATAAAGATGACCTGCAATCATAGTCAGGGATACTTTTATCCCTTAGATGTCTTAAAAGCCACAGGCAGCCATCTCCAGACAGCAGCAACAGTAGAATACAGAGTAGCTTTTGAGAGATGGAAACTTCACTAGAAACTGAATTAAGTCCTGCATTAAACTTTACCACAGAACATATATTATCACTTCAATGCTTCCGGCCTCAGATCTACCAGAAAACTGTATTATTTTTTAAGGCTCAGACAATGAAGGTCTCAATGGACCTGTATTTGAGTGTGCTATTCCAAAGCCTAAGGTTCAGTTAATCCACTTGTTCTATATTGGCATGCATCATACCAATGCTGTTAATAGAATACCTTGAAAATATAAGAAAAAAAAAAAGAAATCACACACTATGATAAATTTTGAAGAACAGATTAAAAGTTGAGATTTGTACTTGCTACTTGAAGAATGCAAGATAACAAGTGAGATATAAGCTGTGGTTTCTACAGAATGGTATAAAAAACACTCTCAATTTATCAGCTACTCGCAAAATGCTATTTGAAAAACTATCCAGTTTCTTCTCATGGATCTCACACAGTTGTACTATTCTCATAATACAAGGGAAAATTCATAGAGAACAGAGAACCAGCTAATTAAAAAGAGGTAGCACACTTGGGAAATAATACCAACCACTAAAACTTCAAATAGACAAATATGGAACGTCATTTACAGGCTAAACTCCCATTGTGAACAGATAAAATCCCAGAAGATAAGAGGCCTACAGAGACTTTATTATTTTCTTCTTTGCAGTTTCAGCTGTGTCACATTTTTGCTGCTTTGCAGCCACAAAATTTCTATGTAAACTAGCTGATACTTATAAGCTGATGCAATCTCTAAATACTGCTGTAAAAGTTCCTCTAAATCTTGGACTGAGCAAATGGAAACATTACATCTTTTAAGACTCTCTTAAGACTTCAGTCATGATGTACCTACTAACAACACATTAGAAAAGAATTACGATGCAAATCTGCTTGATCCTCATTTGGCAGAACTGAGACTAATAAGTTGGAATTGCAGCCTTTGTACTCACTGAATTCCTTTGTTTCTAAAGTTTCAGATAGGCAAAAAGTTTTGCATTGCTGTGTTGCAAGCCAGAAGAGTCAAGGAAGAATGCAAGACTTTTTCCTGTGTTGTTACTGAAGTAAGACAAAGACAGGAGAAAAAAAAAAATCTAAATTGAGTAACAATAAGAAATGCAAGCCTTCCCTTAAGAGACAGCTGATGAGGAGTCTCCTATTAGATGATGAAAAGCACTCTGCAATATTTTGTAAAAACTACATGATTTGATTCCTTCTACGTGAAAACAGTTTAGTTTCCTGGCCCAGCAAAACAGAGTCTGGGATTCACAAAGTCTTTGATTTATATATCTGGAGCTGAGAATACTCCTTTTACAAGAAGCCTGGTTCCCCTTATGTTTGTTGTTCTTTCCTGATGTATTGCCAGGGAATTACCTATTGCTTTGGAGAGCACCTGCTACTGCTCCAGAATATCAGAATCACGTACACATCCATGACCAGTTGCCACATAAATGAAAAGCTTGTAAATTGCTTGTCTATTCAGAGCATGTGTTAGGAAGAGAAAATCTTTCAAATACTAAAAACCATAAAATTGTTAGAAGCTGTTTACAACAGAGAAAAGGAAAAAAATTACTTCTGAAATTATCACAAGGAATAAAAATAATCAGGAAGTAATCTATATATGAAAGGCTAACACTAATTTGGGCATGCAGTGATCTTACATGTTCTTATATCATATTTTATTTACTTAATCTGAATTTCATTGCAAATTCAACTACTAAACTAACTCCTGCTGCTTTCACACTAACTGTGATATTTTTTGCCCATGGTACATAGTGGTAAATTATGTCTCTTTACTACACAGATGATAGTCATTCCAAACAAATCTCAAATAGCTTAAAGACATTTATATTGTTTACTGTGAAAAGAAAAGCAATGTGGGAGTTAAAAAAGGACACATTACAGAGTCTCAGCTAGCAGCAGAAAGCTCCCTCCCATCAACACTTCTCCCCATGGCACACAGATCTCCACAGGAGATTTGGCACTAAACAAATAGTCAGTGAGGCAGAGCATTTGAGGAAATTGCTCTAAGTGACAAAAACTGCAAAACACAAACTATATATCATCCACAGCAAAAGCAGAAAAGTCATTAAGTTCATCAAAAGTACAGTACCAGAAGACAACACCTAACATGCTATTCATGCTTGAATAAAGGACAAACCAGAAGTGTCATTCATCAGCTGATTTATCTACATTTGGACAAATTTCATTTGAAATTTACTAAGGCTACATTTTCAAATTGAGTGCTCAAAATCCTCACAAGGATTGTGCTCAGCATTCTCAACACGTTTGGAAAAGTGGAAAATAAAAGTCAACTCAAAATAGCACTGAGTGCCTACACCAGGAGCCCTGAACTCGTAAAGTGAAGGAGACGCCTGAAATATAACCTCCAACCCTTCTGCCAGCAGTGACTTCAGCTCAGTAGAGTAGCTCAGGTAAAGCATTAGAAGACAGTAATTCCAACCCTCAACAGGAGTAACAAATTATCTCTGCAGCAGTACTGCTGAAGAACTGTGAGAACTTTTAGCCCCTTTGACATCTACATGATAAAGCGCCCATTGCCTGTTCTGTGGAACTTCAAAGTGGATATGGTTTGGCACTTCAAGTAAATGCTTTTTCTTCTCTTCTTGGAAACCACTCACAGGTTTCTGTTTGATTTTAGTCACTGCTGGAGAAAACAAATAGGGAATTCGGTACAGGGAGAAAACGTAGCTTTTAAACTTTGTCTTAAAAGGAAATGGAAGAAATTTTGACACACAACTAGGTAACTGAAAAGAAACTGAACCACCTTAAAAAATACTTTTGTTTTGTTTTCTTTTGAAGACCATTTGCAGCTTATAAAACTGTTGCTTAATCAATGCAACTGATGTAAATCAACGTTACTACTTACATGCTTCACACAAATCAGTTTTATGCACACGTACTACATCATCATCAGGCAAACTAGCCCACGTGCATTAAAATAATAAAGCTAAAATGCTCTGTTATTTCAACTGAAGAAAACTTGATGTTACCCCCAGCAATCCTTTTAAACTATCAGAAGCTTTGAGCTGAATGGTACTAAGTATCAGCCATGAAAGCAGAAGCACTGTGACTTGCCGTACATGCAGGACATGGTAGGTAAAGTGCTTCTCCATAACCAGATTTTGCGTGCCATGGAGCACACTGAGACTCTCCCACTCTGAAACTGTTTTTCTGATGGTAAGAGCAGTTTATTCACTAAGAGCCTCTATACCAGAGCAGAGCAGATCTGTCTGGCCTGGTTTGATGCCCTTACACTGGGGTAAGGAGTAGTTTCAGGCACAGTAGAAAAAGCACAGGTTTAAATCATGGACTGGGCTGAAGTTGGCATGAATATGATTCACAGCATTCAAACATAGGAACAAGTATATATCCAAGATTTCTCACTCTCACCAGGATTCAGCACTTGAGGGCCATTACTAGCCAGTTGGTTGTCCTTCATTATCAATCTCTAAAGCCTCTAGAGGCACTTCAACTTGTAGTAGAATTAAGAAGTATTTTTTCCACTTTTCTCTCTCAAATAAGTACAGCAGTATTTCTGAATTTACTAAGAGTTTCAGAAAGATCCCCTGCTTGAAAAACCATACACACACCCCAGAAAAATAACTGCTTGCATTTTATGATTAAATATTTAGAGCAGCACTATGACAAGACATTTGACAATCAGCCTTGTTACAGCACTGATGTACAAAGCCCTCAGCCTTACATTTTCTGAATCCAAATATCGAAATCCACATTTCTGTCAATTGCTTAATTTTATAATCTTGATTACACTTTCACTAAAATACAAAAAATTCAAACCATTTTTACTTATATTACTAGAACTAGTACTTATATAAGTACTAATTCTACTAATTTAGGTCCCTGTTCACTGGAACACCAGTTGCAAGTAGGTAAAAGATTTTTTGCATGATAACACAAGATAGAAAACAAAAGTCATGGTCCTCTAATATTCTATATCCCACTCTATCATGATGATTCAGAACAAAGAACGTTTGTAACATAACAGAATTTAAAGGATGGTTAAATTACATTCAGGACTCCTCATTCACTTGTCATGTAGGTCAAATACTAACTCTAAATGATTTTGTTCTATTTAACATCAGTGATGAGTATGAAGGGGTGAGCAGCATCATCAGAAAGGTTGCTGATGTGAAGCTGTGAGGAGGAGGTAGCACATCAGAAGGATGTACTGCCATTCCACAAGACCTGGAGAGATTGGAGAGTTCAGTGGAGGAGCCTTACGAGGTTCAGCAAGGGCAAATACAGAGTCCTACATCTGGGAAGAAATAGCCACACGAATCCGTGCAGGTTAGGAGATGCTCTGCTGAAGAGATGCTCTGCAGAGAAGAACCTAGGCATTCTTGTGAACAACAGGTGATTGATGAGCCAGCAGCATGCCTTGTGGCCAAGAAGGCCAATGGAACTCTGGGGTATGTTATACAGAACATGGCCAACAGGTTCTCTTCTCTGCCCTGGTGAGGCCAAATCTAGAGTAGTGTCTCCAGTTCTGGGATCTCAGTTCAAGAAAAGCATGAAACTTCTAGCAAGAGTCCAGAAGCACCACAAAGATGATGAGGTACATAGAGCATCTTCCTTATGAAAAAAGGCTGAGAGACCTGGGGCCTTTCAGCCTGGAGAAGAGAAGGGTTGGAGGGGGGAAGGAAATCTTATTAACGCTTATAAATATCTAATGGGTTGGAATCGAGTGGATGAGGCCAGGTTCTTTTCTATAGTGCTGAAAAACAGGACAAGGGGCTATGGGCACAAACTGGAACTTGCTCTGAAGGTGACAGAGCACTGGAACAGGTCATCCACAGAGTCTGTGGAGTCTCCTTTTCTAGAGATATTCAAGATCTGCCTAGGTGCTTTCTGTGCAACCTACTGCATTAGAGTTTTCTCAGATTTACTGGAGGACAAAGAGTTAAAACAGGTTTTTGAAAGCAGTTGGCTGATGTTCTCCAGCAGCCTGAACAAACAGGAAGCCCGGAAATGAGTGATAATTGTTAAATAAGAGCTCTTAAAACACCTGCTTAGCTCTAACTGCTAACTATTAAACCATTATAACAAGTTAAAAACAAAACTCCCTCGAGAGACTTCCACCTGCTTTCTCCATTTATTTTCTTAATTTACACAATGAGATATTCAGAAACACCCAGTAGATTTGGAAGTGCTCCCTCCAGAACCAAGCAGACCCCGAGAGTTTCTGTGTTCAACAACTCTCCTAAAGCAACATGGGCACTTGGATCCTTCTGCCTTTCAGGGACGTGCAGCTCATTGTGTGTCAGCTCACTGCTTCTGAAAGTTCCATGCAGAGTTCTTCCAAGTGTGACCATACGTCATTCTCTCATGGATAGATGTTGCATAGACATTCATATTAACCAAAGGGAAGTTGTTTTCTGGGAGAGCCCAAACACCAGAAGTACACCATTTTATAAGACCATTAAGGGAGAAACAAGGGCTTAGACTTCCTAAACAAGCTAAGGAAGAAAAAGCAATTCATCTACAGAAATTTTACAAGTCAAAAAAAGAAGTTATTCATCTGGAAACAAATGGTCCATCCATACACCCAAGCTCATTTTCCCCAAGCAGAAATCAGATTCTTTGCAATTGTATTGGCTTTCAGAGAAACAGTTTGAACTTAATTTCCTTCCTTCCTCAACAATCAAAGCTACAGAAATATAAAATGGCATAAAACGAAGAATGTGATTCTAGAAGGAATGTGAGCAGCTTATCTGGATTTAATCATCAGTAATTTGACCTTTTAAGTCACTCTAGTACCTATGATAGTTCAAATTGCTACCCATTTCCACTTGCTGTGAAAAATAATTATTTAAAACATGGCTGGATAAGTTTACGTAGTTCCATAACTGTCATTTTCTAGAAGTTTATAAAGTGATAACTTTTTGACAAGAAGCTATAATTTAAAGCAAACATATATTTGAAAAGAAAGTTGGCTGCATTATTACAACAGCTTATGAACAATTTATGATTTGTGCTATTAGCCTAGCCAGGATAATTTTAACTACACTTCCCACCCAAATTACCATTGGCTCTGTCAAATTGGAACATGACAGTAACAAGTCCAGAAGGATCTTCCCTCTTCAGAAAAAAAAAAATGAATGAAAAAACAAACAAACAAGTTTCGAATTCATACACTTTATCCTGTTTTAAGCAAGTAAAAAAAAAAATTAGATTTTAGGTTATACGAACAATCCTAATCTATAATAGAAAGCAGTATAAGATTTATAAATTGCTTACTAAATGCTTACTAAATTAATCTGTGAATGCTGCCCTAAGTGACACCGCAGTAACAGCTCTCCTTTCCATCTTTTCTCACCTTTTGCTTCAGGAGAAGGAGCTCTTTGAAACAGGTAGTCTTTGACTACCTGCATGCATCCTAGGCATTGGGTCTCCAGCCCACAGCACCAACAGGTGCTGCTCAGTAATTCTACTACAGAAGAACATTAACATGCCTTAACTTTTGTTTGGCCAAAGTAGACCAATAGTTGGGCTAGATGACCTCTGAAGATCCCTTTCAATTGAATTATTCTGCATACTCCTTTGGTTAATGAACCTATCACGTTGTATATACTGATACACAGCAAAAAGGACAGTAACTACCTAAATTAGCTTGTAGCTCTCCCCATGCACTCCCTAACAACAAACCCCTGCTTACTCTTGCTGTGCATCCCGTAGTCACTGGGAATTAAGTATGTGTTGCCAATTAGCCTTGTTAACACCCCCCCACGAAGCTCCTGCTGCTCTATTAAGTCATATTGTTGTATTGCTGGCAGCACCCGTGGGGTGTCTGTCAGTTTGGGACAAGGCTTCACTTTTCTCCTCCTTGGCACCGCATGGGGCCAATCCACCCTATGACCAGTAAGAAACAGTAACATAGGGAATTAGAATAGAAAAACAAAATTAGAATTCCCACAAAGAAAGCCTGGAAAATCTCAAAAGACTGAACAACCACACAAGCAAGGCTGGAACAGATAAAGAATGCACCCTAATTAAAACTGGCTAACGCTTCTGTAACACTGTTGTTTGCTCTACTTTTTTCTGCATTCTGTCAAAATTTCAAGTGCTAAATTAGTCCTGACTTACACATACATCTGTATTTTTCATCCATAGCAACTGGTGCACTTATGCATATTAAATGCTTTACAGCCACTGCAATACTTCTAAGCTTTGCTGCTCCAATAAAATATTCTCTGACTTATGTAGCAATAACATTTTTCAGCCCAATTTTCATTTCACTGACAACCTGCCTGAAGAAGGACAGATTTAAAAACTACATCATAGCTCCTGAAAGCCTGGCTATTTCAACAACACCCACTGATTCCTGCTCTGCTAAATCTCATGTCAGGCTCCATAAATTCCCCTCTACCACCCCCCTAAAAAAACCAAAACTATTGCTAACCCAATCCAAAGTACAAAAGGACTGTGTATGGCAATTAGTTACCTTTATTTATTATAGTGCCAAGTCACCTTCCCTGAGATGATATCTTGGATTTTTGTTCTGGGGCATTTTTTGTTTGCTTGTTTTTAAACGTATGAAACTTATTCTTTGCTCTGTACTTCCATTTCTGTATGAACAACTGACTTGTCCAGGGAACTAACCAAAAGATAAGAAAATAGAGAGAGCCCTTTTATGTTTTGATATCAAACTGAATTTTTAGTACTGAACTAACACTAAACACAATTCTTAGATAAGGAAAAGTAAATTTAATAAAACAAAGAAACAAAAAGGTAACAATGCAAATAAACCTGCTGCAGTGGGAGTTAACCAGCTCTGAATTACCACGCACTTTTCAACTGTTTTGCCCTTCATTCAGCACTTGAAATTGCAGTATGTTTGATAATAAAAAAATTATCATCGTTTGTCTTAAAATGCTTCCCTCGCTATACAAAAATCAGTTAGACATCTCTTCAGAATTTTGACTCTGCTAAAGAACTTTGAATGTCCAACTCAGAAAGCATTTCCAGTTCACGTCAGTAAATACTCCACAGAGAAAAGGAAAATCACATTACTAATTATCACACAGAACCTTGTGATAGAACAGGATGGATTGCTATGGCATACATGAACCAGTTATTCTTTGGAAAATGGCTGTAAAAGATTGAAGCATCCCATATATTTGTTGTGCTGCTTGAACCTATGAACAGAAGACTTTTGCCTTACATCTGTGCCATTCCCATTGCTCCAGCACACCACAATGATCCAGCACAAGGCACAGAAAAAGAAAAATCTAGTGTATCACCTTTTCCAAGCTATAATTACCAACCTTAGAAATAACATAGTTTCTTGCAATCCAACAAAAGCAGAAATAAAATGCCCCAGTTAGGCATTCTCAGGGAGATGGAGCTGCTCAGCAGAATTAGAAACATTTCCTAATCATATCCACTCAAGTTCATTTTCTTTCTCCACTGAATATATACATCGTAATGATTTACTGCTGAGAAAGCACCAATAGTTTATGAGGTTGAACTCTGACCTAACTTCAATCCCACAAAATGTCAGTGACACTCATGAAATTTCACCTGCTGATTTGAATATAAGAAAAGATCAAGAGAATTTTTGCAGCACTGCCTACACCAACTTGGTCAGTAAATCTTTCTCCAGGTCTATCAGAAATACAAAGAAAATTTTGTAAGTCACCAGGCAGGGTTATCAAGCTCTTCAGTGATAACCAACTTTTATGATGCCTTTGTACTTTTAGCACTAGCACAGATCTTCCTCTCCATCCCCCACCTACAACGTTATCCCTCTAGATGCCTACACCATTCTTCATTTATTTGTGAGCTGGAAGAGAAAAACTATTCAGACTAGTACTAAGTAGTCTGAGTATAAAGAGTAGCAAGATCTTAATAGTTTTTTGTTTGTTTTTTTTTTTTTTTCCCCACTCTACCAGGCTTCTATCACAGTACATCCAACTCAAACATACAGCAGACAGATTTTTGTAAAGGGGATAAAACACCACTTAAAAATCTTCAGATATACCTACAGTTAACAAAACAGGTCTCTCCACCATAGTAGTGAGTACCCATAGGGAATGCTGATGCATTGAGATTCTACATAGCAAAGGTCTACATCATTTATGTCCTTCTTACCTTTCAGTCCTAGTAGAAATTTCACAGAACTTAAGATGCTACAGGCTCCTAAGGTTATTGGAGTTCACAAAGTGTAGCTTGCTTATAGAACTAGTATGAACCATGGCATTGTATAAAAGCAGAAATGTAGACAACTGAGAATTAGAAGAGAACAGAAGGTCTTCAGGTGATAAGGTTATTTTAAGGTGGAAAAGTTCAAGAGTATTTGGTCCATGACCAGTTGAGAGAGGACAAATCAGGGACTGGTGAGATAAGGACAAAAGTAGGTGGGCAAAGACAAGCTTGTCCAGTTAGAGCAGAGTTTTGAAGTCGGTTAAGCAGGGAGGGAACATATGCATGAAAGGGAATGGCAGGGGAGCTTCTGGGGCTGATAGCTGAAACAGCTTTCCTTTCCCAGTCCAGATCTGGTAGGTGTAGAAAGTCATGGAAAGACAAACGGATGTATTTAAGTTTTTCTTCTGTAAATTAACTCCTGCAAATTTTATGAATGCCTAATTTATACTCTTTGCAATCTTTTTGGAGTACTTTTTAAGTACTCCAGAATCTGCCTTCAAATACTTAAATAAAAGCCAAATATTTGTTAATGTTCACATGAAGTTACAAGTGTTGAATTCCTTCATGCCTTTCCCATCAATATGTTTACTGATTTGAATGACCGAGATCTTCCCTTGTTTGTCCATTATTCATTGAAGAGACTGAGGATGCTGCCCGCCATTTATTTCTGCTGAACTACAAGTATTGTGCTGGCTTTGAAATAGGTCCATGGGAGCAATAATAAGAAGCCAATCGCTGAAAGCTGAAAAACAAGTGAAAGTTAAAAAGGACCATTACTCAGCAATCAGTAATGCTGCTCCTTAGAAGGCATTCACCAGTGAGCTAATCACATTTGCTGTTATTGGGTTGCAGCAAGTGCACCCTGTGTAAGGATTAGTAGACAGGGTCTGGTGCAGGTAGGTAACGTGCAAAACACAGCAGTGAGGGTGCGAGGAGCAGTGAGCAGGGCAATGGCAGCAAAGAGTACACAGCCAACTGCTGCAATTTTGTTTGTTCAGTGGGCAAAGTCTACCTGTACCACACAGCTGACCTTTCCAGCAAAAACTTTGGAAAATAGACTTTCCAAGCTTGTAATGTACAGGACTCATTTCTGTGCAGCTCTCACTTTAAATTCTTACATTTGAAAACAAACAAAACAAAATCATCCTTTGAGTCTCAGACTTCTATAGGTTTCAACCTATTTTTCTTTTTATCTATTTACTCTTACAAGCTATAATATGATCCCTGTAAACATCATAAATGTTTTCTGAAAATAAGACTTAGTGGATTTGTTGTTCATGACACTATGACATAATCACAAAAAAAAATCTGTAAGTTCCAAATAACCAGAATTTTGATACGCTCCCCAGAATCATATGAGATAGTGAAAGGATTCAGAGGAATTATTGGTTCCAGCTAATAGAAAGACATACGTACCAGCACCCTGAAGTAGTTCCAGAAACAACCTTGAACAACAAGCCAGAGTGGAAGGAGAAAACAGCAGGATTTTCCAAGTTTTTCAGTGAGGAACAGCAGAGCCAAGTCAGAGAGCAAGCACTGAGAAGACTTTCTCTGAAACAACCATTGGCAGAACTAGTCTGATGGATACCCAAAGGATTATATGAGTTTGATTCTGAAATATGTTCCATTTGATGTGAAAAGCCACAGCACAGAGCACTGTAACTAGCAAGCACTTTCACCACAAGAATAAGAACAAGCTTCCTTAAAACCTGCACAGAACTATTGATGCAGAATTACTATGTGTACTCAAAAATAATCTTGAAAGTACCTAAAAAATAAACTTCTATAAGTAAATTTCTGCTAGTGTTCTTCTATTTTTTTTTTTTAAACCTCGATATGGACACTAGTCTCACATAGTGAGAAATGCTGAACACATTCTGGGATTTCTGGTCCTTCTCCTCAAGCATTCATCAGCAGGTATAAATTCCAAAGAACACCACCACCAACCTAATAGATCTTAGAAAATTCAGTTTGCCAATAGCGTTTCAAGTATCTTAAATTCTACTGCAAATGACTGAAGTGGTGAGGATGAAAAGGGCAGCCTGTTTATTCATCTGACAGGAATACCCGAAAATGGATAAGCTGACTTATCTTTGATAGAGCTGTTGGAATTCACAACCACATTTAAATCTCTAGAAGAACTTAGATTTCTAGATATACAACTCCAAACAATGAGGTATACAAGACCACCCTCATTTGCAGTTCAACTAAAATTAACTCAATGCATAAAGGCAGATTATTTCAGAATACTTGCTGGGAGATGTTTTTTGCAATACAACAAAATTTAGAAGGCTGCCTCAAAATAGTAAAGATTTTCATAAATGCGTACACACAAACAACACTAAGAAAGATAGTCTTAGGTAACAAACAATACCTAATCTTTAATTTGCATATCCCAATCATCATTATTCTTGTGTCTTAGAAAATATAATCACTCACTTCCCACTGAGAGAAGTTTGAGCCTGGAGCAGAATTTTGGACTGACTATGGAACACATGAGGTGGTGGAAGTGAGATTTTTGCTCAAATTTAATTAAATGTAAACAACAAGACAAAGACTGAAAGTTTCTGGAAGTTACCAAATTGAAGTTAATGGTCCTTAATAGAAAAATAAGGAGAAACAGAAGCAGAGATGCACTTTTAACTCAGTTCAGCTCATAAATGAAAAAGAGGGGACTTCATTGTTTTTCAAGAAGAGGAAAAGGATTATCATTATTATTTCAGAAGATAATGATGTACAGAAGAAATAGGAAATATATCCTCTCTGAAAATCATTTTTAGTGTATTCTTATGCAGTGTATTTTACCTGCAGTAAACAAATCTTTGTATTTCCAAAATTTAATTACACAGTGCAACCCACTTACAAGAAAACTCATAACATACAGAATGATTCCCATTACCCAATCTTCTTTTTCTGTAGATGAAAAAAAAAAGTTGTAGATATTGGGCTGACTTGGCAATACAGATTTGAATTAAAAGTGATGAAGCTTCAAATCTATCATACCAAATAGCACAAAAATTGAAATAGTGAGATGAACTCCACAGTAAAGACATATGATGTGTGTATCTGAGTTTTCAAACTAATTCAGCATCAGTCTTAGATCATTTTTCATTCTGTTCTCTCAGATACAATACTAGCCCTCCAGACTACAAAACTGGCTGGATCAAAAGGCATTATTGTAGATCCTCCTTATACCTACAGTAGTTGTATGACTGTATCCTGTATTCTACCTCCAGGCGAGAACCTAGAAAACAGCCTGCTGTGGTTCACCAGTTATCTCCAAGACACACAATTCATCACAACCTAAAAGTCCTCTCTCGTAATCAACGATAAACGTTCTGTTGTATCATTTTTGCACCCCAGGTGGTTATGCTGCTTCTCAGCATGCATCAAGGCTCTCTAGCTCCTTTGCAGTGATGATCATAACAAACCAGGACATGCTTTACTTTAGATTTTTATCTCTCACTTTCAGATCTATCATTGAAAATCCACTTAACGTGACAAATGGAATGCAGTCATAGTGAGTGTTTCAAGTGTTCAAATCATGGACCTTGTCAAAAGAAAATATATGGGCAATATAACACATACAGAAATAGCAATACCAATGCATTACTGAGCTTGTTAGATGCTGCAGTGAAAGCCAGATGAATTAAATGAAAGTTAATTCAGGTTTTGCTGAACACAAACACAGCAGTATCAGCACATACAACTAAAGGTGATAGATGGTTCTTTAAAGCCTGTAAATATCAACAAGGCCAAATTCTATAATATCTAACTGGGTTGTTAATTTCTAACACAGTCAGTTAGTGCTCTCTGCAGTAGAAACTAGTTTATAGGTACAGTTTAAAGGAACCGCTCAGTGACAATATGGGTGACAGAAATAGGCCTTGAGAAATTAAAAAGACTGCATAGGAAATGTACTTATAATCAGATATTAAATAGGATGCAGCATAAAATACATGACGAGCAATACAATTAGGCATTGCATTGCTGCAGTAATTTTTTCCTGTTTATATGTTTTATTCCTAGAATCCTGTATTACACATTGTTATTCAAACTATTCTGTTGCTGTGTTAACTGTGTTCTTGCAAACACATA
Organism: Chrysolophus pictus; assembly: GCA_037305975.1. Lineage (NCBI taxonomy): Eukaryota > Metazoa > Chordata > Aves > Galliformes > Phasianidae > Chrysolophus > Chrysolophus pictus. Next base: position 84,758,320 of record CM074578.1, read on the forward strand.
AGGTCTATATGAACTGTAGTGAACTAGGGATCAATAGTCAGTGAAAATGAAAGGAGTATGGAAGGAGAAAGAGTGAGGACCTCTGAATAACTAATGTACCTGGAAAGCACATGCTCAAGAAACCAAGAAGAAATTAAATCTTGGTTTTACAAGCCATAGAAGGTAGTAACAAAGATGTTACCGCACTCGTGAAGACAGAACATTCATTCTGAAAAAAAGGTTTTAAATAGGAAAAACAGTACCATGCTTGCATCCTTACCACGTCTCTCCATTACAATAAATACGACTATATTTCAATACATATATATGCAAATTCTCAAAACAACCAATACCACAAAGATGCATGTAAAGGTAGCAGTGTGACTCTAAAGCACAGAGTTTGAAATGCATTTGTAAATCTGCAGGAAAATGAGGAGAAAGATTTGGACAGCTGGCCTGAGCTAAACTTTTTCTTTAACTAATGCTTTCTCCAGGCTACAGTAGAACCATGGATGTAACTTCAGGCTACTCTAGTACTCCTTCATAAATGAGATAATATTAATAAAGAGGAACTTTGCAAAGAATTCAGATACTTTGGTCTTTATTCCCCAGATTATGCAAGATCTGAAAAATGCAAGTATTTCTGTTACTCCTTCATCACATTAATGCAACAGCACTTGACAATTAATTCTAATTGAATTTTACATCTTTAACAAAGATCATTGATTGCTGGTAAGTTTATTTCCACATCCTTTGTCTTGACCGTTTTCTCTTTGTTACATAACCTCCAGAGAGTTACAACTAAATATACTATTTTCACATGCAAAATATATTTAATGAGAGATACCATCAAAAGGAAGAGATGCTTTAGAATCCAAGGCAATATTTCAGAAACATTATTTGGAGGAGAAAAATCCACCTTCAAAAGTCTTGTCTAGAGTAGGAATTTTAGTATCCATTTTTGCTTAAGATAACTCCTTTTCATATCCGAATGACTAAATTCTGAAGATCCAGAAAAATCAGTAGATCCAATGCAGACCAACTACATGAACAGATTTCCTAACTTGACACACGAAGTTAGTTCTACTGTCTCTGTACAGTTTTGTTCAATCACATTTTATTGGTGGATATTTTTGAATTCTACTTGACCACAAGTAGGATATACTTTCTTCTCGAAAAGTTGAAATGTGCTGTGGTTATTGAAACTCAGCAAGGCAACATTAAGTTTTAGAACAAAAATATTCCATTGGTACTAAAACATTGTATGACTGTCTTCAAAACTTCTGGTTAGTTAAAACAGGAGTAGTGGTATTTCTTCTAAAAATCAAACTTGAATAACCCTAAGTTTGTTCTTAACTACAATGCAGCAATTTTAAATTTTAATTCTGCACAGACAGAAAAAGGAATGGAAAAGGGCAGACACTTGAATCTTGACTGCAGAGCACTTAAATGTCACCTACAGATTAAAGGTAAAGGCAGTAAGTACACAGTCTCCACCAGCATCCAGACCAATGGAGTCATTTACACTCTGTACACATCCATATCATATACCTGCCCCTCCTCTCTCACAGCTACTGCATACACCAGGTCCTGGTCCAAGTTTTTCCTCTTACCTTTATCATCTTCTTGCTGTAGATAAGCTGTGGGAAGTGCTATCACTATAATGAAGATCCATAATAAATAATTTCTGAATGCTGTGTCATATTCCAAATAAAAGAGGAAAACACTGCACAGTGCTTTTTAAGAGTAGATCTGATCCCAGATACTCAGTGCAAGTAAAATGAATGTTTTGAATGTAACAACTTTCTCTGATCACAACTCTGACCTCCTGTGTTAATCCATATGTGTATCAAACACGTATGAGCAGAAAGACCCAGCACCAGTGGTGATGCAGCATAGAGCACAAAAAAAATAAGGTTTTTTTTAAGGCACACGATGACAAACAGACAAACACCTTCAAGCACAGAAAGATGAGTAAGAGTACTAGAGTTTGGAACAAGAGGAAAGAACAGATTTGTATCTTTTATGGATCATATAGATTTTCTGAAAGACAGGTAGCAATTTGCTTGCCAAGAGATATGTAAAGTACTCTCGATCCAATTCATTTCATTCATAGTGAACTGAAAAAGAAAAAGCAGTTAACAGTGATGCTGTCATAACTATCACTCTGCTGTTGTTCTCTGGTTTAAAAGCAGAGCGAGGCAGAGATTAGTCAAGAAGCGTGCATTAGTGATCTATCATTTACCACTTCATTCAAAAATGCAGTGATTGGGCACAAGAATTAAACAAAAGTAATTACTAATGCATTTAGAAGCAATGCTCAGGCTCTTAGGTTTTTGCATTGCTAAGCTGAAGACTGATGACTAAAGAAGGGAGATTAAAGTGCTAGGATTAAATACAAGAAAAAAAAAATTGCTACTGAGCTGATTCTAACCAGTTGAAGTTTCAGTACGAATAGCAAAACAAAGCAAAAATTATAAGCAGAGTGTTAAGTTGTTACAAGGTAACAACAACAAAATCACATGAAACTCAATCTCTATTTCCATAAATTCCCAGCAGACCCTGATCTCTATATATTGAGGCAGAAGGGAGAACACATTTTGGAAATCACCTTCATCCCAAAGCTTCAGCTAAGTTCTTCCCCCTGCTCTGTTCCATTGCAATTCCTAGAACACTTTCAATATATTTTTGCACAAAGGCTTAGCAGATAAAAAGATATTTTTCTAACAAACGTTACAGGTATCAAAAAAAATCAACAAGTACAAATGCTTCAATTCACCTGCACTTTGCAGAGGCACAGTGACATGACCTAATAAATTGGAGGACAGAAGCAATACCTTGTCCTTTGACAATTTATATTAGAAAGCAGCTCATAAAGAAACTATTTCTACAAAATATTTCTGATTAGTCATCAATACACAGAAGAGAAAGCCCAGCAATAAAATATTGAGATTGTCCTCAAGTTTATGGGAAAACAAAGGACCTGAATGGTTCATTTAGTAAACTAAATGGAAACGTATGTTATGACTCCAAGAAAAAAGACAGATAACAGTAATCTAGAGGGAGGACCATGACAGGTCACAATCCTCACTCCCACTAGATGGCAATATTGTTTTTTTGCAAACAAAGTATGCTCTCATTGAATGGAAACTGCAGTATTTTTCATGCTTTCTGAAAGCTGCATTTCCTGCAAAAATAAATTAAATGCAAGCCAGGTTTTATTGATCAGAAGAGTAGGGAAAAAAAAGGACTTCATAATGCATATAAGTAAACTAAGATATGCAGTAAGCCATAAATAGAGATTACAGTACTTAAGAAATACACTAAATGAATAATAAATGTAATATATGTTTTAAGGCTGGTAGGTTTATAATTAGGCCCATCTCAAATTAAACCTTTAACCCTTTACCACTATGTCAGCAGGATACAGCAATGGAAACAGCACATTTAAATTCTGTGGGAAACAGCATCTCAATTTACTCTCAAACCACCTCCTGTGACATTAAACAGGAACTTAGAGCAGTGTTAAAGATACTACAAAGAGTGCTCCAATTCTACCTCTCACAACGTGAGAATGGGTCACTACGACAATAGGCCCAGAAAGAGCACCCTAATTACACCACACCAGCCCATCACTCCAACACAAACAGGTTCTTTCAATAAATAAATAAATAAATCCTAAAGCTTAAAAATGAAAATGAATTTTTCATTGCAAACAGATAAAAAGAGATAGCCAGATGCCAGTCATACCATTAACGTATATTTTTAACATTGCCCTCTAAAATTTGCAGCAGGAGCAGGGTGCAGATACATACTGAACACTGATACAAATGCACAAAGAATGACAGAAGGTCTCAGCAATGAAGATGGAGGATGCTGTCTAGGGGTTACAAACCCAGGACTTGGCCAAATTAAGTTCAAGGTCGCATGGACTTGACTTTGTGCAGGAACCTAGGCTAATTAAATGCCATTATGCACAAACTGGAAGCCAAGGATCAACTGAACTAAGTCTGGAGACAAATGCCCTGTACAGAAAGCATATGACAATACTAATGCCAGTTCTCCAGCATCTCATTCGAGAGATCCCTTTCTGCTATGATATGATGCTGACATGTTTTACAGAGGGCTTACGCTCTTATTTCAAGTAAGATACTTGCTTGCAATAACAGATCAATTCTGACTCACAAGAATCAAGCTGTTTTAGAACATGAAGCAAACCTACATTTCAGTCCTGTTTGTAGTTGATTACTACGCTTTACAGGTAATCTCATTTAAGTATTTTGACTCATTCAAATGAAGCATGATACAAAACCCTTCCTCCAATAGCTGATATTATATGTACCTGGGAACTGTACAGTATTCCCATTCTTGAATGAGGGCTTGAAATAGGTAAAAAAAAAACTGACAGATCCTTTAAACAGTGCTGGAGAACAAAGGAAAGTGTTGTTTAGCAACAGTTCTCTTAATTACTTAGTCACTTTGTTTCTGGAAGACATTTTGTATGTTATCAAAATACTTTAGACTAACAGGTTAACATATGTGCTCGCATTGATACACAGACTTCTAGAAAGGGTAAACGTATAACCAAGATTTTATTCTATGAATGAGTTTTTCCCATTCCCCTTCTTCAGTTTCCCTCTCCTCACCATATGAGATACACAACACACAAGCAACAACAAATGGTTCTACTGCACCTTGATATAGACAGGGAGCAGAAGTTGCATGCCTCCAACCACGTCCATGCTCCCAATCCAGTGGATGTCCACAAAAACCCACATGCATACATATAGGTATTTCACTGTGTTAGAAATAAAATTTAAAAAATATTGTACATACACCAGCATGCTCCAAGTACTCTTATAGATTTTCCTGAAGGTAACTGAGGTGTATTGAGGTGAATGAGAAATGTTTAAATCATAGGAAGCCTTCACTTACTGTTCTATCTTAAATTCCGCATCATCTCAAAAGATCTCTAAATCCTACATGGATGATTCTCAAGTTTTTAAATACTAACACCAGAAGAGAGCTCCTGAATCCATAGCTGACAGCCCTAGCCAGATACATAACAACAGTGCTGGTATCATCTGCATCAGTTTCCATTTTGATACCTCCTTCAACTGAAGGAAAATCAGCCTTTCATTGGACATCAAATATCTTAAAACAGACAACTTGAAGACCATATTATTAGCCGCACCCGAAAAGTGAATGGCTGTGTCTCCAACTCTGAGTTTTCCATTAGCTGGTGTTGCATCAGGAGATCACCTTCCAGTGAAGCACAGAAGCAATGCTGTACTTTACGAGCCCATGCTTTGTTAATGCTCTTGAAATTGAGAATTATCAATACGATCACTGAACCCCAACACGCAACCTGAAATGCCAATACCATTCTGAACTGCAGTCAGACAGGGTGTGAGGTATTCAGAAGTGAGTGAAGGTGACTTGGATGTATTTGTGCAGAGAAAAAAAAAAAAAAAAAAGCACAAACATTCCCCTGTAACATTGACTTTCCTCACTTCCCAAGGAGAAGATTCTGCAGGAGCTGTCAGCACTTCACACAATGAAGCTGTAAGTGATATTGCTTATGCTGCTGCCAAACAGCACTGACCACCAGATGCTGTTCTATGCACGTATTTATAATCAGCGCATCTCCAATTAAGCAATCAATACTCTTCTGCTGGTTTTTTTTAGTTGAAAAAAACAAAACCAACAACTATTTTCTTCTTCCCTGAGATTCAACAATAACAACAGACCAAGAGATATTTGAGTATTCTGGATTATATCAAACTCTAGACAGACACAGCCATATAATTGCAGAATTTTTAAGTTTTGAGTCCAAATTAATTGTTTTGGCATGCTTGATCCAAGCACATCACTCAGACCACTCCAATTTGAGTACATTAATCGTTCCATACTGCCTTAGCCTTGCAACCTGTCCTTTTTTCAAACATGTGGCAACCACGTAGAACACCCACCATCAGCTCACACAGTCATAGCTACTGCGTCTTCATAAAACGTTAATACACTGCTCCCTTCGTTTGGTGATAAAGGCTTAGAATCAAAACCCAGGCACTTGGTAGTTGTGCCAAATATGTGATAACTCTGTTTTAAAGGCTGAGAACACCCACTATGAATTGACTCAATTTGCCAAAATTAATATTTTATTCTCACAATAGCCATATGCTATTCATTTGTACCTTAGCCTAGAAACAGCCATTATAAATATCAAAATCTCAGTGAAAACATTTTACAGCAAATTAGAACAATTTACTACATCAACACAAAATGGCAGACAGAACCTGTGAGGTCGGAGAGTCATGAAGCTCAACTTCAGAAATAAATGATAATTATGATGCATTATGATAATAAATGATATTTATGATGCACTACAAGCCCAAAACAGACGAAGAGCTTTCAAACATCAGAAGGAATGTAGGTAAGTCACTTGGATCAACTTGGTCGCAAAGAAAACATTGTTATCATACAGACTAAGACAGATGGGTCAGGGCACAGATGGAATGCTGCACATCAGGGTCAAGTTTAAAACTCCTCTGTGTTGGGCTTTACTGTATTGATACAGAGAAAATGCAAATATTGTCCAGATTCTTAAAAGATCAAGCAAATCCAAACAGTCTTCCTTCCTTCCTTCAGTAAAAGTAAACATTTAAAGTAGAACTTGCCTGAGCTCATAACCAGCATCCTTCCCTCCCAGGTTTCCCTTCCCCACTCTCTACAGAAAATTCCAAAGACAGAGTGAGAGACAGCATGCATAAGGCTGGAAGAAGAGTTAAGGAAGCAGAGGGTAAGGAAATAAAATTTATTCTCTCCAGATGACCCAATTCTGTAAATTCTAACATGCAGTCACTTCTTGAGCTCTGAGAAGTCTAATCCCCTCCATCTGCATCCCTGCACCTAAACTACACTTCAGCCATGAAGAAGTAGAGAGAACGATAAAAGCAAGAACTCAAGTGTAACTACTGCTGTACTCAGCAGTAGAACACCTACTAACAACAGGAAGGTCAAGATTTTGTCAGATTCACAAACAAGTAATTTATAGAATTCCAAAACAGGTCCCTAAACTATTAGTCAAGAAAAAGTGAGAATCTGATTAGACGTTATCCCCCAAGTCTGCTCTTTCTGTAAGGAGGTTTGTTTTATTTGGCTCTAGCTGTAATGAATTGCTAAATGTCATTGTAAAACGCAAAAAATATTCATTCATAAATATTCAGTAACATAGTGAACTTACAGTGAACTACACTGGCTGCTGCAGCAAATTTAACTCACGGCACACAGAATTTGAGAAGTCATACAATTAGATCTAATTTATCTGGCTGCTGTTGCACGACAATACAGCAGATCCTTGCTTTTAGCACTACATAGCACGTATTCATACCACAGAATGATTGCACAACTCTGAGGAAGGCAGTCCATTAACCTTCAGGACCTGAAGCTGTTACCATAAACAATACTTATTCTTTTGCAGATGCACTTCTCTCCAACAGATGCCCCGACTACCTTCACAGTCCCTCACACATCTCACCCATCATAAAAGGAAAAAGAAAGACTGGTTATAAAGGAGTGCATCTCATTAAGTCAGAGAGCTCCCCTGTAGCAACGTAGCTACTTCCATTCTGTAGGCAACTGCAACCACACGTTACATTCTCCTTTCCAGTGCCCTGACTGCATATACAGGATTCAGTTTGAATGCAGCACAAAAAAGGACTTTGGTGTGAAACTTCAGCTGCCTAGGAACACGAGAACTAAACTCTGAAGCAGGAAGTGAATCACATCATATACAACTGAAATTAAAGTTTGTTACTCGGTGACTTCCTTTTGGGACAAGATGATCTTTCTAGTCCACAACGCTATGGACTGCCTGGATGTTTGCAGGAAAGAGAGATGCACCATCACAAAATGTGGAGATTCAAACTCCAAAAGCTACACATTTTATGTTTCTACCACATAAGATAAGGCCTGGGTGCCGTAAGTAAGATCTTTTTCCAGCAACAAAACAGCACAGGAATCATTACTGTAAATGAAACACTTCCCATTATTTCCTATCAAAGACAAGTATTTCCAACAACCATCCCTCTTCAGTTGTCGCTAAAAAACTGATTCTGGAAATAACAGGGATGTGCTGCCCACAGGAATACTAACAACATCTGTTTCAGTTACAGGATACTTTACGTCTGCAATCTGTCAATTTGAGATAGATGCACTGGCTGCTTCTAAAGTAGTTACAGCATGGTTTTAAAGATATTACACCAGAAACTATTGAATAAGATGTTTTTATCAGTGTTTTTGTTTTGATACTCTTGACAGTATTCTTCATTTCTTAAGTGATATTAAAAACTGAAGTTGCAATAACAGTAACCGCCTTCTTACTGCAAATCAAAAGAAAGATCCTTGTTCCTTCTCAGTTAATGACTTTTCAACTCTGCATTTCTGTTGCATCAGTAATATTTTGGAAAGACAAGATTCACACCAGGTATAAATCAGTGCAGCCCTAGCAAATTCCAATGGAATTGCACCAGGCTCTGCATACCATAAAGCCATTCTGCACTGTTGCCAAAAAGGAGAGAGAGGGATTGGCCTACAGCATGGTTTGGCTCATGCTCTCCTCAAGAGAAAGAAAACGTCCATCTACACACTCCTCTCCAAACTCAGGCAAAAAGGCAGTATACAGAATGTTTTAAAAGGCTGAGCCCAGTTTATTCAGCCATGTCTATTAAGGGGTTTCAGAAATTGTAAAAATAACATTTGATTTATAATTGTAAATGTCAAAAATGGAAATATTTCTTTAACAGTAACAGAGTCTACCTGGAAATAAACTCAAAGCACATGAAAATAGCAGCAGCAATCATGATAAAATCACTAATGGAAGCAGATTAATGCTTCCTTTTCAGCAGTTACCATTTGAAAGCATAGCACCGTTAGCAGCAATTTTTCCTAGAACAATTTTTCAGCTGTCTTACCCTACTTCATACATTGCCAAATCCTGGCCCCTATTGAGAGTGCAGATGGCAAGCCTGCGTACTTAGGAAGAGAAAGAATGGGAAATAAAGAAATGGCTGAGCCATAGCTCAGATTTTACATCAGTTTGTTGGCTTTTTTCTTTTTAAAACGCCCTGTCAGAAGAATAGTCAGTTGCACTTCAGCAAGCATTATATATATATATATATATAAAAATAAAACTTTTCTTTGTAAATAAGAGTAAATAGAGAAAACAGATCATTAGATTTAACTAGCAATTTAATTTAGTTTTTGTTAGAAAAAACTGAATTCTCCTTCGTACATGCAGATTCTGCAAATTGGGTGTAAGTGTGAGGTTAACAACAGGGGTCAGGCAGAGAGAGGAAGTGTGCAACCACAAACTTAGCAAGGCTGAAGGAGTGTTCACTGTGTGCAGCAACAGTAAAAGAAAATTAGAAAGAGGAGAAAATTTCTGCTGTCAGTTGGCACACTTCATTTATTAAAAGAACATCGAATTGCAGAACATTTTCTCCCAGCTTAGCTTGGGCAGCACCTCTCCTTTTGAGCAGACTGCTGTTGGGTGTGCTCTCTCCTAAAAATGTAACAAGAAGCGTTAGCATAAAAATCAATTCACTTGCAAAGACCACTCCCCACACACACCAAAGAAATGCTTAAACAGTGCAGATCTTCCATTTCAAACTTGGTACCTTTTATCCTCCTCCAGGCTTGCAGTGCTGTAAGACATGCTGCCCAATTGCAGAAGAGGAACACCTAGAAAAATACCTGCAGAGAAGAGGTCAAAGGCAGAGCAGCTGTCAGAACACATAGCACTCAGCCCACCCTCACAGAGCCAGCAGGAAGGTCTGAGCTGAAGGCCACATTATCATCACTGGCAACAGCTCTGCAAGCACACGAGCCCCTTTACCCAAGTAAGGGGAGGCAAGGATGCCTTTACACTGAAAAGTCATCCTGTATTTGTGAGCTCTGCTAACTGCAGGTAATTGCATTTCATGTACAGTGCTATTTTTTACTTATTTTCAAAATACCTGGTCTTTCAATCTAGTTAGAAATCCACATTCTCCTTACTGTGGGAAAAGAAATATTTCTATATTATAAACAACTAATTTACCACTCCCCTATGTAAAGTATCCTGCTCGCTGACAACAAAATCTGTGACTCCCACCATTAGAGTTAACGTTTACTTCAGCAACACATGCAAGCCGTTCAAACGAATCTTGACTAACAGATACATCTGCACAGGCATTATCAAAAATTACACATGACTCCATACAGACTCAATTAGTATTGTAATTAATTCAACATCTCAGTGCAGTAATTTGGACTTCCTATTAAGAAATCCAGATTCTTCAGTCCATTTTCTGCAAGATACCCTTTCTAAAGAAAAAAGCAGCTGGAAGGCGATGCTTTAAAGAGGCTATGGGCACAAAAATGCTTTATCACTTAGTTGGCTCCATCTGTTTGGCAAGTTATGAACAGATGCTACATATCCTTACAAATGCATTTTACCAGTGACCAGAAATGTCAGTTTTTCTGCAGACAAAACATCAGCATCCAGAAGTAGAGGCAACCACTTTCAGAACTGTTCCTCTTTAATCCAGAACAGTTTGTACAAAAACAGATGTAACGTACAGCAGACAGAAATATGTGCCATTAAAATAAATGGAGGCTACTTTTCCTTAATCTGAGGAAAAAGAAAGAAATGAAGGCACAAAAGTGAGGAAGAATCAGAAAGCACCTTCAGAAGGAAAGGAGCCAAGCTGTTTGCCATTGAGTTGCATAGCAGAACAAGGCTGTGACTATCAACAGATGGCTTTTGGGTCTAGTTCTATTCACTCAGTGTCTATTTAAACAACATCTATCAGGTAACCTCTCTTCTACACCTAAAAAAAAAAAAAAAAAAAAAAATGAGGAAAGGAGAATGATTGCATCAATTTGGTAATCAATTTAAAATGCACTACTGTGTTAACACCTCTGTCTTGCATGCCTTTTCTTAGGGGCAAAGTGAGCCCTCACTTTTGCTGTTTCCTTCACAAACAACTCCACAATTAAGCAATGTATTTTTCAAATCACACAAACACCCATAGGAAAAAAATATAGCAATAATCTGCCATTCACCAGACCTCTTCTGAGCTGGAGGCCTTTCATTCTGTCAAAACCCTATGATTTCTGTGAGGATTATGCATGCCTGAGAAGTCCTGAACTTGCTATCCTTGGCTGACGTGTACCTATGCAGTGGTCATCTTGGCCATGCACGCTGCTTGAACTGGCCAGAGAGTAGGGCTGGAAGCAGTCATCACATCAAGCCCTGAACCAGGATAGCTCCACACCAAAGTGGAGCCAGTATAGCTGAAATGTCCCAGAGGAGGTTGACAATAGCCACCACACCTCTGCTGGGCCACCCAACCTGAACATATGTGGACCCTTGAGGGACTTGAGACACCTATGCTCTGAAGTCTTGTGCACCAAGCATTCCTGAACAGCATCAAGATTCATGCCATCTGCTGGTGATGCATGCTTTTTTAGCAAATATCACAGTGACACAAATCTTAATTGTGCCTTAGTGACTCTGGACGTACAAGGTGCAAACTTCCTATTGTATGGAGTCACAGCAGTATCAAGATAATCTGACACTATACAACCACCCGTTAACCACTCCACTAACTGGCAGATGTAAACAGATACCAAATACTTACATATTTACCAAAGACAGCTAAATTCTATACTCAGGACCCAGACAGAGATCCTGGGCATTAACAACAGCAAGAAATTTTCACCAGCAAAGAACTCTGTTAAAACCAAGGACACTATATCTGGATTCTTCTGCCTGGGATTCCTGCTATTGCAAAGCAGCCCTTGCCCACATCCCATTAGAAAGGCTACAAAACACGGCTCAAGGTTAAGAAAACAAAGGTACTGCACAAAGACTGCAGCAATTTAAGAGATTTCTCTTGGAACTCAGAAGGTTTGGAAAGCGACTGAAAAAAATTGCTTAAGTCCAGTTCAGCATTATCTCTTAGCAGTGGACGCTGCCTTTTTCAGTGCTGAGTCAGGCCTTCCATAAAGAGGACGCAAACACAAGGAAGCAGTGCTCAGAGAAAGAAGATTTATGAGCGCAGCCTCTCAGAGCCATCACGAACCTGGCAGGAACAGGCAGAGAATGCTGCAGCCATGACTCAGGCTGCAAAGGTGTTCCTTCACTACACCTTTTTCATTACATTACAAAGAGGAATAAGTCCCAGCCACACAACATAACCTGGCAGAGTATTACGAGGTGTGTTGGTGTTTATTGCTCTGCTCTTCCTTGCAGCATTATCTTTTACTTGGCAATAGTGGGTTAGCAGTTCTGACAAGTTCTTTAAGCATTTAGAAGGGAAAAGGAAAGACTGAAGATGGTAACAGAGAAGGTACAGATTAGGTAAACTCCTCATGCTTCCCAATGTTAATAGAACAGAAAGCAAAGCTAGATTTGAAAGGATGTGTAGACATGATGAGGCATATCTGGCTTAACAGAGGGCAATCCTTGGCCTTCAAGTGAAATTTTGTTTAGTCATTCTTCCTGTGTTAATACCTTCCATTGAAGATTTCAGTTTGGAGACTTTCCCAGCTCTGGCTCTGAACTACGAGCCAAATTATTCACATTTTCAGGCTACTGCAGTAACTGGA